>OY744475.1:49466283-50110059 GCA_963556175.1 Tipula confusa | reverse complement strand
ACGCGACGATGACGATACTTACCGTGTTTTATTCAACCATAAAATAAAAATAAATAAAAGGACGTTCTGCGAACCGATACTGCTAAGCGGATACTGCAGCGATCTATTAGGGAAGATCAACTATTTGGTAGGTACAGAGGTCATTGTCGGCGACACTATTGCTTCTCGAGGTAAAGAACGAATTGACTTCTTCAAGTTGTCGAGAGCAATATGTTCTAATCCATTGGAGCCTGAATGGTGTCTCAGTACCGACCAGTAATGGCTTGTAAAATCCGTTTTGGAAAAACTATATATGTCAACGTTTTTAATAAAATAGGATCTACAGGTGAAACATGACTACAACGTGAAACATATGGCTTAGGGATCTCAACTTATCGCTTATCATTCGTCAACTAAGCCCATCTATTGGCCTACAGACATCAACAAAGTTCCTAATTTGATTGACTTTTACAAATTGAAAGTAATACATTAAAATTGAAGGTATTGACCAGTTTCAATGATACTGATAATTTAATCACAACCGGAAAATAAACTTAACCTCGCCAACAAATTTACTGATTGGGAATTATTTAGAGGGAAACAGGACTACCTAATTCAGCTTAAAGTTAGTCTTAAAACTAAAAAAGAACTTGATCTGCATGCTGAAATTTTCACTTACTCTATGTGCAAGGGAGCTAAAGAGGCCACACCAGTATTAGGAGAAAACCCTAAACGGGAGATCAACTACCCTATAGGAATCCGAGAATAGATAAGTAACAAAGAGTTAACCGAGTAAATAAAGAACTTCATTGGAAAATTCTCTTTTGAAAAGCTTTACTAGAAGATTTAATAGACCAATAATCCAAGTGCCAAACTTGGAATATAAAAGGAGAATGACTGTGACGTAATAAAGAAAAAGCAGAACAGTTTGCACAACATTTGACAGCAGTATTCTAGCCACATATTATACATCCAAAGTTTCACCCCTCTAGAAGCAGCATTTGAAACAGATATAAACTTTAATCCTAAAAAGTCACATGAAACAGATGAAATTTTGTAAAGTCTGTTTAAGGAGTTATCAAAAAGAGCGGATATTGCTTCCAACGAAAATTTAAAGTATTATACATGAAAAAGGATACTTTAATTTTTACCCAGCCGTAAGAATAGTGAAAAGTAACAAACTCCATACATTAATCTGCTAAATATCTCGGATTAGATCTTGACTCGAGATTAAACTATCACGTTAGGCAAAAAGCAGCGTAAATTAAAATAAAACAACGAGAAATGTACTGGCTTATAGGACGTCATTCTTAGCTTAGCATGTACTGTAAACGTTTTCTCCATACAACTTCTGCTAAAAGAAATGCCATAACTGTGAATGTTAAATGACTTTTTCAACTCGAAAAAATATTACGACAAATTAAAAATATTTCAAAGCTTAATTTTAACGAATTTTAATAGCACTGAACCCAATACAAATATACAAATCTATAATGTATGGGCACAGACTGCACAGTTAACCAAATGTAGTTAATACATACACAGCGAATAGGTTAAACATCAGCAGTCTAATTACCGATATTTATTTAAAGTAGACTATTGCGGTACCGCACCTGAGCACAGCAACGCGTCGTCATATACAAAACAAACATTTACAATTAAAAAATTCCATGAAATGCACGACGTGAACTTCTTAAACGTCCGTCACACGAGCACGTTACATACATTACACACAAAAAAAAATCAAAATTTAAATATTGTTACAAAGAACGGATATTATTATCAAAATTAAATTACAACAAAACTAAATAAAAAATAAAAAAAAAATATTCCTGCAAAAAAATAACAAGAAACTACTACATACTACATAAACTACCAAACTATGGACTTAACGATTCGAAATCAACGAAACCGTTTTTCAGTTTTAATTTAGCATTCGAGTGAAAATGAGTTAAAAAAAAATTTAAAAAAAAAAAAAAAAATTAGAAACGTTAAATTATTATTATATTTTGTATTTAAATTTTTTAATAATTATATTTAAATCGTGTTCGTGTGTTTGTGTGTGTGGAGTTAATTAACTAATTTTAAAATTAAAAACTACCAAAAATTATGAATATATTTTATAAAATATTTTTATTAATTTTAATTTATGAATTTAATTTTATTTGCTGCTTGCATGTTGCAAGTACCACAAGTGGTGTTCGAACGACCACAAGTAAACGATCAGTTGGGATATGTAAAGCGAATCAAACGTAAGTAAATTTAAAATTTTTTTTAAGTGAGTGGTTTAAAATTTTGACTTAAGTGTTTTTTTAGTGCAAAATTTGTGTGATAAAACGCACTTTACAAGTACAATTGCCCAAAATTCTTGGTTAATAATCTGGTTTGTGAAGTGTGCTTGAACCGATATTTCTTCACTTAACAGTATGGAACCCAATACGCTACCTTGTGGTATACCTGCTGGTATTTTGTTTAATTCAGAGTACTCTCGATCTCGAAATGTCGATCTGCGATATTAAATTTAAAAATTAGGTAGAATTGCTTAGATTAATCTCGGTGCAAATTGCATTCAAGCCCTTGATGACAAACTTTGTCGAAATCTTTTGCTTATTTCTAACTGCTTCGTCAATTATGTCCGTTATTCTAAGAAATTGTTTTATCATAAACAGTTTTTTTCTAAATCCAAATGGATGTAGAGATCTCAAATTTTGATTTTTTATTGACTTAAGCTGATTAATTTCTTAAATAATTTTGAAAAGACAGGAAACAGTGAAATCGACATTTTATCGTTTATTGGTTAAGGCTACGTTGATATTTGCGCCATTTTTCGGAGGCCCTTTTCGGGTATGGTTTTTACGTTTTGGTCAGTAATTAAACTATATCCTGGTTGGAGCCTTTTTTGTATACTTAAGTTGTGATTATCAATTTTGCTTAGAGTTCTTTTGTTTTAAATTAGCTGTTTGCCTAGTTAATGGTGGAATGATTAATTCCAGGTGGGTCGCAAATGAATTAAATTTTTTCTTGTCACTTTTAGTTCCTGTTCCTTCGTTATTTTTAATAGACGGTGCATTTCGGTCTCTTTTTTATACCTAGAACTTCCACTATCTATTGTTAGGTCACAAAAACTTTTTGTTTTGTGTGTCTGAACCCTACAAGCTTTTCTGGGGCCGAATCTCTCCCAACTCTTTCGGTTAATTTTTAACCGGCCAAATCGAGGTCGCAGGAATACAGGTTCGATTTTAAATCCATCTGCACATTGCATTGCTCCAGCTTGCCTGTACTGACATGGACGATGGTTCGGCCCATGGATTCTGCACTCCAACAGGGGGTCATAGTTGTGTTCTTTGTCATCACCGATCGTAATCAGGTGATGAAAAATCCCTTTTGTAACCCTCCCCCGTTAGGATTCGAACCCGGTACCTCCCGTCCCAAACACCGAAGCTTTAACCACTGCGCTAATTGCTCGGTTCCAAAAACTTCTTAAAAGCCATGATGCTCCTTGGCATCTATATAAAACTAGTAGGCTACCTGGCCACTATGCGCTCAGCTCCATAATTTGTTGTGTCCTTTCGTCTTTAACAAGATTGCAGCTCTAAAGCAAGTGGTCCTTGGTTTCATTATAGCTACAACATCGGTTCGTTATTTTGAAGAGAGCAATCTGCGCTACTTCCTGAACGTTTTGTCTACAGTTACCAGCAAAGAACATCCACGAATGCTACTTTTTGGACTTTGCCATCCATACTACCATTGAAGATGCTGTTCTATCAGTTTCTCGGGTGATTTACCCAAGACTGGTAGTATAGTATGATTGGCCTATAGGATTTTGGGCTGGTGTGGTCGATCACCTCTCTGCCTAGTTTTTTTTTTTTTTTTTAATTTTACTGCCAATGGCTTTATTTTCGAATCTTTCTGTTAAAGAAACTAACGAAAAGTACGCATATCTTACAAACTAATTTACATTTTTTAAGTCTTAACCTATGTTAATACTTATTATTAATGGGCTCAATTATTTAATTTATATAACAGTCTATATTATACACCAACTTTTTTTTATAATATATTCATTAAATCAAGTGGATCTGTTCTTTGTAGTCGTCTATACTTCGGCTGTTTTAAAATATCCCTAGCCAATTCATTAGGATGTGATTCTAGTTTCGAAAAATACTTCGTGCTGTACTCCCTGATGATCTCGTTCACAGTTTTAACACCAAGGTCTCTTTGTATGTTCGCATTTCGAATATACCAAGGAGCATTTGTGATATTCCTTAGTATTTTGGATTGAGATCTTTGCAGAATATCCTTATTTGATGCACTAGTAGAACCCCACAGTTGAATGCCATATGTCCATATTGGCATAATAATTGATTTATATAGGAGAACTTTATTTTCTAGAGATAATTTTGAATTTCTGCCTATTAGCCAATACATTTTGGAGAATGTTATCTTTATTTGATGGCGCTTCGTTTCTATATGCTCTTTCCATGTCAGCCTCCTATCTAGATGTAAACCTAAGTATTTAACTTTAGTTCGCTGCGGTATAATGACACCATTTAATTCCACCGTAGGACAGTTGCACTTGTTCAGCGTAAATGTAACGTGGGTTGATTTTTCTTCATTTACTTTTATTCGCCATGTACGTAGCCAATCTTCAATTTTGCATAAATGGTTTTGCAATTTCCTAGAGGCCGTTTCAGGATCTTTGTTTGATACCAAAATAGCCGTATCATCAGCGAATGTTGATATCAATACTTGGTTTGTAGTTGGCAAATCGGCTGTATACAGTAAGTATAGGACAGGTCCGAGAACGCTGCCTTGAGGAACTCCTGCGCGTATGGGTTTTAAAGTAGTGACTGCATCATTGTACTTAACTAGGTATTGCCTTTGGAGCAAGTAGTTTTCTAGAATTAGGTGTACATTTTTTGGTAACATCTCTTTTATTTTATAAATAAGGCCATCGTGCCAGACTTTATCAAACGCCTGGGCAACATCCAAAAAAATAGCAGAGCAATATTTTTTCTCCTCGAAGGTAGCTTTGATCGCATTTACAATTCTATGTACTTGTTCTATGGTGCCATGTTGATTCCGGAATCCAAATTGATGGTTTGGTATAATCTGTTTTTCTTCTAGAACTGGTTTTAGTTTTGTAAGTAACATTTTTTCAAACAGCTTTGAAATTGTGGGTAGCATACTAATTGGCCGGTATGACGAGATATGAGTTTCTTGTTTTCCAGGCTTGTGTATCATTGTGATCTGAGAAATCTTCCATTCTTGAGGAATATAACAAATTCGCAGGATTGCATTAAATATGTATGTTATTAGTTTTATACATATGTCTGGTAACTCTCTTAACATTTTTCCAGTTATAAGATCATACCCTGGTGCTTTTTTGTAGTTAATGCAATTGTTAATGGTGCTCTTGACCCCCTTCCACTTAAACTTTATCGGTTTATTGGTGGAATCATTTTCATTTTGTTCTGGTAGCCTGAAATTATTCATTGGATCATGTGGAGAGAACACTTTCTCCAAATGGGACGCAAAAGTATTGGCTTTTTCTACATCGCTTCTTGCCCAATCCCCATTTGGTAATCTTATGGGTGAATTTAGGTTTGCCGGCCTCTTTAAATGTTTCGTTGCCTTCCACAATGAATATTCTGTTTTATTTGTTGCGGACAGCTCACTTAAACAATTCTGTGTCTGTTTGTTGTTTTCCTCTTTTAAAGCGAATTTTAGAGTCTTTATTGCACGGTTTAATTTCCATTTTAATATCGGTGATCTTATTTGTTGCCACTGCCGACGTATGTTTCGTTTGTCCCGAATGAGTTCCTGGATATTAAATGAGATTTTATTAAGTTTTTCGGAATTTTTCATAATAGGCGTGGTCTTCTCTGCGGCTAATTTCATTATATCTTTTAGATGTTCAGCTGCTACATCAATATCTGCTTGGGTGTGAAGTGGGATGTCCAGTCGACAATTTTTTTCTACTAATCTTTTATATTGATTCCAATTGGTCCGTGTGTTCGTTAGACGTTTGGGTGCTTCCGACTCTAAGGCATCGGTGCTAACTGTTACTATTATAGGTGAGTGGTCAGAAGACAGATCACAGCAATCTGTGGCTTTTGCATTTGAGCGTGCTATGCCTTTAGTTATACAGAAGTCCAATAAGTCAGGAATCTTTTTTCTATCCGTGGGCCAGTATGTTGGATGTCCAGCTGATAAATAATCCAAACTTTGTTCTTCCATGGCCTCATATAGCTGTTTGCCTTTCGGCGATGTTAGTCTTGAACCCCAGTGAACATGTTTACAGTTGTAATCGCCTCCCGCAAGAAATTTTTTACCCAGCTGTTTGAAATAATTCACGAACTGCTCTTTTTTTATGGCATGTTTTGGTGGACAGTATACTGCGGATATTATAAATTTTCCCGACCACTCTTCTAAACAAATACTGGTCGATTGGATATGTTGTTCCTCATATTTTGTATGTTCGTGGTGTTTTAATCGCCTCTTGATTAATATTGCTGTACCACCATGCGCCTTACCATCTGGATGCTTAGTATCATATACTGAGTACCCGTTAATTTTAAAATAGTTTTTTTTAGTGAAACGTGTTTCTGATATTAACATTATGTCAATATTGTGCTCAATGAGAAATGCTTGAACTTCTGCTCTGTGTTGTGCTAAGCCGTTTGCATTCCAAACTGCTATTTTTAGAACGGTCATGTTTATTTTTTAACAACTATCTGCATTAACACGTTCATATTTTGCATCATCAAGTCCATCGTTCTCTCCATCATCGTCATGAAGCTTTGCATCATGTCTGTTAGCTTGTTTAAGGCTGTGGTAACATTTCCTTCCTGAGTTACTTGAGCTTTTGGAGCGTTGCCTTTAAGAATACTGGCGTACGAAACACCTTGATGCATGCTGCTGTTAACGGTTGCGTTATGGGTTATATTTGGAAAGTTGGTGAATGAAACTTCTGGTCGTACTTCAGGTTTAACTGCTGGATGTAAATTAAGCATGCGTTGCTCTGCTCGTTGTTTTGGGTTAATTCTTCGTTTTAATTCCATATAAATGGGACAACCTCTATAGTTTGCAGTATGATTGCCATTACAGTTGCTGCATCGTAATACGGAGGCATCAGTTTTCCTTTTATTGCACTGTTTTGAATTATGAAGTTCGCCACAGATAACACAAACGTCATTTAGTGTGCAATATGCTTTTGAGTGCCCGTATTCTTGGCACTTGATACATTGTATTGGCCCAATTCTTTTCTTAGGTTCCTCAACGGTTACCCTTCTGTGCATTAAATATTTTATGTTATAAATTGAATGTTTGCCTTTCATAGGTTTATTGTCTGGCTCTAATTCCAGGCGAAATAGTGGTTGTGGTATCTTCTCCCGGTTAATAATATTTGTAATCGATTTTGCATTAAAACCTTCGGCAGTGAGAGCATCATGTATTTCGTTTGGTTCTACAAAGCTCTCTATTCCTTTAATAATAACGACCAAACCTTTTTGGCTCTTTAGTTGGTAAGTGTAGTAACGTTTACCAGCCTGGTCAAAATATTTTATTAATGCACGGTACGCGTCTATGTTAATTGGTTGTATCTTGGTTTCTTTGATATTACCTCTTTTAAGAGCAGAAATATAATATTTTCCCTCTGTTAAGGTGTCAATAGCTTTTACAAGCTCTTTATTTGATTCTTCTCTCAAATAAATGGGCGGCGGTTTTTCAATTTTAGGTTTGTCCGCAGATGTGGTATCTTCGATACACTCTGTTTCTACCAGGCTAGAGAAACGATTGCCATGAGCAAGTTCAACACTAGCGAGCCTTGTAAATTTGTTGATGCTAGTGTTTAGCGCAGCTCTTGGGCTTCTCTTTCTTTTCGGCTGCACTGTAATATACCGGTCGATACTAGTGAATTTTATTTTGTAATTTTTCAAGCTTTTTGAGGTCATATCCTTTGTATTACTTCCGTGGTTTCTTCATTGCTGAATTCCTTTGCGTCGCAATTTCTCGGTGATACAAGTCTATGCGTTCTAACCTTTATGCGATTTAGTGTCATTTATCACAATTTCATCTGAAAACCAATTGGCACCAATCAAACAGTATGTAGTGTCCTTCCAACCCGTAGTTGTCAGGTCATCTCTATTTGTTAAGGTGCTCAGTACTTTAGTAGTCTTAACCCTTCTCGAGCACGTTTTTGTGGTTTGCTTCAACAGCGATAAGCGAGCTTATTATTATATGCTAAGACTTATTAGATTTGCAGCTTACGTTTCATGACCATGATTGCCAAGTTTTTACAAAAAGTTAGGAGTATCGCCCGGCGATCCCTTGAAGTTCAGGTTTTAAACTGCCCAATCGGTTTCTGTTGTCAAAAACCCATCAATAATATGGAGATACGTGATCGACCTCTTGAACCACTTGCGGGTTGGTGGACTAAAGGCAGATTACGTTAAGATTTTTTTGACAAAGTCGACAAAAACCATACCGGCGACACCATCAAAGACCTTGTGAAAATTAAATGTGAAAATGGCTTTGGCAAACACATCATCGCGCAGCAAACTGTTAAGTTTCTTACAATTTCCTCAGCTGAAATTGCACAACATCGTATCCTACCAGTAATCCTTACATACCAGATCATGCAGTCATCAACTACATAGGGCTCAAAAGTTTTCACTCAAGTTTTCTGGCGTAAGATCGCCCAAAAAAGTCCGATTTGAATTTCTTAACTTCTCAAAAGTTCCCAGGCAAACAGTTATGCAACACAAAAGCGTTGCCAGAGATAAAATTATTACAAAAACAGCCGAATGACAAAATACGCCAGCGTAATCTAGGTTTTCCCTTTTAAAGTGCATCAGATAGTTATCTGAACAATTTTTAGTTGATTCAATGTGATGCGGCTCTTTCAACGTGGCCAAATCATCTAATTCGTCTACCATCTAAGGATTGTATGACGTTGCTCGCGAAAGTAGCAAAAATTATGCAGTCGGTGGAGGTCAAGGTCCAGGTTTCGCTTCTTTAGGTTTGCACCGGTAAATTTTTATATCTGCTTGTAAATCGTTTTTCGACCCGGTGTATTTACAGTATTCAACGCAGCTGTAGTAATTGCTCTGGAAATGCTCTTTTAGTCAACAAATCAGTTTTGTAAATAATTATTTTTAATCCGAGTTGTTTGGCATTTTGGTCCATCGGTATGAAATTGTTAATGATATCAATAGGTCTTTGACTGAGCAGAACTATAACATCTGGTAGGCGCTAATGCATCTGCTACACACCCGATCTAATTTGGTATATCGAACAGATATTGTTTCGTCGATTACTGAAATAATTTGATCCAGATGTAGTTCATTTCTCTGGGATGGCAAGCCATACGAGCACTTTCTCCTGTTGAAGCTATCATAACGTTGAGCTAAGGTAGGCCGATATTGTAATCTCAACATTTCTTCAAGACTATATTTTAGTTTTTAGCCTGGTAGTATAAACCTACCTTTATACCGAATTTATGCATGTAAACAACGTTACCTTATGTTACAACCATAATACATATACGTTCATTTATCTAGTGGTTCAGCGAAATTTTTCAAGATTGTACTCTTATCAGACATAATTTTTATTACGAATCGCCCGGTGTTCACATTACGAATTTGTTTATTAAACTGTGAGAACTGTTTGGTCTTAGGCGATAAAATCAGGATTTTAAATTAATCCAATTTTAAAATTGAGATTAGGTGGAGTCCTGATTTGAATTTAACATCCCACCATTTCGACAGAAAGTTTTACCATCAATTTACTTGCTGTTAAGACTCGTATGATAATATCACTTGGAAACAGGATATATCGTATCCTAATTCATGGAGTTTAGGACAGAAACATTTTTCAGTAAAATAATTAAGACTATTACTCACCGGTTTTCCACATGAATCGTTCGAAATGGTTCATTACCTTTTTCGATGCTATTTAACAATGCTTCCTCAGTAACAGGCTGAGGATTGTACTGTATAACAAACCATACATTCCTCCCTGAGTTTTTAAGCCACTCCTTGATGTTAGTAAAATAAAGTTGCGTCTTAATCAGCTCACAAACCTTTCCTTCCTCCGAATGATCGATGTTATCATGATACTTCTAAAAGTACAAGTACCACCAATTGCAGTTTATCGCTACCCTTCCTATGCCGCCAATAAGTGCGATCCTATTTTATATCCTTAACTTTATTTCCTAAAATACTAGGCTCCGCTTTACGTTATACCCTAAATATTCAATTCCGTTTTCAAAAATTTACATTTAGCATATTGTAATCTCTCTTGGTCTAATAAATTATATCTTCCGTCCTAAGTAGCTCATTCGTTATTTTCTTTAACTCCATCCTAACCTGTATTTGACCCAGCTGATCCACCGTGATTTCTTTACTGCAACTCTCCCTTACGGCTTTCAGCACCTCTATCGGCATTGTGATCTTACAATCTTTAGTTTTCCTTCTGTTTCAATTTCTTTCACTTTTCACTGTTTCTTGCTGTGGGCCAACCTTATCATACTTTGACATCTTACATACATTGAATTTTCCGTATTAAAGCTCCTAACTCCTCTTTTCACAATTTTATATCCGTCATACTTTACTGGATTTGCTCCCGCTCATCATTTCGTATAAACCATTCGATTCGTTCTTTAAGCTGCTCCACACTATTTATCTGTACCGTTTTCAAGGCGGTACCGCCACCGCATATATCTCATAAAAATATTTCATTTATCCTTGTTCTCAGTAGTAGTCGAAATAGTAGTCGATTTTCCATTTTCTTTCCTAGCGCCTCATGTATTTCGATTTATTAAATTGCTTTTATTAGCCAATTGTGGCAGTTGTATTGGGCAAGCCATCACGTATTTTCTGGATTTAAGAAATTTTTAATTTTCCCATCACTCATTTTCTGGTCTTTGGAAATTTATCAAAATATGTCAGTTTTAATGGGCTTTTTGTGGGACACCAAGATTATTGCTTCTTTGGAAATAGGCTATATACAGCAAATACATACGCTTGACCCTAAGGTGCTTCCTTTTGAAACGCCTGCTCTAATATAATTTAAACCAGTGATTGCTTCATTTTGCTTGACCGAGTATTGCCTTTGAATAATATAATTTTCTAGAACAACATGGCGCTCTTTTGGCAGAAGTTCTTTAACTTTGTGTATTAATCTTCTATGCTAAACTTTGTCGAAGGCTTGCGCCATATAGCAGAACAATATTATTTTTCCAAAAACACATTTGTCTCTGGACTGGCTCTCCGTTTGCAAATTGTGTGCATCCTGAATGGACCTGCAAAATCTATTCCTTTACAGACAAATGGGGCAGACAGGTTCACCCGTTCCGTCGGTAAGTTCCCCATGATTTACCTTTGCAGGTATGGGCGCTGTTTAATATACCCAATGCAACGCCGAAATGTTAAATTTATTAAGTTGCGTGCCCCTATTTTGCAATATCGTTCTGGAATCATAGCCATTAACAGTGCCGGTCCAGGGTGACAATAATCATTGTGGTTTTGATATATTATTCGTTGGCTTATTGTCCATTTTGCTGATAAGATGGTTGGGTGTTTCGAGTTATATGGCATAAACTATTCGATTTGACTACCCACTTTTATGGCGATGTCGTTATCTAAAAAAGGCGCGTATTGAAAAAGATGACTTCTATTGAAAACTGGTTTTGATGACTGCTGTGTCAACTCAATATACTCCCGCGAAAACCCTCTGATGTGCATCTCTCGGCACAATCCTGCTTCAGTCTGATTAATTTCATTCTACATTCAATACAAGGGTATTGACCTTGACTGAGCTCCAAGCACGACGAACATATGAAATGATGCGATGAAGATCGAAAAGATACAGTTCAGTGTCTGGTTGTATTTGGTAATATTTTCTGGTCTCGATTTTACCGTGAGTTGCTATATTTCTGGCACTATTTTGGATGCCTTCTCCTCGCTTGGTTCGGATTCGTCGAGGTTGGTTTGTCCCGGCCAATATTGCTCTGGTTATCATAGGAAGGTTGGTGCGGACCATTATAGCTGGTGATTATTCAACTCTTGTGATACCTCACGGCTTACACAATCCACTGGACTGAATTGAGAAGGAATCTGATGCCAGTGACTTCTATTGAAGAGAGTTATGATTTTTCCCACGTGATTTGCAACAAACGTTGCCCTTTTTCTTGGTGAGCTGGATAACCAATTCAGAAATATCTTGGAGCCAGCGGGTGACCCGTGCTAGATGAAGCTTGCTGTTTGTAATAGTAGACTGACAATGGTTTGCTAGAAGTTTATCGCCTAGCAGTTTGATCCTTGGTAAGCTGATGGCTTATAAAAGCTATTGCTGTTTAGGTAACCTCACTTACATCGCTGAATCCATGTAATTGGAGTTTCTCGTCTGTGAACTGCTCCCATCCATCTGTTTAGCTGAAGTGAGTTCTAATTTTCAATTTCAGTGATTCATTGAGAATCTCGTCTATGGCAGGTTATCAATTTGATCCCCATTGCTACGCCACAAGTGTTGCAAGATGATTATTGATCTGATTAAAAGTGGGTAAAGCCAGCCAAATGAGTCGAATATTCGACTTGCCTCCGAAAGGATCGATCGTATGCCTTTTCCTGATTGGAAAGTGGGTCGCGAATCTAAACTCTTCCTGAATGGGATCCCACTGGATGCCAAATACCTTGACTGTGTCTTTGTTGTCTTCTAATAATTTTAAGTTGTTGGATTGAGCATGGTCACGAAATTGTGGATGATTGCTCACGAATTCGTGTACCGAGATTTGCCGGTACATTGTCTCAATATCGGTTACCAAGACGTATTTGGAAAAGCGAAAATGCAAGAGAATGGCCCACATTGAGGTTTAGACGGTGAAATCTCTCAGCAGCATGTTGTTGAGCGACTATTTTCAGGTTCTGACTATATTCAGTAAAAAAAACAGTGTATAGACGATGAAGTTCTGAATCGAGTTTGCATCATCTGTATAATGTGTTGAGGTGAGAAACGGCTGTATGGTAATTGCTTTGAAGTTTTGTTGGGTCGGATTTAAACGGCAACCGCGTGATGAATCGTCCACCTGGTTTGCGCACTGTGTTCTCTTTGTAGTGCTTAACACAAGATGCTTCTTTTGAGCTTAATGCCATTTGCTTGGAGTTCCTCACCTCCCCTATTCCCCAGAAGCATTGTCTATGTAAAAGGGAGCACAATATCTTTTGATCTCTTGATACCGGCATTTTCCCCTACTACCGGCATGTCCACTAATGCATTTAGGTCTCATAGCTACCCCTTTGCCATATTATTTGCTGATTTTATATTTGATCCTGTGACTCGTGGTAATTTTGTGGAATGCGTAAATTATTGTTACTATAGCATGCTCTAAAAAACTCTTAGTACGCAATGACGTAAGTCACTCCGAAGTTAAACTTGCCATGTAGCATAATATAAATACACTGTATGTTAGCCCATTGACGTGCTAGATGTCGCTACTAGTATCGTTATTTACGAATAATCAAAATTGTTTCATATGTATAATCGCCTAAATGTCATATATTTATTCTAAAGGTTGAGATATTCTATCGACCCGACATCAGGAACATCAATGGGTAAACTATTTTTTCTTATGATGGTAGTACTATATGTATTTATATTATGCATGTAGGAAGAGTAAAACTCACTGGCAATTTTAGTTCAGGTCAGGAACCAAGGGCTGATAAACCGAGATTATAAAGTTCTCTACCAAAATCTTGATAGCAGTACTTTAGTGGTAGAGCTCGTTTTGATGTTGAATAACAGCAGAAGCATGACAATCTTAAATGGTGGAAGGCTAAACACAGAGTGCATATAACATCTCGATGAGGCGAGTTCGCGTAATTCCTGGAAATTACCGAGTTCTGATCAATCACGAGATGAGGAATTTGAAAGATATTCCTGATGACGTCAAGGAAGTAATAGTACAGCAAGTATGTTCTGCTTGCTTGGTTACAGCGATCCCTGACCGGATGCTGATACAGCATGGGCCAGTAATGGGCTGTAAATTCAGGTTATGGAATATAGTTTAGTGAAATTATTTCTAACCTAAACTATAATTTTTTTTAAACTATATTTCCAACATAAAAACGGATCCAATTTCGACACAGTTGTTTAACGCGCGTATTATACAAGCACACGAACACAATTTATGATTAGATGACTGTTCTGTTAATTTGACTGTATATAATCTTAATAAAATTAACGACATAAAAATTAAGAAATCTGTCTAATTAAGATATACGTCGATGATGACGCCACAAATCTTGTCGAAATGCATAAACACAAGACGATTTATTTTTAGAACGTTAGATGTTCGTTCAACGGTATATTATGAATTCATATGGTGTAAAGGCGAGTGCACGAGATGCACAACCTCGAAATTGATATGTGGTCACATTATGTTACAAAATACTCGGCATAGGTTTTATTTATACACTAAAAACGTCGATGCAGTCTTATACAATATAATGTATCGGTAACAGGTGGGATTACAGCAAGACAAATAGTTGTCTCCCCGATTTCGTCTAATTTATGGCTTGTCGACTGAACTTTATGGTTTTTTAATTAAAATATTGTAATTAAGCATCGGATTGATGATGTCGTTATAAAATTCTGATTTCCATTTGCCTTGCATAAATCCAGCCATTCTGTACTGGAACAAGGGGTCATAGTTGTAGTTATCGTATAGCAATATTTTCACCGCTATCCAGAAATTCGAAAATAATATTCGAAAAATATTTCGAAAAATGTCTGCCAACCACAAGACGCACACACACTTGCCAACACTTACTTACATAACATTTTATCAAAGCATACCACACAAGCGACTAATTAAAAATTGCCTAAGTGAGATCCAACGATCAATTAATGGCACTCACTTTCAAGGTTAGTTAGAGGATAAATAAGAATGTTGTGCCGAAAAAATCGGTTGCAACCGAATTATGATTTTATATATTCTAATCTCGCACGTACCGAAACCACCAATTTCTGTTGCTTATCAAGTTGCGAGTTTCTAATTATCTTTATCGAAATTGATCGTAAACGAATGCCACAAATTAGCAAAGAAATTAGCAAAGTGGATGCTTATAGCTTTATTTTAATACAGCAAATCTTAAATATTAATGATTGGCCCGCATTTAAGCGATCTGTTATAAATTGCTCGAAATCCATTTTATTTATAGAAATTACCTTTCGGCATTAAAAATATTTGCACAACAAAATCATATTTCTTATCTTTAACATTTCAGAACGCTAACACCAGTCACCACATGGGAAATTATACACGAGTCTGAACTCCAAAATTATCCGTGCAATGATGGTACCAATAACATATGTTCAAAACTTGTCATGGTTCCGAAAAATATTTCGCACACGGTGAGTGTTAAGGGATTTAAACAGGTTAATGTGTGCTGTAAGGGTTATAAAAAAATGGGTAAAGTATGTGAACCAAGATGTTATCCCGAATGTGAACATGGAAAATGTATAAAACCGGATACTTGTAGATGTGATCGGGGTTATAAACCGTTGACTAATTCAAAGTGAGTTCGACGTTATCCCTATAATCGGGCAAAATAATAAACTATTCTATTACTTAGGTGTACTCCCAATTGCCAAAACTGTAAAAATGGATATTGTCTAACGCCAACTGAGTGCAAATGCTATTCCCTATTCGAGAAAGGAGATAATGGTACGTGTGTTCGCCGTTGTGAACCAAAGTGTGAAAATGGCGATTGTCTAGAATCAGGCGATTGCTCATGTCATCCTGGATATGAACCTGATACCCAATATAATAATACCTGCAATCCTATATGCCGAACATCATGTGGTGATGGTGGTCAATGTATTGCACCCGATGTCTGTGAATGCAACAGCTATGGATATCGGCTAAATAGCACAAAACAGTGTGAACCAATTTGCGATGATTGTGACTACGGGGTGTGCATCAAACCAGGTGAATGTGTGTGCAATAAAAATTATGAAAGTGTAAAAAAGGTTGTCGGCCAAGTAGTTCAAATGTCTTGCAATCCTATTTGTCACATACCGTGCGGCGATGGTGGTAGCTGTATTGCACCTGATATTTGCGAATGTAGCTTTGGTTATCGACTAAATGGCACACAACAATGTGAACCCGTGTGCGGAAACTGCGACAATGGTGTTTGCGTTAGACCCGGTGAGTGTGTTTGCCATGAAAATTACGAAAGTAAAAGTAAATATATTGGGCATAAAATCGAAAGGCGATGCGAACCAATTTGCCATAAATCTTGCGGAGACGGCGGTCACTGTATTCAACCCGATGTTTGTGAATGCAGTTCGGATTATCGTCTTAATGCGACAAGCCAATGTGAACCAATTTGCGATAGATGCGATAATGGTGTATGCATCAAACCAGGTGAATGTGAATGCAATAAAAACTATCAAAGTACAACAAATATGGTGGGCGATAAAATCGAAACGAGATGTGAACCTGTTTGTCGAGTCCCATGTGGAGATGGTGGCCAGTGTATTGCTCCCGATATTTGTAAATGTAGTTCCGGTTATCGATTGAGTGCTACTCAGCAATGTGAACCAGTTTGTAAACGGTGCGATAATGGAGTGTGTATCAAACCGGGTGAATGTGTATGCAATGAAAATTACGAACGCAAAAGGTTTGGTAATAAAAACGAAACAAAGTGCGAACCAATTTGTCGAGTGCCATGTGGAGATGGTGGCTACTGTATTGCCCCCGACGTTTGTAAATGTAAGGCCAAATATCAATTGAATTCAAATCAGCAATGTGAACCAATATGTGACAGTTGCGATAATGGGGTATGCATTAAACCTGATGAATGTGAATGCAATGAAAATTATAAACTTCAAATGTTCGGCAATAACAATGAAACGAGATGTGAACCAATTTGTCATTTACCATGTGTAAATAGTGTATGCTCCGACGTGAACGAGTGTACGTGCAACGAAGGTTACGAACGAGATCATAATTTAAAACATGTGTGTATCCCATTATGTGATCCACCGTGCATAAATGGACGATGTCCCATAAACAATGAATGTGATTGTCTTCCAGGATATCTGTCACATTCGTTTAAAGATCGGGCATGTGTTAATTGTACTTATACGTGTAACGAGAATGATGTATGTTCAATGCCTGAAGGATGCCCATGCCCAGATAGTGAGGAATTTAATACAAACACAAATTCATGTGAAAAACCACCGGTCACAGTAATTCCCGAGTGTACTGGTGAGTGTACGAATAGTAATTGTACTTACGGACACTGTATTTGTTATGAGGGATATAGTAAAATTGAAAATGATTCGAATAGTTGCATCCCGTTATGTAATAATCAAATAGATGGTTGTGTAAATGGAAGATGTATTGCACCAGATGTTTGCCAATGTTTCGACGGTTATGCGTTAAACTTAAATTCAATATTTGAGTGCTCCTTAGTTGAAATCTCAACGACTACAGTCAAAATATCAACAACGGCAATTCCATTACCGATCACCACAATAACAACAATCGTAAGCCCATCATCACCATCATCACCGTCGTCGACAACAGAATTTATTGAACGATCAGACAACATACTCGATCAGCCATTAAATCAGGTTCCAGATACGGAATGCCACGAAGGTGATTGTCACAGTGAAATGGAACAAATGGTAAATGAAGATAAATTGCCCCGATTGATTAAGGCCCACCTTAATTACATACTGATTGTAATCGGGGTAACCATACTCGCCGTTATCATTGTATTAAGTATGATCTATCGTAAATACAATCGAACGAAAACATTTAAGACGCATGAACAAGAAGCCTTTTTGTCGTCGCCATATTTTATTGGGGGACCAATCAAAACATCATGTGATATAGAATTAGAAGAGAGTTAGTTGAAAATTTTTTTTTATTTTTATGAGTATTAAATTAGATCGCCGTTTTGTTTTTGTAATAAACTATTTATAAAATAAAGTCACCTTCATAATTTTTTTTTCTATATACAGAGACTGATTAGCCGCAATATCTATCCCTGGGATAATTTCAAACTTGATATTATAATATTGTTGCTTTCGGCGTTATTCACAAATTACAATGCAAAAATCAAAAACCACAACGGTTTTATTGCGATAAGAATTCTGTAAAAACAATAACGGATGCATTATGATAAGTGCAAAATACTACTGGTTGGTATTAGTTCGACAAATGGAGACAATTTGACGAAATCTATAAGCAAAAGAATTTTTACTGTCATTTGTCATCATGTTGGAATTTGTAACATATTTGCTGTTGTTATCGCACGAGAGTATTACTCAAGTTCCTTTTGTCTGTTTTGTCGCTTGGACTGCAACGATTTTGTTATATATGTCGTGATGAATAATTCGCATAATATGAACATATGTTGTTATATAAAATGGTATGTATTAAGTTAAGAAATGTTACTTTCTAATAAGTTAGAAGAGAGCATTGTACACGGGAACTTCCAGAACATTTAGGACAAAATTTTTAATTTACTATCAAAACCGTAAATACAACTTCCAGTGTAAAGACATATTTTAGCACACTATGTACTACGACGTACTTTCAAAGAATAGGTACTAGGTGGCTACAAAAAAATGAGACCAAAAAAGCTCACCAAAAATATTAGAATATTTTTTCAAAGAGCAGAAAGCTAATATGATAAATATGAGCAAATTTGTTTGATTTTTAACCATAAAACTCCTGGACCCTTTAGGATTGCTATCATTTCGTCGTGGCCAAGATTGTATAAAGATCCATACCGAAGTGCGATGTCAGAATAGTGAGTGCTAGAGCTGGCAAAAATTTGACTTAAGTGAAAATATAGGTCCGTACTCGCAACACGATCTAGCTAGCGATCATTAATGGAAAAGGATTCAAGAGGAATAAAGATGCGAGTGTGAATTGTTACCTCATGGCGACCTCAAGAAGAGGACAAAAGAGCGAAAATCATAGTTCAGCCACTTAGGCAGTTTTTCAGAGGATAAGTACAAAGTGGCGCCTTTTACTTATACAAGCAATTATTAAATAAACACAAAGCATTCTTACAAAGATTTTGTAATTTTAGACCAAAAATCAACATTGATTTTAAAAAGCAATTATAGGGACTATTATCATTTGTCTTTGCATCTCAAGTGTAAACCTCTATACGATGTTTCTCTAAGAAATAGTGAATTCTTTGTTTTTATTGAAACAAGGTTCCTTGTTTCGTTTTTATAAACATAAAAAAGAATAATTCCTATTATCATAACTGGCATCTTCAATGCTAGGAACGAGGAATTCTCGCTGAAGAGTTTGTTGTAAGAAGATGCCTCCTTGTTATAAGCATAGAAATAAATAAAGCCCCTATTGCCACAACGGTGAATCAAATATAAATGTCACACATGTGAGTGGTGAGTTGTTGAGGAAAGTTACCAATTGAGAAGTAACATAATAGTGGACTTCTAGTGTCACCAAGCTTTTGTCCTAACTTTAAAATCTCTAAGCGTACATAATAGAAATAAATCTTCAAGCAAGGTTTCCCGATACATATTCAAACGAGGAATTAGGGAAAACTTCAGTAACTTATTGGAAACAAGTTAGCAATGATGGTCCGAAAATATAACATACGGTTCCAATGAGGATATAAATGTAATATAAAAAAATTAAGAGCTCAATAATAGGTGTATATTGAAAATTACAGATAATTGCCAGTACAGGCTGGCTGGAGCAATGCAATGTGCAGATTTAAAGCGAACCTATATTCGTTCGTCCTCGATTTGGCTAGTAAAGGCGTAAAGTACGACGTTAAGTTAACCAAAAGTTGGGAGAGCTTCGGCCCCAGAATAGATGGCACGGAACAAAAACCTAAAAAAACCCTTAAAGAGGCAAAACGCGTTTTGTTTTAAATCGACACTGTTCACCGGGTGTGCCGGCAGATTTATAATTACCTGGTGCATAATAGCGCAACTAAGAAAATTACAAATAATGTCTCCACACAAGTCGGCTCATAGGGAAATAAAGGTTTCGGAATGTTTGACAGTCGCTGTCAAAATTGTAAATTCGGCCGAATGTCACTCAGGGAATCCTACCTCAAAATTACATGATCACTAAAATGAATCCAAATAAAATAAAAATTGGCATATTCATTGGTTCTATATTGACCCTACATTTTGGATTTTCATTCATAAAACCATTCCTATTGCCTCCAAAAGAGCAAAAGGCATTGTTGGTGGAAAATGTAAAAATAAATTAAAATTCGGCATCAGTTGATCCAACAGAAGTGTATTTATTATGCATTTATCAAAATTATAGAATAAAAAGAAAATTATACGGTATTAATAAATTTTGTTTAATCTTCTCTTGGTGTGTCATCGGCCGGTTCATCAGCGATTCCACCTGCACCTGATGGTCCTGGTGCGGGATCTGGACCTACTGGTCCGGTAGCACTTCCACCTTGTTCCGGTTGAGTCGATTTAAACGCATTGATGTGAAATTCATTTTCTTCAAGAGACAGTATTTTAAAATCTTCTCCTTTCGAAACATATCCTATCGACACATTTTCGGACGATAAAGTTTTATCACCTAGTGTGCCACTAAGTGCATTAAGTCCATGTTGTATCAATCGATCAATATCGGCAAGTTGAAATTGATCCAAATTTTTTTCCAAATAAGTTTTAGCACTTTGTGACCGGCTTCCAATAGACATAGCTTTGCAGTTAAAAAAATTTGCGCTCGGATCAACCTGATAGATGTGTGGGCCATTATCATCGAATCCAGCAATTAGTAGACCAACACCGTATGGTCGACGATCATACCGTTGTGTTGAAACTTGAATTTTATTGCCCAAATTCGCCACAATACGAGATACTGGATACGGTTCATTAAATGTGAATGTATGTCCCATACATTCTTGACGCAAATATCGACATAAAATTCGTGCATCGGCTGTTATACCGGCAATCGAGATCCCAATATGATTATCAACGGAAAACATTTTTTTTTGATACGACGACAGTTCCGATGGGGCTTTTTTAAACGCTACCAATAGGGCATGAGTTTTACTTTTTAATCCAACCGTTGCTAGACCTAATTTAACCGCTTCCATTGCATACTCGACTTGATGGAGACGGCCTTGGGGGCTCCACACTGTAACATCACTATCGTATTGATTTCGAAACTAAAATTAAAAACAAAATACACAAAATCATTTTATAGGTTATGTTAGTGACGGCGCACAATTTACAACACAATTACGGTACATAGTATAAAATATTTTAACATTAAAATACGAAATAAATGTAATATAAATACCATTATTTAATTATATATATATTTTATCCTTTATTTTAATTTATTTATTATATTTTTTTCACATAAACTTAAGATGCAATGTCACTAAACAAAAAAATATATATCGCTCTCAAAAAAAATTTTGCTGTGAAATCATTGCAGTACTGCCAGACGTATACTACCCGGTATAGTTTATAAAGAATACAATAGATGTCACAAGATGTTTCATAAAGTGAAATTGTGAACTAGACAATACTACGTTTTGGCAGCTTGAATGTCAAATTTGTGTCGTCAAAATAAAACATATTTTCGTCTTTAAAAATTAATTAAATTTAATATTAAAATTGGATTTATTATTAGCAAAAATGGCAACAGCAGTTTTACCCGAACCTAAATCAGAACGATGGAAAAGAGTAAGTTTAGAATTATTGTGTCTGTGAAATTTTGTGAATTTGATGTGTCGGCGAGTCAAAATGGTTGAGTCATTTCTGCGTAATTTACAAAACAAATAAAATTGGGACTTACAATTAGCTTATTTCTGAATTGAAACCTTATATAGTTTTGTATAATATGTGCTATAAGGTATTAGGTTTTGTGATGAATATTTCAAGGATATACTTTATATAATATGTATGGCTAAAATATTGTGTGGCTCGAAAATGTTAGACGAACAGCTGGTATTCCATATAATCTATCTTTCTACTGTACATCTAGACAAACATCATTGATAATATCAGAAGATAGCAAAACTATAACATTATCACCCTCTACTGTACTTTTGAAGAGAGTTGTACATTTCGTTAAGCACTTGTGGTTAATGTTAAGTCTTCCTAGCGATAAGAACTTTTTATCGCACTACAATCAATCGTTTTATGTTCAGTCGTATAGTTACTGTTCTATTGTGACGAACTCTAAAAATGAGTATTTTACCAACCCAAAGTATAATACCTCGGGGTATTTTACCAACCGCGAGTATAATTCCTCGTATACCTTCTGTGAGCCCAATCTATAGGCAAGCCGCATATCACAACTATAGCTACTTTAGAAGTAATGTAGCGGACCGAAATAGTCAAGTAAGTATTTGTTGTGTATAACTGCGTCAAATCGAAATACAGATGCTCTGCGTGACTTTAACCATATTTGAGGGAATTTTGTTTTAAGTAAATGATTCAACCATTTTAGTGACTGTTATCTATTGATTGCGATATTTTATCAGTTTATCTATATGATTGTATAAGGTCACATAAAATAACACATTTCAGGCTATGCTAGGTCCATTGTCAGCCGATTTTTTACGTCTATCAACACCACGCGATATTCAAGAACAAGCCGATCGGCAAGCGGCAATTGCTTTATATCAACAACAACAAATTGTATCACCGTATAATATGGTAAAGTTATTCGAATATCTGTATTTTAGTTTTGTATCCGAATCCAATTTGAATGAATTTTAAGATGGCTTTTGTTTACTAATAATTAGGCTTCTAATACAGTTGGACGGCTTAGCATAACAGTGGCTCAAGCTAAATTGATTAAAAATTATGGTATGACAAGAATGGATCCGTATGTACGCCTGCGTATAGGTCATTATGTGTATGAAACGCAAACAGATCCAAATGGTGGTAAAATGCCACGATGGAATCGAGTTATTCATTGGTAAGACGTCATATTATGGCACATAAATAATTTTTTAAATAATGTTATGGTTTTATAAATACACAGTCAACTTCCATCTGGCGTCAATTCAATTTACGTAGAAGTTTATGATGAATGTAATTTTACAATGGACGAGTTAATAGCATGGGCCGAAATCAAAATACCCGATGCAGTATTGCGTGGTGAAACGCATGAAGAATGGTATCCCCTAAGCGGTAAACAAGGTGAATGTCTTGAAGGTAGCATAGATATAGTGTTTAGTTTTACAACGACCCCATCGTACGTATATCAACCAATGCAGCCCGTAGTTATGGTACCAAATGTATCGGGTCGTCCAATGCCTCTTTTTGTTCAACCCCAAATGCCGATTCAACAACCAATCCAACAGCCGATGATAGGAAATCAACCATTGAACCAACAAATTTCGGTTGCACCAGCACCTCAACAACAGCTACCACAAGTTCATCCGCAACAACAACAGCCGCAACCACTTCAGGTGATGAACGACGATGATTTAAAACAAATCAGCGAAATGTTTCCGAATCTAGATAAAGAAGTTATAAAATCGGTACTGTTGGCGAATAATTGTAACAAGGATATAACAATAAATTCGTTGCTTCAAATGACCCACGATTAGATGAGGACGGAAGCGAATTTGGTCTTTTATTTTTATGTATAGCTTATAAACGTATTTCATAAAATTGAAACATAAAATATATATATTATAAATTAACAGAATAAAACATTTTGCCAAATTTGTATTTCATTGGTATGTAAAGCTGTGTGGCGTACTAATTTTCGGTACACAAATTTCTTCCAACACCAAACAGAAATCGCCATCATTTTTTATTCTTTAAATTATTAATAATTAAACAAAAAACAAAAGCTTTAAATCAATAACAATTTATTAATGTGGACTTATTTTATATATTTAAAAAAAAAAAATACAAAAATTAAAATTACGAGACGAAAGCGTATTCCGATGCTCTTAAAATTTAAAAACGATATCGGATCGAGTGGCCGACATTTTGTTTTTGGTATTTTGGAAAAAAGACGAATTATATAATATTAAATATATATTAAATAAATTATTATTCATAAACAATTATACAATATATTTTAAATGTAATTGAAAATATATCATTACAATCATTGCTGAGAGGTTTGAGTTTTTATTTTATGGGTTACCGCCATTGGAGGTCCAAATTCACCAATGTACAGATATAACATCAATGACAGTTATTTAAATATTTAGTAATGTTATTTAAAGTTAATTATAGGTCGTAGCTGATATTGGTCCCTGTGGTTAAGAGACACTACCATGCCTTGTAAAAGACTTCTTTGCGAGGATGTTATCCTTAGAATTCCACCACATCATCTTTGGCTTGTCGTAGGAGGCGACTATACAAAGGTTGAATCGCTGTGCTGACTACCCACATCCGTAAAAAACTTTACTGTTGCGATCGCGCATGACCTCATTGTGGCGAGCAAATTCTTTCTTCATATTCACTTGGAAACATGGACATTCACTCGTAAGACTTCCAGCGTCTAACGATGTATTAATTTGTAAGGGTAGCTCTCGAGTCATCAAAGATGTGAGATCTTATCGGTCAGCTGCCAAATTTGTAAGCAGTGATCAATTGATCACTGAAAAGCTAAGATGGCAGTTTTCGTACAAGTCAGGGATCACAGGAAAACGAAACTTACGTTTCAACAGTAAAGGTCTGATAAACGAAGATAGAAATAATAATATCAGAATCTGTTTTTGCAGTAGCATTATGCGAAACCACCGTTCTGATGACGTGAACGCTCTATGGGAGGTTTTGAAAACTTCAGTTGTCGGTGCTGCTCAGGCTACTTTAGTTATGGTAAAAATTAAACCCAAAAATGATTGGTTTGATGAGGAATGTCGTCTTGCTGTCGACCAACAGGGTATAGTCTATAAAGAAGTGCAAATACGTTTTACAATCGCACGGAGAACAAAGTGATCCTTGTCAGGAGAACTGCCAAGCGAATTTGTAGACGGAAAAAGCGTAAATGGTGGATGACCGGAGTCTTAAGAGTCGCCAACTCGGCAATGAACACAGTTCTAGTAGCTTTTACATGAGGTTACTAGCGACAAGATGAGCTTAAATATCCCTTCCCAGACAATTATCATGAGTGACAAGGGCCCCGAGGTATCGACAACTTTTCACTCCTTCAAATGTATGGTCACCACTACTAAAATCCATTTAATTTTTACCATATTCTTAGAGTCGCCTGGGCAGCACTGGCAACGGAAGTTTTCAATACCTCCCATGGAGCGTTCCCATCATCAGAACAGGGGCTGATATTTTCATAATGCTACTGCTAACAAGATTCTGATATTGTGTTTTCTCATCTTCGTTTATCAGACCTTCACGGTTGAAAAGTAAGTTTCGTTTTCCTGTGATCCCTAACTTATATACGAAAAGTGCCAAGTTAGCTTTGAACGATTACCAATTGCTTTGAAATCCAAAACAGCCTTTTTCTCCAAGTAGAAAACAAACAACTAGATTGTGCGTCAAAAATATATTCTGACACCTGATCTTTTTCGCCGCTTATAGCCCAGGAATTAACACTGACGCAGCAAAATGTGATCTCCTCGTTGGCTTTCGTGGAATTCACCCTTTGTATCCCATGACGAATCTTACTGTGAATACAAAGACAACAAATTTCAATTCACCTACATCAATCCAGCATTATTATGCGCATAACGGATTTTGAACAATAGTTTTCCTCGACCTGTCTCGGCTGCTTTTTTAATTTTGCACTTTTAAGAATTAAGTAATGCTTGCAATACCTTATTTCCAGTTTGATTATAGTCAACTTTCTCAGAATCTATCTTTCTTCGAATTGCTTTAGTTGATGCTTTACGTCCTTTTGGTTGATACACCACTGGTTCAGGTTCAGGTTCTCATTCCGATTCAGGTTCAGGTTCAGGTTCACATTCGAGATCAGGTTCACATTCAGGTTCGCCTTCGCCGGTTTCAGATTCTTCACTTTATTTAACATCACCTTCACTCACATGTGAATTTAGGGGAATTGTCCTGCCCAATTTGATGGAATAATTATTTATAGAATATCACTTTCAATTACTGTTGGTGATCCTAGATGCTCAAACGTTCCAAGTGTTATACTAACTATTAAATCTTCCATTACCGGTACTATTGGTACTAAACTTAAAACTGCATCGGCCTTATAACCGTCCATGGTAGATGGTGGATGAAATTCGTTAATATGGCGAACTATAATGTAATTGTTTTTGAGCATCAGCTTCAACGGCCATTGGTAATAATTGTTTGAGAGCTTGTTACTTTTTTTGTTGGGTCAAACTTCAGTACAATATTCAGTACCACTTTGATATGAAGCTGAGACTTGGGTATTGTTCCGTCCCAATTTGGTCCAAACTTTTTGCTCGCATCTTTGAACAATTTGGTCAAATCTTTGAATATCCCAGGTAGATTATTTTGTTTGATCATTACTTTATAATCGTTTGGTTTAAGCTCATCGGTCAGATTGAATGCTTATATACGCTGGGTATGCTGCTTCCTTAACCACTTCGGTTTCGACATGTTTGCTGGTTTTTTCACAGGCGTTCAATAGTAAGAACTTTGGGGTCTATTTTGAAACATAAACGAATTGTAAAATTTAAAAAAAATTTAATTAGTCTTAATTTATCAATTACATACACGTTTATAACATACACCATTATCTTGAACAACGCTTCGAATTATACAGTAGTAGCCATCTATAGAGCAGTAGGATTGTAACGCCACATTTTCGTAAAATTCGATTCATATCGAATTATTCGAAAGCTAAAAAATGTCATAGTACCAAAATACTCCTCGGATCTCTGAAAATAGACTCTACGAGTTTGACAATGGCTATTTAAAGCCGCCATTTAATGAATCCATTCGTTTACCTCTGTCACACATTTGCTCCCACATGCAATTTTAGCTTGTAAAATGATTCGCAATTGGCAAGAGACGTGAAATGGATTTGAAATGAATTTGAAAGAAATGGTTTGACCAGCGTAAATAATGAACACAATCTTGACCTATCATTAAACTGCAGAATCCAAAGGCAAAACCAAGAGCCAATACAGAACGGTTGGAGCTATGCATAATTCCGATGGTAAATAAATTAACACTAACATATTAATTACTAAATAATTAAACAATTCATAAATAATTATATAATTTAAAATTTTAATTAATCAATTTAAAGTTTAGTTCTCAAACTATCCGCCAAATAAAATTTTATTCCATCGTCGTGGCAGTTGAAAAATATTCGGCACTCGATTACCATGTGATGTCGATGACGATGATGATGAATGTGTATTGGATCCGGTTGATACAATCGCATGACTACCAGCCGCCGTATGTCCAGCCGAATTTGAATTCGTAAATGATCCACTGTGACTGTAAATTATAAAATTCGATGAGGACGCACTTTAACATTATATACGATTGATATAATTACCTGATGGCCATTGGTTTATTACCAACTGATGCCGCAATCGATCCTGAATGTGATACAGATATTGGTGGCATTGAAAATTGTGGTCGTGATGGGTGGGGTAATATTATTGGTAAAACAGTTGATATAATTGCGGGCAGTATAACGGGTAATACAGCCGGAATTATAATTTCAGCGCTAAAATACAAATAAAAAATTCGAATTAATGTGATCGATTGATTAGATAGGAAGTGTTGTTTCAAAATAGAGTTACACATGCATTCAGTTGTCGACATATGTACTTAAGGTTCGAGTACATTGTGATAATGAAAAACAAAATAATCTGAACATAATAATAAAGAAAGCGGATTTTACAGCTAATTGTTGGCCTGAAGCAAATTTTTCTCCACCCCTCCTCCCAGGGAGCCATCATCGCCGTCAGTAACTTCTGTGAATTTTAAAAGGAGGATCTCCTTTCGGAGATCGCTATACCATCCGTTTTTACTGACAGTAATTTATAACCAATGTGCAAAAGAAGGCTGCGCTGTTATAGTTTTAACATTTTGTGCGATCTACTTTTTTAAAGGTAGGGCACAACTCGGTCATTCTAATCGAACAAGGTCGAAAAGGTAATCCCACTAAGTATCCCACCTAATATCAAGAGCTCGGAGTTTATGTAATTTATCCCAGGGGCCGGCAACGATGGTTTCTCGAGATAGAGAACAATACGAAGAAAAAGCTCTGGATCGATCGAATCCGATGGTGCCAGAATGTTGATTAGGTATGGTACAGCATTGTCCAGTAAAAACTGTTTATTATTATTATGGGTAGTACCCACATAAAGGTGAGGTGTTACACGGATGACTCGGCGATCTATAAGAATAGACCCAACTTTTATAAGCACAAAGGAGGAGTTGATTGTTTAAAACCGGTGGAACTAGCAAATCGATTTGCTTTGAAGTTAGAACTGACACACTAAAACTCTCACTAAACGTTACACCACACTAAAATATATCCACAAAATTCAAAATATTCACCCGGGAAATGTTTTATCTTCACCCAGCACTATGGTGCTTAGAGCACACAAGTTTATAACCAAAATTATACATAAATTTTTAATAAACATTTTTAAGCAAATAATTTATAATGTCGAGTAAATTTTCAACGTAACCCAACCAAGCACTTTGAAACACTGAACTAAACTGAACTGTTCCAATACAATTTAATCGTTAATTAATTTATAAAATAATTTTGTTAATTAAAATTAATTTTAATTGTAGATTTTTGTTTTGTTTTAGGAATTTGTCTAAGATTTTATTGTCAATACGGCAAATTTGTCTAATTGTTATCGATTGTAATTACGATAGGCGGCCGTTTTTGGTGAAATACGATTTTATGTCCGCGTTGTGAATTTAAATAGCCTTTAATTTAATTAAATCGATTTTGTTTAGTTGTTATGTCGCCCCGTTTTGGAACAAGTGATAATTCTGTATTTCTGGTTTATTATCTAGTTACTATAGAACGGTGTGTTACATAAATATATGGGGATGCAATTAAATTTTATAGAAATGAATGGGGCACTGAATCGAATTGGGTGGGTTAACCTTGGTTTAAGTGTACTGTATATACAGTACAGTCAAGGGCTGAGTTTAGGATGCTAACTTATGCAACTTATCGAGCAGTAATTTTAAAATAATACAAAGGTTCTGTTCGTTTCTTCTAGAACAGGTTTCAATATATATTCATCTAAGATATTTAAAACGGATATTTTCATATAAGAAAAATCATTGATTCATAGAAGAATGTTCAACAAACAGACAACTCTCATTTCAACATTTATATCGTTCCGTTCCTTTAAAATAATAGTGCGATTCTCGTATCAATAAAAAGTAATATTCTGAATGCGCTGACTAAATAGTTCTTATTTTGTACTAGATTGCTGAGTACGTTTTAAAAATCTTGGTACATGGACAACTGTCAAAACATGTTTTGTTTTATTCAAATAAATTATTAAAGTGATGAGTGTAGTATTTGAGCGGTGGTGACTATCAGTGGCAACATTTAGAGCTTTAGGGATACTATAAATCTATTTTATGATATGGACAAAAGTAGTGGACCTCTAAATTCTGTCGTAAATAAAATCATCAAAAATGACTGGTTTAATATTAGATGGCATCCAGATTTATCCCACAAGATGCAATTCAGAGCAAATGTACTACTACTTGACCATGTACCAAGATTTTTAAATGAGTGTGAAATGAAAATTATTCAATATTAAATGTGTACACGAGAGCTGAGAGGGAACCTTATACGATTTTGGAGATGACATGTTAGAGGTGAGTGCAATTTTTTACTATTGGAAATAGTGGACATCAAGTAAGACACCCGTTCAACGTGGTACCCGATGGCAAGTTTCAGTTTGATTACAATATTTATGGGATGTTTTGACCGGGTGGTCAGTCATGTTTCACATTAAAAGTTTTATTATTGGTTCTTTAATTTCCTCTAATAATAGAGGTAATAACACATCTACATTTCGTAGAACACAACATTGTACTTCTCGTTCAGTACTTAAGTATTCAATCAAAGCAAGAATACAGCGATGCTTTCCAGAATTGTATAACGTGGTAGACCGGGATCCTTGGAGCAAGCCACATAGAATAGTTATGTCAAGGTTTTCCAAAATCCACTAGTGTCAATGAAAGAGGTTTTAAGAGCCAGTGGCAGAGTAGGAAACAACAAAGCTTCCAGTCCTGATCAAACCCCAAATGTAGCATTAACAACTGTGGTCCGTGGATATCCAGAGCAGTTTCTAAGCTTGTATAATACTTGCATAGAGGAAGGATTATTCCCTATGCAGTGGAAAGCCCAATGGGTGTGGTACTTCTGCCGAAAGGAACGAAGAAAATTCATCATCATACCGGCCAATCGTGGTAGATACAGCGCGAGAGGCGATGACAGGTCTCATATGGAAGGGAGGTGCCAAAATATATTGTGCGTTGGTTACATTGGATGTTAAAAATCCCTTTATCTCGGCTAGGTGGGCTAATTACTTTAGAAATATAGTTTTAAAGTACGAGAGCATGGAGGCACGGAACATTATCATTAACCGGAGGAGTATCACAAAGATCGGTGCTAGCTCCTACTTATGAAACATCATGTATGACGGCGTTTGAAAACGCTCGTTATCAGACGAAGCAAAAGTTGTCTTCTTCGCGGATGATGTCGCAGTTGTTGTAGTGGCAAAACATAGATAGGAGGAGGACAAAATGAGTATCAGTGTATACGAGTCATTTAGGATAGGTTATCGTCTATATGGATTTGTAGTTGACAGAGAAAGCTTGGAGAGTAAATGTGGGTGAATTCCGAATAATGCCGAACATATAGGTGGGGCTCGCCCGAGTCGTCGATTATAAATGAGGAATGCCTCAAGTAGATTTATTAGCTAAGCATGGTTTCCGTATGTATTCTTGCCGAAACTATGGACGAGTGAGTTGCAGGTGCGATGGGAAACTTCGGTGGAAGGACGTTAAACTCATCGTCTAATCTCTTTGGCGAATAAATAATAAACAGAAGATATGGATAGGTGGATTTCTACCTGACTCAATTTCTAACGGAGAATGGTTATTTTCGTGCTTATCTATATAAGATCAAGCACAATGATTCTCTATACTGCCCTGAGTGCGAGGATAAATCTGAGAATGTAGATCACGTGTTTTTGGAATGCAACGAAAAATCTGATCTATTTAGGTCTGTCGGAGTTAACCTAACAACAGCAAATATTGCATGTATGCTGGACTCCAAAAAAACGTGGAGAATGGTATGCAGTACTTAAGTTATGCAATTATGCAAAATTTATGAAAAAACTACGATACTTAGAAAGGATTAGACGGGAACGCTAATAATTAGAAATGATGGCTGCTTGACCTAAGCCGGCTTCGTGAAGTAACACTTATCGGTAGTTCCAGGAAGCCAATTGGCAAAGGAAATTGGAGGTTAGGGTTTAGTTGGTAAGAATCCGATACTCTTGTAAAATTATGATGGTCCTATTGTTAAGTCTTGGAAGATTCTCTCCTCCACCAAAAAAACGACTAAGGGAATAGGGGTTTTATTAGAACAAAAACTTAGCCAAAATGATAGCTATTGAACGTAGCATTCAATAGTACCTATCCATCTTACCTTCTCGTGCGATTTGCAAAAACACAGAGTAAAAGGAACACTCAACATTAGAAGACCAGCACCAGTGTTTGTTAACGGAGTAAGAATTATAAAGGTTAAAACTGTAAAACGGCTTGAAGTAAATTTAAGCCAAAGGCTTGGGGTTATTTCGTATGACAAAAGGGTTGCGGAAAGCGCATAGCAAACAAAAAAAAAACATCCTATATACTTGTAAAATTTCAAGTATATAGGATTTTTGCCGAAAAAGCTAGAGAGCTGAGCATGGAGTGATTCACGAAAATGTACTAATTTCCATGATGACTCAAAATATCACGGCTTTCTAAGAGTTCTGTGACTCTGAAAAATAGTCAATTTTCTACAAGCATATTAAAAAACCATAACGAAAACAATTGCGCTGGACTTTGTATAAAATTTGACGGCGAAGATAGAAACAGGATATACGTATAATCACGAAGGCACAAGAGAATACATATATGTTAAGCCTCTCATATGTTAATCTAATAAGAATCGAGTGTAAATTTCAAAAAGCCATCAACTATTCGTACAGTAAATCAATATGCGTCGCAGACACACCGCATCCTCGTCGATTGGGATACAAATAAAAGTAAAGTTAAATATTTTATTGCCATTTCATCATCAACATAAACAAAAACGAAATACGTCTTAAGATCTAAAAATATATAAATTAAGACCAACTAACTCATCGTTATATGTTTGGTATAATATTCTTGCTATGGATATGAGATAATTTCAGTTGTTCGTGATAGTTTTATGATTTATAGATATGAAGTTCGGTTTCGGTCTGCTAAATCTTCCCTCATACATAATTCATCGTAAGTAAAAAAAAAAAAAAAATTATTCTAAGTTTTGGTTTGATCTTGTTTTCGCTGCTTCAAGGTGAATCTCTCAATATATACACGCAGTGATTATAGAGCGAAAATTGCGATGACCTCGATTCAACATTCACGCACATACGCACATATGTATATATATGGGAAAGGAAATTGTAAAACATTTTTCCATTAATTTTTCCTTAAAAATAATAATTTAATTTATATTTCCATTTATACATTTAGCGATGATATCGAGAGATGGTTGATGTTTCATCTTTTTTTTTTTTAAATTATAAGACAATTTCAATTATATTAACAAAAGAAATATAAATTAAATTTTTGTTTGAAATTGAAAATTTATTTTTCCTATTTCAGTTTCAATTTATAATTTTATTATACGAATCGAAGAGGCAGCTTGAGATAGAAATAAATTTGATTTCTTGTCTTCTTAATTCATTCTATTGATCGTGATGTTGATTGTGATATAGATATATAGAAACGATGTATGGAATTGTGTATAAAAAGAATGAGTATATTGTACCGAATAATGAATTGATACAATTTTCCGAAACTTGTATATTTTCTTGGATCATATTTATATATCAGTTAGGTCGGGCTTTGACAATAATGCTATATACCAAATGAAAATTCACATATGACGGGCAGTAGCTCAATGAATAATTCAATGAATCTCTTGTTATGAATAAGCTTGAAATCGAGAGTCATGATATTTAGCTGTTTTTGAATATGGGACGGGCCTCGAGTTAATATTCTGGTGTGTGAAATTTACATGAATCCATTTTTCTTCGTTTAAACAAAAATGAAAAATGAATAATATTTTCGGCCAAAAAACAATTTATTTTTTAATGTAGTCGCCTTTTAGCTCAATACACTTAGTCCAACGTTTTTCCTATTTTTCGATGCCTTCCGAATAATACGATTTCTCCAACCCTTCAAAATAGGCGTGTAGACTGTACTTTGGTCTCCGGTGTATAGTGATGGATCCATGTTTCATCCACAGTTATGAAACGATGCAAAAACTCCTTTTTATTTTACTTGAACATCGCTAAACCTGCCTCTGAAGTTGTCACACGTGTGCGTTTTTGGTCGATTGTGAGCAAACCCGGCACCAAAGCGCGGGTAGCTTTTTCATATTCAAATGTTCGTATAATACATTCCGCACACGTTCATCTTAGATGCCTACTATCTCAGCTATCTCGCGCACTTTCACTCTGCGGTTTTGCAATACCATACCATGGATTTTGTCAACCATTTTTGGTGTTTTGATTTCATTTGGGCGTCCTGAACATTCAGCATCAGTTGTGCTTGTATGACCACTACGAAAATCAGTAAATCACTTGTGAATCATTTTAATCGATGGTGAAGCGTCCCCATAATATTTATCGAGCTTTGTTTTGGTTTGCGTAATGGTTTTTCCACGCAAAAAATAGCACATGAAATTCACTTATTTCCATGTTTGCAAAAAAACAATGGGTTGTCTGTTTTCAATGATGGTCAAAACTGAACTAAATGACATCTGTCTGAAAATTTGGTATTGCCACATGACATCTTGGAGTTGCGATTGTGGCGCCATCTGTTGTAGTTTTACTAGACTTATCACACCGCGTAGTAAATCAGTGCATATAATATACAATAATTTGCCATTTCTTTATCTAACAACTTACTTTGAAGTTTGGTTGTTATTTCGAAGGCACTTTTTCCAGTTTTCAGGATGGCTTTATTATCTGCAAAAGTTGCTGTGCTTATTTATTCTAAATTAGGCAAACCTCTGGTGTACAGGGTGTAAAATATATACCCAATACGCTACCTTGTCGTATGCCGCCGATATTTTCTTTAATTTAGAGTACTTTCTGTAATATTTTACACGGAAAAGATGCTTTATATTAAAGCCTTTGATGCTAAACTTTGTCTAAAGATTATTTACATCTATACGAAGGTACTGGAAAATATCTGCTTATTAGCAAGTGCGTCTTTGATTATGTCGGTTATTCGAAGAATTTATTCTATCGTAGAGTGATTTGCTCTAAATCTAAATTCATGTGATAGAATCAAATTTTGAAGATCAGCTTAAGCCTCTTAGCAGCAATTTTTTTAAATAATTTTACAATGACTAGAAGTAGTGAAATCAGCGATTTTGTTTTTGGCTAGTTTGCCTGTTTTGGGGATCATAATTAGTACTGAGCTATTCATTAGTCTAGGTCATATTTTAGTTTAAAAGCTGCATTGATTATTTGAACCATTTTTAGGGGTCCCTTTCCGGGAATGGTTTTCAAAATTTGGCCAGTATATAAATCATATCATGAAGCCATTCTCGCACTTACACTTTTCATCTTTTAATTTCAATTTTGCTTAAAATTTTTATGTTTTCATCAGTTGTTTGCCTAGGTGTTGGTTGCAAGGTTTCGTCCAGGTCTTCTTTAGCCACAACTAAAGTATTTTTACTAGAATTAGCGTAGAATTTTAATAGGTGGCACTTACATTTATCTTTTTAATTCAACTTTTTGTTGTCAATCTTCATGAAGTCGTCGTAGTGGCGTGTGGCGATGATCGTGGCTGCTTCTTGCGTTGACTTTGTCGATTTTGTGATGCTGATGAGTTTTTTGTTAGGTTAATTTTATTATCTAGGTTGACGACTGTTCCTTCTAGTTACTTTGCTCTCGCAATTTATATCGTTGGTAAGCACATTATCCCTTGTCGTTTGCCTCGTGATTCCCGTTGCAGTTTGCGCATTTTGCGGTTCATTCAGTGGTTGTTCTCTTGTAGCTTCCTTTATTGTGGAGTTCTACTTTATGCGTCATTAGGTGTGGTTGGGGTTGAATACTGCGTGGCCGTGTTCTTGACAGCTGAAGCGCTGGGGTTTTGCTTTTCTGCCACTGAGAGTAGTTGCCATGTGACTGCATGATTGAATGCGGTGATTCACACTTCGTTTAAAACTCTTTTATATTCGTTCCTCCTTTGGCAGAATGCGAAGCAGGAGGTAGCAAGTTTGATTTTGTTGTGTGATTTATATATGATTTATATAATGGCCAAATTTTGAAAACCATTCCCGGAAAGGAACCCCTTAAAATGGTTCAAATAATCAATGCAGCTTTTAAGCTAAAATATGACCCACACTAATAAATAGTTCAAGTGCCTCTGATGGAACAATTTAAAAAAAGTGGAATCTTAAAGCCTCATTCAAGCTCATCAACCATGATCACGGAATCATTCCATCCAGGTACAACTCTTACAGACACGGCTGAACAGCAACCAACCAAAACACTAATAATATAACAAAACCATAAATCACTCAAAACAAGCCACCAACACCACCATCGATCTGATGCAGGAAATCAGGCTCTAAACCAACAACAACACTTTCGGCCACAGCTCAAATAAAAATTGCACCGTGGTTACATCGGCAACAAACTGACGTGGGACCCAAATTCACCCTCCAATTCAGAATTCCTAGACACCAACATAATAAATTCCCATCTCTTTGGTGTTAATATAGAAAAACTATGAATGGAGTTTGTTTACTTGTGTGTCTAAATCCAACAGTCTTGAATCATGTATTCACATGATATCCAAATTTAATCAATTCTAGCAACTAGAATTGATTAAATTTGGCCGTCATACGAAACTTTTGGGACTAATAAACTCTCAAGAAGCAGTGGAGAACTTGATCGTCATGAGTATATGAAGACGCTGGAACGCAAGCATAACAGTTACCATAAGCACATAAGCATAGGATATATATTATGTCATGTTTAGTCAGCAGCAGGCTACCATGTTGGGATGTGGTAAAGTGGATCAAATTTCTCCGAACTGTTTGGAAGTATAATGGAAGAAGAGAATATCATGATTTCTTATGCAGTGACAAACTAGGAAAAGAGTGGTGGCTAGAAGTGAAAACCAAACAACGACTGAGTTGTTTTGAGGATCAAAAGAGACGACTATATAGTTACTCATGAAAACTTATATTGATGGATAGGGGTGCATCATCATTAAACACAATGCATCAAGCACATAATGATAAATAGAATATAGTTAATTGATGGAGAAATACAGCCAGCATCAGGTTTGAAACTTCATTTGGTCTGAACTGCTACTAGAAAAAGTACACAAATAAACAATTAACAATTTTGAATAAGAAGTTGTACTGCGGATTCAGCAAAATAGAACAGAGACTGTAATTTGTGGAGCAATTCATCGTGGTTAACTAACTCAAAAATTCTAGCAAAATCGAGCAGGACTAATAATGAAATATTTCCTTCAGAAATCGCCTTGCGTGTATCACCAGCAACCTTAATTAGAGTCGTAGTGGTGCTGTGTTTTTCACGGAATCCTGACTGGAAAATGTTTAGTAAATTATGAAACGATAAATGTGTAAGAATCTGTTGTTCCATAATTTTTTCAAGCAATTTAGAGAGACTTTAGGAAGGAAACTTATAGGCTTAAAATCATTAAGAGGGGGTCATCTTAAGCGGGTAAGATTTAGTTTTGATTGGTGCAATATACGCCGTTTCTAGGCACTAGGGAATATACATTTTTTTAATGCAGAATTTATTACATCTTTTAGGGAATCCATAATTTCAGGACATAACATACAAATAAACGCTATCGGGAAGCCATCAGACCCAATGGAGTTAGACTGAACCTCTCAGAAGAAAGTCCTTTCCAGAAATGATAAAATGAAACTTTGGAGAATTAAAATCAGTTACGTCCGATCGAAGCAGAAAATTATAAATAACAGGATCAGGTTACATAGCAAGGTAAATAAAAAATTCACTCGGGGTAAATTCAACTTTTCAGTACACTTAGAAAGGCCATCTTTTGGCTAAATCTAAACACTTCATTTAAAATTTGGAATCGTGAGTAGTAAACAGGCCAGGCACAAAGATTTAGATACAATCACCAATTTCTGGAGTTTATTAGTTAAGATTAAATCAAAGCAAGAACTATTAGCTTCAGTGAAATTCGTATTATAAAACGAGGCAATTTAAAAATTAATGGAGTCTAAGAGATCCTTAAATTTGGATACATATCGAGATGTAGAATTATAGATGTAGAAGTATTTAAATATCTTTTTTTTTCCTAAAGTCGACAGGCTTCTTGATATATAATGCTTCACAGCCACCACATCTATGCTCGTTGTCAATTCGGCCTTTCCGCAATAAGTTATAGCCACTGGAACATTTAAACCATGTTTCACGGCTATGATATGTAAAGGCATATCTATAACAATGTTACGGAACTCCGAAATGAAATTTGGAATCAAACTACTTGGATTAATATGCGCAAAGTTCAAATTATTGGAAATATTAGACATTGCCTTTAACGATGGTTTTATCACAATATTTCTCAGGTTTACAGCAGTCACTTTGACATGAATGGTGAAAATAGAAAAGGACAATTCGACGACCATTTAACAAATTTGACAGGAATTTTGGTGTGAATTTTATTTGGTTACTAATTTAATGCGATAATATGGCTAAATCAAGAAAAAGTAACTGCGTAATACCCAAAAACAAAAGTATCAAATACGGACTTAAACTCCTATTGTAATTGGAAAAAAAAATTATCATGCTGTCTCTATCATGGTAGTGCCTTTTTTCATATGACATGACATCAATATTTGTAGCTTCCATCAATATATCGGTGGTTTTTCCATAATATTTTGTTATTTAATCTGGACAGAGTTCAAGTATTAATTTAGAGCTTAAACTTGCCAAACTGGTTTTCAACTTTAACCAACTTACAGAAGATCGTATTTCACATTAAGTTTAATTGAAAGTTTCTTTAGCTATTAAAATATTTGGTCCATGTGATGACGATTGAGGGCAAAGATTATTCGTTATTTTGTTTGTTTTGCTAATTCGTCGAATCGATTATTTAGTCTCCCGTAAACAACACATATATTTATCGATTTGGACTCTGAATCGATGATACAGAAAATATTTTTTATCAATAATTAGCTTACATCATATACAGTAACATAACACCACTATATATATACAAAAGATAACATTTTTCTTGCATGCCAAACTCGTGCAACCTTCATCACAACTAAAATTTGCTTAATCATTTTTTAGGCTGGAAGAATATTGTGGTAATCATCGCTATTCGATTATTTCATCAATCACAATGTTTTGTAAATTTATGCGATGACCAGTCGGTTACATTTTAACCCATAAGACGTCACATTACAGGATCAAATCAATCAATCATCATTCATCATTCATAAAATAAACATTATACATTTCTAAGATTTATCAATTAAATCTTAAGAACAATACCAAAAGTAAATTCGGTTACAATTTGATTCATTATGTATTCACTGTACAAATACAAAACGAGAAGATAACGAATCAAAATATAAAAGTCGCGGGTCCACGTACGATGTAGATTAAGATGCGAATCAAGAACGAAAAGAAACAAAATAATGTTTATGATTCGCGATCATTACTTTTGAGATTAACATCTTTTGATATTTACAGTTAGGTTTAGTTTGATATGGTCATTGACTTGGACGGTTTATTGAAATATTTATGCACATATTTTTAGATATTCTCAGATATCGAAAAGTAGACCATAAGTTAACTTGATGGACGTCACAAACGTTTGATCAGTGATTGACCGATTTGAAATGACTTGATGGACATGAATCGGGCATTTTACCAGTGTGAACGTGATCAATATTTATTCGATATAATTTAAGAAATGATTAAAACTGTGGCACATGCCACCTAAAATGGGATCATCTGTCACATGCCACCTAAAATGGGATCAATCAATAGAGATTGTGAACTTTTATCTTGACAAGCTAACTCTAGATTCGAATGTCTATATTGATTAGTGGTCTTCGATCTTCAATCGATGCGGATATTCGTACTCGTTTTGCATAAAATCGAAAATGAGACTGAGCATGAAAAGTCTTCAAAGTCTCATCTCCGAACGTCAACAAATCATCAATCTCAAAGAAGACACAAATATGATTGAAAAACATGGGAAATACTCTCATGGGGTGTTCCACACAAGTTCCATCAAAGCTGTCAAGCAACAAGGTGCATGCAAAAAGCAGAAAAAAGGTTCCAACCGGAACAGGGACAATCAATCATTAAGGACACTAAGAACACCGTTTTGAAAATGTGGAGGTCCTCATTACTCTAAGGATTGTACATACAGCAGTCATTTCTGTCAAATGTTTAACAATGTTGGGCATAGAGGGGCAGCTACAGTTAAACTGCCAAAACCCGCAGCAAAATCAGATAAATACCGCAATAAGAAAAATTCCAATAAATCTGTAAAAAGTGTTTCTTCCACATCTAGTGTCAAACAACATCCGTCAACAAAAAGGAAATATGTCAACATTTCCATCAATGGTGTTGATGTAATTTACAACTGGATAGTGCATCAGATATTACAATAATATCACAAGCTACTAAACTCAAACCAAAACTGCATTCCAGTAAACGCAACAAACCACTCAAAGCTTCGGAAAACAGCGCTAAATCATCACACCACTATATTTTTCTAAATGGGTGACGCCAATTATCGTGATCCAGAAGATATTTTTTCGTTAAAATTAGCCAATGGTACAGTTTTCAGTCATATCAATCTGAAGAATCGAAAGAATGAAGAATCTCGTGAGCTGCTCACAATTAATACTCATCATAGCTTATTCAATTTCAATAGACTGTCTTTTTAGTGTAAACCCCGCACCAGGTGCTTTTTACAAATCACTACCATATTGTAAAAGACTATCGGTTTAAATTTGACTGGTTATTTCGAATCTGGCAATACTTATGCCATTGTATTCTGTCACAAAATTCAGTATATTGTCTCCACTGAACGAAATGAATCGATTTTTGCTTGAGCAACGTTGGGATTTATTGAAAATTTAATTCCAAAACAAAGACAATTGGTTGGAAATTGCATGAAAATGTCGTGCGAAATTTGGTCGCAGAGAAGGACCAACAGTGCCCGGTATACGCAAGTTTATTGTTAAAGTTCGTGAAACTGTTTTCATTGTTGATGCGCCAAGACGTGAGCGTGCTCGTATAGTGCGTACACCTGAAAATATAGAAGCTGTGGCTGAGAGTGTGCTTGAGAATCCATCAACATCACCTCGTCATCGTTCTCAAGAATTGAACATTTCACGCACCAGTTTACGTCGAATTTTGCGAAAAGATCTCGGTATGACGCCTTACAAAGTTCAATTGGCTCAAGAGTTGAAGCCGCATGACCATCCGCTTCATTTTCACTTCGCTAGATGGGCCAATAAGAAACTGCACGATGATGTCGATTTTGCCAAAAACTCATCTTTTCGGTTGAAGCTCATTTTTATCTTGGTGGGTACGTTAATAAGCAAAATTGCCGTATTTGGGGCTTAGAAAACCCACACGTGGTTACAGAAGCCAATGCGCCTATTACGAGTGACTCTTTGGTGTGGCTTGTGGAGCGGAGGCATCATTGGCCCATATTTCTTTGAAAATGAGGACGGCTCAACCATTACGGTTAATGGAGACACCTATCACACTATTAAAACTGATATTTTTGCACCCGCTTTTCATGGTATTGATGTGAACGATGTTTGGTTTCGCCAGGATGGTGCAACTTGCCACACATCTCATGCCATAATCGATTTATTGCGTCAAACGTTTGATGGCCGTTTAATTAGCTGAAATGATGATGTCAATTGGCCGGCAAGAAGCTGCGATTTAACATCATTGGACTATTTTCTGTGGGGCACAAACAAACCAGAGACAATTGAGCATTTGAATGCCAACATTCGTGATGCCATCGCCGAGATACGATCCCATACACTCGAAAAAGTGCTCGAAAATTGGTCCGATCGAATGGGGTGAGGCCAGCCGCGGCAGCCATATGAATGAAATAACATTCCATCTCTAACCGGAACAATTGTACTTGACAACAAAAAAATAAATTTGGCAAAATTTTAAACCGTTTTTGTTTTATTGCATTTTTAAATTTAAACTTTTAAATGGCCCACCCGTTATATGGAAAAATATAACCACAATTTGAACGCATTAAAGTCTGATTTACTTCTTACAAATTACAGTTCAAAGGGATGGAGATCATCATTGGCATCTGATGCTTCTAGTACAGGGGTTGGAGCCTGCATTTACGAAATTTTTCCAAAGGACTCAATCAGTCATGCTGCAAGAACTCGTACCAAAACCGAAAGCAACTATATTCAAATAGACGAAGAGGGTTTGGGATTAGGATTTGCTGAAGCCAACGAATCCGTTTTGATATGCAAAAATACTCTCACGGTTAATTAATAATGCACATGTATAACTTGATGAAGATTAAATATTGATTATCGCTTCTATTCATTTCAAACAAGATTTAAATGACTCACAGTCAGAGGAAATCAGTCAAATACCTGTCACATTTCTGAAGATTCAAAAAGCTATGGCTGGTAAAATTTTACCAGAACTTATCAAATATGTTCACAAAGATTGGCCTCAACATTCAAAATTAAAAAACTTTCACTTTCAAAGTCTTCAATGGATGTATCATGTTCGGAGATAGAATAGTCATTCCTCGTGTTTTTGCAAAACCAAGTTCTACGACTTTCTAATTTTCTTAGAAAGTTATCGGTCAACATCAAATCCAAATACACAGAATGAAGAGTCACCAGCTGAGATTAAGTTGAGAAGACTAATGAGGACCGTCCTAGACGCCTTGATGCCACCACCAACAGCAGATTATTTAGCAACCATGGATTGCTCGTCAAGGCAACAACAAAATGATCGGTACAATAAAAAGCATGGTGCCAAAACAACACGTGAAAATGGCGATTTTATTTAAACTTAAGTCTATCATCATAATACTTACCGTTAGTGTGCAGGGAAAATCATATAAACAATTGGAAAAGTCATGTATAAGAGTATTGGCGAGATCGTGGTTTTGCACAAGATGCAAATTTCCATCGAAGGCATAAATGTCTCTGGCCAGTTGGCTTTTATCTTGAAGCTCGATTATATTACAACATTGATCGCTGATTCAAAACATTAACGTATCGCTTCTGAATTATACCCCTTCCTAATGACATTAACTACTATAGTAATTCTTGTAAGTAAAAAAAAAACGGCGATCTTCGTTTCTGTTTTTGCTCTTTTGTTTTTATTTTTTCTTGATTTTACCTTTATATAAAGCCAATATTTGGGATAACTATTGGTTATATTCTCAAGTTTATTCTGATAGTGAAGTTCATAAAAAAATAAAAAAAGTTGTGTACTCTAAAACGATAAAGTTTAAGGTGAATTTAATTTTTTTTTGTTTTTGAGTGATATTTGAATATTGTATTTGAGTGAAATTTCACAAAGTTGTTTGATTATAAACAGGGGGTTTTCCCAAAATATTTTATTTTATTGATTTTCTTAATTAAATAAACAAATTTTATCAAGTGTTATCCTAAAAAAAAAAAAATTATTGCTGAGTGGAAAGTTTATGTATGTTAGAGTAAATATTATGTAAAATGCGATGATGAGTGAAATTTTGCAAAATATGAAATTTTAAAATGCAAATTCGCAATTTGGAAGCAAACTGTATTTATTCGTATACTAATAACGAAAACTTGTTTTACAAATTTAATTAATTTGGTGATGATATGGTTGGAATGTTCTAGTTTTCAAACAGATAGACTGGTTTTCGAAAATATTGATGAGCCTATGTATATGCGGTATCAATCAGTTTTAATTAAAAAGCAAACGGGAGTGGGTATTATAAAATTATGGAGATAGTTTTTAGAGTGGCCTATAGCTATAAAAATGAAAGAGTTCGCCGAACTAAAAGTGATACCATTTTTTTTACTTAATTCAGCCAAACTTTATACCAATCAGCTTAACGAACTGTTACAATATTTATCTATACCATTATCCAGTTGATTACATCCATCTATATACGTATACGCTAATAGGATATAATACGATTCTATAGAACATACTCCTACTCTTAACAAAATAGCGAGTACACAAATATTCTAGCTCTAACTAAACAAACAATCAATCAATCAATCAAGCCAATTCTATATTTTATATTTGTTGTAATCGAAATCCTATATACATATTAGATATATTCAATCATCTCTCATATTTATGCCAATCAAAATCAAATTCGCGTCTTGTGTTGTTGTTATTTATTTAGACGCGCAAGATTAATGTTGTTGTCTTTCGCGTTTAAACCAAATTCTAATCGACATGTAACCATTCATGTAAATTATCTATCAGATTTTTTATTTTTTTATTTTCTATGCTCAGCATCATTTAAATGAAGCTAGCAAGTTTGTTTATGTACATATATTATATAAATCGAGAGGTAGGGCGATGGGTCGATGACATTTCGTACGTATATAGATTAAAGTTGTTGTGTGAATTTGATTATAGTTTTATAATATGGAAATTCCAATGGCGAGCGGGATCAGATCAAAATATTTATTTTATTATTGATTTATTATTGAGATTGATGTGATATTGTATTTTTTGTATAGAGTTGGCAGTTTGTGGTAAATAATCCTTGAATTTGTCTTTATCAAAAAAATTCAATGTCGTCTAAATGAATATGTGCGTGTGTATATAGATAGGTCAAGATTATATTATCGTTTACTACAATATTACGTTTGTCAATATTTTGTAGGGCTTTTTTTGCTTAATAAAATGCATTACTATAGTAAAATCAAAATTTTACCTAAAAAAAATTTGCAGTTGTTTTAGGCTAAGATATCATACATTTGACAGTTTTAATCACGTTTTTTCTGGATCTGTGTCTTATCTGGAAAGTAGGTTATGTTTGTGTAATAACTGCACAGAATCTCTATGCGTTCTTGTTTTATCACAGGTAGAGTTTTGTGCGGCTCGTGTGGTGATGATAGCTTGTAGCTCGTATTCCCATAGTTACCCTTTCCTAATTGAACTTGATTATCCTTGTAGTGACTGCTAATCTGGTCTGCTGACTTATTTGTTGTAGATAAGTTGGCATATTTTAGTATTACTAACTCTCCCACTCGGAGGTTAGGTTACGGTGACCAGGTTTTACATTTTTTAAAAGCATAAAAATTCAAAATGATCAATTAAAAAGGTGTACACTATCAATTATCAAAAAACTCCTCGAAATTGCCCCAAAAGAAATTTCGATATTATTTTCTTTATATTTAACTTTTAGTAGTTTAACTTTAAAAAGGTATTTTACATTACTATAGCTGCTTTTGCTAGCAACTCTTTTTTTAATTTGGTAGCACCCGTAAAGTAGCTACACCACATTTTTATATTAGTTTTTATAATAATTACATTTTCTAATGATGGACCAGAAAGTCGACAGTCTTTCTTTCAATAATTACTAATAAAACTAAAAATTCTTTCACAGTCAGAATTAGTTTTTGGCAAACATAAATAAAGCTCATGGACTCTTTTTTCGCGCTATACTTTGTTAATCTGTGTGTAGGCTTAATTGAAGACGGCTGGTATAGGAGGTTTTGTTTGCAATGAATGAATCAAGCAAATCTATGTTAAGTTTGCAGAAAAAGTAATAACGCGGTATATTTTCGATTTTGAGTTTTCATAGAAAAGGTATTTTCTGTAGTCGATTTTTATTATATGTATAGAGTTAGATTTAGACTGTGTGCCTCCGGTCGATTTTTTTGTCTAAATTGTCGACTTTTCATTTCAACGTTACATTTCACTATTACTCACTTGGCGGCGGTTGAAAAGACTCATCGTGAGTTTGCTTTTCAGTTATAATTTAACTTGACGTCAAACAAAAACTATAAATAAGCCGCTGTAATTTTTTTTTTGTTGTGTTTTATTATAGTTTAAATTTTTTATTTTGTTAATTTTTTGTTAATTTTTTTTGAAAACTGAACTGCCACGAATTTAGAAATTTGAAAAGCAGGCACAGAATATATTGTATACTAGTGCCATCTAAGAATAATTAGCAGAACTACACAATAATTTAGAAAAAACCAAAATTTAGCCAAAAAAATCGACCAGAAGCACACAGTCTTAAATTAATTTCTTATTTAATTTAAAAAGAGTATATTTTGGCCGTTTTGCTGAAAAAAGGAGTGAAGAGTAAAAATTATGTTAAAAGAGTATTATACTCTTTAAAAGAGTATATCTGGTCACCCTAGTGTTAGGTTGGCCATTTTGGCGTTCGCTGTACTCGAGAGAAATATTCCGTGTATCATTTTTTCCAAAATCCTTGATTAAATTTGGTTATCAAAGTTCATTTTGTGACGGCATTGATACCTTCAATATCAGGTTGTGGCGTTGATATGATAGCCCCCTCCCAATAAGAAAATGTGCCGGACTTAAAAAACTATCATTGTTTATGTCATTTGTGACAGAAAGTAAGTTACAATTGTCTATTTGAAGTAAAAAGCTCCTCAAATAATAATGTGTAGGTTCCTATTACTTTGCGAAGGTATTGTTCTATTTACTTAACTCCGGCTTCCCATAACCCTCCAAAGTGAGGGCTTCCCGAGGGGACAACAAGCCATTTATTTCCCATCTGTGCTGTTTTACTTCTAATAATCATTTCTTGTGGTATCGTTGGTATGTAGCTAAGAAAGCATCTGTTGATAACGTACTAGTTCGAGATGAATTGCTTTTGTTGCCAGGTATATGAATATGGTAAAGTATCCCTTTGTAATTTTATTACAGTGGCCTTTCCACAATTTAATACTAATTGGGCGCGCAAAATCTGCAACGTTATTGGTAAATGGTGGTGCAGGTTGCAAACAAGCCGTTGTAAACCGGTGTAGCCTGTTGCTATAATAACTGTTGTTATTGTCTTTGGCTCAATGCTGCCTGCTTGAAACATTTCTTTTATCAATCTGTTTTGTTGGAAAGCTTAAGCCTTTTAGACTTAAAGACGTGATGAACAGTCTTCAGGGTTCTCATTGGAAACTACGTGATGCCATTTGCTATAATTGGTGTTGAATTGTATTCCGGTTATTCTGTTGGCTAAAAAGGTTTTTTAATGTTGCGGTTTACCTTTAATCCAATCTAAATGTGCAACGTACTACCTTTGTTTTAGCGGCAATTATTGTAATTTTGTTATTTATTTTACTATACTACTGCAGCATATGCGTGATTGGAGGCGTCACAGAAACCATATAATCCCATTTAAGCGGTAGTAATTTAGTCAACGAGGGATTATAATCTTTTCTAACTGTGTTAATTCTAGTTTGTATTTCAATAATCGGCTTTCAATACTCAGATTTAGTTTTTCATCCCATTCAACCCCAGCAGCGTATAAGTGTTGAAGTTAGAATTTTGTTTGGATCACTATACTGCGATGCTAGCCATCTTAGCTTAGATGCCTTTGACAGGATTGTTCTTTTGAATGTTGTTGTTTTAGTTTCTGGCAATGCAACATTAAATTAAAAAGCATCTATTGATGAGTTCCCGAGGAGTCCTAGTGTTTTTACTATATCATCAAACTATCGTATAAAGTATAGTTTCTTCCAGATTTTTAAGAAGCTCTTCTATATCGCCTCTTCGTTGCTTATCAATTTCCTGAGATTAAATCCTCCACTCGAAAGAAGGTTTAGAAGTTTTTTTTGTGCAATTATCGCATCTGCTATACTATGTTGGCTCCAAAAAATAGATCATCTGCGGAGATATAGTTTTGAGCGATCTTTGAATCAATTGGATGTCTTGATTCTTAATCTATGGCTAATTGTAATGTTTTTTTAGTCAAACACGTGGCAGAACCCGTTTCATAAGTAGCAATTTTTAATCTGTAGCTTTTTATGGGTTGTATTGAATTTGATCGCCACAAGATTTGTTGAATGTCTTTACCTTTGTTAGTTACTTTGATTTGATTATGGGAAGCTGTCATTTTACAGGAATCGTTGAATACATTTCCCAATTTTCATGTAGTTGAGTTGGATATACACGTTCATAAACTTGTTATTCTGAATTTTAACGCCTTCTTTATTCCATTAAATGGAATTTTTTTACCCTATGTGGTAATATAGCTGCTGCTCGTGTTTTGATTCTCTCATATCTCTCTCTTGGAGTAGTTATTTGTTGAATGGAATCCAGACTTCATAACAACCATTCTTCAGCCTTCTATGCGTGGTTTTATAGTGCTATTCAAAGATAAAGTTGAGAAAATTTGGATAAAGTTCTTTATCAGTAATGATCCGCTTTGCATGTCATTCCTCTGATTCCTAAAACTGGTTTCTATGTCCGCCAATGTTACAAGACTGTTTAGCCGTTTAATTGGCGAAACATTAATGTGACTTAATTGACCTGATGTTATCTATCCCGATTGCGTTTAGACCTATTTCCACCAATTGTTTCTATAGCAACTGAAATCGTCCTTTCAAAACATACAGTCGATGCGATTCGTTGTCCAATTTTTTACATCAAGTAAATATCAAAAAAAGACTCCACGATTCTATACTAACACTAGAATTACTGATGACAGGCCCTATATTGTATCATGCAGATACCTAATATAGTAGCTGCATACTCGGTATTACTAGTCGGTTGGCTAATTAAATTATTTAAGTAATTAGAAGTGAGAAATCGTTTGTTTCCTAAAATTTCCCAGGTAAAGTTGTAATTTTTTCCAGCTGTCGCCAAATGGTCTTTTAATTTAACTGCTGAACCTTCGATATGGCTTTTTAGGTAATTTTTTATCAGCGAAACCTCACCACTTCATATAAATAATCACCGTGGAAATGTGGCCTAATTGGTTTTGTCAGGTAGGCCTTCTCAACGTTGATTCTTCTGTTGTATTTGCTAGTTGGTTCATATCATCTGTCTTAACTGGTATTGATGCAAAATTTTGGCTTGATCTGTTTTCTTTATTATGTATTGCCGAAGTCAAATAGGTTTTGAGCTAGAAAAGTTATTTTATAAAATTTTTAAAAAAATCGATATGTAACCTATACCCTCCTAATTTTGGCCCTCCTAATGACTTATTCTTGAATTCATCCACATTCATATTTTGTCCACTTTGAGCTATAGCATGTTACCGCAACACACAGATCTATACATAACATTTTCATATGTGAAATGCCGCAAAGTCGATTGCTAACGGTATTCTTGACAATGCATCCGACACCACTAAATCCTTCCTTTTTTTCTTTTATATACTCTACTTGTTTTTTAGGTAGCCTGTACAATGGAGAAAACTCCGATGCCATCATATAAAAACAAATTTCCTATAGGAATTTGCCAAACCTAAAAATGACTTTAATTCTGTGTCATTTCTGGGGACTGGAGCTTTTTTGATAGCAACAAGCTTTGCTAATACAATGTGAAAAAGTGTTTTACATTCATCTATATCCTTTCCAACTGTCAAAATATCATCTAAATAACACATAATTTTTGATATACCTTTCAATATTTGACCCATTACGCATTGAAAACTGGTCGGTGTACTTGATATCCCGTAGGTTAAGCTCATGGAATAGCCCTAAGTGAGTGTTAATAGTGAACAGAAACTAGAATTGTCTGTGACTCTTAGCTGATGGTAGACTCCAGGTAGGTCCAGTACCGTGAATACTTTACAATTTGTCAGTCATGCGAAGATATCTTTTATGGCAACCCACTTATCAACACTTACTTTAGAATTGTCACATCCCATGTTTCTACCATTTTATGAATCTCTTCTTCGAAATGCCTATCGTATTTTAAAGAAAAGCATTTCGAAGAAGAGATTTATAAAATGGTAGAAATTGGTGTTATTTTTCCAGTGGACTATATAATGGGATAGTCTTATGTGACAATTTTACTACTCAATATCAACTGGAATCAATTGTTCATTTATCTCAAAGCCGTTAGACCATAACAATAATTCTGACCTAGTATAAACAAGCGCATAAACCGCACTGGAAACTACCCTGTTTTTCCTACCAACGTTCAAAACTTCAAAGGCATACAGAGGCGCGATTTGCACAATTCGAAATTCCACCGTGTCGATGTGACCATATTCACTTAAACAGAGTGCGACCTCTCCCACCAATCAAGGTCGCGCTCTGACTTGTAAGAAAACTACCACCGTAGCTTTGTATCGTGACTAATAATGATTCAATTAATGATGACCAATACAAATTGACCAAATGATGTCTGCCTCAGATTTTAAGAGTGTAAAATATATACAATGAGATTGTGTTCGATCGCAAATTATGTCATTTTTCCCCATCATCGGTCTCTGGTTCATGTCGGGAGTACAAATATGATTTTTTCAGCCCTAGAATTAAAGTCACCATTAACTATTCTGTCATCGTGTTTCAGTCAGATCATAGTTCCCATCAGATCATCTAAATTGTTATCTTTGAGTTAGCTTACATCCGTGAGCGCATCAATACAAATTGTTGCTTAAACGTGAGCGGTTATTGACTGCTTTGATAGCCAAAACTACCTTGTTTACCTGTGACCTTAAAAGAAATTCAATGCCAAGATTGACGAGGTCATCACTGTAAAGTAATGGATAACCTTGCATATATTATCTCTACTTTTTGGCCTTGGGGGTTTTTGGAGAGCAACGAGTTGCACGTGCCATTAGTAAACGTGAGCGGATATCTATCGGGGGCCTTTCGACCAAAGAGGCCATAATAAATTTAATAGCGTTTTTTTATACTGAGTTAGAAGCTTATGAGCAAGATATCAACCATCCGGATTAGCGACCAATTTTGGTATGAGTAGAGTTCACTGTCGATCAATGAGTGCTCGTCTTACCAAACGATTTCGTTTCCAGCAATCGACTGTGAAACTCGTATATGTATCTTCATTTTTTATTCGAGAAACGTCCTAACAATTTTTTGTTGTTGGGTTTTTTCACATACAAATATTTTTTTTTCATATACATACTTCTTCTGTTTTCTCAGCTAATTGACTTTTAGTATAAAAAATTACGCGACTTAAGCTAAGGCGATTTATAAATTCATCAAAATATATTAATTTTTGTTCACTGAGTGCTAATATAATTAACATAATTAAGTATTAAAATTACGATTGTGCCTGATTTTGTGCAGTCTCCAAAAACAAAAAACAAAAAAAATGTGTGTTTGTATTTTTCGAACTTTAAGTTCTTATAATTAGTCTTATATCCATAAAAACTGTGTGCGCAAGATCGTGTTGAGTGACCTTAAAAATCCAAAAACAAAAATTGATAGCCGTGTTTTTATATTAATTGCGTTTTGTATATTTCTTTAACTGACAGTACACCGACAGATACGATTATGTAAAAAGACGACAGACGCGTAACATGGTTGTTTGTATTGAAACTTTGAAACTAAATACTCGTAAGCGATTACATTTTGATTGTTGTTGTCTTCTTTTTATACATAGTACGTCCTTGACGATCACATCAACCATTTATTTTAAGTTTTACTGTCAAAATTTAAGTAATCAACACATATTTTATTCCAGTTGTTAATATTAGTCATACTTCAAGTTGATCAAGAGTTATATTTGCATATATGGATTAATTATTGTATATAGACATCGAACTAATAACCGCAACGTTTTAGTATGACGGTTTTTTCCCTTGCTATACGCAACCTTGAAATTCAAAATCGTGATAAAAAATAATCGCGCCTGTTTTAGCAAGTTCATATACATACAGTTGAACAGGAAATATTAGTAGTTTTTTAACCAAAAAGGTCATCCTTTTGTAGATAAGACAACCAACCAGCAAAAATTTGTTGTTTTTGTAGTTTAGTTTATGTTTATGTGCCTCTATAAGAAATTTAGAAAATAATTTTTAACTATTATACGATTCGAAGATAATTTTTAAATACTTACAGGTTTTATCTAATTGATTTTTAATGGCTAAATTTTTATCTTTTTTATTTCAGATAAATTATTATAAATCATAAACGAAAAAAATACGAAACAAACGAAAAAATGTTTATTCATTTGGGATTAGTGTGCATTGTGGTGGCTGGTGCAAGTGCTGGTAAGTCCTTTTTATAAATAAACCCAAAATAAAGTACTTTAGGCATAACAAAATAGTTTAAATTTTGCTTACATTAAAAGACGTTTTAATCTAAACACAATTGACTTAAGTCATAATTTGTTTAAGTAGGTTATATTTTTCTCGTTTATTGGTTAGCTTCTCTTTATATATTATGAATAACTTGAAGTTTATTTATTTCAAATTTGTTACGGCTTAAGCTATCATTTTTGGTTTAAGTCAGGCAATGTATTTTATTTTCAAACTACATATTAGTTGAAAATTAAATTCGTTTAGTTTAAATCACAATACTCGACTTAAGTCATATAATTTGTAATATTGTAGTCTTTGGTACAGTACTAAAAATTTGATTATATTAATTTAAGTGACAATTATTTGCTTTAATTTATTTAATAAATTCATTTATTTAGTCAAGCTTAAGTCATATTATATGAGCTTTAACAGAATTATAAACTGAAATCACAGAGTGAGCTATTAGCTTAGATTAAATTAAATATTTTTGGTTAAGCTTAAATAAATTATGTATATATTTATACATTGAAAAAAATATTTAAGTCATATAACTTAAAAAATTTGAAGTAGCTGAGAAATATTTTATTCATCCGTTAGTTATCTCATTAATTTAGCATGGTTTTCATCAAAACGGCCATTTTTTGGCTTAAGTCATAAAATATCTGCTCACAGAGCTTAAGTTGACTTACTTAAACATCAAGTCAAAGAGGCATCGATTTGTTTAATTTGTTTGTTTTGTTAGTTAAAAACACTTATTGAAAATATTTAAGTCGGTTCGCCTTACGTAAACTAACTTACTTGGCTTAAGTCACATATAATTAATCTTAAGACACATATACATTTTTTTTTACGAGTAAGTCAGTTGTAATTTAAATATTTCCAACAAAATGAAGTAAATTTCATAAATTTAGTGTGACTTAAGCTATTTTCTTTGTCTAAGTCATCATATCTTATAGTCGACTAAAGTGAAATAGTTGTTTAGTTTAAATAATATTACAGCTGAATCATTATTTTAACTTAAATGACAATAACTTCATACATATATCATACTTTGCATCCATGTACGTATAATGGCTTTTGATGCCATGTTAGGTGCCAAAATAACTTAAGTTAATTAAGTTATTTAATCGAACTTAGGAAACATCATTCCCTCATGTGGTTTTAGGTTTGAATTTATTAATCAGGTTTAAGTTACATGCAATAACTTAAGATCAAGTATGAACTTAAGTAATAGAGTTAAGCTGTTAAGAGAGTTAAGCTATTGTTAGAGTTAAATTTATAGGATTAAGTCAGCTAATTTTACTTAAAAATTACTTAAGGAAATCGATTAGCACTACTTAGTCGAAAATTAAATACTTTGTTCAATTTAAATCACAATACTTGACTTAAGTCAAATAATTTGTAATATTGTAGTCTTTAGTATAGTACTAGAAATTTGATTAGATTAATTTAATTGGCAATTTTTAACAAAATGTAATCTGCCTCAAAAAAAATAATTTATTGGACAATTTTATTCTATACCATTATTAACTTAAGCCACGTAAACTTACTTATTTAGTTAAGCTTAAGTTTGTGCTTTAATAATGTTGTATTATGTTTAAATATATCATTTGGACTTAAATTTTGTAAAGCAAATATACTACCTCGGCATATCATGGCTTAAGAGTATGCACTGAAATCACAGAGTATGCTCTTAGTTTGGCTTAAATTAATTATGTTAGCTTAAGCTTAACGATACTTAAAATTATTATTAAGTAAAATAGTTCAGATAATGGTTAACCAAATCTAAAAATTAGGCAAAATTATTTAAGTCATAGGACTTAAACAAATATGAAATAGCTGAGAAATACTTTATCTAAAATATAATTTTTAGGCTTAAACATGGTTTAAATATAGATAGCAACAAACATGGTTTAAATATTAAACTTAAATTATAAGTAAAAAACTTAAGTTATTTAAAACTAAATATTTTCGATTAGTTAGTTAGTCGGTACTCATATTTAACATTTTAATATTTAACATTTTTAATTTTAGAACTCCAAATCGTATTAGTTAAGTTGGTTTAAGTCACACATAGTTAAACTTAAGCCATAAACTATGGCTTAAGTTTAACTTAAGCTATGTATATTAAGTTTTAAACTAAATAAACCTAACAAAAGCTATCATATATAAGGTAATATTTGTCTAAATTAGTTTAGTTTTGGCTTAATTTTAACTATTATGGCTTAAGTCACTGTATTCTATTAGTATTTTGCAAATTTAATTTCCGATTAATTTTTAGTACATTTTTAAAATTCAAATTACTGGAAGCCAATATTATAAATAAATCGTCTAGTTACAGCTTAAAGTTGTTTATTAACTTAAGCAATACAGTTAACCTGTCTTTAATTTAGTACACATATATTCAGAATGGTAGCCAGATTAAATGGAATTTATAAATAACAATATAAGACACATTATTTTAGAACTCAGGAATTAACCATCGTTACTTAAGTCAAACTTAAAAATTAACTCAAATCAGAGAGATTCATATATTTGTGGTATATTTTTGATTGTGTAACACTACTTAAAATAATTCTAAGCTCACTTAAGCTAATCAAATTAGATTATATTTAAACTGATATTGGGAAACATTTTAAATCTAAAATAGGTGTATTGCGCAGTAAAATTGTACTTATGTCGTAGTCTTTTTGTTTAATAATATACAATTTGCTTTTAAAGTTATTAAATCTGACTTAAGTCATCTTATATTGGGTAAAATTTATATAAATTAATTTAGTTTTGGCTTAGTTTAAACTATTTTGGCTTAAGTCACATAATTGTAAATATATACATTTTTAGTACACTACTAAGATTGAATTTACTGCAAGCAAATAGTATAAATAAATCTAGCTTAATCATAAAGTTGATTATTAAGGCTTAAGCCACCAAAATTAATCTACATCACATAATAGTAATAACAAGTATAGTTGACTTAATCCACATTACCAACTTGATAAATGTAACCTTTAACTACTCGTTTAGCCATAAAAATGTTTTAAGCTACAATACATTTTACTTAGATTATTTTGAGCAACTGTGAGCTAATTTCCTAAAATTGAATTAATCTTAATCTGTTTATTTAAGTCTGATTCATCTTATTTATAGTTTCTCCAAAACTAAAACTGATTACATAAAAGTTGACTTAATTATTTTTTCCAATTCTGTCAAATTGTATACAATCATCTTTATTACTTAGTTTTAGCATTCAAATAGTATAGTTTTACATACATACCATACATAGAAGTAAGCATACCATAGAAGTTCCACTACATATAACATTTAAACATGAGGTGATAATCTGATTGCTTAAGTCATACTTATCTTGATATGCATGTATTTTGGTCATACACTTGTTGTCACCACCATTTATTAGGCACTTAGCTGAAACTAAGAATACAACCTTAATCCATTTAATTTAATTAATGTGACTTAATCACTGAAACCATTTTTATTTTGGATAAACAATTTTAAGTCGGCATAAGTCACATTATTTTTGTTACCAATATAATTTTTTTAAGTTAAATTACATTGACTTAAGCTTAATTTACTACACATTTCGGCATTGGTTATGTAGTTTCTTAACTAGGGCTGAATACGGGCTGTATATCGTAATTTAATTTTTATATAATAAGCTTAAGTCACTTAACTGATCCATATAATACTTTCAATTATATGGATCAGTCAAGCGTAATTCAAGTTTTTTAAGACTTAAGATTAAGTCCAATATGCTTATCTAAACACCAATAAATGTAGTTACTTTAACATTTAATTTACGTCTTTAAGTTTAATGTGACTAAATAGTTTAAGTCATATACATTTTATCTGCCTATACTACTTTTAAGTTGTATAATGGCAACGTACGCTTACTAACGTATTTTGTTAACGATCTAAACGATTAAAAATATCGTGTTCATGAAGATATAATCGATCATGTGCGATAAATAATCCCCGAACCGCAAAAATGGTACATTATTTATATAGTTATTGTTTACTATCATTTCACACACACACACAGATCACTGTCAGAGTAGCAGATAATCTTTTAAAGTTTATAAATGATTTTGACCTTCATTTTTATTTTTATAAATAGTAGGTATGATCAATAATAAAATGGCCACAAAAACGTGATTTACCATCATGTAATGTTGTATACGGATTACAAAATCTAAAAACAAATTCGTATGACCTTTATGGCTCTTTATATAGTCGATAGCCGCAGTGATGACTCGATGTTTAAATAAACATAAATACTCCGGATTAAGTCTCTTAATTATTTTCTATCAATAAATCATATTAAGTTACAAGTTAACCTTGAACCCGCATAATTTATTAATTTGTTTGTTTTTTTATCAGCTTATAGTAGCTCACAAGGAGCAGGTGCCGGTGCCGGAACATGGAATGGATATAATACGTATGGAGCAAAATATCCATATCAACAAGCGCAGACACAACAATATGGTTACACTCAACAACAGCCTGGTTATGGTGGGGCTGGTGTCGGAGGATACGTAAGCACTGGTACAGGAGGTGGTGGATTTGCTGGGACAAATGTTGGTTTTAATAATGGTTTTCCATTCGCACCACTTCCCGGACTAGCACCAATACCAACACCTTACGATTATAATCAATATGTAGGTCAATTTTTGGGAAATTTCCAAAGGTATGTACATCGATTTTACAAAATCTTATATGATTCTTTTCTAAATCTATATATTTCTTTGATGTGCTGCGACAATTCTTTTATTATTGGTTAAATGATTAACGTATTTTAAAATAGTGGTCCAGGTGGTGCTGGATCTTCTTATGCCTATTCAACTCCTGAAGCAACAGCTAGCGCTAAAACTAATTTGGAATCTAATAAGTAATAAACAAGTTGGTAATATATGTATATGTAAATGTGATTGTACTCAACACTGTTATATATTCGTATAGACACGCATGCGCATGCTAACATCACTGGAAAAACGAATATTTTCTCTATTTTAACATTATTCACTCTAAACTAATATACGAAGCTGATGTAGATGGATTTACTCTATGTATAGTGGCAATTTATTGATCTATTTTTTATTTTTTCATCGCGATTAGCTTATATCAACAACAACAACAATTCTTCAACAATTTACAACATCAATTTGGTGCAGCCCAGGCTGGTTCCGCTGGATATGGTGGTGCTGGATACGCAGGAGCTGGTAATGGTGGATACAATCAAGGTGGTTATTCTGGTGGATATGCACCCAACTTTGCTGCAGCATCTGGCTCAATTGGTCCAGGTGGAGTACATCAAACCGCAACAATTTATCCAAATAATCCTAGTTCACCAAATCTTGATACACGTTTCGGCGAAGATGGTTCATCCGTAAGCGTTTCATCAGGACAACCAGGTAAGCAACATTACTCATATAATAATAAACCGCAAATAACGAAATTTAACAAAAAAAAAATATTTTTAAGGTTATGTTGGTGTATCAACCGCATCATTTTCATCGTCGTCCGATTTAAATGGCCAACAACAAAATCATCGTGAAGCTATTACATCAGTAAATGATAATGGCAAAGTAACAACATATCGTGTACGGTCATAGGGCGTATCAATATATTGCCTATCGTCAGAACAAAAATGTCGAAGGATCACGAATTGTGATTTTAATTTTATTTTGGTTTAATTTTAATATCTTATCACAACAAACACACATATACACACACACACACAATGACATTGACACATATATACATACAAATGGAGAACAAACAACCAATTTTTGATTAATTAAGTGTAAAGTTATTGTTATAATTAATTATTATTTTAATAATAAATTAAATAAAAAATAATAATTTAAAAACAAATAATTTGTGTCACTATATTAATGCAACCTAGATTTTCGTGTTATGACTACAAAATTTGGCTTAAATTAAGATTCTTTTATACACCACTGTTTAGGGGGTTATTAGTAGATTTGTTTTACACATATTGTCAAAAATCTGCGTAAAATGCAATAATACTAAGCGCGCAACAAACATTGTTATGTTGTCTGGACTCAACAAAACTCACGTCAAGTGAGAATTGGATTCAATTTTTTAGGGACTGTAAATTCGCAGCCTTCATTTGCATTAATTGATAACATGCACGTTTCGGCTGCATTGGTTATCAAATCAATTTTGCTGACGTTTATTTTTCATACATCTTGTGTGAAATCAGAATTGACGATATGCAACTGTATCGGAGGCCAAATTGTTGACCAAATTCGGGATTGCTTCGAGCAAATTTTCATTCTAACGACATTCCATTCCAGTTCCAAAACTGATAACGCAACTGCCAATCCAATCAATTCAACCATACCCAATATTACAAGTTCAACTTCTAAGGGTAATTCAATTTTTTTATCTATATATGCGGTACAAGACCATCATCTAGTTTGCCAACTTCCATTCGTACCACTAAACTGCAATTTAAGATTCATTTATCACGATTTGACTTAAGTGTTGAGGACGACGACTATAAAATTGATACGAAAAGGGCGATCACTCAATCAATTGGAAAATGGCTGTTTCAAATTTGGTGTGAATTTCGACTTCAAACATAAATCCTTATCCAGCGTATACTAGCCTTCTGATATTTGTTTGGTTTGATGTGGATAGTATTTTACCCGCATTATTACCGATGATAATGCAATATGCTGCTCAAGACTAGTATCGAAAGATATGTGACATTGGCGATGAATAAATAAGGCTATCATTAGCCATGGTACAACACTAAACTAACTAATATTGAAAAGCTCTTATGACCCATAAGAGCGTAAGTGCATGCTCTCCTCCGGATATATGTTATTTGTTTGCCGACTTTTTTTGCATCTGTTTAGGATCCTGCGCCACGTACCGCTCATTAGTTTATCACCTACATCACGCAGCTTTCCATTTAGCCATTTACATTTTTTTGTGGAAAAGGTTCAAGATTATTTATACCTTCTCGATATTACTAGGGGTACAAGCATGATGCGCTTCCATCCATTTTATTTATGAATTGCCTTTTTAGTTAAGGAAAGTTTTTGCAAAGTTTTTTTTTCCAAATCGTTGCGAAATTTCCGTTATTCGGCCTTTATAACACTCGCCGCATATAATGGATGATCAGTACACTCTTCGCCTTTATCATGTCACTGTAATTTGTTGGGGCTTCTACGGCTGGAGTAGCGACGTAATATTGCCGTAATAATTTTTGTTCGAGATAAATACATTCTATTCAAGATATAAGCGCCTGCGGACGTTGTTTAAGTCGATGGTAGGGTTGTGAAAATGCACTGATCAACTACGACCTATGGGAGCCACTCTAAACCATTTGTCAGCTATATAATTTTGTGTCCCAGGTCTTTGGCCGTCATGTTTCCAAAGACGCTTTGTGGGAGTGATTGGGGGGCCATAGTCTTCCCAACCTTGACAAATTGACCAGGTACACGCACAGAATTTCACCAATTCCGCGGATTGTACCTCGGTCCAGTCTGGTCGATCATGGCACATGGTGGCCACCTTTAACGTGTGATACCATCGTTTCAACGTATATTGAATTTAGGGTTATAACAAAACAAAAATAATTCGGAAACATCAGAGACTTAAATTGTGATCCATAATCGGTTACAATATGTGACGGCACCCAATAAACTGTAAATGCTACTATTGCTGGTGAAATTTCTGGACCCAGTTTAACTTAAGCCTATTGTGAGGGCCTATCAATCAACGTAACACAATACTTCTGATTTACTCTACTTCTGTTGAGTCTCGTTTAGTTTTACTAAGAATAAACCAAAAGGCTGCCAAGCGCCATCCAACCATCCACTTATTGCTGCACTACCACCCCAAATGCCTTATCAGATGCATCGACCAATAAAGGATAAACTCACTGAAACTACCGGATGTGCCAGGACTATTTCCTCACACAGCTTTGACTTGCATCTCTTAAACGCAACTAAAGACTCATTCAAACAATCAACAGGTGTAAGATGTGTACTTCTTCATGAAGTCATACAAAACGGCTTAATCGTTGGGAGCGACTGATTTAATTCCATTCATTGAGTACGCCATAAAATATATCTCTTTCTCAATCCAAACGTTATTAGGCAGAATTCAAATAATTCGAAGGGCGTAGCAATGGTGGTATGTCCTAAGTTCCAAGTCTAACGTTGTAAATATTCAACAACTCGCTAGCTGAACTGTACTTTAGATAAGGTACTGATAGACGGTTTGTCACATGGTGCTCCATGAGAGGTGGACTCAAGGAATCCTCAATGTCCGGAAAGTCTGATAATAATTTGGTGGTATTTGGATCAACCGTCAGCGAGTGGATAAACCCCCTTTGCCAACAGACCAGTCGTACATAGTGAAATAAGCGATTAGAAATGCATTTCAATGCACGGCCACCAAGCCGTTTACGGTAAAAACACTCATCACTATATATATTTACGTATCTGGCTCTGAATAAGGAAGGTGAACCTTGCCGTCGTGAGCTAGACCGAGTCTGAGCACGTGATTCATCCCGAGATGTCTCTAAAGCAGAAATTTGATTTTTGACTTTGGACTCAAACTTAGCCAATACTTCGTCAAAACAATCGATTTGAGTAGAAGGGGTAGAACTACCACTAGCTGAAACAGAAAGACTGAAATCGAATGAATCTGTGTGTGTACCGGAGTCTCTAACAATTTGTCCACACGCTCAGCTAGAACCGCCATAGAAACGTCGTTCTCAAATGATTACAATGTCAATTGTATATTTTTTTTGGGGGACGAATCGTCCACAACTGACAAACATATTCCCCATTAAAATTGAAGGTTTTCGGTCTCCTATAGCCTGTTTAAAAAATGTATAAGGCTGGCAACCCTTATCTCCGGTAATCACACCTGCGAATGTCTCGTGTAGCATGAGAAGTCAAGTGCACTGACGGCATGCGATTATTTTGCAGTCTCACGTTTCTAATATTGGACCCCATAAATTGTTGCCCCAGTCTAGCAAACCACGCTACAGGATTTTGTGCTTATAATGGTTGCGGTTGATGAAATGCAATATGCGAAATAACCCCACTTGAATCGTGGCCCCATGTTTCGTTTTTTTTACCTAAGCCTCAACTGGCTGAACTGAATGCACGAACGCGTATCCTTTCACTGTTCAGAATCAAGATATCCTAGTTAAATTTATTAGATTTGCAACCAATGATACTGACGCTATGTAGCTTAGAAGGCATTGCACAGACAAACGCAGCATACAATTTACTGGGTTATTCCATAATAGCCCACCCAGCCACTGTTGTATTTAACGACAAACATCACAAATTTTGCCTCCTTTGCAGCTTAATTAACAGATTTGACTAAAAAGAGTCCATCAACTAAATGGTCTGACTCCGCGAATAAAGCTTTCCTTCTTCTGAAAGAAGAAGCAATAATAAATGTTCCCGTCTTGGGAAATTCTGACTTTGAAAAGCTTCTTTACATAGTGTGACGCTAGTACCGTTGGAGAGTTCAGCTGGAGGGGTATACCCAAACCAGAGACAATGAACCTCTTCATGTAGACTTAGATATAACATCGGTATTTGAAAACCCCCGAATATCGCGGATAATTTGACAGGGAACAAGACTTAGGAGCTGATTGTCATAACTTCTGCATGTTTCCCATACTACTGCAAAAAACCTTAAATCTACTTCAGCCTCAATTTTATTAGACCAAAATGGCGAGAGACACATCCGAGATCAAAACGAGGCAACTGCTATATTTTGATCATGCTCGATCAATATTCCAAAGTCTTACTGTTCAGACTCCTACGAGAAGCAATGCTGCTGTAATTAGCAATTTCTTGAAAAATTTGGATTTTTATTATTCTCGGTTTCAGAATTTGTGACAAGTGATAATGGTAAATTTAGTATCAAAACAATTTCAGGACTTGATGGCTAAATATGACGTTCGACATATTCTTACAGCAATCTACTTACCATAATGCCTCTAATCGTGTAATAGGACCATTTTATCATTCATATGATATAACAAGCACACGGAAAGGCACTTGTATATTTAAAAAATACCGGCCGCTTGTGGTATATTGGTCGATCAGTTTCTCGCCACATTATTTGGTTTTTGGTCAACACTTGACATTGCATCGAGATCTAAACGGCCAACTAATGGGAATATACCATCTAAAAGACATTCGTTCATAAAATCCTATAAACGTTACTATTTTTTTACAGTGCACTTGTATGCCGGTCACATTCTGATCGATCGATGGTATTGCAGTTAATGTTTATGTGTCTCCTTTGAGTCACGTCCGAAAATGTGTCGTACGAATGATCGCGATACGACTGATCAGCCAGTAAGACGACGAATAAGATATCGATTACCATGTAACGGTAATGGATCAATGAGTTCTAAGTTAGTATGGATAAATTCAATAAAATTTGCTAGAATCCGAAAAATCGTGTGCTTTTCGACCAGATATCGTAAAATTCACCCGTTTTTAGCAAACAGCAATTTTTACCAATTGAATCATGAATTATGATCCAGCCGAAAATAATGAAAATGCATATAGTCAATTTAGTGACAAGACATACGCGATCGTTCAATAAGTAACGAGATTAACCAAGAGATGGCGCATCTTTAATGAAAATCTTCATAATTTTTAAAAAGGTAGCAACCTTTAAAACGATATGTGTCACAATTTCATGACAGTCGAATCATAGCATACTGAGATCTAGTGATTAAGATGACACTTCTTTTGTAATTTTGAAAACAAAAATATTTAGTATTTTGCATAAAAACTTGGCCATGAAAAAGCATTTTACCAAATTGGTGCCACGTTTACTCATAATTGATAAAAAAACGCTTCGATGATTCAGACTACAGTTTAGCACTGTTTCTTCGAAAAAATGATTGTTTACGTTGTTATGTGACAAAGGATTCATCATTTCACTCCGGAGTCAAATTAGAAGTCAGCTGAGTGAACAGCAGCTGGTAAAAAATGCCCAAAGAGTCCAAAAGCGCAACAATCTGCCGGCAAGCTTCTCTGTAAGTTTAGATGCGCACAGCAAAATATTCATTTGACTATGCCATGTAATTCTCCATCCGTCGTATTCTCCAGATCTGGCTTCCATCTGCTAATGGCTATTTACAGACCTCAAAAAAATTATTCGGAAAGAATTTTTAGTCTAATCATGAAGTTATCGCTGCAACCTAGAGTTATATTAAGTCGTTCTACAAACATGGTATAGAAACGTTAGAACAGCGTTGAAATGGGGACTTATAAACGATGTTAGCGTGCAATACATAAAATTGCTCGCCACACGCTATTTCAAAGCATTATGTGAATGGAATCCAGCATACAACGTTTCCAGCCACAAAAAGCAAAATACTGAAAAAATGTTGCCGTGCGTGACGTGTGTAATTTATATTTATAAACTTCACCTAAATGTCAGCTACCTGAATGTCAGTACACATTTAATATAAAATGAGCAGTGGGTGCTATGATCACGTTTACAATTTGTGTGCAACTTTGTGGGTCTGTTCGAAAATTTGCAGTGCAGTGCACTTTTGAAATTAAACACTGCGTTTTATACCGATGCAACTTCAGTGTTAATTTTTGTGAAGTACGGTGTCAACGAATTTACACTTTGAAAAGTTAGTCCGACATAACCTAAAACCTTTTAAATTGAAAATACTATATAAAATATTCGATAGTGTTAAATTAAGTTTCCTTTATTTGTTTCGAGAGACGCAATAGAAATTCAACGGTAATACACCGTGTAACTTATACTAATTCTGAATTGCTCCTTATTGAAGTATGCAGGGTTACACTGCAAACTCCATATCAATTTTCGAACAGACCCTCTAAAATCAACATGTCAAAATTACTAAAATACTCGCAATTGATAAGAAATTGCGTCTACTGTCAAAGTTCGGTTAATCCATATATACTAACACAGATATTCGAAATTTAATCACGCCGATGTATTATATACGAGTATATATGCTTCCGCGATATTCTAATCAATAATATTATTGATATCGTCACGTCATACATGACTTTTTATTTGTAAACATGTTCTAAGCATTTTGTTGTGGTTGTTGTAAACACCCATATAAAAACCGACTGAATCAATCAAAAGTGGCGCATGTTTCATGTTTTACTTGTGAGCATAAAAATATTTTATTAAACATAAATGTTGCAGCAAACAGTAAAAATAAATCGATTTCGAAGAAATTTTTCGATTGCGTTATACGAGTACCCAAATCCTGACCTATGTCAGTCTATATCGTCAAAACATGTATTAAAATTGCGCGACATAACAAGAATCGAGATATGGAGGACGTTTTTCAGAAAATTGTATACAATTAAGGTTATCGCTATATGATAGCATCCAAAATTCTATTTAAAGCGCTGAATACCGACAAGCTACATAGAAATATTTTGTGTGATGATCTTGAAGTATTCTGGAAAATATTTGTGTCACTGTCATATATTTTTTAATGTGTTACACTAAATGTCAATAATGTAATGGGATACAGGGTGAAGGATATTTTAAGTAGAGCACTAAGTTTGTTGGTTTGATTGTCTGTTTGTCTTGTATGCGTTCCTACACCATTCACCTGATTGCACTGCAATTTTGGTGAATGTTTATGTAAACGCCTGCGAAGGTTTCTAAACAAAAACAATATTATTCATTATGTGATTTGAGCAAAAACGTCAGATTCTAAAGAAGATCGATTGTTGTTCGATATTGTCACCAAAATATGCTAAAAGCGCAAAAAAGTATCCCAGAGAATTCATGCATGAAGCTCGCTCTGATGATAACATTTATTATCAATACAATGCCGTTACGATAATGCCGAATGCAATTTGCTGAAACTGCTGCTGATTAATCTCAAAGGTTATCAAACTTTTTTTGCAAATTTAAGAACGATCGGTGGCGTAGAATGATTTGCACAGAAACGTACTGCGTATATCCTTTATGCGTGCATTTGTCGAACCAATTTAACAACTCTTAGAAATTAAAACTCCGGAGGCCAATGATAGTGGACGAATTGTGTATTCAGCGATTAAACAAAGATGTAATATTTCCAAAGGTGCTGGAATGATGAAAGTGCAGCAAGCTTGCTAACTGATTGTATGGGAAGAATGCACATGAAAAATTACTTGAAGTGTTTTATCAAACTCTTCAAGATTTAGTAAGTGCAAGCCCATTTGGTGAACCAGTCATTTTCGAATTCCGTTTTGAGTTGGATTTGGAACTAAGCCCGGATCATTGACGGATCTTATTCGAGTTCCGTTTTAAGTTCCGGATCTGAAACTAAACCTGGATCATTGATGGACCTTGTTCGAGTTCCATTTTGAGTTCCGGATTTGTAACTAAATCCGGATCATTGACGGATCTTGTTCGAGTTCCGTTTTAAGTTCCAGTTTTGGAACTAAATCTGGATCATTGAAGGATGTTGTTAGAGTTTCGTTTTTAGTTCTGGATCTAGAACTAAATCCGAATCATTGAATTATCTTGTTCGAGTTCCGTTCTGAGTTTCGGACTTGGAACTAAATCCGGATCATTGACGGATCTTGTTCGAGTTCCGTTTTGAGTTCCGGATCTGAAACAAAATCTGGATCAATGACGGATCTTATTCGAGTTCCGTTTTGAGTTCCGGATTTTGAACTAAATCCGGATCATTGATGTATCTTGTTCGAGTTCCGTTTTGAGTTCCGGATCTGAAACTAAATCTGGATCATTGACGGATCTTGTTCGAGTCCGTTTTGAGTTCTGGATTTAGAACTAAATCCGGATCATTGACGGATCTTGTTCGAGTTCCGTTTTGAGTTCCGGATCTGAAACAAAATCTGGATCATTGATGGATCTTGTTCTAGTTCCGTTTTGAGTTCCGAATTTAGAACTAAATCCGGTTCATTGACAGATTTTATTTGAATTCCGTTTTGAGTACCGGATTTGGAACTAAATCCGGATCATTGACGGATCTTGTTCGAATTCTGTTTTAAGTTCTGGATTTAGAACTAAATCCGGATCATTGACGGATCTTGATCGAGGGTTCCGTTTAGAGTTTCGGATTTGGAACTAAATCCAGATCAATGACAAGTTCCGTTTTGAGTTCCGGATTTGGAACTAAATCCAGATCATTGACGGATCTTGTTCGAGGTCCGTTTTAAGATCCGGATTAGGATCTAAATCCGGATCATTGACGGATCTTGTTCGAGCTTTGTTGTGAGTTTCGGATTTGGAACTAAATCCGGCTCATTGACGGATTTTGTTCGAGTTCCGTTTTGAGTTCCGAATTTGGAACTAAATCCGGATCATTGAGGGATCTTTTTCGAGTTCCGGTTTGAGTTTCGGATTTGGAACTAAATCCGGATCATTGACGAATCTTGTTCGAGTTCCGTTTTAAGTTCCGGATCTGGAACTAAATCCGGACCATTGATGGATCTTTTTCGAGTTCCATTTTGAGTTCCGGATTTGGGACTAAATAGGGATCATTGACGGATCTTGTTTTTTGTTCCGTGTTGAGTTCCGGATTTGGAACTAAATCCAGATCATTTGACTTACCATCTTACGTATGGCACTGCTGAGCCCCAAAGCGAAAATGAAGTTAAATATTAGAAACTTTATTTTCTGGATCCCGAATTGGCAACAGGGAATGCAACCTAAGGTTCATGACATAAATTAAAACACATTTGATATACAATTCAACCTCTACGCCCAAACATTTAAGATGATGAAGGATATAATTCAAATTACAGTCTAGTTACATTCAAATGTATATCGTTAAGGACCATCGCACAGATCCCATAAGAAGCTAAAAATACTCAAAAAAAAATATCCTCAGCCCTAATTTTGATCCGATGGTTTTTCCAATATTATTTCCGAAGTAAGACTTTGGATGGCAACCTAAGTAACCTAGACAAAATGAACACAAGATACCATTTCTCGGTTTAAAAGACTTCCTCAACTGCCAGAAGCCATTTATTGGACAACAGACTTAAGACCAGCAAGTAATGGCAATGTTTTCAAGAATTGAAATTGATTAAAAACATGCGTGTGCATGTAGATGATGTTCAATTCATAGAGTGGCCCTTAAGAATTGGGTCAGGGTTTGACAACGATGGTCGAAAATCATAACTCCTCGAATTACCCGAAGATATATTATAACAAGGTATCGTTGTTTCGGTGTTTGATAATTATATTAACACCATCCCCAGGATAACCATGCATCTATCTGTGTCCTGACCTAAAAATGGTGAATTACGATTAACGAGCAATTCTACTACAGCTTGAATTCAATTTCTAATTGTAAAACTTAAGACGAACGGCAGTAGTATCCTATTCAGTTTTTAAACTAATTCACTATAATTTGGAATGCCACCTCACAAATATGGTGATATTGGTAGAAAAATTTCGCAATATGGCGAAATTATTTCGCCACATTGTGTAGAAAGTTCTGCTTACTCATAATGTAGTATATAAGCCACTTAATTATATACGATGATATTTCATAATATCCTGTTTAACATTTTTAGAGATGAAACATCTTATCAGTATCCGGTTTATTTATGGTTTAAACTATTACCTTTTAACGATCTCTAGGAAATTGTTACTAATTGCTACTATCTACTAAATTTGTCATCTGTAAATTGCGATTGTTGCTGTTTCGCTCTAGTAAGCGGATTTTGGTCGGTGTATACTGTACAATTTTGACCTTCGACATAATATCGAAAAAGTTTGATTGCTTGGTAGATGGCTAGTAGCTCTCTATCGAATGCTTTATCTAATATTTTTTCTCAGCATCCATTAGTTTCTTCAAAAAGAAACTAGCCACAATTTGCTTACCACTGTGCTCGAGACGTCGGTTGTGACACTTGCAACAATTTAATTCCGTAGGTATTGATAGTCGCTGAGAAAACTAAGTCGGTGTTGGCAAGCATTTTGTGGTTTGAACAAGTTGTATGGGGACTTGCGGATATATCAGTGCCAGTGTTGGTCAGAAACGTGAGTTTGTTCTAATGGTTCGTTATAAATAAGCGGCTAGTGTACTTCGGTCTATGAACAGCCGCCTACTAGACCTACTAGTTGAAGGAACTGTTATCTCTACACGTGGCCTTTTGCTTTAGGGAACAGTTGTTCCCAATTACGGTCACCTCTGGATAGCACCGACCCCGTAGGTGGAAGATTGTGGATGGAAAGTGTGTCTACTTCCTTTTTCTGCAGTGGGATCACAGATACTTGAATAAATTCAGTAAGTTTAATCCGCTGTTGGGTTATAACGGTCGCAATAAATATGTCGGTGTGGCCAGTGCTTTAATGCCCCGTAAAACTTTGCGCGGACGTTGGTTGCCCATCTCTGTTTTAACCAACAGAGTTTCCAGTTTTTTTCGTACCTCTCGAATGCAAGAGGTTACCATAAGAAGTCATCAAATATCACCTCTTATTGGAACGAACCGCAAATGATCTGCGAGCTCCGAGGTACAGATCACAGTAAAGCCTAAGCCAGTCCTTAGCTTGCGGATCAGTAAAACTTTCGTTTCGGAAAGCTTGGAAAAATACAGCTTGCCTTAAAAGTGACTTGCTAAAATGAACTTATATCATTGCAGAATTGGGCGAGAACCCACATTTACCCCAAGAAACAAAAGGGAGGTTCTGGATGTCACCTTTATTTCGGAAAATATTCTTCATATAGTAGAGGAGTGCATGGTGGTGGAGGAACTTTCATTTTTCAACCACCGTTGTATTACCTATAACCTTAAAATTTGTCCTGCTTCTCGGAAACCCTTTAGGAACCTTAGAATAATAAACTGGATAAACTTTAGATTGCATAAGTGTTGGAGGGATTTTTATCATTGGGGTTCTGGAACCCCCAGTGACAGATGAGGATCTGGATTGCATGATCAATACTATGACAATACCTGCAATCGATTCTTTAATGCCGCTTGTCTTACGATAAAATATAGACAATAGTAGAAATCAGCCTGGTGGTGCAAAGCGATAGAAATCCATTGGAAGCCTTTAATAAGGCTGAAAGATCTAATTAGTCTGAGGACTAGGACTCGTGTAAGGTGATCCTGTGACTGTATAAGAAGGATTAAGGAGGGCACAAAAGAAATCTTGGAGCCTCCTTTTTCTGAAAATGGTTTCAGACTGTTTTCGTCTTAGGAAAATTCTCATCATTTATTCATTTATACAGCGGTTATATAAATGGTGAGAATTTTCCTCAGATGAAAATTCTCTGAGACCTCCTCTATTGCCAGACAAGTGAGGCACGAAGATCTCTTTTATACGCTGCTCAGTTCCCCTTGTACAGTCTTAGGTTATTCTTATTCGGGTCCTGGTACTGGGACTGCTTACATCTTTCAGCCTTATTAAAGGCTTTCTTTATGAGTTTCTATCCCTTTGGACCACCAGGCTGCTTTCTAGTCATTTAACTAAACCTGATGGTTCATGGATAGCTTCTGGTGGGATATCTTTAGAAATTCTCATAGAAACCTACTTCTTAGAGGGAGCTTCAACGACTCTGTAGATTTTAGAAAGCAAAATTATAATGGCGGTGTAATGTGACGCTGAACCTTTGATCGTTGACTTTGATGTCACTCTTTCGTCCAAGGAATTAAGTTTTTATTGATCGCTGGCCAAAACTATCGTGGAGAGAACAGCTGACGAGTAGCTCGTATTCCAGGATGAGAAATTCCGTGTAGATTCTCAAAAATTCCCTTCCTCAATTCTCATCATAGTTTGTTGTCCGTTGCAACGGATGTCACCTGTACCAACTACATCCTCACATTATTTGTTCTAACCTCGCTCTCTGTTATTAATTTCGCTAGTTCCTCATTGTCTTGCTGTTCCACTTGTACTGTAGTCAACGTCACCCGGACCGACTCAATACAGCGCTTCTTTGGAATGTGAAAGTTTATCTGTCACTATTATGTTATCTTCCCCATTAGCGTACCTAATATCGAAGGTAAAAGCTTCCTATCAAATGTCGATTATTTTGGTTCGGCGATGTACTGCTTTTTGTTGCAGTACGGCCCCTGCCGCTAAGCCAGGCACTTCGGTGGTTAAGCTATACTCAGCGTCTTCATCAGTATGAACCAAAATCGTTGTTTTTGACTTTTTAGTCAAAGTGACCAAATGCGAATGGATTGAGGCAAGTAGTTCGACGAGTTTTGCTATTTATGGTAGTAGTTGACCATTCCTATAAAGACCGTTCAATCTGACGAACAGTTGTGGGTGTTGGAAAAAACTTTATGACTTTATGGCTTTGATTCTATCTTCTGATGGGAGGGATTACATTGTGGCTTCAGAAATCCAGCTGGGTTTGTACACATATTTAAATGAAATTATGTTGAGCCCATATTTTGTTAGGTGGCTCTCGAGTACGATTAGCAACCTGGAGATTGTCTATATACACGCAAGGACGTACTCCAGTCACTTGCAAATGTGGTTTATAAACCTTTGGCAGGCTTAACGACCGATATTTCTGGAGAAAAACTAAGAATTGGTAGTTGGTAATCAAACGACGTGATGACCTAACACAATGCCCTGGAGATTAACCAGGAATCGATAAAACTCTGATATTCACTAATTGAATGGCTAATTGAATAAATTCTCGATCTCCGTTAGTGACTCGATAATATTGACGACTGAGTTCACAATCTCTCTAGACAAAAATATGACCACATAACGTGGTAATGTCTCTGACTATTTTCCGATTCCGGAATCGAATCTCAGCTTACACGAACCAAACCACCAGGCTGTCCGTCCAAAACTTGGGCAGTTTCATCGAAACCGCCAACTATACTCGTAGTTATTTATTGTGGGCTGTACAGTGGCGAATAAACAAATGTAGCATCACTTATGCGACATGGAATCGATCGAAATTGTCAACATTTTCGACCAACAGTATGTGGCTTTGTTCTTGACTCGACTTTTTCTGGAACGCTGTTCTTTTGATCGATTACGAATTGATTACGAGTATACGATCACGTCATGATCACCTTCCAGAAGTCCAATAAATAAACTAACTTTTAAGGGCTCAAATTTAGAAGTCGGAACCAGAGCGTTATGTGATACATTGAATATGAACATTTCTGATCATCTACCTGACTACTGCGACGTGTATCAAACCGAAGATATAGAGTAAAAGGTGGTGTTGAGTAATCACTCGAGATAGATGAGCATTTTTACATTCGGATTATCTGGGTGCCTGGTCACTCCGTCGTCAAAGTAATTACTGGCCTGAAAGTAATTACTTTGGTAGAAGCTGTATGAACGAGGAGGATGAGAAGGCACCGGTTCACTGCCTAGTCACTTGGATAATTATGTAAAATGCAACATTGAAAAATGCAATTACAGTATTTTCTTATAACCTGCTACACGACGTAATATCTATGGCACTGGCTGTCAAAGAGAGAGGTAGAACTCCACTCCATCTTTGAATCAGATTGATGAAAACTTAAAACTATTACGGAAGTAATATAAGTTCTCCGTAAAACTTTCACATAAAAATATTTCAACGTACGACAATAACCTCACACAGTGTAAATAGCAATTGCTAAATCAATTACAACGAAATCAACTTAAGATACAAAAATCAATTTCTAAGAAATTTCTGAACTACAAATACATAATATAATTATTAATTTTAATGGCCATGTACCAAATTCTATATATGATGTATTAAAATAATTAAGAATTTAATATTCGTCGATAAGACAGTAAACATATATACATTATGACCCCATGGGGGTCAATCCGAGAACTGATAAAAATACAAAAAAGAAAAAAAAAATCGTCCGACGAGAAGCGAATCGAAATTTTATTTAAATTAAATTCAAACGTTTTTGCAACTCAAGTGCACATTTTACAAAGTGACCGGCCAACGACGAGTTCGGACAAGTGCGACGAAAAAGTTTTTTAATTAATTTTAATTTTACATAAGTGCAAAGTGATATTAGACTAATATTTAGACAAGTGTTTTGAATCAGACAAACTTGTGGTGCTATTTAAAAATGAAACAGTTTTTAATTTTAATATTTTGTATTGGAGTTACGGTTGCAGGTAAGATTTCGAGTCATTTTTTCATTTGCACAATGAAAATCGATGAAAATCGAACAAAAAAAAAAAAATTGAAAATCTTGATTTATCATTTTTATCCCGCAATTGATTGTGTCAACAGAATCCACAATCAACAATTTGTGGTGGAAATCAAATATTTGATTTGTTGAGATGGAAAATTTTGGATTATTATTTTTAACATGAGATTTTTCTTTCTCTCTCATCATTTTTTCAGATTGGCAACAAAGGATCGAACCTAAGTATGTTGTAACCGTAAGCATTAATTTGCCGAATTTTCTTTTTCTATACATTTTATATATCAAAAAAAAAAAATATATTTTCTAGATTAAATTTTTTCACCGACTATATACAGTTTGTAAATGTAATTTAGACGTGTTACAAACTGTATGTGGAAAAACTTGTTGTCATCTAAGATGAATTTCATTCTTAAACATTTCATTCATATTTTCCTTTAGCCATTTTGAACAGCATCATGCATCGATAAATACAGCTCGGACGACGACGCAAGAAAAACTAAGTCAAATTACAGCGAAAAGTGGCTCGGCTACAAAACATTTTGATAAAAAAACTGGTCCATGTACAACGACATGTGATCAAAGGTTAAAAATTTTATAATTTAAATTTTTATTTTAACACAAAAAACAAAACAAAAAAAAATTCAAAATTCAAAATCTTAAATTTTTTTTTAAAGATTTGGAAAGGAAATCGGTTCAAGAAGTTATCAGACAAAAAAAAAATGTTAAAAGCTGACGAAAAATTGTTATTCAATTGTTTTTTTTTATATTATGATTATAGCTATGTAGATAATGGATCGGCTGAGCTCGAAGGACAACAAACGTTAGTCGGGTTTGGTGGTGGCTATGGTGGTGAATCGCAACACGCATCGTCTGCTTTCAGACAACAATCGAATACGGTAGGATATTTTTTTTAATGTTTTATTCGCTTCCGTGGATAGTTACGAAAAAATATTTTTCAAATTTCAGCAACAACCGATTCCTTTGTTAATCGCCGGTGGTGGTGGCGGTGGAAGTTCTTCTCATTACTCGCAACAGCATCGCGAAGAAACACAAGGTGGTTCAGCACCCGTAATCATTCAAGGCGGTGGTGGTGGAAGTTCATCACAATATTCTAGTTCACAGCGTCGTGAAGAAACACAAGGCGGTTCCGCACCCGTAATCATTCAAGGCGGTGGTGGTGGAAGTTCGTCACAATATTCTAGCTCACAGCGTCGCGAAGAAACACAAGGTGGTTCTGCACCAGTCATTATCCATAGCGGTGGTGGTGGACGATCATCACAATATTCCAGCTCACAGCGTCGCGAAGAAACACAAGGTGGTTCTGCACCAGTCATTATCCATGGAGGTGGTGGTGGACGATCATCACAATACTCTAGCTCACAACATCGTGAAGTGTCACAAGGTGGTTCCGCTCCAATTGTAATTCCAGTTGGTGGTGGTGGAAGCTCATCGCGATTCTCGAGCGCACAACACCGTGAAGTATCACAAGGTGGGTCAGCTCCAATCGTAATTCCAGTTGGTGGTGGTGGATCATCTCGATTTGTGTCACAACAACAAAGTGTCACCCAACAACGCCAACCCGTTCAACCTGTTGTTGTACAAGTACCCGGTGGTCAAAGCCAACGATTCTCGACGCAATCCCAACAACGTGTAACTTCCGTTAATAAACCACAAGTTATTGTATACCCAACCGGTTCCACTTCAGAATCTGAAAGTGCCTTCAGTCAATATGGCCAACATCAAACAAATCAACCGCTTATTATAGCTGGTGGTCGACCAGGTTCGTCAAGTTTACATCAACAACACCAAGAAGTGAGCAAAATAAATGCTAATCCCGTTATAATTCCAATCTATCCAGGCGGTGGCGGATCATCGTATCAACAACGCGAGCGTTTCGAAGAGCAACGTAACAATCCACAACAGGTTGTCGTACCAGTATATGGTCCATCGTCGTCATCACGTTTCCATGCCCAAGAAATTCGTGAACGTACCCAACAACAACCACAATATATTCAAGTTGCAGCACCAACCGGTTCAACACAATTCGTTTCAAAATCGGAAAAACATGTTTCGCAAAGTGGAGGCGGTGGTGGTGGAGTCTATGTAATTCCAGGCGGTGGTGGTTCATCACAATTTGTAGCACAACAATCAGCACAACAACAGCAGTCGGGTGGTGGCTATCCAACCGTAATTGTGCCAGGCGGTGGAAGTTCGTCAAACTATGAATCGCAACAACATCAGCAACAACAATCAAGTGGCGGTGGATATCCAACTGTGATTCTTCCAGGCGGTGGAGGTTCATCAAACTATGAATCGCAACAACATCAACAACAACAGAGTAGCGGCGGTGGTGGTGGAGTTTATGTAGTCCCAGGTGGTGGTGGCTCATCAAACTACGAATCACTTAATCATCAACAACAACAAACGAGTGGTGGACTTGGTGGTGCCGTTATTTTAGCGCCATACCCATCTGGATCGAGTCACCTATTCAATCAACAACATGGTTCATCGGTAGGCATAGGCGGCGGTGGTGATAGTTGGTCACGATTTGGTGGCACCACAGGTCTTAGCCAATACATGAGCGAATCGGAACGTTTAGCCCGACTCCAAGCTCAAAGTGCACATTCAGGGGCGCTCAGTGGTAGTGCACGCGTTGACTTAGGTGGCCGTGGAAATTTCGAAAGTGATGATTTACAAACAACAAGTGGAGTCGGCGGTGGATTTTCACGTACAAAGGCATGGGAGAGTAGCTCAAAATGGGCTTCGGGTACCGAATACGGTAGCGATGGAAAACCAAAAACATACAGCCACTTATCAACTGCCGAAAGTGAAGATCATAATGTTAATGGACGACGGGCGGGTTACAAAGTGGCTACAACCACATTAGAAGATGACGGCAGAATCAGCACATACAGCATTCATACATAGAAACACGTCCTAAGCGCGTTATAACCTAGACTTTTATTGTGTAAAAAAGAAAAAAAATTAAAAATTATCTTATAAACATTTTGTGTATCTATCGTCCTCGATCGACTTTAAACGGTTCTTCCAATTTATCATCGATCCCTGGGTGAAAACCGGCCGCCGGTTGATTTAATTGCCTGAAATTATACGAATTTCGTCGAATCCCTTCAACATTGTTAACGGCATATAAGCGTCGTTCTTCATCACTATTGGCCACTTGATTACAATTACAATTCGGCCATGTAGCCGCCGCGGCTGGATAATTTTTACGAACACCATTAAATCCATTCACTTTGTTATGGTAGATGCGCCGATTTAAATTCGGATACTGATTACGTTCAGTCGTCCATACACCTGTATGTGGTACAAAATGAGACCAATCATTATTGTAATTGATGTTCTCATCGTCGAGCGTATGATATATTGGACCTTGGCCATACGACGGTGAATTTCCTCCGTTGGTACGAAATCCACGATTATCTTGTTCGTAATAAAATGTACGCCGATTTGGATTTGGAATTTCACCGGGCTGTGGTTTTCCCTTATAAATTGGGACATTCGAATTATCGTCATCGTCTCGTCCAACCTCTTTATTTTCGTTTGACGACGAATTCGACACGTTTTTATCGTCGTCCAATTCGAAGGTGATATCCGTCCGAATTCCAACTTTTTGTTTCGAATCGATCGATGTTGTTTCTTTTTCATCGCTACTGGACTCTTGAATAGCAAGATGAGTAGTGTAAGTATCTCGTTAGCCCGAATATATATATATATAAATACGTACCAGCAGATCGGTGAAGTTTTGATGTATCAACTGTAACACGTACACCTTGAATTTTTGGTGATTTCAAAATCGATGTTCCAGCCACTTCACGCGAACCAGAATTAAAGTCCAATTTGGATGAAATCGCGATCGCTACATTTAGATTACAACAAAACGACCAAACAATTAATTTCACTTACAATTTCTTGTAATTCAATTTCACTTACACCACCCATAATTACAACTTGCAACGAATAAAATTGCATATAAAATTTTCATTTTCTAAATCTTTCGACCAACCAGTCGTTACAAGCGAAAAAATTCAACTAAAAATTCGATTTTCAATCTAACTACATTTACCTACACCTCTCTCATTAGTAAAGGCTATTAGTAATATGATCGTGAGAAGTTTTGCGTGTCTTATGAGATTTAATCATCATCATCATCATCATCATCGTCATCAGCGATCGATTAAATATAGAAATAATCAATTTTGTTGTTTTAATTTCACGGACAAGCCAAATTGCGTTGATCTAATCTGTGCGACAATAAATCATAATGTTATGGATGATCTGCGAAATTTTGGGATACCTAACTAATGATCAACGTCTCAAGGTTACAGGGTACAAATTTAAATTTAACATAACTAAAATATAGCAAAACCACCTTATCTTCCCATATACCATACATCTCCTATAAATCTTCAAATAAAACTTTATTGACGCATTGCACCCCTTCAATGACGTACAACAGCAAATACGTCGTGAACATAAACAACTTTTATCGCTCCTAAACAAATATAAAAGTTTGAGACGAACAATTAAATTCCATTTTGTATATAAATTTTCGAAATTTACAAGGAATTTTAAGTGCGAGCGCAGATAAGACGCTGAATGCGTGTAAATATTTCTGTCGAAGTCAAAGGGTTCAAAGTATTCTCAATGCATCGTTTATAAATTGTTCTATTCAAATGACTTAAAAAATACAAATCGTGTCAATATTAGGTTCGTATGTTAAGTACTTGACTTTGTATGAAGTGCTTTGCATATGCAAGCCAACCTATCAAAGGCTTACCTATCAAAATTGTGAAATTTACGCCACAAATTGAAAATTTTCAAAACCCCAAAAACAACTATGATGGTTAGCCTATTAAAATTGCGTAATCCGAAAATTTCCAAAATTTCCAAAATTTAGAAAATGCATGATAGCCTATCAAAATTGTGAAATTTACGCCACAAATCGAAAATTTTCCAAACCCAGAAAAGTCATGATGGTTATCCTATCAAAATTGTGAAATTTACGTCACAAATAGAAAATTTCCAAGACCCAAAAATCGCATGATGGTTACCAAAATTGTGAAAATTACGCCACAAATCGAAAATTTCCAAAATCCAGAAAAATTTTGATGGTTACGCCACAAATCGAAAATTTTCAAAATCCAGAAAAATTTTGATGGTTAGCCTATTAAAATTTCGAAATCCGCAAATTTCCAAATCTCAGAAAATGCATGATAGTTAGCCTATCAAAATTGTGAAAATTACGCCACAAATCGAAAATTTCCAAAATCCAGAAAAATTTTGATGGTTACGCCACAAATCGAAAATTTCCAAAATCCAGAAAAATTTTGATGGTTAGCCTATTAAAATTTCGAAATCCGCAAATTTCCAAATCTCAGAAAATGAATGATAGTTAGCCAATCAAAATTGTGAAATTTACGCCACAAATCGAAAATTTCCAAAATCCAGAAAAATTTTGATGGTTACGCCACAAATCGAAAATTTTCAAAATCCAGAAAAATTTTGATGGTTAGCCTATTAAAATTTCGAAATCCGCAAATTTCCAAATCTCAGAAAATGCATGATAGTTAGCCTTTCAAAATTGTAAAAATTTACGCCACAAATCGAAAATTTCCAAAATCCAGAAAAATTATGATGGTTAGCCTATCAAAATTGCGAAATCCGAAAATTTCCAAAACTCAGAAAATGCATGATAGTTAGCCTATCAAAATTGTGAAAATTACGCCACAAATCGAAAATTTCCAAAATTCAGAAAAATTTTGATGGTTACGCCACAAATCGAAAATTCCCAAAATCCAGAAAAATTTTGATGGTTAGCCTATTAAAATTTCGAAATCCGCAAATTTCCAAATCTCAGAAAATGCATGATAGTTAGCCTATCAAAATTGTGAAATTTACGCCACAAATCGAAAATTTCCAAAATCCAGAAAAATTATGATGGTTAGCCTATTAAAATTGCGAAATCCGAAAATTTCCAAAATTCAGAAAATGCATGATAGTTAGCCTATCAAAATTTTGAAATTTACGTCTCAAATCGAATATTTTCAAAATCCAGAAAAATCGTGATGGTTAGCCAATAAAAATTGTGATAGTATCGTGAGATTGTTTACACTTTTCATATGTATCTTGATAATTGACGCCTTGTACTTATTAAACCACCGTCGTGTTTTCAGAAACAGACACATACGCACAAACACAATGCCAACATAACGATTGATGAATCGAACGAATAATGAAGAAAATTCAATGAAAATTAATTTTCCTTTTATTATGAATTTTTATCGTTACTTTACTCGTGTATGTACTGCTTTGGGTGTTCCATTTATGCAAATAGAGTTACACCTCATTCCTGCACTAAGACGAATACACAATTCGAGTGAAGAAAAACCCAATTCAAATTTGATGAAATGTGAAAGGCGGAGCGGGCCTTTGTACCGCATATACATATATGCGAAACAAATTTTCTATTGCGAGATAACAATTTTCGTAATTTAAAATCAAATCATTAGGGAATTCAGTTTATGTTGTCAAATTAAATCGAAAGTGGTGAATAGGGTGGGAAAGTATTTAAAAAAATAGGAAGGGTGTTCATCTTACATTAGATAAAACTCAAAATTTCTATCAAATTTACAACAACAAAAAAATCTATTCTAGGAATTTTAAATTCAAATGTCAAAAAAAATTAAAATCAAGTCTTTTCTTTTTGTAGATCATGCTCCGATTATTTAAGATATTGTTCGACACATCTAAATCCTGGCCATACTCTTTTTGTTTTTGACAACCAATAAAAATTATAGTTCTACTACAATTATAGTTACAGCGAACAAATTACACTTCTGATCTGTCATATTTTGTCATTAAAAGGTTATTTCTTTTGATTTGAGTGTTGAGTAGATTTTTTTCAGTTTAACGATTGTTTCATTTGATATTGGTGTTAAATAATTTCAATCTGCATTTTATATAAAATTTAAATATCTAGAATGTTGTTTATTATATTATTATATTATTATATTATTATATTATTATATTATTATATTATTATATTATTATATTATTATATTATTATATTATTATATTATTATATTATTATATTATTATATTATTATATTATTATATTATTATATTATTATATTATTATATTATTATATTATTATATTATTATATTATTATATTATTATATTATTATATTATTATATTATTATATTATTATATTATTATATTATTATATTATTATATTATTATATTATTATATTATTATATTATTATATTATTATATTATTATATTATTATATTATTATATTATTATATTATTATATTATTATATTATTATATTATTATATTATTATATTATTATATTATTATATTATTATATTATTATATTATTATATTATTATATTATTATATTATTATATTCTACGACAAGGTCGTCGCAGTGCCGTCAAAAATGTCTCAAAATTAAGTTGTATTTTGGTGGGATTTCCATGTGGTGAAGTTTTTGCATGTGATTAAGTTCCTTCAGAACATTTGGATTGCTTTACTCATTGAATGCTCTTTTGAGTCAGGTGATTTTTAAAAAGGCAAATTGACCGTAACGTCATATTTTGTGATACCAACTCTATCTCCCAAAATTTTTGTAGTGTTTGGTTCACATTAATGATTAAAAGATTAACCGTGAAAGTCATCTTTGAAGTTGCATCAATGTTGAAAATACCAACAGTTTCTATTACCTAACCAAATTACGTCTTCTCCAGTTTAGATCCGTGATGGTATAGTTTGATTTGACTCTTTTTTAGATGTTTCTACCTAAGAAATAATCAGTTTCAATCAAACCGTCGATAATAATAGATATAAAAAATGAGGATCTGATCATTTCATTCCCATTTCATGTCCATGCTAATAGGTGATTATTGGAAAGATCAATACCCCGATAGAAAATTCGGTACCATCTTTAGTTTTGACAGTCAATTTGACAACAACCCTCATAAATCCCGCTTTGGAATTCATCTTACCCACACAATGAAAGACTAGCAACAGGCTGTGGTACTTGCGTTTGCATTTTAAGTGCTATCGAACGGATGTGCGTTTGAACACTGGATGTTTAAGGTTCCAACAGTTGAAACATCTGTGATTTAATTCTCTTCAAACGCTGACATCCATTGTAATGAAGGCTTGACAGTGGAATAAATTCATGATATCGAATAATTAATTCAGTTTTGATCAGTAAATTAATTTTGGAGGCTACTACGCTATCTATGCGCACAATCTTAGAATAAAATCATAGTTGATTATCTTTTTTTGAAGTGAAATGTGTGTTTTGTTCTGGTTATCATAACCTTATAGCAAATCAACAATATTACCTTGGTCGCAATTCCAAATCTGTGTTTTAACTGGTGGTCATTGATTCAAATCAGGCGTTACACAATGCATCATGCAATGACAAGTTTTGGTTATTTTAAACAGTATTTGATGGGTCAACAAGATAACATTGGTGACCGACCTCCAGAGAATGTATCATTATGTCATTGTAACTGAGAAACATGAAGATTTACTATTTTATGGCGAGAAAAACCTGAGGATACTTTGTTGTCTTACCAACTCACTTTGCGTTACTTTCGGCCAAACATGCTAAGCTTTTCACGCCATTAGATTGATGCCACAACTTGCAATATACTTCAAAAGCTAGGATATTACTTCCTGAGGAAAAAGAGCCAACAACACCAGGACAATCTGCCAAAGCAAAGCAGCAGGCCAAAGGGAAATTTGAAAATGGAATGCCAAGGTGAAATTACCCACAGTAGAAATTCGGTAACAATAAGCAGTAACAGTTTTCAACAACCTGCTCAGTAAAACTGTACACTGCAATGAAGCTCTATCAAACGAAAAAGAAATACAGCATTTACTTTCGTTGGTTAGAGGACGAAGATAATTATTTAACACCGTGGAATATTTAAATCGCCAGATATAAAGACGAGTGAATGTTAGGCAGCACTCATATAAATGCACTACTGGATATACCCTCGCTAAGCGTACAATTAGCCAGCAGCATAAAGGCAATGCACGGAAGTGCTCTCGAATTCATCCATACACTCAATAAGTTAGGTTATGTTTTTCAGGTGTGATGGTAATTGAAATTCTTAAATGTTATGAAATCAGAACTTGGAACTTACAACAATAAAAATATTCTAACAACCAGCTTTAGCGGACATTTAATTTGCATTCTTATTGATCAGAGCTCGCAAGCCTCGATTCGGTTTTCCACAATGAAACATTTAACCAAAAACATTAAACCAAAAATGATTGTCTTTGTCACTCTAAAGTAATTTAGAATTTTTTTCTCCTTCTGGTTCCACAGTAAAAAAAAACTGACAGTAAATGTTTCATTGCGGATAGACGACTTTATTCAAGGTTTTCATCAAACTTCAAACAAAAGATTAAAGCTTTGGTCTTTAAAAATATAAACAGGAACCTTTCTGAATAAATGGTTAAACCGAACAGTTGGAACCACACAACAATTTTGGTATGGCCAAACCCGACCTTACCCGAACCTGGTCGATCGACATACTATTAGATACCGATAATAGATAATAATGGAAATTTTGACAGATAATAATGTCCTCTTAATTTGAAGAGGGTTCTTTTAAGAAAATATCGTTTACTCGTCTACACCAATTCGGTCAACGCCTTTACAAATATTGAGATTTGGCATTACAATATCAATAATTTTTAGATGAATATAAAATGTTTGGAACATATGGAGAGATCGACGGGGAAAATAGAGAAGCTAAACATCTTTTTTGACTGCACCACGCTGTAATCAATGAAGCAAGCCCCACTACCAAAGTTAGAGTCGTCTTTGTTACATAATTCAAAACGCCCAACTAATAAGCCGCTAACCATTACGCCCCAATGCAAACCATACCAATAGAACAAAGGGACAGTGATATTCTTGATTCCAATAAAACGAAACAGTTAAAACTCTAGGGCTACATTGAAATCCAGTAATAGTAATAATTTGACCAAATGCAACTTGTTATCCAGTAGTGGAAAACTTTTCGATCGTCCTGGATGGCTATCACTACAGTTACAATAGTAGCTAAAATAATGAAACAGGAACTCTGGATATCAGAGCTCTTCTGGGATCAACCGTTATGTCCATCTTTATTACATTCCTAGTTACACTATGCTACAGTCTTCGGCTCCCTACCGCAGTTTCCCAGATAAAGTTTCGCAACCAAAATTTCGCTGATAAATTATAGCAGGCAAAATAACCGAATAACAAAAATGTAGAATGCTCTTTCATCAATTGTTAATAAAATCGCTGTGAAGTAAAGACGCAAAAAATTATTCCTTGAATTTCGATTCATTGAATTTCGATTTTTGTTTTTGTTTTCGTGTCCTTGTGAAAAAACTAAATTTTTGTTGTAATTTCGCATAATTATCCCTTTTTTGCTATCTTTATGGTATTATGACACTGGCTAGTTTTGGAGTGCTATAAAGTGCTGCAAACCAATTTTAGCAAGACAGAGAAATAAACAGGAGACAACACTATTATAAAAACAGAATAAAAATTAACAATATCACTATCACATTGCGATATTTTATTTATAATTGTATAAAGATTATTGATTTTAAATCTAATTTTAGATTTTATTTTCAAAATATCGCTATTCAAATTTTCAAAATGTTGAAATGTTAAATAAAAAGTGCGTATGTCAAAAAAAAAAAAGAATCAAAATATAATTCTTTTCTGTTAGAATTGCCTACTTTATTTGCTAGAAAAATTGGGCTACGCTAGTTTTTTGACATATAACGATTTTGATATGTACTATGTTGTATTCAATCACACATGTGCATATTTCGTATACCTCTTTTTTTTCTTGCTCAGTTTGTCTTTTCTAGCCGCTAGAAAAGTCGGAAAAAAGCTAGTGTCATAATACCATAAGGAAATATACTGTAATCCCTCGCAAAGCGTGGTTGGCTGTTGTTGGCGAATTCTTTAAACAAAAAACAAGGAATTTTGTTTAACAAGGAAATAATTGTACATAGTACCTTTATATATGGTATTATGACACTAACTAGTTTTTCAACTTTTTAAGAGGATGAAAAAGTAAAATGAAGTGAGATAAATAATTGGTATACAAAATATTAATTTGAGTGAGCGTATACATCATAGTATACATAAAAAGTAAAAATTATCAAAAAAAATTGTGTAGCTCATTTTTTCTTGCAGTTAAATGAGCACAATTCTAGCAAAAATAAATAAATTGTAATTATTTTTAAGACGATAGATTTTTTTTTTTTTGACATTTTATGATTTTGTCACAAATTGTTTGTTACATAAATTTTTTTTTAGATTAAAATGATAAAGCCATTTTAAGTTTTTAAAATTATCTTGTTCAATATTATAGATCTCAATTTCATATAATTTCGCAATTATGTGGGACCTACATTTAATTGTGGCAGCTTCCATTTATTTCCTTACAAATAAACTCATCTATTGAAAAAGAAAATATTTTTTGTGTTGCTTGACGTTTTAATTTCGCAAAGATAATGCGATGAGGCAATTTGAAATTTAAAACATAACTAAAAAGGAACAAAAATAGGAAAACAATTGTTTGACATTTAACAAATACATATAGCGTTGTTACACCCGAAATGATTGTTTGGCTCTGTTTGGTTTTACTAGATTTGTAGCACTAGTTAATTTGAAAAACTAGTCAGTGTCATATACCATAACATTTTACATTACTCCAATTTTCTAGTTACAGCTCCAAATTTGAATTTAGGGCCTTTTCCTGATTAACAGTAAAATTTATAAAGAAAACAATTAAATGCTGTGGAGAAATATTTGTTTGCGATATTTTTGAGATTTTGTTGTTTGCGATGATAGTAGCATGCGAAAAACAAACGACTGAATATTTTGCGATAATTTTTGTGTAAGCAAAATATTGATGCTACATTGTTTTTGTTTGCGATATTATTATATTGCGACGAAAGTACTGCTATATATTTGTTGCACTGTTTTTTGGCGATAATGAGGTAGGTTGCCCATTCATCTATGCTAGAAACCATAATGACAAAACCAAGGTGTGGTTTTGTTTTCATCAAAGGCAAATGTATAGCTCCAATTAAAACTATGTTGCCGTTACCTGGACTTGATTTACACGGAGCCTTGTTACTCTCAAAATTGATGGAAAAGTTAACTTAGTCACGGCAGGTGTTCAATATAGATTTGGATTTTTGGACTGATTCCATGAATACGCTATCATAGATTCGGGGATATCCGTACAGTTACAAAGTTATCCAAAAATATTCACAAATTAAAGAAATATGCATTATGGTGGACTGATTATGTTGGAATATAAAAAGCCTAGGATTGATACAAGCGTACCAGCTCCAAGCTAAAACAGAAGCTATAGAAAGTATCATATAGCAATGGGAAGATTGGTCAAAAAAGTTCGTGATAACGTCCATTCACGCGCAACGGACTAGACGTTGCAAAATGACTTTGCAGACAAAAGTTTGAAATTAATATTACACAAAGCTTCTCTTCTAACAATTTCACCAACTCCGAATTAAGCTAACCAACTTCAAGAGCCTGTTAGATTTTTTCAAGGACCGATCGTGTTTTCCCATATGCGCACGATCTTTATTAGAAAATTTTGATCTACCGTAGATATGTATTAGAAACAGAAAATTTTTATCTCATAACCATCAAATGTATAGAAAATTAATCCACAATCTTATTAAACTTGAAATCTGTTTCACATTCACGTGTTCGTTCAATCAATGATCTTAAACATTCTATCGTCATCGCGTTTATTCAAAATTGACATTACTATACTCGTATATATACAAAAATAATGTTGTTACATGGATAATTTACGTTCCAAAGATAATTAACAATCAACAATAAGATGTAAATTTATTTCACTGTGGAGAGCTTCGTAATCAGATTTCACACGCGATTTTCATTCGACTGTACCTACAGTTGTTTTTTGTTTGTCGTACACACAATTTACGATGTGATTTAACGAGATAATGTTTTTATTTGAGGAAGTCGTTTAGATTATTGCTACTGTGCAGTGTGCATTATAAATTTGTTTCATTTCATATTATTGCTTAACGAGACACAATCATTTTTCAAGCAGGGTTAGTGGACAAGGGCATTCCGTGAAATTTAATTTCCCAATTTTTAATTTAAAAAAAAGAAAAAATCAGCAGCATTACAGGCCAAAATCGACCTTCTACGAGATCTTGGACAACATCTTTCATAGTTTAAATCTCGTCATTCATAGGCATTCCAGGGCTTCTTGATTAAGAAAGAACGACACAGAGTTGCTAATGCAAGAATACGGCCTATTGAGATTGTTTTTCTCTATGGTCAAAGGATTGACCCAGTGATTTGATTAAAAATTATTTTCGTTCAATTGGAACTAAAGTCCCGATTCTCTTAGTCGTGTAATTTCTTGTGACGTGATGGCTGACACGACACTTCAAGTGAAAATCGATATTTCCTAACTGTGGGTTCCATTTGACATGCCTTTGCGAATAATCGCATTATGTTTTGAAAATGTTCACACGGATAGTATACATTCAAAAAAATGTGTATCCATATACTTTTTTTTTTATTCACACATACAAAAAATTACAACGCGATTCGCAATAGAAAGTAATCGATCATACATCTTTTGGCTTTGTAAATTATAAATTTCATTAATAAATGAAAAATTTTCCATGTCTTGGCCAACCCTGCACCGAGCACAATCACAATATGTCAAATAAAATAGTTTGTTTTCATTATGTTTTAATCTTTTAAAGTAAATGCATCAAATTTTCTTATTTTGACTTTTTAAATTATTTATTAATATATTTGATATATATATATATATATATATATATATATATATATATATATATATATATATATATATATATATATATATATATATATATTTGATATATTTGATATATATATATATATATATATATATATATATATATATATATATATATATATTTGATATATTTGATATATATATATATATATATATATATATATATATATATATATATATATATATATATATATATATATATATATATATATATATATATATATATATATATATATATATATATATATATATATATATATATATATATATATATATATATATATATATATATATTTGAATAAAGATATATAATTATTATTGGCTTTATAAAATGATTAGTGGTTTTAAAAATGAATTCTGAAGCAATGTTGAATTTTTAGTTAGAAGTATTGGAGGACGCCTGATGAGGTAGAGGTAATTGTGTTTGATGGGGCAGTGTTAGATAATAATGTGCAAAAAAAAAAGGAAAAGTGTGCAAGAACATAAAAAATGTGAACGATATGTTGAAAGGAACGAGTAGATTTGATTTTGAGGCAGATATGCTGGTATCAATATTTGAAAATCCACCATTCTATGACTATACTGGCTTCTAATCAGGAATCGTACGCCATATGTAGTTAACGCTTTATGGATTGATGTGAAAAATGAACTAGAAAAGAAGTACCCGGAACTAATCATTTCCATTGAAATTTTAAAAATGATGTATAAAAATTTAAAAATTAACTACACTCGTTATAAAACGGGAAAGGATAAAGCCACTTCAAGTGGAACAGCATTACAAATATTCCCCGAGCCAAAGCACTTTGACAAACTTCGGCAATTAGACAGAGTGCTCCAAAAGAGAAGGTAAGAAAAGAGTGATCTTTATATTGAATTTGGCCAACTTCATTAAACCTATTTTGATTTTTCAGCCAAAAAAGCAGTTTAGATTTAGAGGAACTAGATGGTGCACATCCATCATCCTCAATAGTATTAGAAAAAAATGATAGTGAAAATTTAGGTAAAAAATTCAAATTCAATAATTCGTTATTTCATATTAAACCAAGAAAATTAATTTTTAAGATGAACGACCAAAAAAAAAGGACACGAAAATTAAGTTCCAATACTTCAATTACGCCAGCCACCCATATGCTGTAGGCTTCTTGGAGCCACTCCAACAGTGAGTTGCCAATGTGTCGAATTGAAGTAAAATTGACATGCCACACTTGTTGGGCAATCAAGCTACCTTATTTATGAGGAGTTAAACTTGCCAGAGAAGTACGCCGCCTAGGTATATTTGTGGGCTCCTTTAGCCCCTTTATTATTTTTTTAAAATAGCATGTATTATTTAATTTATTTTTATTTTTATAAAAAATATTTTTTATGTTTAATTTATAAACTAGTTACAAACATTAATTTATTTTTAATTTAATTATTTTTATTATTATTATTATTATTATTATTATTTTCTTCACTACCGTGCGTCTTTGAGAGAAAAAACAATTCAAGTGATAGATGCTTTTTTTTATCAAAAAGAAAGAAGCAAGCTGTCATGGCGATGAATTGAATTGAAAATGAATTGAATTGAATTGAATTGAATACCTAATATAACCCGAATTGAGTTATCGAAATTTACGCCGCCATATGAAAATAAATAATTATTATTTTCAGACTCGAACCCATAATATTTTCGATCTTCCTATTTGTCTAATGATCGGTTTGTGTCTCTACTAATGTTATAATTTGTAGTTCAAATTATATTGTGCAGAGACCAGGGTGAGTTACTAAAATGAAATATAAATCTATCTACCATGGTATATACCTGTATAATCTGGTGTAGAATAAATTTAAATTTTATCAGTTGATAAAATAAATTTATTCTGATTTGTTTAATTGTGGCTAGCGAATATTTCGCGCCGCCACAGGACTCTCCTGCAAGTGAATTCCCCCTCCATAATAATGAAAATTTATCCAACCTACTCAGTTATACGAACAGATCTAGTTGATCCAACATCCATGGATGCATCTTGTAAACCGTAAGCTGGCTTCAATCTATCGATTGATATAGTTTGTTGTTTGTCGTTTTTTAGTATGACAAACGATTTTCGGAGGCGGCGCACAACTTTGTATGGCCCCTCGTATGGAGGTGATAATCCAATTCGTACCTTATCATCTCGCACAAAAACGTAATCACACGCATCCAATAGTTTTGGAACAAATATATCAGTTTGCTTCGACTTACGTGTAGGTGATGGTATCAAATTTTGCATGGTGTTGCGAAGTTGGTCGACTACTGTGTTATGATCGGGTAAATTGTTTGTGGGATTTTCTATGAAAAATTCTCCGGGTAGTTTAATCGTTTGTCCGTACACCATTTCCGCTGGTGTACACTTCAAATCCTCTTTTACGGTAGCTCGAATTCCTAATAAAATAATTGGAATCTCAGAGCTCCAGTGGATTGTGTTTTCTCTTGCCATGAGTGCAGCTTTTAGCTGTCTATGGAACCGTTCGACCATGCCATTTGCTTTCGGATTGTAAGCAGTGGTGCGTATTCGGTGTGATCCCAGAATTTCAGTTAACTTTGTAAATAATTTTGATTCAAATTGGGACCCCTGATCAGTGGTAATTTGAAGAGGTACACCAAACCGAGATACGTAATTTGTCACCAACGTCATTGCAATGGTCGCTGCGGACATATTTGTCATGCAGTATGCTTCTGGCCACCGAGTAAAACGATCAACACAAGTTAATAAATATGTATATCCATTCGATGGTGGTAGTGGTCCTACAATATCGATATGGATATGTTCGAATCGACCTGGTGGAATTTCGAATAGACCATGCGGTGATTTTGTGTGGCGCTGAACCTTAGCTTTTTGACAAGCTAAACAAGCCTGAGTCCAATGGGCTATATCCTTGTTCAAATTCGGCCAAAAATATCGTTGTGAAATCAATTTACGCGTACCACGTATGCCAGGATGGGATAAGTTGTGCAACATTTTAAAAATTTTGAGCCTAATTGACTCTGCGATATATGGGCGATTTATTCCCGTTGTTGTTTCGCACACTACCTCTAGTCCGGGTAGTTTCAAAAGTTCCAGTCTCATAACGGACTGGTGACGTCTAGAACCAGATAATAAAATCTGAAGTTCACTGTCTTTCTTTTGTTCTTCGATTATCGTGTTGTAATCCAGAAGTGTTATTTCGGAAGTTTCCGAAATTGTTGCTCGTGATAGCGTATCTGCTACCACATTATCTTGGCCGTGAATATGCTGTATGTCAGTTGTAAATTGACTTATATAATCCAAATGGCGAGTTTGCCTTGGATTGCGTTCAGTTTTTGAATTGATAGCTCTCGTTAGAGGTTTGTGGTCGGTAAAGATTGTGAATTCCCGACCTTCGACAAAATATCGAAATTGTTTAATGGCTTGATATATTGCCAATAATTCCCTATCGAATGCGGAATATTTCATTTCCGCTTCGGTTAGTTTTTTCGAAAAGAATCCCAAAGGCTCCCATCGATTATTTCGACATTGTTGTAAAACCGCCCCGACTGCGATGCTGGACGCATCGGTCGTGATGCTTAGTTTCGCTTCACTCAGTGGGTGGCGCAATAATGTTATTCTCGCTAATTCAGTTTTTAGTGACGTGAATGCTAGTTGACATTCGTTTGTCCAAGAGTAATTCTCTTGTGTCTTGGGCTTACGCAATAATACTGCCAAATGACCATGAATTGGTGCGAGAATATGCGCAATTTTCGGTATAAATCTATGGTAATAATTTACCATTCCCAGAAATCTCTGGATAGATTTAATGTTTGTCGGAGCTGGGAAATCCACGATGGCACTGATTCGTTCTGTAGACGGTAGTATTCCATCGGGTGTTATTTTGTGACTGAGGAAATCTAATGTGCTAGCTCCAAAAACACATTTGGAGGGTTTAATATGAACATCAAACTGAACTAACCGTTGAAACACTTGTTCAAGGTGTAGTTTGTGTTCTACCTCATTTTTCGAAGCGACGAGTATGTCGTCGATGTAAACAAAGACAAAGTCTAAGCCTCGAACGACCTCGTTCATGAATCGCTGGAAGGTCTGAGCGGCATTACGAAGTCCAAATGGCATTCGTGTGAATTCGAATAGGCCAAATGGAGTCGTGATCGCTGTTTTATAAACATCTTCCGGTGCGATTGGAATTATGTGATATGCCCTTACGAGATCTAATTTTGTGAATATCTCACAACCATTCAATTGCATGTTAAAATTTTGTATGTGGGGGATCGGGTAACGATCTGGTATCGTAATGGTATTTAACCTACGATAATCCCCACATGGTCGCCAATCGTTGTCTTTCTTCTTCACCAAGTGAAGAGGACTCGAGACGGGGGATGCCGATGTTCGACAAATTCCCAATTCCACCATATGTTGAAACTCTGTGTGCGCGGCTTTATGCCGTAATTGGTCTAATCTACGTGGTCTTGATACTGGTAAGTGTCCCTCAGTAACAATATGATGAACCACGTTATGTTTAATTGGTAGATTATAATTAGGCTCTGCTATAAGTGAAGGAAATTTCTTCAATAATTGGCCATAGCCATTGTCGATGACAAAGTGTATAGGTAGCGGTGTAGTGACCGAAATTGTTGTGGCGTCGACTGACAGTGTAGTAACTGAATCGACTAACCTTTTTTGTTTTAAATCTACTAGCAGCCCAAATTTGCTAAGAAAATCGGCACCGATAATTGGACGGTTCACTGCAGCCAAAATAAAAGCATGCGTAAATGAACGTCTTAGTCCAATATCGAGTTTAAGCAACTTTGTGCCATAAGTGCGAATGGTAGTTCCATTTGCTGCCGATAATACTAGGTCATGCGTTTTACGCGTGATATCTAGTGATATTTGTTTATATTTCATGTACGGGATGACTGACAAGTCAGCGCCCGTGTCTATTAAAAAATTCATGTGGTTGTTTGTATCCAATACAAATAGTCTGTGCGAACCATACTTCATGTTGGTCGCAGACTCCACGTTTGGCGTAATAGGTAAATTTCGATTTATTGTTTGGGAGTGCAGGTGATTATAGTCGGTTGTTTGAAATGATACGGTGCCGACAATTTGGCGGTCACCGAATCCACCTGCGACTTTAGTCGTTTTTTTTCTCTTTTATTTCAGACGTATTGGGTGTCGATTGACTAACCCAAGTGCATGGTTTCACGCATTTTGTCGCGTTTGTTCCAAACTTGCCATGGAAATAACACAGGCCTTTATTTCTGTTTGTTTGATTCCTTGATCGCGAATCGTTGCGGTTCCGAGAATATGACGGATTACGGTAGTTGCCCGAATACGAGCGACTCCGTTGATTTAGCCGATTTAGAATCGCAGACATCTTCGATTCTAAGTTTCGTACCCTGTCTTCGATCGTTTTCGATTGACTGAATGTTTCAGTTTGACCTGATTGTATAAATGCTGACGGGGACGGCTTGGGGGTCCTGTCGCGAGATCGCGACAATATTGCCAACTGCCCCGATGGTTTGATTGCGTCGTATAATTTGTCGGCCAATTTGGCCATCGCCTCCAACACGGCATCGTCTGCCTGTGTGAGCATAGTCATTTTAATTATTTCCGGTAATTGACGTGTCCATATTGACCGAATTACCGGCTCTGATATCGCCGTCCCGGCTAATCCCCGGATATATCTTAATGCCTCTGATGGGCGTCTGTCACCTAATTCCTGTCCAGCCAGCAGTTGCTCAATTCGTCTCTCGTCAGACGGAGACAGTCTGTCAATCAACGCCTGCTTAATGAATTCATACCGATTTTCCTTAGGCGGATTTTGTAGGATGTCAGAGATTTCTGACATCACTGCAGATGGGAGGCACGTAATTACGTGTCCGAACTTTATTTTGTCGGTTTTAATTTGTTTAATGTCGAAAACGATTTCCGCGGCATTAAACCAGTCTCGCGGGTTCTGCGGCCAAAATGGCTGCAATGTGATCCCAATCGACTCTTGGTTTACTTTCTTTTGCTCACCGGTATCCATTTTATTTTCTTCGTCTGACATCTTTAAATCGTGACTATGTCACCAAAACAATATAATATGTCGATAAAATAAACAAATTATGTTTCTTATGTCTAAACCAAAAATTAAAATACCAAACAGAATCACTGAATTGGGGAAAGTCTCTCAAAGAAACATGTGGGTTTAAATCACCAACATGTTTTTGTTAGCAATAATGAGGTGGTGAAAAAAATAATTTACAAAATTTTCCTGCTCGGAAGGAGAGGCGTAAAAAAATACTAAAATAAATTTGAAATATAAAAAAATACTTAATAATTGGATTGTTCTATTTAAGGTGGTCCCTCTCGTTCTCCTTGGTGTTCCCGCGATGCCACGCCCGGCCTTGCCCCCGTGGCGTAAGGTGGCACGTGGTTGTTGCTTTGTTTTTTTTTTTTTCTCGTTCTCTTTGGTGTTCCCGCGATGCCACGCCCGGCCTTGCCCCCGTGGCGTAAGGTGGCACGTGGTTGTTGCTTTGTTTTTTTTTTTTTTTTTTTTTTTCTCGTTCTCTTTGGTGTTCCCGCGATGCCACGCCCGGCCTTGCCCCCGTGGCGTAAGGTGGCACGTGGTTGTTGCTTTTTTTCCTTCTGACTCCGATTTAATGTGTTTTTTTTTTTATTTGTATATTCGTATGTTGTATATATTTTTGTATATATATTGTATATATACTTTATTTGTATATTTTTATTATATTACTTGTGTAAAAAAAATAAATAATTCCTCGCCCGGTAAAAACCGGCGTCGGGGTCACCACTGTGGGCTCCTTTAGCCCCTTTATTATTTTTTTAAAATAGCATGTATTATTTAATTTATTTTTATTTTTATAAAAAATATTTTTTATGTTTAATTTATAAACTAGTTACAAACATTAATTTATTTTTAATTTAATTATTTTTATTATTATTATTATTATTATTATTATTTTCTTCACTACCGTGCGTCTTTGAGAGAAAAAACAATTCAAGTGATAGATGCTTTTTTTTATCAAAAAGAAAGAAGCAAGCTGTCATGGCGATGAATTGAATTGAAAATGAATTGAATTGAATTGAATTGAATACCTAATATAACCCGAATTGAGTTATCGAAATTTACGCCGCCATATGAAAATAAATAATTATTATTTTCAGACTCGAACCCATAATATTTTCGATCTTCCTATTTGTCTAATGATCGGTTTGTGTCTCTACTAATGTTATAATTTGTAGTTCAAATTATATTGTGCAGAGACCAGGGTGAGTTACTAAAATGAAATATAAATCTATCTACCATGGTATATACCTGTATAATCTGGTGTAGAATAAATTTAAATTTTATCAGTTGATAAAATAAATTTATTCTGATTTGTTTAATTGTGGCTAGCGAATATTTCGCGCCGCCACATATTTCACGGAATATATGAACTTTATAATAAAAAATAAAACAAATAAATGTTCATTAATTTTTTTATTTTGAAACTATTTATACACAATCCCACTGCCAATTAATTTTGATCTCCGTGCTGTGTCCTTTCAGCTTCAGTAAAAATTGGTCACACCCACATTTCATTAACTCTTTTTTTTCTGTGGTTGTAAAATGTTAGCAACGTTGCTACAAATTACGATAGCCACTGCAGCCGCGCTAACATTTACAACATCTTCGTCATCCATTTTCCAATTATTTTTTTAAATCAATATTCCCAAATAAAACAATTTAGTTAATTCGTTTAAACACACTCGAAACTCACTTAAAAATACCACAAAACAAATGTCTTAAATAATTTATCAAGAAACGTCAAAATTATTTACTAATAAAGGATGATTTTTTAACTATTTTCTTTTTGGCAACACTGATTTTGACAGGTCACGTATGTTTAGTGTTTTGTGTCACTGTCAAACATCTTCAGTTTGGTCTATAATTTAACCATGAATCTCGTCTTACAAACGAACAACGCTTGCAAATCATTGAATTTTATTATCAAAATGCGTGCTCTGTTAAGAAAGCTCATCACGCGCTTCTTCCATTGTATGGTCAGTTTAATCGACTCATTGAAGCGCCTATTCGGGCTATTGTGACTAAATTTCGCACCAAATTTACATTGTTGGACATTAAATCACCAACACGCTTACGTACAGTGCAAACTGAAGAAAATATCGCAGCTGTATCGGCCAGTGTTAGTGATTACCATTAATTATCGATTCGGCGCTGTTCGCAGCAATTGGGCCTCTGTTACTCAACAACGTGGAAAATTTTGCGGATGGATTTAGGTGTGAAGCCTTACAAAATACAGCTGGTGCAAGAATTGAAGTCGAACGACCTACCACGACGCAGAATTTTTGGTGAATGGGCTCTTAAAAAGTTGGCGGAAGGTCCATTTTTTTATCGGAAAATTGTGTTCAGCGACGAAGCTCATTTTTGGTTGAATGGATTCGTAAATAAACAGAATTCTCGATTTTGGAGTGTAGATCAGCAAGGAGCATTGCAAGAGCTACCAATGCATCCAGAAAGAGTTGCTGTTTGGTGCGGATTATGGGGTGGTGGCATCATTGGACCGTACTTCTAAAAAGATGAGGCGAATCGCAACGTAACCGTAAATGATGAGCGCTACCGTGAGATGATACCCAACTTTTTTTTGCCCAACATGTAAGAGCTTGACTTGCGTGACATGTGGTTTCAACAAGACGGTGCCACATGTTACACAGCACGCGAAACAATGAACCAATTGAGAGGCAAATTCGGTGAACACTTTATTTCACGTTTGGGACCGGTCAATTGGCCGCCTAGATCGTGAGATTTAACGCCTTTAGATTATTTTTTGAGGGGCTATGTTAAAGTTCATGTCTATACTGACAAGCTCGCTTCGATTGACGCATTGGAAGACAGCATTTAAGCATTTATTCGTGAGATACCGGCCGAAGCCCGAAATGTTGGAATGTATCATTACAATGATAATATTTACAGATGCTCGCAAACCAAACATAAATTTCCCTTTGCGAAAAGAAACCTTAGGTTAATCGATCGAAGTGACATGGGATGAAAAATGTCATTTACCATTTTTCTCTGGCAGTACCAATAATTTCCTAGTATTTGACAATAACAATGAATGAAGCGGTACCGGATAGGTCCAAGACCTGAATAGTAGGAGCGAATTTCAGTGGGTATAAGTCCCATGACTCCAGAGATGTTTGTAAGACTTTGACTGTCCATAATCTATTTCCTCAATAATGGTAAAAAAATGTTGGTAATTTTGACAATTGATTTAATTATGGGGCATTGTTAGTTGACATACACAACTACAATATCTTCAGTCGTCAGCGCCGTAATATGTACTGTAAAGCTGTAAAGAAGAGACAATTTAAGTCACTCTACTCACTAATTATGGTATACTTTAAAATAATGCGAACAAAGATGGCCTACAAGGGTCATTATTAGTACATCACTCGTTTTGAACAGTAGTATGGATTTTAATGTCCAATAAGTAGCATTCGCGGATGATAAGGAGTTCTTTGCTGGTAGCTCTAGAAAAAACGTGTAAGTTTCACTCGATACCACAAGGCCACTTTTTGTATATGTGAATGAAGTAGGAATTAAAATGGTTAAAACTGTGAAATGGCTTAGTCGAGTCACGTCACATGTCAGAACTCTCAAAACTATTTAGGAAGGCAAAGTGGTTACATATGTAAGTATGCTTGTGTCGAGTGGGTTGACAAAGTTAACTGTCACCACAGTGAACAGTCAATAACAAACAGTTGAAACATTGCTGATACGTCAGCCAGCTAGCTTCTGCACCTCCTCGTGCCAGCGATGGTGATAGGTTTAACCTATATAAGCGTACTAAGAATAGCTAGAAAGATTGATTACGATGGCGCGAAAATATATATAGGCTATACCTGGGTGACAGTCTCACACAAAAAAACGTCAAATGATAACAATAAAAATGGTACGGGCCAGCAATGGCCTACAAAACTATTTATAATCTATATTTGTGCCATGATCCCTCCCCTACTCAATCAGCATGTTTAATAAATAAAATTGTCAATCCACCGGAGACTACTTATGATACATAAAATAATTTTCATACGCCGCTCAACCATTTCGACAATGAACCATTTCCTTATCATAATTCAGTCAAGTCAAACTCAACCATAAAACAATTTTTTTTTTATTTTTTATTTCACCAAATTTGATGAAAAACTTAACGATCTTATTTTATTATCTTTTGTTGCTGTTGTTGATGATGTTATTCCTCCAAAGACTCATTGCAACCATATGGAGTGTAAAAAAAATTCGTTTAAGATAAAAAAAAAAAAAAAAATGAAACATTCTAGCACATTTAAGTTGTTTTTATTACAAGATGATTGTATGTCTTCACAAATGAATCAAAAAGGTGAAAATTGAATGTGATGTAATGTATGAGGGGGGAAGGAGGATTACATGGTTTGAAGGCAAAGTCGATTTATAAATATATACACGCATAGGGTTCTGCAATGCACTGTATTCTGATTAATTAAGCAATATTATGATTGAATTTCGGTTAGAATATCTTCGCATATATAAATGTACAGTACTGTGCAATGAAATCTGGATTTATGATTTGCGGAAAAATTTAACAGTTTTAATAGGCTTCTATATATCAGGTAGTTTTGATGAAAGAACTACCTTTCAATTTTCTCATAATTTGAAATTTATGAATTGTGGCTAACAATTAACAATTGTATTGTGGTCACTATCACGTATTTTCTCAATTTTAATAATTTTGAAATTTTTCCAAAATCTCAAAGTTTCGATGGACTGGATCTTTGATTTTAGTGCTACATGCCTTGTATATTTAGAAAATATGAGTGAAATTGTCAATTGATTTCAAAAGGCGTTACAACCTTTAATAATGGGTTAAGGGTGGATTTACATGTGATTTAGTGTACTTCAGACCATTCTAGATAACCAAAATTATTTTTAAAAAATTTGATAATTTTGAAAAAAAAAAATTAAATTTAGACAGTTCTAGTATATTTACAAAATATGAGTGAAATTTTTAATTAGTTTCAAAAAGCGTTACAACCTTTAATTATGGGTTAAGGGTGGATTTTCATGTTACTTAGTGTACTTCAGACCATTCTAGGTAGCCAAAATTATTTTTAAAAAATTTGAATATTTAGAAAATATGAGTGAAATTTTCAATTGATTTAAAAAAACGGCACAGTTATGGGTTAAGGGTGGATTTACATGTTATTTAGCGTACTTCAGACTATTTTAGGTAGCCAAAATTATTTTTTAAAAATTAGGTAATTTCGATAAAAATTTCAAATTTAGACAGTCTATTATAGCCTTGTATATTTATAAAATATGAGTGAAATTTTCAATTGGTTTCAAAAGGCGTTACAACCTTTAATTATAGGTTAACGGTGGATTTACATGTTATTTAGTGTAGTTCAAACCATTCTAGTGTATTTCAGGCTATTCTAGATAACCAAAATTATTTTTAAAAAATTTGATAATTTCGAGAAAAACCTAAATTTTGACAGCCTTGCATAATTAGAAAATATGAGTGAAATTTTCAATTGATTTAAAAAACGGCACATCCATTATTTATGGTTTAAGGGTGGATTTACATGTTATTTAGTGTACTTCAGGCCATTCTAGATAACCAAAATTATTTTTAAAAAATTCGATAATTTCAAAAAAATTTCAAATTTAGACAGTCTATAGCCTTGCATAATTAGAAAATATGAGTGGAATTTTCAATTGATTTAAAAAAACGGTACATCCATTATTTATGGGTTAATGGTGGATTTACATGTTATTTAGTGTACTTCAGGCCATTCTAGATAACCAAAATTATTTTTAAAAAATTTGATAATTTCGAAAAAAAAACAAATTTAGACAGTAGCCTTGAATATTTTGAAATATGAGTGAAATTTTCAATTGATTTAAAAAAACGGCACATCCTTTATTTATGGTTTCAGGGTAGATTTACATGTTATTTAGTGTACTTCAGACCATTTTAGGTAGCTAAAATTATTTTGAAATTATTTGATAAATTGAAGAAAAAAAATTTAATTTAAACAGTCCTTGTATATTTAGAAAATATGAGTGAAATTTTCAATTGGTTTCAAAAGGCCTTTCAACCTTTAATTATGGTTTAATGGTGGATTTACATGTTATTTAGTGTACTTCAGACCATTTTAGGTAGCTAAAATTATTTTTAAAAAATTTGATAATTTCGAAAACAAAACAAATTTTGACAGTCTATAGCCTTAAATATTTAGAAAATATGAGTGAAATTTTCAATTGATTTCAAAAGGCGTTATAACCGTTAATGATGGTTTAATGGTGGATTTACATGTTATTCAGTGTACTTCAGACCATTTTAGATAACCAAAATTATTTTTTTAAAAATTTGATAATTTCGAAAACAAGCTTTAAATATTTAGAAAATATGAGTGAAATTTCCAATTGATTTCAAAAGGCGTTACAACATTTAATTATGGGTTAAGGGTGGATTTATATGTTATTTAGTGTACTTCAGACCATTCGAGATAGCGAAAAATTATTTTTTAAAAACCTGATGATTTCAAAACAAATTCCAATTTTAGACAGTTATAGCCTTGCATAATTAGAAAATATGAGTGAAATTTTCACTTGATTATAAAAGGCGATGTAACCTTTAATTATGGTATAATGGTGGATTTACATGTTAATTAGTGTACTTCAGACCATTCTAGATAGACAAAATTATTTTTAAAAAATTTGAAAATTTCAAAAAAAATTCCAAATTTAGACAGTCTATAGCCTTGAATATTTAGAAAATATGAGTGAAATTTTCAATTGATTTCCAAAGACATTAATCCATTAATCCATTAATCAGTCATTAATCCATTAATAATGGATTAATGACTGATTTATAGAGTAAACTGTTTTTCGATTTGGTATATGTTCTCGATTACGGACAAATCGTACAACTGGCAGATAAAATTATATTGAGTTATAATTTTTCCACACTGTAACTTTGGCCCAAAACAAAAATCAGATATTTAACTGTTGCCCTCGAACAATTAACAAATAAATCATTCACTAATTTATGTAAACATTTATTATCGACATCTTATAAATTTCTCGAGATTCAAGAACACCAACTCTCTACAGTATAAATGCCGTGTAAATTGTAAATCGCGTGTGAAATCTGATTACAAGCAAACACACGATTGAATGAAACATTTTTACGTCTTTGAACACAAACGTACATACAAAACGATAAATTATTTGTGTTTAGTTGAATGTCAAATGTACGCGATATAAGATGCGATAATTTTGTATAATAAGCGTATAGACTTCTTTTAATCAACGATTTCGTCTTAAATCAATCAATTCCTTTGAGTAATTTAAATAAAAATATTTTCAACGTAAAATAAATATTTGGAAATGGGTAAACGACGGGGACCAAATCACACAAATTCTCGCATACAATAAACCACTCATCAAAATTGCATTAGAAGCAGATGTTATGTACCCATCAATGTCCAACGATCATTATAAAATTATTCCACTCAATTTTTCCTAACCTCCTGCCAACAGTCAATATAGATAATCGCATATATATAACGTCAAGAGGATGCTTAAAAATCATTATCAACTCGTCCTTTCATTATTAGGTGTGTGTGTACGTATGTGTCTATGATACGAGTATATAATTCATAAGGATATGCCCATTGAAATTTTATTTAAAAAAAAAAATCTGTTAATAAAATCATCACAGCATGTAATCTCCCATTTAAGTCGACAGTTGTAGTACACAGCAACAACAACGACCAAACGAACAAACGAACGAACCCAAAATTGACAAAAAAAAAATTACCTTTAAAACTGTCAGATCCAGGACATGTTTTTCTATCTGTATATAGTGAAAAATAATAGTTTTTCATTTTTCATATTTTTATATCTTGTCGCTGTTGTATATAGAAAATGTGAAAATTTTCATCATAATCTACACCAAATAGAAATAATGGGGTTAACAGTTATGATCAGAAATTAAATTTTAATGATTTTTATGGGAAATTTTTTTTCATTTTTCATGTTCTCGAGTTGAGCGGGAATCTGGCACTCAATGTCTTATTGTTTCGAACTTTTTTTTATTTTTTTGTTGGCTATAGGGTGAGGTAAATACTGCTACTGAAAATTTGTAATGTAACATTGGGGAAATTATAATTTTTGGACGGTAGGACTGACAACAAATTATGATGAGAACAATTTTTCATTTACATGATACTGTCCGTGTTGGCAGACAGTATTAGCCTTCCCTACGGAACAAAAAATAATTACGTCGTCGTAATCAAAAATATCGTATGTTATCAGTTGTTTCTGTATAAAATTGCCAATATTACGGGTACAGTTTTGATAACAATAATAAACTGTTTTCTAGACAGTCGAATCTTCGGACCATTGTTTTTTCGTCTACTATAAATGCAATCTGTCATAATTATCTTATTCAATTTCGAAATTCTCAAATTTTATAAAAGTAATGTTGGCTACCTAGAATGGTCTCAAGTACCCTAAAGAACATTTAAATCCACCCTTAACCCATTATTAACGGATGTGTTGCCTTTTGAAATTAAATCGCAATGATGCTGTTCGGGTTGTGTTCCATACTATGCTGCTTAATAAGATGATGTCTTTGTGGTACCCTTTCACAGCATTCGCAAAACATGTATAATTGGCATCATCCTTGTTTGCATCTCAGTAGCGTAGAAACAGTTTGGTCTACCAACTTGTTGATGGGTGTAGTTGATTTTGCCGCCTTAACAGCTACATGTTGGATTTGGTACCATTATGTTAGCCCATTGGCGTGCTAGATGTCACTACTAGTATCGTTTTAAAATAATCAAAATATTTTTATATGTATAATCGCCTAAATATATTTTTACTAAATTTTGACGATATTCTATCGACCCGACATCTGGAACATCAATGGGTAAACTTTTTTTTCCTTATGATGGTAGTACTATGTGTATTTATATTATGCATATTATGCAGTTTTGTCCTATTCTCATACTTGGCACTTGATATTAAATTTTGTTCGGAGTACCTCCGATTCAATTCTCATCGGCAGTAGGACTCGGATGCGATTTCTTGTTATAATCACGATCTCATCTTTCTATCCATTCAGTCACGTTTCTCTTCACCTGGTCTAGTTTTATTTTCACAGCATATATTGCCACTATAAGGCAAGTAATTATAGCTGAAACCATAGTATTTACCGGCTGTGTAAAGTATACAAAAAGGACTGTATGTTGAGGGAGATTTTAGGTCTCCGCTGCTCTTGCTAACCAGCACCAAACTTTGCTCCTTCCATTTTAGGTGGAATATTCCCTTTTGCAATGACTTTTTATATATTCTAAGCAAAGTCTTAGGCTATTTTAGGCTATTTTTAGGGCGTCGTCGACTCCCCATCCGAACCTGGTACTTTTATGCTTTCCATATAGACAAACCGGCATTTTGAAGTTCTTCTCCTGTAAACAGCGGTATATTGCTACTTTCCAGATCATGTCTTCTTACGTCCCTATCTAGATTAGTAGGAAAAAGGTATAATAATTTGTGTATTCTCAACACTCTTCAATGAGCTTGGAGCCAGATAGTCAATCTATACTGTATGAATATTTTTTAGCCCAATCCTCATGGATGGGATTCAACTTCTACTATTAGCTTCTTCTAGTTCAATTGTTTGCTTTTAAGAATCACTTTTCGTTACAACTTTGTTCCTCAATCGCTGTTCCTCATATTCGTTACCATACGTCTATAACTTTGGCATTGTCTTCTATTCTTAGCGATTTCGTCTGTCCAGCAATATGCGGGCTTTTTATTTTCAAGTAGTATCTTTTTTCAGAACATTGATGCCTCACATACTCTCCGAATCAATTCCATTGTAGCATAGACTACTGGGTCAGTACTTTCAGGCCAGTAGTCTCAGGTCCCTTCTATCAACTATCGCTTGAAAATCTTCTTTGTCCATTTAATTGACATTCCATTTGGGTGGCAGCTTTAGCGTCCTGAGGCATCAGTCATTCAATAAATCGTAGACGATAAAGTGGTGGTCAATTACCGTGAAGTCTTCAAAGACTCGCCAGTTCTTTAGTTTTGGTATAACTTGGTCTCCTAAGTGTAGGTGTATTCCGCTCGTTCATCATGGACGATTCTATACGACCTCCGGACTTAAGAGAAGGCATGCCGTACTCAATTGCCATAACATTAAAATTTCCTGCGTTTAAATTCTGCTGTAATAGATCAATGCTCTCATTTGGAGTAAAATATCCGGTGAATCATGAAAAGACTGAACCTTAGCCATATAATTCCAGCACCTGATCTCTCGCTTTTTACTGAGATACTATATCTTTGTTTGGAACCCAGAGTGCGATGATACCAAGAGTATTCGAGTACCAAATACCACCGCATGGTTTCTTTTCCTCTATACTGCTTGCTAATTATTAGCAGGTCCACTTAGAGCTCCATTATAAGTTGCTCGAGGAGAACAACTGCAAGCCGACTTCGGTTGAAAATTCCTGGTAGTCTTTCAAGTCATCTTATGTTATTTTTAGCCACTTCAAGTGCTTTGCAAAATACGCGAGAGCTACTAAATGCCTGCAACATGCTTGATCGCTTCCGATGTTAGATTTCCTTCAGAGAAGAGGAAACATTTTGGTTCTATAGTCTTGTAAATAGTTTTCATGTGGCTTGGCTCTCGGCAATGCATATACATGCCTTGGGCTCTGCTGCCCGTTGCTCTGCAATTTGGTTGAGTGTGACTAAACCCATAACATCCGAGTACCCTTGATATTTTTTGTTGTTAAAGGCTTTTTTACCTTAACTGTTAAAGCCCAGTTCCAGAAGTATGATACCCGTTTTGGGAGTATCGCATTTGACGTACATGGTAAAATTTGTTTGTTTCTCAGTTGCCTTTTTCATTTCTACAAGAATTTTTTTACAATCCTGCAACTGTCCATCTTCGTCTTGTAACGACTGTTGATACTTGCGGCATTGTCCTCTTTAGCAGATTCTGCAATTTTCCCTTCTTCTGTTAGAAATTTAAGAATATCATCTTCATTTAATACTGGAAATTTTTAAATGGACTTTAACCAAAATAAAGATTCATAAAGAAGCCAGCAGATGTCCTACCCTTTTTTTCTAAAACCAATCACAACACCAATTGAATTTCAATCCACTAAATAAATTTTCCCATACATTTTCCTATATATACAACGTACGTTTCATTAACAATCATCCCTCGTTTTAACCTTTGCCCAATTGAATTAATAATTTTTCCTTTTCATTTAATTTTTCATCATAATTTTCATTTCCGACACATACCAGCCACCGCACAACAAAACTAAGTGTTGTTATCTATAGAATGTTGAAAAAAAAAATGCCATCCAAAAATTAACTTCCCTATAACTGATTGCTTTCATATTTTCGCAGTCAGTTCACGACAATAAATCTCGACTAACCATCCACCAAAAAATATAAAAAAAAAATTACCACCCACTGTGTTCTGTTACAATATTGCATCATTACTCATATATAAGTCATCGCATGCATTGTACACGTTCGAACAAAAGCGCCATACAGCAACTTTCAATGCACCAAACAAAAAAAAACTATTCGCATTTGAGAACATATTTTGATCTGTTGCGGGGTAAGGGATGCGTATATACAACCATTTTAAAATTGAGGGTGAATAGTTCTCGATTTATTTATTTGGCAATCTATATACGAGTAAAAAATATATTATATTACGTTCGAGCGTTATGTGCGGGTATATGTGTTAAGGATGAGGGGAGGTAGAAAAAATAATCATCATAAAAAATGTTGTAGAACTGATGGCAAATACACATTTTTCAACAGAATTTTTATTTAAACAGAGATAAGGACTTGAGTGCTAGAATTGAAGTCGTTTCGTATATAACAAGTAGTTGTCGTACATAATTTTGAAGGGAAATAAATTGAAAATTGTGTTCAGCCGATTTGATAATTTTATTTTTTTTTATTTTTTGATATGCGAATAATATGCAAATTACGTTGTTGGTAGTAAATGATTGTGTGCGGTGGTTAAAGGTCATAACCCATTTATTATGACATTTATGGGCGACGATTATTTTTATGGCTTCATTTAACGGAACGAGATGGTTTTTTTTGTCTATAATTTATTTGATACGAGGAGGTTAGGCCCACTACATTAAATAATTATTATTGCGAGTTAGCATAAAATTTATGTACTCAGCATTTTCGGTTACTTCTGTCTATAAGATTGAAGAGATAATTGGCTCTGGTACTTATGTCAGAAAAAAGAAAGGTTGCGCATATTTAAATTATTGATGAACTAACGATGAACTGGCGACGAAACTGCCTAAGTGATCTAAATCAAATTTAATCTCCCTCACGACAGATATTGTGTCAAAACGTCTCATTATTTTAAAGTAAGGAGTGTCGTGTTCTACCATCTTGAGGTTTTATTATTCGGTAACTTTTCAGTTCAAGAGTGTGGTAAGCTAACCATCACGCACTTTTTGTGATTAAAAATTTACGATTATGGCATAATTTTCACAGTCTAAATAGCTAACCATAATGCATTTTCTCATTTTTGGATACTTTCGATTGTGGCATAATTTTCACAGTTTTAACAGGCTAACCATTATGCATTTTCTGGATTCTGGAAATTCACGATAATGACATCCAATTTTCACAATTTTGATAGGCTAACCATCATGCATTTTCTGGATTTTGGAAATATACGATTCTGCCATAATTGTCACAGTTACGAAGGGCTAACAACCATCATGCATTTTTTGAATATTGAAAATTTTCGATTATGGCATAATTTTCACAGTAACCATATAGCATTATCTGAATTTTGGAAATTTACGATTATGGCACAATTTTCACAGTTTTTATAGACTAGTCATCATGCATTTTCAAAATTTTAAAAATTTACGATTATGGCAGAATTGTCACAGTTTTAATAGGCTAACCATCATGCATTTTCTGAATTTTGGAAATTTACGATTATGGCATAATTTTCACATTAACCATCATGCATTTTCTGGATTTTTGAAATTTTCGATTATGGCATAATTTTCACAGTTTTTATAGGCTAGTCATCATGCATTTTCTAAATTTTGAAAATTTACGATTATGGCATAATTTTCACAGTAACCATCATGCATTTTATGGATTTTGGAAATTTTCGATTATGGCACAATTTTCAAAGTTTTGATAGGCTAACCATCATGCATTTTCTGGATTCTGGAAATTTACGATTATGCCATAATTTTCACAGTTTTTTCATGATGCATTTTCTGAATTTTAAAAATTTAGGATTGTGGCATAATTCCCACAGTTCTGGTAGGCTAATACCATTATGCATTTTCTGGATTTTGGAAATTTACGCTTATGCCATAATTTTTACAATTTTGATGGGTTTACCATAGAGCATTTTATGAATTTTGGAAATTTACGATTAAGGCATAATTGTCACAGTTTTAATATTAGCCCATCATGTATTTGCTGAATTTTGGAAATTTACGATTATGGCATAACTTTCACAGTAACAATCATGCATTTTCCGTATTTTGGAAATTTTCAATTATGGCATAATTTTAACAGTAACCATCATGCATTTTATGTATTTTGGAAATTTTTGATTATGGCACAATTTTCACAGTTTTGATAGGATAATCATCATGCATTTTCTGAATTTTGGAAATTTCCGATTATGGCATAATTGTCACAGTTTTAATAGGCTAACCATCATGCATTTTCTGAATTTTGGAAATTTACGATTATGGCATAATTGTCACAGTTTTAATAGGCTTACCATCATGCATTTTCTGAATTTTGGAAATTTACGATTATGGCATAATTTTCACAGTATGTATTTTCTTTCATGTATTTTCTGTATTTTGGAAATTTTCAATTATGGCATAATTTTCACATTAACCATAATGGATTTTTCTAAATTTTGAAAATTTACGATTATGGCACAATTTTCACAGTTTTATTAGGATAATCATCATGCATTTTCTGAATTTTGGAAATTTCGGATTATGGCATAATTGTCACAGTTTTAATAGGCTAACCATCATGCATTTTCTGGATTTTGGAAATTTAAGCTTGTGCCATAATTTTTACAGTTTTGATAGGCTAAACATCATGAATTTTCTGGATTTGGGAAATTTACGATAGTGGCATAATTTTCACAGTTTTAAGAGGCTACCCATCATGCATTTTTTGAATTTTGGAAATTTACGATTATGGCATCCAATTATCACAGTTTTGATAGGCTAACCATCATGAATTTTTTGGATTTTGGAAATTTTCGATTTGTAGCGTAAATTTTACATTTTTGATAAGCCAGCCATGCAACGTTTCAAAAAACTGTTAGGTCTAACACAAAAAATCGATTACACTTTTCCCTGTTTTCGCACTTTTCACGAAAATTACAATGAACAATGTTGAAATATTACATGAAAATCCCTTGCGGTGTTTATCACAACGATGACACAAACAAAATAATTAAATCCGATAAATTGGAAAATGCTTCGAGCACGAATACGAGTTCCCATATTATATTTATGTAATAAAAATTTATGAATTTCTAATCCATTTCTAATACGGATTTCGATTTGTCGTCTTTACAATTTAATTTTGTCTTCAGTCTAGACTTATATACTGTTCTATCCAGATCAACTAGACTTTCATATCTCTCTATATAGTATAAGATTATGATTAAATAGAAATTTTTCTTTTCTTCTCCCCTCACACACAATGTGAAAACCTAATTTTCCAACTATTCATATATAGACAATAAAAATAATAAAAAAAAATTGGAAAACTGATAATAAATTTTTGTTGTAGGACAATAGGAAAATATTTGAGGGTGCATTTTTTCAACATGCTATATGTATACAGCTCTGGGAGTAATAGAGTTTTAATGTATCCTTTGGGATATTTACACATCTATATCCAGCATCTCTAATCTCGAGTAAATAAATGTAAATTAAAAAATAAAATCCGAAGGATATTCAAAGAAAATGATTGCGAAATAAGGACATTTTTACGATAAGGATCTTAATAATATTAACACATTTGTAATTGTAATTTTTATAGTGTAATCATATTGATGTGTGTTGACTCCTATCTATATACATAAAACAAGTGCATTATAGTTATGGAGAATAGTACTGATTTGCATTTTATTTGATAGAAATCTTAATGATGGGGACTAAAGTTATCTTTTTATTTTGATTATATGAATCCAAAATGCGTTAACAAATACGAATGGTAGATATTAAAGAACATCGGTGGTGGGGGGACATTTTGTTGATGTCGTAAAATTTTAAATCCGCATGTTTACAGCGATCGATTTCAAATCTTTCAAAATATTTTCAAATTGGATGTTTTGATATAGTCAATTCTAGGTCTGCAATCGCTTCTAACGCACCTAACGCAACTGTGTATTCCACACACTTTTCCACCCACAGTATCCAAAACTCGTCCACCTAGTATACAATATTTTTGTCGGAGCAAAGGCATCATTAACGTTGATGTAGGTTATTTTGTTGTTGGATTTGACTGACTGAATTTTTGTTTGGAAGTGCTTGTATCGTGCTGAGGTAGGGTGAGCCAATAGCTTTTGGACCTCGATTTATCTTTGGATTTATACATCGATATATTTGTAGGCAAAAGCTCGTACTAATTCGTTGAAGATGGACATTTTTTGGGGCTAACTCGTCGACTTTGTTTGAAATTGAGATTTGTATAAGTTCAACGCCTGGTTATGTAAATCTTCTAGGGTATTTGATTAGTAACGATAGGGTTACTTTGATTCGGCCAAAAATATCTAAAGTTTTGGTATTATTGAAGGACCTTTCAAATAGTTTTCCTTCTTCAGTTAAAGTGGACATTTTATCTTCAACGTTTTCTATCTCCCAAAATCTTCGCAGTGGTCCAGCTCTACTCATCAAATCATCTGCACCAATTATTAAGGTGCCATGATCCGTTCGTAAATGGAATTATTGACCATAGAAATAATTGTGGAAATTTTTATCGCATTTCACAATAGCCAATAATTATTTTCGAGTGACGCAATAATTCCGGTCCAGCTTCGATAGTACTTTGGAATAATACACAATCACTCGATCCTACCCATAATTCTCCTATGAATAAAAGACCTACCAAGCCACTATTACTTGCACCACAGTAAACGTTTTGTTGGGTACTGCGAATATGCCAGTACTAGGGCCTCTCGAATACTTCCGCTTAATTCGTCAGGTGCTCATTAAAGTCTTTTCATATTACTATAGTATCATCCAAATACACTAGGCACGTCTACCAGTGCATATACCATTAACCGTTCGAAAATGGCAGGCGAACATAATATTAAATTGTCATGATCCATTGCCTACACTGAACGCTATCTTTTCTTTATGTGCATCTGCAATTCCACTCTGCAAATCAAGTGTCCAAAAATATTCGTGCTCCTGCTAGTATAACCAATGTATCGTCCATTCTTGACAGAGGATAACTATACTTATTTGTTATGGTGTTGAGTTTTCTATAATCGACGCAGAATCTTAGACTGTCATCTTTGTTTTCCACCAGTACCACTAAGGAGCTCTAAGGACTGCTCGGTTGTTCATGAGGACTGCTCGGTTGTTCAACTCATGAGTTCTCTTAATTCCTTTATAGTAGAAAAAGCTTTCTCTAGAGTATCACAAACAGTTAGCATGTCATCAACGTAAAAATCTGATGACAGGACCTTGGATGCTGTTGGATAAGTGCTGCTACCATCTTGAGCCAGTTGCAACAAGGCTCGTACTGCCAGGCTGCTGCTGTAGCCCCATAACTCGTACTGCCAACTATGGCAGCTGTTGTCCCATAGGTAACCGTATTCAATCTGTAGGTAGCCATAAGTTTAGCGGGATCATCTCTCCATAATATTTTCTGGTAATCTCGGTCTGCCTCATGAATCCATACCTGTCTATACATTTTCTTGATATCTGCAGTCAATATGAATTTATGTCGTCACCATCGGAGCAAAATGTCCGCATGATCCTGTTGCAATTTTGGGCCAGTCATCATTAGATCATTTAATGATACTCCCGTGGTGGTATTCGCTGAATCATCGAATACAACCCGGAGTTTGGTTGTTGTACTGCTTTGAGCACACCGTGATGTGGTATATAGTACATTTGATTAATTTCGATTTCTTTAGGCTCTCGCCGGACTAACTCCATGTGCTTTAGGTCCAGATATTCTTGCATGAATTGGTGATACATCTGTTTTAATGATGCATCATTTGTAAATTTTCTTTCGAGCTGTAGCAATCTGGCTACAGCCATTTTTCTTAACTCACCTAGATTATGCTGGCTTGACTTAATCGGAATCTTTACCGTGTACCATCCATCTGGGTTGCGCCTTAGATTTTCCTTAAAACATTTTTCGATGATTATCTTCTCTTCGGTGAGATTTCATTGTTCGGGAATATTTTCATTCTCAATGAACAATTGTATTTGTTCTTGGATGCCAGCAATATTTACGTTGGTTTTTCTTTTGTTTGCATTCAATAGCTGAGCGGCCTTTGATGATATTAAGGCTTGGAATCCTGAGTCTATCAAGGTCCTTAAAGTAGTGACTCTTCTAGTGCCTGTAGTTGCTTTGATTAAGGCGGAGGGTAATAACACAGGTCCTTGTTGCTACATCATAAGAATTTGACTTATACTCTTGGTGAAGATCCTGCGTTGTTGCAGTGCTGAAGTGTATGATGGTGTCCATTGCACACCATGCATGTTGTAGATTTACACTGACCCCTTTTAAATTGTCCGAGGCAATGTATGTAAAGGTTGCAGTTACTTACTAGTCTCGCTTTGTCTAACGTTGGCATTTTCCGGAATTGCTCGCATTGGTCTAAACCATGACGTTCTTCTCTACACGTAGTAACCCAACAATGGAGCCCATTGCTTCTAGTGACTGGAACCTTCTCTCCCTGAAGTCGAAATATTCTGATATTGTTGGTATTTCCCTTAGATTAGATACCGTTGATTCATAGAGCCTGGTAGATTCAGGATCCAATTTTTTAATCAGGATGAATGTTATAAATGACTCAAATGGTGAGCTCTAATTTAGGCTATGTTGTGTAACATTTCCTGCGCGGTGTCGCGGAGATTTCGTAACGTTCCTGCCATTGCACAATGAGCTGAAATATTTGATAGCGCGTAGTCGTGGGTTGTTGTATATCGACTGTAGCAGGTTTCAAGCCATTTCATAATTTTCGCCGGTTGTTGATAAGTGGCTGATAAGTTGCGCTGCACTTTTCTGTAGGTGTGACTTAAGATAAAGCATTTTTACTGTATCCGAAATTTTGTTGTTTCGGTGAATGAGTTCAGTAAATATATCGTTGAATGAACACCAATTTGCGTAGTCTCCAGCAAAAATTGGCACGTCCAATGTAGGTAAATTGATTGTTGGACATCCTGTTGTTGTCGGTGTTTCTCTTTGGAGTTGTTGTAATCTTATAATCGTTGCTTCCATCTTGACCTGCAAGGAGCCGTGGAAGTCCCTTTTAAAATACGGAGTTACTCGTTCATCTTCATCGAGTATTCAATAGAAGATATTTTTGTATAATTTACGCATTAAGATTTCTTACTTTTTAAACAACTTGTTATCAACATCTCCATCGTCCGTTGGCCCTAACTGATGTGGCTTACCTGAATTTAGGTTCATTTCGTTGTTTTTTGGTATATCAAAATCATGACTGATGAGCGATGATGGTTGTGACCGGTTGCGCGTTGATATCGTTGGAGTACTAGGCAGTCCCTCATTCAACCATTGACGAATATCCTCTAGGAATTGGTCGTACTTCTCCACCAGCTGTTTTCTGGAACCCCAATACGGATGAGTTAACTCCAGCGGTGGGTTTGCTGCTCTAATTCGGTCGTCTATTGCCACATAATCTTTGTATATAGTGACTTTACGTTCTGTATGCGACCCTCTAAATACGTCTTGGTTTTACGTATATCGCTGTCCTTGGTAAAATTGCGGTACAAGACAATTATTTTCCCTGCATTTTCTTCCATAGCTTTCTTGTTATTTTGAAGACAGATTTTTCTGTATGTGGAAGTTATTTTGTTGTTGTGTTGTACACTTTCAATGTGTTGTTGAATGTGTACGCCGGGCTTATCCGGCTCGAAGGACTTAGAATTATAAATTAATTAATGCGTAACGTTTTAACTATTTATTTTTACTACCACTTTATTAAATTATTTTCAGTGTATATACAAAGTTGATACAATAATAGCGCTATACTGCTGATATTGCAAGCATTTTCTTAGAACATTACAAAGAAAATGCTTAAATGATAAAAACTTGATACCTTAACTAATCAATTTAAAACTATTGTATGATTAGTTAAATGTGTCGTTAAATTAACCCTATGTGTAAATACGAGCGGTTAACCCTCTATGAGGTACCATGTTGAACTTGCTTCGACTGTAACGTTCTCGGTTGTAAATTAAGAACTCGTACTGGAACTCTAAATAAGTCTCTATTTGGTTGTACTAGAGCTTTTCCAATAATAAGTTCACTAACTTTGCTCTCTTTTTCATCGCCTGCTTCCACAATTTACAACTTTGTGATCCAGAATCTCAAATCATCCCCACACAACTGTCTTTACTTTATGCAGTACCTTTTGTAGATAATAACAATTGGCTTGAAAATGATCAAGTTTCTCCTTTTAAATCGCTGTGAAGAAACGCTATGATCGCAAATATCTGATCGATCTCTAAATAGTATCTCACAGCTACTGCCATTATAAACGATATCGACGAGTAGCGAACTATATGGGTAAGATCGTCTCTTCGTAGTCAATGCCCTTACGCTGAACAGAACTTTTCACTACTAAACGAGCTTTATAGAGATTTATCTCTTCTTTCTCATTGCACTTGATCTTAGAAAACCATTTGCACTGGTTTGCATTACGATCAGTACCCCGATTTTGTTTGTTTTTAATTTATTCTAACCGAAGAGAATTGAAAATTTCGTATACGTATAGAGTGTAAAATATTGTGTGATTTAATTTTATTTTAATGTGTCAGTTTAATTCTCATGTATATTACGCCTAAATGTTGTTTCAATAAAGCTTAAATGTCGAAACGGTTGAAATCGGTTATCGCATGTGTATTTTTCCCAACCTTTCGATGTTACGATAGATGGCTTATACATACAAAATCAAAAATTAAATGTCGTTTTGTACTATATTATTTACTATATTATTTTTCAAAATGCTAAGTATTCACAATTTTAAGTTTAAAAATTAAAAATCATCAAAGATAAAAATCAATATCATTTTGACCACTTGTGTAACTATCATCAACATCACGAGCTTTCGATTCTCTGTTTTCATTATTACGTGCTGTTATAGCAATTGCTTCGTCTTTCACTTCATTGTTATAATCTTCGAATAGACAAAAATGATTAATTCGATATCCTTTACAATTCTCGCTGAAACCGACCATGATAAACTCCTTTGATTTTGAACCAAATTTCAGGCACTTTTGTTTCAAAATATGTACCTTACTTCCGAAAACTTTTAAGTTTACAAATCAGACTTTTGGTCCGATTAAAATCCTTCAATCGTTTTGTCGATAGTCCCTCACTTGGTGATCGAGTCGTAAGGTAAGCCGCTGTGTTGGCAGCCTCACCCCAAAATCTGTTGTCGATCTTTGCGTCGAAAATCATATAAATCTAGCTAGACAGATTTATTTTCCTGCCATGTCGATTTGGTCCGGCGTGTACGATGCAGTTGTTTGATGCTGTATTCCCGAATCTCGCAAGTAAACACTTCTTGTTGTAGTACTCTTCCTCATTATCTGAATGCAATGTTTTGAGTTTTGGACGTAAGATTTTCAGCAAATGCTATGAACTTTTTGAAAATACTCAAGGTGTTCTATTAGTTGTTGACGTAGTTATACAGTATTTTGCGGCTAAAATCGTCCAAAAAAATTACAAAATAACGCGAGTCGCCAATTAAATCAACTGGCATTGGTCCTCTCAAGTCAGAGTGTGCCAGTTCTAGAACTCTTGTAGGAAGACAAATTTGTTTCTATTTGATACAAACGTCACACTTGTCTTTTTGACAAAAGTTATCCCATCCACAAAACCATTTCGCGATTTTATCAAAGTGTCGTGACCTTTTAACCTAGCAACATATTTTTTTAGTCGAAAACTTTCAATTTTGATTCATTAGCATTTGTAATCTCTTCTGAATCTGACACTGACTAAAGATTTTCGATCCAACATGCCATGTGCGTAGAGACACCAGAATCTAAATCATGACATAGACTCGATCTACATCAACTCCTTCTAGATTTTTAAATTCGGTTTTCAATGTGTCGACGAGTTTTTCAACCTGACCATTTCACTGAGGATGAAATGGTGTCATTCTACCATGATACATTGCCGTTTTCCCTGCATAACGCCTAAAGTCCTTCCAATTTCACAACTTTTGTTTCCCATATCTGCTTCGGTGATGGCGGCCACGCATTTTCGATGAAAGCGGAAACTTTTAACAATGTTTTGCATAGGCTGGTTTCCTATTGTTGATCCTCAAATGTTACTGGCAGCTGTTTTGTGGTATCAATTGCGAAACACCCGTGAACACAGCCTACTTTTCCCAAACTTGCAATGACAATCTCTTCATCTAGTTTCGCGTGACTGGCAATTAATCGCTAAATAAAATCTGGGGGTATTTTTTCTCGGCCTTCGTGAATACCAATATATCGTGCATAATGGGCCACGTAATACCACGGGCTCTAACAGTTAGGAGACTCATTTATCCAAGCTCCTAAGCGATTCAACTATCTATAGCAAAGACTAGTCAAAAATCCTAAACTTCACGAAATCTATACACAAAATTCATAAAGAAATACGAATCGCTGAGTTACATGGAACGGATACCACCAGAGCGGGTTTTGAGATACGCGGCTAACTTAGATTGAGGCTTTGCCAAACTCTTGACCTCTATGCTCTATGTAAGTCTTTAGAGGAATGCATCGAAGTACTAACACCAGCGAAATTTACGCAAAATATCCAAAATTTCCAAAAAGTACATGGTGGGTAGCCCATCAACATTGAGTGGTTCGAATTTACTTCACCATCCGAAAATTTCCAAAATCTAGCAAATACATGATGACCTATCAAAACTATGAAATTAACGCCACAAATCGAAAATTTCTAAAATTCATAAAATATATAAAGGTTAGTTTTGAAACCGAGGTGCTCTTCTCTCAAGAATGTTAACTCTACTGTGTCGCAAATTGCTATGGTTTCGAATACCTAAATTACCAGAAAACCACTCTTTGTCCAGTTTGAAACCAATTTTACACCATACACCTCTCTGGCAAAACGTTTATCTCTTTCAGATTATATTCTGGACCATGGCAATATGGTCTTTAGCTCAGTGGCAGAGCACTGGTCTTGTAAACCAGGGGTCGTGAGTTCAATCCTCACAGGAGGCAGTTAATTTTTTTAGTTCATTAGAGGCATTTTTAGACCATTGATTTCGTTTGAAACCAGAAAAATAATTAAACTTAATCTCTTATATGCTAAATAATTACCCCGTAAAGTAGACTACGAGCGATACTTGTACATTTTAAGTATCGCTCGTAATCTACTTTACGGAGTTTGGTTTTTGATCAAATCAGTTAGCAAAACATAGAATAAAATGTATATCTATATGTTTTAATATTCATTAAGTTGACATATTAGACCTAGATTCCCTAGTTCCATTCCAATCTCTGTTCATGCGGGTGGTTATGTATTTCTGTACTTCCGATTTTGATATTTCATATTACACTTAAATAACGTAAAAATTACATCCACCTGGTTTCCAGGTAAATAATATATTCAAATCCACAAATTATAACAAAATACTAAATGAAATCTACTTCCGACAGCATTATCATCATGTGTCGCTATACCTCAACAAAACATTCCAACATATATTTATGTACACAAAAGCATAATTTATAATGTTCATGTCACTACTGTACATACACCACTGTGTGTATGTATTCTATAATTTTGTTCACACACACACACACAAAAGAATAGAATGGAAAATTTCTTACATGGAAAAATAATTTAAACAGAAGAACGAGTGTGATAGGGGGGAAAATCGTTTTGGTGCATTGTTGGAAAAATGTGAAATTTAATAAAATTCAAAATGAAATTATTTTTTGCTTTTCCAAGATGTGAAAAACACACAATTGAAAATGTTTTTTTTTTATGTATTAAGTATATAGGAAGTTTTCTTTTCGCTTTTCGTTTTTTTTTATTTTCTAATAAACGAATATAGAAATAAAAAAAAAATTCTTGATTAGAATTTTCATACTAATGTTTAATTCAAACGCCTAAGAGGCGACACAATTTTCACGTTTCGATACAACGTCGTGTATAGCACATTTTAGTTTGTTTTTACCATCATAAAAAGAAAAAATATTTGCTTAAGAAGAAGCGCGGTTATAATTTTTTTTTATTTGCGCATAAAATGGAAAACAAAATTATGAAAATTATCATACATTACACAATTTGTAATGTAAAATTATTGAGCAAACTAGGCAAATCAAAATCGCACAATAAAATGAAAAAAAAAATGACAGACCCGCAACTACAGGGTGGCTCAATCCATAATATAAATACACATAGTACTACCATCATAAGAAAAAAATAGTTTACCCATTGATGTTTTAGATGTCGCGTCGATACAATATCGTCAACATTTAGTATAAATATGTGATATTTAGGCGATTATGTATATAAAAATATTTTGATTATTTTAAAATGATACTAGTAGCGACATCTAGCACGTCAATGGGCAAATATACCATGGTAGTACTATGTGTATTTATATTATGATCAATCTCGTGGACTTCAGCTCTATAAATTGGTAGTTCCTGGTATATCACTAGAACAAATCCGAAACAAATCCAAGGAGCCATCTTCGCTCACAGCAACCACTGTGTCTGCCAAATGGTGGTTTTATATACTCAGTTGTTGCTGCACCATTCGTATAATAGCTGTAAGACATCTCTAAAAATTTTTGATCTCGGTTGAAGAGCACTCGGTATCGGAGGCTAGTCACTCCGTTAAATAAGTGGTCACCACTACTAAAACGCATTCCGTCTTAATTTTTAAAACCAGTGATCATATATTTTGTTATAGACTCAATGATATTGAGACCAACAGAAGCCGACAATCGTATAAGTAAATCCAGTAATTTTTTAACACCGTTGCCATTCAGTCCAAATACACAGATATCATCTGAATACACCAGAGAAGGGAACCGCTCAAAACTAGACATTTTAAAACTGGATATTTCAAAATAGGATTTGACAAAACGAGACAAGATACAAAACTGGATATTTCATAATTGGATATTTCAATACGAGATAAGGTACAAAACGAGATATGGTACAACACTGGATATTTCAAAACAGGATATTACGTCATGTGATTTCAACTTAAAATGATTTTTTGGGAAAGTTCTGGAATATGGCCAGTTAGGAAGGAACTCGGTGAGTTCTTAACCGATTATGATGAAATTCGATATGTAGGATGAAAATGGGTTTTAAAAATTGATTTTTTGGAAAAGTTCTGGAATATGACTAGTAAGAAGGCGAGTTCTTAACCGATTATGATGAAATTCGATATGTAGGATGAAAATGAGATCTTAAAATGATTTGTTGGGAAAGTTCTAGAATAAGGCCAGTAAGGTTCCATACTTGAATATTTCTAAGGAGAGGAATAGAATTTTTCTTCCCTTAATGTTTTTTCTTTAATTGTATAATTAAATTTGATTTTAAAACCTTTTTTGGGAAAACCTCTGGAATATGGCCAGTAAGGTTTCATACTTGAATAATTTTAAGCAGACAGATAGAATTTTCCTTCAATTAATGGGTTTTTTTAATTGCTGCTTTTCTCATCTTATTAAAATTAATTTTCACATTTTCATCCTAGATATAAAATTTCATCATAATCGGTTAAGAACTCACCGAGTTCCTTCCTAATTGACCATATTCCAGAACTTACCCAAAAAATCATTTTTAGTTTAAATCACATGTCGAAATATCCTGTTTTGAAATATCCAGTTTTGTACCATATCTCGTTTTGTACCATATCTCGTTTTGTACCTTATCTCGTTTTAAAATATCTAGTTTTGAATTATCCTGTTTCGTCAAATCCAGTTGTAAAATATTCAGTTTCGACCGGTACTAACCAGAGAGCTAGTTACGATAATTTCTGACAGCTCGTTCTTAACTTTGACTCGACATTGTGACTGCTTTATTGTTATTTTACATTATTGGCATCCCAAAGCAAACCTTAAACTATCCCGATAGATTACTGGAAATCCAAGAACACCTGAGTTCAAGTTGGACAATTAGAACAGTGACCCTGATATATTTTCTTACATTCGCTTACGCCCCGCAAAGCTGGTGGAACTTAGTTATCGTGATCTTTTTTTCCTGAGGCGAGTTAAAAAATATTCTTCACAATCTTCCTTCTGGGCACCTATCTATCGCAATCCCTCCAGTTGTTTTTCTACATCTATAGTTTCTTCAAGTTGACGGAATTAGTGGTTCTGGTTCTTTATATTTCAATACTGACGCTAAAGCACTTCGTTCATAGATGTTTCCTTCGCCGTCGTTTTAAGCTGATGTTCCATCTGGTCACCTTTCATGGCATTGATGAAGGCATCAACAGCTAATTCATATAAGCTATCGGCCGCTCGATGTTTTGTTATTTCTCGTTTCATATCGTAAATGTGTTCTCCTATCTGCTGTCATCTGTTATGCAATTGAATTTTGCATAACTCATGGATATGAGATTGACCATATTACAACTCCAACTTCCTCGAAATTCAACTGTAGCTCGTTTATGTAGCAGTTATAGTATGTAGCACATCTGCTGCCTTATCTCGCAGAGCTAGAGTTAAGATATAAAACTTCGAATTCTTGTATTTTGTCCTTTAGTTCTTGCATCTTTTGCAATGGATGTTTCCAACTCTTGTAACCTACCTGCCAGCGCGCCTTGCATTTGATATAGCTTCTCATTTTGTTGCTGCGCTCGTTATTTGATTTCGGCATTTAGTTCATCAAACTTACTGTTTTTGGCAATTTTGTTTTCGATGGCGATGACGTTTTCTAAATCTATTTGCACAGCCTTTTATAGCCTAAAAATCAGCTTCAATTTGTTACTTTCCAAGGGAAGACCACGCCACTGCAGTTCATTTTTTAGTTGCTGATATGTAAATGTGTTAATATTCTTGGCTTTCCCAATGGCTCGTCGTGGCAAAATCGCCACTTTCGACGCCAAATTTTCTACACTTACACGAGCTCGAAATCAGCATCACGACCACGCTTCAATGTACTAAGCGTCTAACTAGGGTAGCCAACCTAGCGATTTATTCTTTGTTAAGACGCCTCATGCTGTGGTAATATTTTAAGGATAACATGATTGTTTAGAAGACTTTTAAAAGGCATCGAAGTGTCATGGTTTGGAATGAACCTTTCCGCATGAACGCATCATCGAATTATTCCGATTCTACGCTACGTAAGGTTTCTTACTAATTTGGTAGTAGTATGTTCAAAGTTGGTCTGATTTTCAGTCCGAACATAATATCGACTAGAAGGGGTTTTCAGAATTGGATTAGTTTGGTAATTTGATAAGAAAACTTGGAACATTTCTTCAATCGATTCTCCTTCCCTTCGAGCTATCTTCAACGGACCTTTCCACCTATCCATTTGAAGTTTTGAGGAAACGAGCTGTCCTTAAGCTTTCTACCATTATAGCTACCATTTTGGGAAAAAATGGGAACAGTTCCAGAAAATGGCCTTTCTGAATAATAAATTGGAGCAAACCAATTCGGAAACCTAAAAAAAATAGTAAAAAGTTTGGTAACGGATTTATTCCGAATACCTTTCCCGTTAAAATCCATCCCCGTTACGGGTCAACAGTTCGCCGAATAACTCAAAGCAGCTTAAAATAAGATTGGTGGAAAAATCAAGGACGTCTTGAGTTTGGCAGGTAATCCTCGACCTCTTGAAGAAACCAAATTTATTTGAAGCAGTAAAGTCAGAGGATTTAAAAGCAGATCTAATGTAAAGCAAGATGATTAGTCAAAATACGATACACCAAATCCAACGGAGGACATAGAAGTAGGAATAATTTTAATAAAAAAATTATATAGGATCATGAAAATTGTTCAAAGATTCACAGGATGTTGAAGAAAATGATAACTCCCAAGAATCTGGGTTAAAGGAAATAAATTATCAGAGCTCCAACTATTCGAATAAGGAAGGTTAAATTTTCTTCCGTACCTGAACATCAAGTAGCAAAAATTACTGGAAATTCATAAAGTAAATAAAAAGGGTTAAGGTAATCAACTAGGCGAAGGGCTGCCAACACAGATATTTTATGAACTAGAATTCCCTCAATTCTTCGATGGGATCTTAGGCTCAAAATATATGGCGGAAATCAAAAGTAAAATAGGTTACAAGACAAATACGTCTATACAAGAACCTATAGATACCTCCTATCATTTTATAGAGGATGTGAAGAATCAAGTTCAAGAAATGTTAGACAGTGCACCATTAAAAATTCAACTAGTCCATTCTCCTCACTAATTTTGGAAACTCCTAAAAAATAAGACGAATCTGGAATACGGAAAATAATAGTCGTTATTGACTATCCGATATCCCAAATACAAGAAGTTCTTGATAACCTCAGTATACTTCACCATCCTAGATCTAAAATCCGGAATTTATCAAACCCCGATGGCCTTAAAATCTAAGGAAAAAATAACTTTTCTACAGATAAAGGGCATTTCGAAATTTTGTCGAAGGCCGTTAGGACCATATTCCAAAGGGCCGTGAATAATGGTATTACACGGTATGTTAGGAAAAATTTGCCACTTCTACTTTGACGATATTATTATAGTAGGAGAAAACCTCGACAAACACATAATCAACCTCAAAACAGTTTTAAAACGACTTTCGCAGTTAAATCCGATAAATGCGGGTTTTTGAACTGAAATCTTAGGTCATGGCCACTCCCTAAAATACCGAAGAATGTCAAACAAAATTTGCTGTATCCCGATTTTGAAAAGCAATTCATATTAACAACTGACGCGTCACATTTCGTATTAGGTGCAGCTTTCTCCCAAGTGTAAAATAATGTCGAAAGGCCTAACGCTTACACATCCAGGACTCTTAATAGAACTAAAACAAACTATATATGTCACTAATGAAAAAAAGCATTGACAATAATATAGGCGATGAAAAAATACCGACAATACCTGTACGGGAAATAGTTAACACTAATTCCAAAATACAGAGATTGAGACTCGAACTCGAAAATTACGATTACGAGATCGTATAATATAGAAAGAGAAGAGCAAAAAGGGAAGAAAAAAATAATTTACCAAAACTCGAAGAAGTTGCAATAGATCATATTGATAATAATAAAAAGAAGGAAACAATCCTCTCTGTAAACACTTCATACAACTAATTTATTCATTACGCAGATCAAAGTATAAATACATATAATAGTACCATCACAAGAAAAAAAAAAGTTTACCCATTGAAGTTCCAGATGTCGGGTCGATAGAATATCGTCAAAATGTATGATAAATATACAACATTTAGGCGATTATACATATAAAAATATTTTAATTATTATAAAACGATACCAGTAGCGACATCTAGCACAGTAATGGCTAACATACCATGGTAGTGGTATGTGTATTTATACTATGTGCAGATCGATCAATAAACTAGTATAAGAATCAACTAGTTTTTAAAATTTCAGATAACGATGTCTTCATTTCGGGAGATATCTTCCTAAATTTTAAAAGATTTATATTTTTCGTTTTTTAGATTTATATTTAGATTCACATTTGGTTTTTGTCACTAGAATGGTCAAAGACGTAACCAACATCGATCGCAAAAATGTAATCATATTTAAAATGTAATCATATTTTATATTTCATACATTTTTCAGTCTAGAAAAGGTTGGCAGGGGCTCCAGACCCACAAGATTTACAAATTATCAATGGTACAATGGAAGACCTGGTAAATCAAAATAACCAACCATCACAAATAAATGAGCTAGTCAATCAAAGAATTCAGCTAATCACGGTGATACGGTAAACAAAGCACTCAACAAACACTTGTGCAGGAGGCTTTAGTTAAAATTTTGTCCTAAAAGGAAATTATTCTGATAAAAGACTTAATGATCACCCAAGGTGTTAAAATCTCCATTCCTGAAGAATCCCTTCAATAATTTACTCCTAAAATAGCAAAAAACGATAAAACTTTTCTATACATAGTACAAGTCCCGAAGCAATGTGACCGCAGAAACAGACACAAAATTACAATTCATCGCTGAAGAAAAACTATAGTTAAAAATAACGCCAGGGATAAAACACTATCATCAGACTGTGACCCTAGCAACCGAACACATTAAATGGAACTTGTTAAATAAAATTCGGGAACTGCCCGACAACATTCAAGAACAAGTTCCAGTCTTACGAGATAAAAAGCGACACATCAGAAATTCAAAATGTCCTCCACAATTAATAAAAAATTGTAATGCAGTTTTCATGAATTGGCTACAAAGCCTTTATCTTAAAACTTTACGTCTTCCAATTTGCAAGACTCAATTTTTTGAATGTCATTTTGATTTAGTATATCGAACGTACTATAATCATTATTTGGGATTCCTATTTTAAGGACATTTACAAAAAATTCAAAACAATTTAGACACAACCATTTAAAAGACTCAATACAATTTATACACATAATTAATGTCCTTGATTATATTGTGTCCCCTCACCTCATCAATAAAAACTATCATTCACTACTGTACACTATATATGTATATCCTAAACAATAGTACGACAATTATTTGGACAATACTCGTACTGATTAGGATATGTGTTTAGATCGCTTGTGTTTGTTATCTCAACAAAATTTAATTGTCCTTATGTGCATAAATATAAGGACGAGACGAGGGTGTAAAACCCATTCAAGGCAATACCAAAAATGGTCAAGTATAATTAAATTTTTTTTATTTTGACTACCAAATTCTGCGTCCCTGTCGCTTGACAATTATTCCGGTGGCACCACTTTATATTCAATTAAATTTTTTTATATAGCTATGGGTATCCTTTTATTTTTAAATCCTTGCAAGTAATTTACTTTAATTTATTATTCATAATCTTTGATCTAAATATGAATTTCACAACAAAAAAAAATTTAAATGCTTTCCAGATATGATGTACGAACAGTGCTGTGTAATAAAATCCGGACAGTTCGAATGTATCTTACCACCTTACTACATAAGAATTTTTATCTATGCAATCTGTTTTGGGGACGATGCTCTCCCAACTATTTCGCAGTTAATTTAAGGTCCTACTTTACGCCGTCGCCAGCCTAATCAAGTACGCACGAATACAATTTCGCTTTTAAATATTCATGGACGAAAATTCGGCCCATTTGTGAATAAAATGTTTGACATTTATTTGAAAAATATTCCCCTAAATTCCCAAGTTTTTATTACGCTGTCCGAAAACTATAATAATTGATTGAAATATTTCTCCGCCTTATATGTTTTTAAATTCACTTTGTGCGAGGCGTAAAAACTATAAAGAACAATTGCAAAACCCTTTCGCGAACACGTCGTTTTTCTTAAATGGTTTTATGGTTTTTGCATGGTAGTATTACAAAACCAAGTAGTGAATTTTATATGGTTAATTGTATATATCTGAGTGTACTACGCGATTAGTTTGGCTTTTATAATAGAAAGTTGTGGTATTTGTCAAAAACTATCATAGCAACTGACCGTAAATGTCAAAAATTTGTATTCACAAATATTTATCATGGGTTTCGGACACAGTCTTAAAATGTAAAATTAATATATAATAATTAAGCATTGAATTAGTTATATAAATTTAAAAAATGCGAATTAATATGTGTAGTCAGTGATAACTTGGAAATCAATTATTGTGTTGTGTTGTGTTGTGAAAGACAGATCAGTTTAAGACTTCAAGCATGAGATGCTGAATCAAAAGCGTAAACACTGTTCCTGAATAGCAACAGAAGTCAAAATCATATTTTAGTATATGAATTCAATAAGATAAATGTAATAAAAATAAATTTAATTTAATAAAACAAAATAAATAAAATATGATGGCAAAATAAGAAAAATGGAAAATATATTATAGGTTATGTTTTGAAATAAAAACAAAACTTAAAACATGTGCCTGTGAATGAAACGCTGCATAAAAAGCTACATGAGAAACATTATTACATGACTACATGACATATATTATTGCACCTCGCATTTTAAATTATTCGTTAATGCAATAAAAGCCTGAATTTTGTTAAACAAAATGCACAAATAAATAGGTAGGACTAGTATACAGTTTTATTTACCATAAATTTTGCTAAATATTACGAATTATTGTTAATTAGTTCACCAACAAGCTACATATAACATAACGATGTAACCTGTTTCGTGGCAAACATTTGTTTTCTTTTACGTGTTATAGCCTAATGTTGTGTATTGACAATTTTTTAGAAAGTTTTTTGGTGCGCTGTGTGCAGAAGCCAACAAAAGTCGGTACGTCGAGTTTTAGCAAAACATTTTAGTAAGCGTTGTATTTTTAGTTGTTGTTGATGTAGTGCTGTCATACTTTTAAATTTTCCCAATTTATTTCGTAAATAGTAATACAAATATGAAAATTAGGAATATTCAAGATGTGTGAAAAATGGTTAAGTAGCTGTGTAGGTTTTTTCCACTTGTTCATACTTATCTTTATTATCTCGTGGCTAAATTATGACATTTAAGATTTAACGATCAGTTTTTACTAAAATAATATTATGGTCATTGTAAATTACGATCAAATGTACGATCAAATCGTACATTTGATCGTAACGATAAAACTCGTAAACGAGTTTCTCTGGAATTCCTGGGCATATGATGTATGGTTATTTTGTACTCCCAACATTTTTCCAAGATCATCCTCACGGTAAAAAATTGATCAGTGGTCGATCGGTTGGGACGAAAACCACATTCATAGTCGCCAATGGTGTTTTCGGCGAGAAGGATGAGTCTGGCAAGTACAACATTGGCCAACACTTTGTAAGCAGTACTCAACAGAGCGAAACCACGATAGTTTCTACATTTAGGACGGTCTCCTTTTTTGTGCAGCGGATATATGAATGCGGTCTTTCGATTCTCCGGCTGAACTCTTCTTGGTCCCAAATAGAGACGATGAGATCGTATAGATTTGTTGCAAGAGTAGCGCGTCCGAGCTTAATCAATTCTGTGCGGATTCCGTCGAGACCGGGTGTCTTTACATTTTTAATCTACTAATAGCTGCATCTACTTCCTCTACTGTGGGATAGTCAACAAGGCCTTCTTCACCTGGAGGAGCTATTGCGCTAATGGGGGCCACTTAGCAGATTTTGAGAGTAGGTTTACCATACTGAGAGAACATCAGCCACATTTGTTCTTAGCTCTCCATTTCCGTCTTTGATGGCTGTACTTCTTGGATGGAAGCCTTTAGTTAGATTTCTGGCGTTAGCAAAACAGTCCCTTGAGTTTCCTATTTCTCCTTGGAAGCTGATGTATTCGATTCAAGATCTCATATGATCGCGCTTCTTTTTTCGAAGGTATTTAGTCGTAGCTTTCCTAGCGCGGAGATATTCTGCTAGAGTGCTTCTAGTGTTGCGAGCCAACCATTTTTCGCGAAGCTTTCGTTTATTTTCGACGACGGCCAATCGAACGAATGTTTCGTTCGATGATCGGCATTGATCATCGAACGAAACATTGCGGGACCTTGGAGGTCTTCTTCCGATGGAACTTTGCGCCGCGATGGTTATGGCTGAATTAATAGCGTGCCACTGCTCCTGGATATTAAGAGGAGCTTCTTTGTTGTTATTGAGCCGGTCTAAATAATTAGTGATAGCTGATTGGTAACTCTGCAGTGACGCTTGGTCTTTTAAAGCATCGATATTCCATCGAACGGTCTTTTGTGCTTGTCTGTTGAACGTAGATGACAGTTTACACTTATACTTAAATATGGCAATCACATGATCGCTCTCCATGTCTGCACCTCTGTAAAATCTGACGTCGGATATGCTGGTGGAGTGTCTCTTAGACATCATGACGTGATCGATTTGGTTTTCCGTTCTTCCATCATTCGATCTCCACGTTTCTTTGTGGATTCTCTTGTGTGAGAAAAACGTACTTGATATAACTAAGTTGTACGTTATTGCCAGGTCGGTGACGCGTTGGCCATTGTTGTTACTAGTTAGGTGCAGGCTGTTAGGACCGATGTACGATGTATTTTCTGCACTCCTACCGATTTTTGCAATAAATTCGCCCACGATGATTTTAATGTCGTGGTGCGGTATGTTATTGATGACTTCCTCCACTCGACAAAGAAGAGATATTTAATGTCATCAGATTTAACTTCGGTGCGTGTATGTACATTAACGATCGTGATGTTGAATTTCTTAGTGCGGAGCCTGACCGTGCATATCGGCATGTTGATAGGGCGGAAGTCGATGATATGATGTTTGGATAAAACATCGCTGATGGATAAAGAAGCCAACTTCAAATTCTCCTCCATTCTGATGGCCGCTGTAATGAAGAATATAACCATTGGTGGTGTCATGGATCCCATTTCCAGACCATCTAAACTCTTGTAGTGCAACCACGTCTAATATGTAACTCTTTGCTTGGTTCGAAAGAATCTGGAGATCTCCAGGTCTTAAGAGGCTAAGCACGTTCCATGTTCCCATTTTTAAAGCGTTGTCCGTGTACAATTTCCGAGGTCGATTTTGTGATGAATCCGATATGGTAATCCAAGCAAGGCCTTTGATTAGGGTTCGTAACTTTAATTGTTTTTATGAGAGCAAGTTGTTGGCCTGCTGCTCAAACCGCTTGATACATGTGTGGGCCACATACTGGAGAGAATGTTCAGGCATCTATGGAATGCCGGTTAGTTCGAAAAGCAGAATTTCAAAAACATTTTCAGGAGTTTTTTTATCAGTCTAGTGTGACAACCAAGTTAAGAGTTCTCTTTGATAGGTCTGTGAAGACAACAACAGGAATATTACTTAACAATTGCTCGGCTGTTGGTCCAACTGTTCAAACGGTCATGAGGTTTAGAAAGCATAAATTTTCCATCACAGCCGATATCAAAAAAAATGTATTGGCTTGTTCAACTTGCTTTCTTAACTTCCGTTGACCACCATTACTTATGGATTAGCATCCTTATTATTTTTAGCGACCAGAATAATAAAAAATTTACCGATGTTAATCAAAAGGTACACTCCCTCATTTGCTTACGCTATTCGTTATGACATTTATGTTGATGACCTGATGACTGGAGCCGATGCGCAAGCCGAAATTATGCAATTAAAAGAGAGTATCAGTGGCTTGTTATCACAATATTTTTTTTAAAATTTAGTTTGGGTAATACATCAACGATACCATAAGCAGCATAAAACTCATAAATGACAGCCATCACAAATTTACAGTTTGTTGTAGATTAGCTCTCTAGCCACCCTAAGTTCTGAAGCATTCGTCGGCAATCGAACCGCGAAAATCATTTCTTCAATAATCAGAGAACAATGGCATCATGTTCCTTCATCGGAAAATCCGGCAGATTGTGCTTCACGGGGTTTACCACCACAAGAAATTTTTCATCATCGACTACGGAGGAATGGGACAGCTTTGTTACTTCAATCGAGACGCCCTCGCAACAACTTGACTATATGGATTAATCGAAGAAGAAACTTGTAATGCGTTCACATTTTCTGCCAATAATGACACTCAACCTTCGACGTGTTAATATCCAACCTTGACCAAACTCATAATATAAATACACATAGTACTACCATGGTATGTTAGCCCATTGACGTGCTAGATGTCGCTACTGGTATCGTTTTAAAATAATCAAAATAGTTTTATATGTATAATCGCCTAAATGTCATATATTTATACTTAATGTTGACGATATTCTATTGACACGACATTTGGAACATCAATGGGTAATCTGTTTTTTTCTTATGATGGTAGTACTATGTGTATTTATACTATGCCAAACTGCAGACCGTATTAGGAGACGTGCTAAAATTTATTAAAAATATGATTTACACGGTGAAATTTAGAAGCAACCAATTAACTCGAAAAGAATTGTTGAATGTATTATTAAAAGCTTGCATCAGCAAACCAAATTCTATAGAGATGAGTTAGCAAAAGTGCAAGCAAGGAAAGAAATCATCACGTCAAGTCACTTCGAACTAATTCCTTGCCTAATTTTTGTGGAAAATATAATTCCTAAAAATATATGGCTATTTCATAGCAGGGTTGATATTGATATGAGCTTTCTTTAACCAATTGTAATGCAATTGTTTAAAAATATATTTATTTATTTAAATGTCCTGTAACAAATTTCTAGACATCAAAACTATTCGGACTACAGTGTACAGTACTGTTTATAGAAATGTACGCTGTATACATGCTCATGACTACTGTAGATGAATAAAATAATTTATATCCTTAATATATTATACATGCATGCTAAAATACAAAAAGGATATATTATGTACACACACATAATGAATTCTTTCGTTTTTCCTAAATTTTTTTTTTTTTTTACAATGAAATGCATTAAAAAATAAACATAATATACATAAAAATAACATGAAAAAAAGGATTCGAAGATGTGCTGATGGAGATGAATATTTATATATAGTGATGAGTTAATTTGACTCGAGTAAATGTGATGAGTGAAAAGAGCTGGAGTTCTTTAGGGAAAATTTTTTGTTTTTTTTTTCATCGTAATGAATCAAAAAGGTCTGCTGACTGGCGTCATCGTATTTACACAGTTTGAATGCCATTTTATATAGGTCATATGGCAATTGTCATTTGTCATAAACTTCAATAGACCTTTTCACTTGTTTTGTATACGTTATTAGCATTTTGATGTTTAGATTCAATAGAAAGATGTAGATTTGTTTTAACGAGAGATGCTAATAGAAGATTGAAAGTTATTGTGTATGAAAATTCGTTTGATATATAGAACTTTTTTACTATTGAAGAAAAATCATATGTAATTTTTTGCTGGATGTTATTTTCAAATTAGTGTATAAAGGCTGGTATCTTTGATCATTAGTATCAAGAAAAATCCTGATGAAGTTTTCATCGAGTAATGTTGAACAAAATTGGCACATGCAGCACGTGCGACTCAAATTCTACTACGCTTTCGAGAGCATACAATAGTATTTGCCGCTGAAATGAAGAAAATGTACCGTCAGATATAGGTGAAAAGTGAGGACACAAAGTATCAGCAATTATCTCGGGAAATCATTTTTAGTCACTATAGAGCTACCTCACATAGTACTACCATCATAAGAAAAAAACAGTTTACTTATTGATGTTCCAGATGTCGGTAGAACATTGTCAACATTTAGTATACATATATGACATTTAGGCAATTATACATATACAAATATTTTGATTATTTTAAAACGATACCAGTAGCGACATCTAGTACATTAATGGGCTAACATAAACCATGGTAGTACTATGTGTATTTATATTATGCATTTGGTTGACAGATAATATATCCAGAAGATTGTGCGTCTCGTGGTTTGTATGTAAAATAACTAAAATATTTCGATCTTTGGTGAAAAGGACCAAATTGGTTACGTTTGGAAGAGAATAAATGGCCAACACCATTGGCCAACATTGGCCAATTGGAACACTTCATATGTTCCAATAAACTATTGACACAACATTTTGATAAATTAATTGGCAAAACTAATGTATGTTGTATTTGTTTTATTCTTCAAGAAATCCCCCTAGCAATAATTGATCAGGCGAAACAATCAATTAGATTTGGGAATGAGCAATCAAATCCATTGAAGACCACCTCAAGAGAACTATTGGGGACCATATAATTACCGAGGAAGTGACAAGGCTTTTAGTAGAGGTTGAAGCTATATTAAACTCAAGGTCATTGTGTATCTTATCTTCGGATGTTCTATACATTTTCACCTTTTTTAATTGGCGATTAAGTTAATTTAAAACAATTCCAAAAGACAATGTACCAGTTAATGAGACCAATTTCAACAAAAGGTGGCAAAATGATCAATTTCACAAACGATGGCACGTCGGATACTTAACGTCAATACAACAATGAGGTAAATGGGAAACCATGAGAAATAATGTTAAAGTAGGAGATGTTGTAAACTTTGACGAAAATTTCACTAAAGATTGGGCAAGATTGTGACAGTTCATTCAGGAAGCGACAATATTGTACGGGTCGTGAGATTAAAACCAAAATCTGGGGAGTTGAAGAAATCAATCAACAGAATCTGCTTTCTACCTATTGAATCAAACGATTTAAGGGTGACTTTATGTTTAGAGAATATCTAAATATAATTTCATGTTCCACAAAATGTTAAATAGTAAAATAGTAATTCCAGTAATTGATAGATGTCATTCAAATGGTTACTGATCAATTATAGTATTGTTACGTTTTTTATTCCGAGTCCGTATTCTTAGTTAAAGTAAGTATTCTTTAGTTAAATTTAAATTAACAATTCTTTATTTTATAAATCACTTCTTATAACACTTTTAATTTTACTAAAAAAGTCTCTTGTCACTAATGAGGCTATGACACTAATCTTTCTTGATTCTTTCGCGTATGATATACAGTTTATCTCAACTTACAACTGTACGCGGATTCTTATAAGAAAGTTACACATATCTCGAATATTCTGTCTTTCTATTATTCCATTCTTCATTAATCGAGATGTCAATACACCATTCTTATGCTACTAATGCTACTTCATAGATGTCTCTATAGATATAAATCTTGAGAAACCGTAACTTTATTTTACCAACCATAATAGCAAAAGTCATGGATCAAAGAGATTTCGATTATTACTGCAGAATACTATTCGATGTGGGTTCTATTTTTTGATGTTTAGTTGTTGATATTTCAGCTAGGATGATAGCAGACTCAAGAAATGGATTTACAATTCAGAAGAGTTCATACGGTCAATTCCCATAAAGGATAGAGCTGAAACAATTAAAGATTTTACTCAGGAAGGCCCAATAGTAGAAGGCTTAGGATCACGATGGGATGGAACTACTGCAGTGTTTTAAGCAAGTTTGAATACCAATATGACTGAAAAGATAGAATCAGGAAGTCGAACTCCATGGAATTTGCTATGCCAGCGAATGAGCGTACGCTGCTGTTACGTACATGATACACTAATTCAATTCCGAAGAAAACTATTTTAGTTTAATAGCAGAAAATCACCAAATTCGACAAGTGATAAGAAAGAGTCTGCCATGTTTTACAAACAAGCCAATATAACTTTTCCAGACAATAGAAAATCTACCACTTTGTAGAGTTTGATATATGTGAGGATATTCCTAAAAATAGGAACAGATTCCGCTGAACCAATTCAGAAACTAACGTTTTAAAACTAACCATCGATCTAATAACCAAAACATTTTTAGCCGCATTGGAACGGTTTGTTTCGAGACGTCGTGTATGAACCGGTAAATGCGATTTCATTCAATTCGACATCTATGAGGCGATAACCTTTTGTTCCTAATTCGTATCTGACAATAACTTTACACCTGTAATAACCAATAAACAATAACTTTACACCTGCATTGTCCAATTTTCTGTGGTGATCTTTCAGAATATGCGCTACGACAGGTACTCCAAACTCGCGCAAATAATCAAGATCTCCATATATTATATTATAATAAAAAAAAACATCGTCCGAATGTCTTTCATATTGCAAGTTATTTATATTATAAACGATGTTGGTATTATAATACTGCACACATTAAGGCGAATTTCATAAAATTATGTGTCAAATAAAACAATATATAAAAAGTATCACATATTGTAGTAGATGTCATACCATTATCGTAATTTAGTGGTTACTGACATCAACTTCAGTTTAATATTCTGATTCATTTACCTTAATCCCGAAACAACGGTGCAGAATATCTCCGAAAAATAAAAAAATAAAATTCGATCTACAAAATCTAAAATTGTACAATTTTTGTCGTTTTACAAACTTATTTTTGTCGTAAAGTTCAAATGGTACAATTTTTTTCAGTTTCCGAACGCATCAAAATGAAACGATTTTGTTTGTCGGGTATAAAGGCGATGCCACATTCACATCTAATCACACACGTTTTTTCTGTAATTAGGTTTTTGATGCCACATGAGTAAAGAAAATACCGACGTTTTTTTACAACAATTTTTTTTCTTGTTTTTTTTTTTTGTTTTGACATGAGACTTTAATTTTACATTGAGTTTTACCGCAATTTCAATTTCGATTATCGAAGTGGATAAAAGTTTTAATAATTATGGATTCAAACGAACTAAAATTAAAGTTGTTATTGTTTACGGCGAAGTATTTGTGTGATAAACAAAAAATTGCTCGAAAATATTGGATACATCCTATTAATATTAGAAGGAAACGACACGGAGAGTATTTCACTCTAGTGAGATTGTTGCAGCAGTATCTAGAAAAATATTTTACATATTTTCGGATGTCAAAAAGGCATTTCGATTATATTTATAGTATAATTGCTCCAGAGATTAAACCTTCGAGAACAGCATTTCGGAAAGATACAATCACCGCGAAAGAAAAATTAGTTATCACATTGAGGTAAGTTAATGTACAATAAACTTAGTTAAAGTTTAGATTTAAAATAAGAATTCTGTTATTTGCTTAGATTTTTGGATAATTGATGTAGTTTTAAGGATTTTTCGTACCTATTTTTAATGAGACGATCTACAATAGAGAAGAGCATTTATCAAACGATATTCGCAAATACTGATTGGATCCGAATCGCTGACCAATTTTATAACAGATGGAATTTTCCGAATTGTTTAAATGTCGTTGATGGCAAACATATAAATACATGTGCACTAAATAATTCAGGTAGTATGAATTTCAATTACAAAAAGCGATTTTCAACAGTACTGATGGCGATCGTCGATGCAAATTATAAATTCATAACTGTCGACATAGGGGCATACGGTTCGAATTGTGACTCAGCAATTTTTAAAAATTCAGAGTTTGGTAAAAGATGGTTGAATAATCCAGGAAGTCTTGGTATTCCAAATGATGCACCGTTGCCCAACTCATACAAGACAATGCCTTATGTAATTATAGGAGACGAAGCGGTTTCGTTGAAGCCTACGTTATTAACACCTTACCCAGGAAAAAATTTAACACAAGTTATATTAACAAGTAATATTAATTGTATATCCTATATTTATTATAATTTTTCATTATTACATACTTTCAGCCTTTCTCGAGCAAAAAGAATAGTGGAAAATGCATTCGGAATATTGACTAATAAATGGCAAATACTTTTAAAGAGATTAGAGGTCAAACAGGATAAAACCATGAATAATATTGTTATGTCATGTGTAATTCTACATAATATTATAAAAACGGAAGAACAATTTCTAATGGACGCATAAAATTCATCACAACCATCGCAGCCATCTTTAGCTACAAGCACTAGGTGCATGGTGCCATCTTTAGCTACAAGCACTAGGTGCATTCAGCTTCTCGTGGATATGACGTTAGGGAAATTTTTGCGAACTGGTATGTCAATGAGGGTGATGTACCATTTCAGTACGATATGATTTAAATTAATTTACAAAATATTTGTCAACATAAAATTGTTTTAATAAGCCTTAATTCAATACTTCGTTCAACAAGTGCAGGTGATGGAGATGCGGATGTTGGTGTTGGGAAAGTGATTAATGCTATCGCCTCTAAAATTTTATCGCCCGTATCAATTTTGCTTCCACTGTTGTTACGCCATTTCTTTTTGGGCTATTTTGAAGAATACTCTTCTTCAAAATCTTCGCTTATTATATCATTAAAAAGATCTTCTTCCGATTTATTTACCATTGAATCTAAATGTCCCGGCGTTTCATAATAGCTGCTCGTACTGAAATGAAATTATATTTATTATAAACGATTTTTGATATTATACTTGTTGACATGTTACCTTCGAATTCTTGTAAATTCACTTAAGAATAGTAAACTATTGGAGTGTTTCCATTTAACTGATTGCACAGAACCCGATCCACTTGCAATATTTTGTTCGCTTTTGAATAATTTCAAAAAAGTATCCCTCAAAGAACTCCATTTTTTTTTTACATTCTAAAGCAAAATGTATATGGAGTTTAAAGTAAAACTGCATAGTACATTCAACAGATTTCTGAAATTCCAAGAATTTTTAAAATCGCCTCCCAACTGTCTGCTTTTTTTGATCTATTTTTATATTCCGGCATTGTTTTGTTGTATAAGTGACGATGCCCTTCTACCTCACTTATTAACTTAGTTTCAAATTCTTCCTAAAATAATTAGTTTTTAAATATATTATTACAGTTTAAAAAGATAACTTTTAAAATTCTTACCACATTCATTTTGTAATTTTTATCATTATTTATTAACACAAAATATTGAGACTGTCAAAATTAAAAATAAAAAATAAAACAAAAAAAAAGAAATAAAAAACAAATTACCGACGGAAAAAAATAACGTTGAAAATTTTGGGTGAGTTCGGAAAACGTTTTAAGATTATAAACAGAAAAAATAATACCATTTAGAGAAAAATCTGTTTCTAGGAACGACAAAACAGAAAAATACAAATTATTAAATTAAAATTGTTAAATTATTGAAAATTTATTGTTTAAATAATTAAAAATGTTTATTTTTTATAATATTTCATCAATTAAAATAAAAAATGTGAATTTATCCAGCTGTAAATTGAAAATATGTTTTTAGAAAAACAGCGGTATTCTTGGCATGTGGCATCGCCTTTACATAACCTCACTTCGATGTGGTTTTAGCTTGGGTTTTGTTTTTTCTGTGTTTGTCTAGCTACTAGCTATATAGTAAAATGAAAAAAACTTTAATTTTTATGTAATTTTTAAATATTAATAAGCATTAACTTAATTATATTTATATTTATTTACATAAATATGTATCTATATTTGTATATAAAATAAATATTTAAGGAATAATTTGAGTCCAAATTAATAATTTAGGTCGAAACGCAATCTTGACACAATAATTATTTTTACCCAAGCCAAATGTCATTTTATAATTTTTATTTTACCATGTGGCGTCAAAATCGACCATTCTTAAAACGAACACAAGGATGCAGTCGTATGATAGAGAGTCAATATACTGATATCTATATGAGAACTCACGGGATACCAACCAATTTTTATTACACCGAGCATTATAAAAATTCCAAACGCATTACGACCATTTTCGACGAGGTAAAAAAAAACCTCTAAAGTTTTAATCTAAACAACAACATCCCGAATACCGCACGCACAGATCAATGAGAGGTACAATACGAAATTAACCAGAAACGTGGTACGGAAGATCGTCGATTTAAAGTCATTTCGATTATATAATTATGAAATATTGATTATGTGTTAAAAGTTTTGTTCGATAAAATTCCCAGATTCGAAGTGATTAACTCTTTTCGATTTGTTTTGAATTTTTTTATTTTTCTTTTAAATTTTGAAAAATTAATGGATTCAGTCTTCCGGTGCGATGGGTATATGACTATAAAAAAAAATTCATTTTTCAATTTTCATTTTCGTGGAAAGAATTTTATTGATTTCTATATAAGAAGAAAATGTTTATTTTGATAATTTTTATATGATTTCAAATAAATAGTTTTTGTTGGAAAATTTATATATTATATAGTGAAAATATATTTTTATAATGTCGAAATTTATTTAGATTCGGTTGGGTAAGAAAATGATGTACCAAATTTTGATGATGTATCGATTTATCATATAAATAAAAATATGTGCCTAACATTATTTTTATGGTGGGGGACCATAATTTTTCATGTTTATAAAATATATTTCCCATCAAAATAAACCATCGTATATGGTGAAATAACGTTCTTTTGTATTTTGGTAGCGGGAACAGCATAATTAAAATAATTTACTTGTAAACCATAACCGAATATTTAAGGCTGCTGGGTTTTCTTCGACTAAAATTTGTTCAATATCAAATATTAAAACTTGAAATTCTACTCTTTGATGGTTAAGGCACGGATAGTCTACCCGAGTCTCCTAAGTTGTCATAAATCATAGTTTACATATTCACTTCCTCTGACATTGCTGGCATTGCTTGTAAAGGATATATTTTTACAACAGTTTTCATATGGTACTTGAAGTTTAAACTGCGCTATCCATAATCATAACTGAAGTTATAGATTCTTTATTTTGTCCCCATTGCAAATCCATATGACCTCCCGCTTAAACTTAACCACACTACAATACAGCCACTACAACGAACACAACTATGATCCCCTGTTGGAGGGCGGTATCCACGGGATGCACCATCGTTCATGCCAGTACAAGCTGGCTTGAGCAATATAATGTGCAGATGGATCTTTAAATCGAACCTGTATTCGTTCGTGCTTGATCTGGCTCGTGACGGCGTAAGTAGGAGTTAAATAACCGTGCAAGAGTTGGGAAAGCTTCGAACCTAGAACCTAAGGCATAGATTAAAACATAAAAAAAGTTGTATGGCTTCAATGTTGGTATGTTGGAGTAAACTTCTTTTATTTTTGATGCTAACCTGTATTGAAAAAAGGACATCCTTCCTACCTCTTTCCCAAAACGAAAAAAATGGCCTATAACTGCCAACATGGATAATCGAAACTAAGTATAAAGTTCAATATTTCGCTAAAATAACAATTTTCTTCTACCACATACACACACATATACACAACTAATTGTCTTAATTAAGTTTTGTGGAAAAACATAATTTTGCCTAGAAAATGTGTTCCCCAAATATATGTACGCTCGTATATCGAAAATCAAAATACATAAAAGAGCTATAAAATGTTACAAAAATTAAAAAATTTTTTATTTAATTTGAAATTTTGCCAAACCGTAATAGGAAAATGACAATGTGGGAAAACATATCATGCATATATAAATAAGGAAAATCGGAAGAAGTGCTGTATAATTTTTGTGGTTAAGGCAGGAAGGAAAAAAATAAATGTTGGTACCATATAAGCAATAAATAAAGCTTCGTTTGATAGTAAAGTCTGTAACCTGAGGCATAAGCAATAAATATGGTAGAATAAGGAGTATGCAAAAATTGGACGCATTTTTAGGGAATGATCAACTAGAGACTGAACTAAATTATGTCTCTCTCAGGAAAACAATTAAATTGACTGACGAAAATGAAAACTTACACTGCAATATTTTTTAAAGAACTAAAAGGTACAATTTTTTTTAATTGTAAACGTCATAGTTTGATAGGACTATTGGGCTATGACAAAAAGTTTACATGTTATGATTACTAATGCTGCAATAGCCGAAGGGTAATAATACAATTCTGTAGAAATTCTATGACCATAGTTACGCCAGATGCGTTATACTTTAAATTCTGGATTGTTTATTATCAGTAAGTACTTCTCCCGTTAAAATGCGGTTACAAAAATCATGTTAGGCAAATTTAAGATCCACAGTCAACAAATGTACACAAAAACAATTACAGTTTTAGGAAATTAATTTCAGACCGTAAAACTATACCCCAACCCAGTCCAATTAAAGTGGATTTCTTTTTTGTGTCAAGAGTCAAAACTTCCATTAAACTTCCAACTCTTTTGTTATATTACCTGGCAAAATTAGTAAGCGATATTAGCTTTACAAAATGCATTTTTGGAATTTCGGTCTAACCATCATGCATTTTTCAAATTTTGTTGATCTTGGAAATTTTCTGTTTGTGGCATAAATTTTTGCATATTCATTTCCATATTCAATCTTCGTTTGTGGTTTGTTGGGTAATATAACCTAAATGTCAAATGAATGAAACAATTGGGCGCATCTAGCACACGTAGAGTTTACCGAAAATACGTAGACTCTACAAGTCTACATATTCTGAATGCAAAAAATTTCAGTAAAATATGTAGACTCTACGAGTTTTAGTGAGACTAAAAATGTTAGTCTACATTTATGTGTAGATTATATTGGTTTGAAACTTGGATTTTTTTTGACATTTGTATTACTAGTTCATATTTATAAACCAAAAAAACCATGGACGATAACACGCATTTTGAATATCCTTATATTTACGATAGTGATGGAGGTAAATATAGATGTGAAATGTCAATTTAATTTATTACGTAATTTCAATTTCAAACCAAAATGGATACGTCAAAATGTGCATCCAGCACACTTAGAGTCCACAAATGAGATTAGTCTACATTAAAAGTCCAATAAAAGTATTCAGTTCATTGTGCGCTTTCATAGTTGAAACAAATTTGTTTTATTTATGCTTTCTGCTCTATGCATTTATAGGTTAGGGGCATAGGCTCATGTGTTGAAAACACGTTAAAAAATTATGTAACGATCCTTAAAGATGGCTAAAAAAGTCAAGCATCATTGGCTGGAATGCCAATAGAAAATGGTCGTGAAAATTATTTAACGTCGAAATTAGCGGTGACTGTATTTTTAGATTTGGATGATTTGTGGACAAATGTTGTGGACTTGTGGAAGGTAAAAGTTTAGATGACAAAAAGGATAACGCAAATAACTAATTGAAATAGTATATTGATTCAGAAGGACCCCCATGAGTTCAAAATTGTTAACCTCGATAACACAAACGGATTATCTATAGCGATCTAAGCTCATCGAATAATTCAGATTAAAACGGAACGTCAGAAAACGCCAATTCCCAGTCGATTAAACAGTATAAACTGAATGAACATTCATAATTCGCTACCATTTCTGCAACCCCATTGTCCTCACATAAAGCATTTGCAACCAAAGGGGCTGAATTATGACGAAACCTATATTCCCCGAAATAGTTCGTCACAGTTCGCTGTGATACCTTTTTGCAACGAACTGTGACAAGCCACTGGGAGTAGGTTTCGGTTATAATCCATGCACATCATGTGTGATAATCAAAGTACATATAATGGCAAATAATACCAGGAGCAAACACATCGATGTTCACCACATTTATACAACAGGCTGTAGCAAATTGGGATGTTAATGTTATAATGTTATCATTATTTTCACACCAGTGAATAGATCGCTGGTGCATTTACGAAACCTCTCGTAGGTTCAAGTTAACAAGATGTCGTAATGCTATAGGAGTTAGGAACGATGGTGCACTATTTTCAGCAGCTCAGATTAACGAAAATTCTTTTATATATACAATTCCATATGCAATCTTCGTTTATGGTTTGTTGGGTAATATATATCTACCTGTCAAATTAATGAAATAATAAAAATATTCGTTCATCGTGTGTAGTTTTCAAAGACTTACCATCATGCAGTTTCTAGATTCTGATTATTTTGGAAGTTTTCTGTTTTAGACTTTAATTGCACAGTTTTCACAGGCCCAATCATGTAAATTTTCGATTTGTGGCTTAAATTTCCCAGTTATAATAGAGTTACATGCATTTCCCAAAATTTAACGATTTAGGAAATTTTCAATTTATTTCATGAATCTCCCAGTTTTTATGGGCTTACCATACATTCCAGAATTTGATGGTTTTGGAAATTTTCGATTTCTCGCATAAATTTCGCAGTTTTCATTGAGTAACCATTTTACATTTTCCAGCATTTTGATAATGTAGAAAATTTTTGATTTTTGGCTAAAATTTCACATAGTTTGTATGAGGTAGCCATGATGCTTTTTCCAAGTTTCGATGATTATGGAAATTTCCTTTTGGTGGCATAAATTTAATAGTTTTCATGAGCTTATAATCATACATTTTCCAAAATTTGATGATTTTGGAAATTTTACATTCATGGCCTAATTATCACAGTTTTCATGGGGAACCATCATGCATTTTCTAGAATTTAGACATCAAAGAAATTTTCCTGTTTTAATGGACTGAACCATCACACATTTTCAAGAACTTTCGATTTGTGACATAAATTTCCCAGTTTTCATGAGCTTACCATCATGCATTTTTCAGAATTTGTGATTGTAGGACTGTCTAATAGAAATCCACTTGGCAGCTCAATTGTTTGTTCGTAAACATGCTCAGCCGGGCAACATTTTAGATCCTCCTTTACTGTAGCTGGGGCACCTAGTAATAATATAGGCACCTCGAAACTCCAATGCACAGTGTTTAAACGCGCTTTTAGAGATGTTTTAACTTGCTTAATAAGCTTAGTAAACTCACCAAACAGTTTGGAATCAAGCTGTGCACAAATATCTCTCATGGAATAAACTTCTGGCCATCGATTGAAACGATCGACACAAGGTTGTTAAGATGTGTATCCATTAGAAGGTCGGAATGGTCCTATGTTATCTTAATGGATATGTAAAATACGTCCTAGTGAAACGTTGGAGAGGCCATGTTGGAACTAAGTGTGTCTTACCACTTTGCATTTTTGCATGATAAACAGGATTTCACCCACTGAGCTACGTCCTGATTCGTACTTGGCCAAAAATAAATGGTTGATCTTAGCTTCCAAGTGGCTTGGATGCAAAATGTTATGCAATACACCAGTCAATAAGTCAGCTAATTTAAAGCAGTTTAATAGCATTCTTCATTTCATGTGAGATTTGTTCAATGTGGTAGTCTCGACTACCAACTAATCTCGACCTTCAACATGATATCGAAAATCTTTGGCATTTTGGGTTTCTTTAGTAAAGTTGCCAAATCGGTTAGGATTGGAACTTAACTTTCCGCTATCCTAGGCATAAATTGTCCAAGACAATAAAGTAAAGATTAGTAAACCAAAAAATGTTAACACGTTTTTCCTAACCAAATTCTTCAGTTTCCAATTTTCACAATATAAGCGTTGAATTTAGATAAAGTGGTTTATCTGTTGTTGTACTGTAAATATTGGGATCTTTAAGTTTAGGTAACTGTAACATTGAGCATTTTTGAATGTGTATTGACAAATTTTCGTAGCATATTGATTTCGATTGATATCTTAAACTATAAAATGTAAAAAACTAATTCGTATTTATAGGTTCGTTTCTTGGATCGATTTTATCTCTCTTTTTTACTTGTATCGTTTTTAAATAGTGTATCTCAACTTTTTTACCATTTTTCATCTTTAAATATTTTCGAAAATTGCAAATGAAATCTTTAAATCTTGGAATAACCAATTTAAAAATTATAGAAAAAAAATTATATTCGCACACACATACATAAATACACCGAGTAATTTTATAATTGAAAATGTTTTGTTATTTAAAATTTTCTCTTAAATTTCCGTGTATATATAGCGATAACAGCTCAAAAACTTTAGGCAAAACGAAAAATGAAAATAAATAAAAACAAAACAATAGAACGGAATAATTTTCCTTGAGAAAAAAATTGAAATGAAAAACTTTTTTTTTTTGTCTTTTACTCTTTGTCTTGTATATTTCCGTTAAGAATAATCGAAACAATAAAATAAAAGTTTTTACCAACAAATTTTTTTATTGAATCAATAAAAAAGCTCAAGAAGCAGAACATTATATTGTAGCTAGAATAACAACAACAAAACTAAAAACAGCGATACTAGAGAAAATAGAAAACAGTTTTCCTGGGTTTTTGGAAAATTTTAAGTTTTTTTTTTTCTCCTATTTTCAATGTTTCGGTTTATTATTATTACTTTTTCAATCATCATCATCCAGTTTTTTTCCAGTTAGTTTGGTAGTTTGTGTATGATGTGTTGAAGGGAAAATAATGATGCGATATGAGAGGGTGGAAAATGAGTTTTTTTTTATGATTTTGATAGTTGATATTTTTTATTAGTGTACAATGTTTCTAAAATACTATTTGAAGCAATTTTATTTAAAGAAATTTAATTTTCGAGTCAAAAACTTTCGAGGAAAACTATAAAAAATATTTGATGTATATTGTTTTTATAGTTTTATGGCCAAAAATTGATGAGTTTTGGAATTTGGGTTAGATTACTTAGTTTCTCCGCAGCAGTTGGTTATTGTTTTACTCTTATATACCAATAGTCCGATTAAATCACTGGGCGAAAGATTCAAGACTTATAAACAAACGTAATAGCCTTAGAACTTTTTTCTCTTTTCTCTTTTCTCTTTTCTCTTTTCTCTTTTCTCTTTTCTCTTTTCTCTTTTCTCTTTTCTCTTTTCTCTTTTCTCTTTTCTCTTTTCTCTTTTCTCTTTTCTCTTTTCTCTTTTCTCTTTTCTCTTTTCTCTTTTCTCTTTTCTCATTTTAAAACATTAGTGGCTCATTTTGCCGTCCTTTGTTCTTAAGGTCCTCTATAATATCAACTTTCTGCCAAGTTTGCTTAAAACATCTAACAAACATTTGACAAAGCAACTGCGCAAATTTAAAAAATATAAACAACCCAGAAAGCTGGCTGAGATCAAAATTAGTAAAACCGTTTATACGGTACGAAATATAAATGGTGTTTAGCAACCGATTATGATTATTATATCGTTTGAAAAGTATCGTACTTAAATGTTGCGTCCCCTAAAATGATAAATACATACTATGAAGGTACTCGTATGTTATGATTACATCATCATATTTTTCATATTAATTTTTAACGCGTGCATATTCATATGTCAGTGTTTATTCGAGTTAAGGATAACAAAACACATACACACGCACCGAAAAACCTAATAAAATATTGAAAATGTCCTTTTTATGTCGCTTTTTATCTTCGAGCCATTAAAGATCAAATGAATCGTGAAAAATTATTGTGAGAAAAATCGTTATAACGAGTTCTAAATGCTCGGTTTATTATAAGCGGCTGCCTAGCATTTTTTTTGTTACAAAAATATTTTAATTCATTCCAAAATAAATAAATAAATAGAAATATGAGGGGACGTCGAGGACGACGAGTGTGATTTAAGGATATAAAAATACAGTCGTTCGTTATGGTATTGTGATTATGTAACACATTTTAATATTCTCTCCTTCGAATACAGCTAAAAAAAAACTCCAGAAATAAACTATTATTGTCAGGTGCTTGCAGTTAGTATATATAGACACACAAATAAACTTAAGGACATATAGATATTTGATTGATATGGTCACGCACGTTTTACTATTTTTATATCCTCGTTTACGGATATTAAGTTTTATTGACATTTTTTTACGTTATTGTGGGTCAGGTTAGTTAGTTTACCGATTTTATGATGCCTATATTGTGGTCATGAATAAAAATTTAAATTTACATTGTTAGCCTATATACGAGTATATCCTATAAGTAAAAAACTTATGAAACAGAAGCGCCGTATTTTACACAATCAGGATATACTTGCGAAACGGAAAAACACATTTCTTTTGTGTATATGAATGTACAGAAGACATTTAAACTTTGACTCTTCTCAAATTATTTTGTTTAATACGATTTTTACAAGCCATTGCAGGCCATTACTGTAGATACAACTTAGACATATTCATGAGAATGAATCTGGTTAAGTAGTATTTGCAAAGATTTTAATAGTGTTTTTCAACTTGTATTATCTGATAACCTTGGATTGCAAGGACTCTTAGTTCTACTGTTTAAAAAAAGAGATTACATGCCATTTTTGTAAACTTTAGTTTTAATTTCCAATTTTTGTGAAATAGAACTTCTGTTGTGTAAGGACTGGTACACTAATGTCCGTAATGCAATTAGCACTTGCGATAGTTTTAAAGTAGAACTAATTAAAAGCATGATGATGGTAAGGTACTACTTAAGATCATGTCCAAAAAAACAAAAGTAGACGCGTGTTTAGAGAACTATTCTTGTGAGTTTAGGAAATGAAATAAATTTAACAGATAGACTCTTGACCGGGATTAGAGAACGAATATTTGAAGGACATCCTCGTAGCTTCGAAGTGTGTTAACTACGATTTAATGAGGCAAATTAAAACAAATGAAGCTGTAAATATGGCCCACAAAACTTCTCCATATAATAGTACAAAACGTGCTAATTTCTAGACACTCTCCCATCATTAAAAGGACCGAGGTCAGACGAACCAGAAAAATAAGAAAGGATATGATTACCGTTGTTCAAATTGCGGTAATGCTAGTCATTTAGCAAACACTTGCCCCTAAGGTTAAGAATTTGTTGTAATTACTAAAAGAAGGACATACTGCAAAAAATTGCAAATTAAAGTAGATGGCGATTAAAAATCTCGAATTATTTCCAATGAATGAGTAATATATTGGCTGTAGCCGAATAGTCAGGTAAATGGTACTTTTTACTATTTTTTAACAGTGTAAAGGGTAAATTCAAATACTGTACTAAATGGCTGGGTAAATAAGTTCTTGTTGTTGTGCGTTTGACGTTTAATTATTCTTATACATAAGCTGACTTCGATTCCGTAAAAAATATTTTTTTACTAATTTTGCAATTTTTCTACACATTATTACTCGTATCATTATTAGTTTTTCATTTTTTAAGAAACACAAAATGTTGATAACAAAACTATTTCACGTTTACCAGTGAAATTAACTCTTTAAATCAATATATTTTACCCTATCAGCCGATTTTGACAAATTTATTTACCAAAGAATTCGGACACTACTAGAGGTGTACTAAATGTACGTTCTCTAATCCCGGTAAATGTGTACTAAAATTGTAATTTACTGTTCTAAACGATTTACCCGACTATTCGGCTACAGCCATTTTAGTACATATTTAGTACATAATTAGTATTTAGTACTTATTTAGTATATATTTAGTCCATATTTAGTACACATTTAGTTTAAATTTAGTTTTAGTATTTATTACAGATTTATTACAGATTTATTACAGATTTAGTACAGATTTAGTACAGATTAAGTACAGATTTAGTACAGATTTAGTACATATTTCGTACATATTTAGTACATATTTAGTACATATTTAGTACATATTTAGTACATATTTAGTACATATTTAGTACACATTTAGTACATATTTAGTACATATTTAGTACATATTTAGTACACATTTAGTACATATTTAGTACATATTTAGTACATATTTAGTACATATTTAGTACATATTTAGTACATATTTAGTACATATTTAGTACATATTTAGTACATATTTAGTACATATTTAGTACATATTTAGTACATATTTAGTACATATTTAGTACATATTTAGTACATATTTAGTACATATTTAGTACATATTTAGTACATATTTAGTACATATTTAGTACATATTTAGTACATATTTAGTACATATTTAGTACATATTTAGTACATATTTAGTACATATTTAGTACATATTTAGTACATATTTAGTACATATTTAGTACATATTTAGTACATATTTAGTACATATTTAGTACATATTTAGTACATATTTAGTACATATTTAGTACATATTTAGTACATATTTAGTACATATTTAGTACATATTTAGTACATATTTAGTACATATTTAGTACATATTTAGTACATATTTAGTACATATTTAGTACATATTTAGTACATATTTAGTACATATTTAGTACATATTTAGTACATATTTAGTACATATTTATTACAGATTTATTACAGATTTATTACAGATTTATTACAGATTTATTACAGATTTATTACAGATTTATTACAGATTTAGTACATATTTAGTACATATTTAGTATAGATTTAGTACAGATTTAGTACAATTTAGTACAGATTTAGTACATATTTAGTACATATAAGTACTAAATATGTACTAATATGAACGTATCCTGTACGAGCCACACCAATACCCTTCGAACACATAGGCTATATATAATCATAACGCAAAAACTTTTTGTCATCTCTAAAGTTCCATTTCTTTTTAACGTTTTTTTTTATCATTTGCTTTTTTTTATATAAACGCAATAAAATGGAAATTTGGTATCTCGGTGAAAATACAATGGCATCAACACATAAAAATTGTATTGTTCTATTTTACGTTTTAAAATTGAAAATTTATATATGAAAATCATATGAAAATTATGCTGATTTAAAGTTTTTTTGTTTACGAATTTTGCAAACTTTTTATTTTGTGTCCTGGCTTCCCGATTTATGTTGTGACATGACTTTACTTTTTTTTTTAGTTGTCCCCTAAATAGTAACGAATTTAAGTAATTTTAGTGTGATTGTCAGTCTTATTGTATTACAGATAGTTGATGCTTAAGTAGAATTTTATAGACAATCGTATATTATGTCATAAAATTTGTCTTAGATTTGTACTTGTATCTCGCTCCACTATTGATTAACCATTGATTTTCGAGAGATAAAATTTAGCTCACTATTCAATTTTTTGCAACTTTCCTTTTCCGTTGTGGGTTCCTGTCCAATGACTTCGTTGTTATATCACTTGGTGGTTACGTTAGTATTATTGCGGTCACAATGTCTAACTGCTTTGTGATTTTGAGTATTATTGAGTCATTATTGAGAAGTTGTGTTCTTAAGACTTTAGCCTTTTACCTTTCGCGCTTTGTCCGACTACAAATTCGCTTTACAGTTCCTGCGACCTTTACAGTTGATACGTAAGGTTTGTTTTCCTGTTATCCCTGACTTGTAAAGAATCGGCCATCTTCGTCTTCGTGTGGAACTTATTTATATATATGTTTTACAAAGTGTGGAACTTGTTTTGATTAGTTAACTAACGATAACTTTTTAAGACAAAAATGCTCAAACCATCTAGACAATTCCTTATCACAATTGTCAAACACTGCAGTTGTGAAGAAATAGTTGTGGAACATAAATGTTTATTTGGTTTAACAAACGAATACTCCTTTTCTTTTACAATTCTTTAACCACCTTCTATTAATACTTTGTAAGCACGTGGAACCTATACTCGTGAAGTAAGTCGGACTAAGTTGACTCATACTCCTCAGTGAGGCTGTGTATTTGTTTGCATAACTAAAATCCATTACTGATTATTTCTGCCCGGGGAGCACTTTAGAAAATTTTAAAAATTTTATTGTATTTATTGTATATTTGATTTTGAAGTTTGTGGGACATGTTAATGTATTTGTTTTACAAAGTCTGGGGTTATTTTGATTCGTCAGTTGGTGATAGGTTGACACAGAAGTTAAGCCCTGGACTGTGTCATAATTAGCTATAATGTAAAAATAGATGTGGAACATATTGATTTAGTCTGATTTAGGTTTAAAATGAGTTAAATACTGTAGATGAAAATTATCAATTACATGAATTTTAAAGCTATTTATAATTTGGAGGGGATTCTTTGTGCACATATCGATTCGGCTGTATACAAAATAAATGTGTCTTTTCGTGAATAAAATTTAAAAGTATAACTGAATTTATGTAAATTACAAATCACTCTCAAATAATTCAAAAACTTATCTTGAACATACCTTTCAAAATATTAAAAACCCTTAGATTATTTTATTTTTAATCCGTGCATCTATCCATTTTTCTCAAAACCCATAATACATATTTTTATTATCGTATCGTATCTCCATATATAATTATGATCAAATCCACTTTACAATTTATCCTCACACTTGTACCCAGACAACAACGTGCATATAAAAAAAATAAAAAATAAACAATTCCCGAAACAATTTTTTGATGTGTTCATTTAAATTCATAACACAACAACAACAACAACAACGAAACAAATTATGAATCCTAAAGAAAAATCCTTTTATTTAATCATAGTCACGTCTATATATTATCAATAGATTATAATTTTATGGCAATTTTCTATTTGTATGCGATACCTACTTACAGTGACAGACAGTTAAAATGATCCAGTGTGATTGATATAGTCGTAGACTCGAAGGAGCTAAGGCTTTGGTTTTTGAATCGAGAAATTTAGACTTTAAATCCAAACAAAAACACAATGTTGGAGTACAGAGTAGATTCGTATCATTCGTGCTATGCCTACACAAATGTGTAGGTGGAAATTGATTGGTTTAATAAGAAATTTTTGAAGCTTGTGAATCAAAAACCATCTCACACATATATGTATGTCTTTCAAAGTTTATTCTAAAACACTATTTTTAAATCACCGAGATGGCATAAATATGTAGGTTAATTAAGAATAGCTGAAAAGAGGCATTGAAATCTTCTTAATTAAAACTATATCAAACAAAACCACATCAACATATGAATATGTCTATTAAAAATCATTTTTATTTTAGCCATAATGAGTTAAGCTGACATGACACAAATGTGTAAGTTGATTAAAATAGTAATACTACATAACATGCATTTAATGTGTCTTTTAAATAACATTTCTAAAAAATATATGTCAATTAAAGATGAGATGACACAAACGTGTAGGTAAGTTTAGAAAAGCTGTTATAGTTTAGTGTTAACTATACTGCGTACAACACAGTGGCGTAGGCGTGCTTTCTTGAATCGATAAAGCCTATCAAACTGACATGTTACGTGTCTCTAACCACCTTGGACTGGTAATGCTAGGTGCCTCCAGTAAATCTTGTTTTATATCTAGCCATGCTTTCTGAGTATTTAGAAGTAGTACATCATCCCAGGCGATCCCATTGCAGACCTAATACTCTTGGTGTACTCTTGTTTTTAACATTTTCTCTCAGCTTTTGCACTTGAGTTATTACTTTTTAATTCGTGCTATGGAATTTTTCGTTGAAACTTCCTTTCCATTGACTTGAGACGATTGAAAGCAAATTTTAAAGAAATTTTAATGTGTATCCATCTTTATATTAAATGAGTTCGTAGAACCTCCTAGATCATGTGCCCAAATGATTATGTCATCATAAAAAAAATTACACACATTTAAAATGATACCTTAATATCCAAAAATAGACTTCTTGCTCAAACAACGACCCAAATAATTATATATTTAAAACCCATTTCCAATCAATTTTCTATCGTTTTCCTTATAATTTTTTTTTGTGCTGCTTGATTTTGTTTATTCAATTAGATTCAAATTATCAAACCCCATATCCGATATTATGATGTGTGTGTACCACCTAACCGAATAAAATAACCCTAAAGTCAAAAAATCGATAAATGGTCCCGTCCTGCCTTTTTTCTGTTCATTTAGAAATTACATCACATAATCCTGTACAGAATACTGAACATCTATCTATCTATCATATATATATATATATATATCCTAAATAGATACGCATACATTTATAGTATCCTAAATACACATTATATAACTTAATTTAGGATATAAATTATTAAATTTATCTTAAATATGATGGGTTAGATTTTTTTTTTGGAACATTATGATACATAGAATTTATAATCATTTTTCACCCCTTCGGAAAATTTAATTTTTTTTTTTATAAAAATCCAAGCGATATTGAATTTTTGTCATCGTCACTGTGTACCTTAACCCAAATATCCAACAAAATTATAATATTTGTGCTTTACATCATCAAAGAGTCCTGAAGATGCGACTTTTTGGGAGTCACCCTTATATACATATATGAATGGTATAAATAAACAATACATTATATACATATATAGAAATATAAATCAAATAAACCCTCTTCTATATAATATAATCATGGACATTTTGGTTGTTGATATTTCGGGTGAAAATCCTTCGATAATACGATTACCATGAACGCCTCAAATTTATATATTCATACCACAAAAAAAAGCATATCTTAATATAATCCGATGATAATATAGTTTATGTACAATATACTATAAAGAGTCCCAAAATAGCTACCATAAAATCTATTTAATTACAAAGTCTCAATACACACATATAATTAAGAGATTAATAATTCGTAAAAATATTACGAATGGATTCCGATTACGCACGTAACGTGTTAATTGAGATATGGATCAAAATATGACGTACAGATGTTTTTTGGTAAACAAATCAATTGGCTGGATGAAAAAAAAAAAGTATAATCCTCGACACATCCTTCCAACCGTTGCCACACAGTTCCAAAAATAGAAGTATCACTTACGAAGAGACACAAAAAAACTCTTTCTCAAATATCGTTGAGGGTTTAAAGTTACATTTTTTTCTCTCGTAAGATTAACGATGAATGATTTATTGAAATGAAATCGAACGAAAAGGAATATAAGTACGTTCGAAGGGTTTAAATTAGAAACATAAACACGACACATAAATGTGGTTCTGTTCGCAATGGCTTTAAAGTGTGTCAAACAATACGTTTTTTTTTGTTTAATCCACACTCAACCAAAGTGATCGTATATTATGCATACATCTTCAAAGTGATTTGATGTTCTTCTCCATATATTACAAAAAAGGATATGTTGCTCATTTCTTAGTCGGTTGTCTACCAATCGTGAGTAAAAAAAATATTTTAAAAGCAAAATGCGATAAAGACGACGTGTTCGATATACGAAATATTCAAATTTATAAGTTTGTTCATCCTTATAAGGGGATCCCTTTATAACTTTTTATATTTTTATATACAGTGACTCACAGTGAAAATGATCCACCGTGAAGTAGTTTTTATTGAATCTAATCGTTGGTCAAAATTCATCGCGGTTTTATTAGAAAAACATTTTGGAGACAAAATCTCCTACCTCGTTAAGGCACAACTAAAATAAGCTCGTTACGACATAACCGATTTCCCCAATTTCCTTGGCCATTTGGTCTCGTGGAACTACTGATAAGTATTACTTCACGAAGCTGGCTTAGCTCAACCTTTTTTTTTTTTATTGAAACTAGTCTTTTCAGACTAACCATCAATTTACATCTGAATTCTTAAAAACTAAACTATAATGAGGTCACTGTTGATGCTCCAATGCCGGTTCGTTGATAGGTAGCTGCTCACATACCGACGAGCTCGAAAAGTTTGGTTCTCTTTAGTCTTCTAACCAAGTGTTCGTTATCCAGTAGCCGAGACGAGGCTTCCGCATTAACATTTTGCAATAGATTCATGCTTCCTTGCAAATCTTTTTATTTCATGTTTTACATCCGGTATCTCCAAATCTCGATGCAAATCCTTATTACGAATGTACCAGGGTGCATTGACTATACTCCGAAGTACCTTATTCTGGAAGGCTTAGCTCAACCTGCCATCATTTTTTTTTTAATTTTTGCAGTCATACTATATACCATTATCCACGTACAGTGGGACTTCAGCATACAATCAATAATATTTGCTGGTGCTAGGCTAACTACCACAGATCTAAATTGGTCAGATTTTTCGTTGCCAAAGCGGGGACATTCTAAAAACACGTGTTCTACATTCTTTGTTTTATATAAGCGCGAAAACAACCATGCCCGGTTAGTAACTGACTCAGATAAAAATCCACCTCTCCATATTTTCTATTTACCCATTTATTTATCAAACTGTCCCATCGCGCCTGCCACTCGTTCACAGTTTCCCCACGAAATATATTACGATTTTCTAACTTGTTCCCATTCCCACGACGGGAATACATATTTAGGCGGTCCTTAGATAATAAATTTACTGCATTCCTGCTATGAGACTCATGGCCTCACCTGAGACCGTTTTAAATGCACAAACCGCGCCTAACGTAATCCATATTGCTTTTCAGACAGGTCTCCTTTGTTTCTAACAACCGCTTTTGAAGTCTTTCGCATAATATCTTCGCATAATATATGTTCTCTAATATTTTACCAGCCAGATCCAGCACGCAGATTAGGTAGTATGACGATGGATACTCTAATGTGTTCGTTCTTTTTGGCAGAAGTAGCAGTTCTTGAATTTTTCACTGCATAGGAATTAATCCTTTCTCTATAGGCACGTATTATATAAAAGTTAACAAACTGCCCGAATATGCGAGGACAGTAAATGTTAATGTGGCATTCATAACTTTATCAGGACCGGAAGATTTTTTGTTTTCCAGCTCGGCTATTTCCTTGGTCCACTAGTACACTAGTAACTTTTCAGCTATCTATTGATCTCTGTGACATTGTTGCATCACAAGTCATTGTAATGCAAGTTGCCATTTAAGCACCTCTGAAGTTTCTGATAAAACTTTATCGATTTTGGAACTACTCGAATTTAAGTAAAAATCGGATAAAATTTGGCCTTAGCAGCTAGGAAATAATTGTGCGATTTAAATGAACTTTGGTACAGTTCATATGTATAACAAGACCTATTCTTAGAGGTTTTGTTGACTCGGACCACTATTACGTATTTTGAGTATCTCGATTTTGAAAGAGCTCGAATTTAAGTAAAAAACGGATACAATTTGGGCTCAGACTGGCTCCAGATTTGTGAGCTTACCCGCATTTTTTATAATGTTTTATATAATGTTTTATATATTCTCAGGTTTTTCCAATTTCCCAATGAGTTCTCCAAACTCCTTTTTCACTTCATTATAGGAAAGTTTTATTAACCGAACAATACTTCTAATTTCGCCATGCATGTTGTTCCTATCCTTCACATATTTGGATCGAACTCAGGATCGTGGTTTGCTTAAGTCAACACCTTAACCATTACTATACTGGCGTGGAAAATGTCTCGGTTCATGGATTCTCCACTTTAGTCATGTTCATTGCGTCATCGCATGAATTCAAGTGATAAAAATACCTTTCTGCATCGTTTATAATATTACCTAGCCACACTCATGATCATTATTAAACATAAAATTAAAACAAAAAAAAAAATAATTACGTAACGCCAAGATATCTTTAAAATCGCGTCCATCTTAAATCGTTTAATAAAATTGAATTACTTCGAATAAATCAAGGCAATATAAATATATATTTATAAATAGATAAACATACAACCAATAATTATTTAATTAATTATTATTTAATAAATCAAGATAAAAAATTAATTAAATTTTAAAAATTTTAATTTAAATCGGGCACCTCTAAATTACACATGCTACTAAATTTTTCCGTAAGATGTCCCCGCGCACACAAAAAATTATACCATAACAAAACATCAAGAAGACAACATTCCCTAGTTTAGTTTGATTTGAACTTTCGTGTGTGAAACATGTCGGATTAAAAAAAAATATTTTTGTAAAATATATCGAAATTTTCTCGTTTTGTGTCAAAAATTTATTAAAACTGTAATTAATTTTGATTAATTATTAATTAAATATGATTTCTAAAATATGTGCGGATCATTTTAAAAGTGTTCGAATCGTTCATATATGATGTGTACGAAATAAAATCGTAAAGAATATTTTTTAATATTATAAAGTGGCGAAAGTTTTTAGTTTTATATATCGAAATATTATTATTGTATAGTTTTGTGAAGTGATCATATTATTATATATATGTTGTGCTATAAATTTATTATTAATTATATAATAAATAATTAGTGATTAAAAATATATATTATTTTGAGGTTATATTTTTGTTTTGTTTTCTTAAATTTTTATTTTTTTTTATTTGTGTGAACTGTCAATTTTTATTTGAGAGTGAAATTTATTATAAAATTAAAATGAAATACTTTTATTTTGGATTTGTATTTCTATTCGCGGTGTTTAGTAATGTAAATTCACATTTGAATTTATATTTAAATCAGCAAGAAGTTATGAGATTATTAGGTAAGTTTTTTTTGTTTACAATAAACATAACCTCACATTTATTTATGTTGGTTTTTAATGGATATGTCTTTTTGTGTTTCTAAATTATGTGATGAATAAGTTCGGTGAATTAGATGTTAAGTCCTAATTAGCTTATTGTTTTATGTTTCGTAATGTGTTGTGGTTTGACCATTCATTTATGACAATATTTGTGTGTTGCAATCGTATCTAAATCTTAAGGTTACAATTCTTCCATTGTTGGTTGGTAAATCTGAAACTTCATGTGTTCTGCCAAATAAAGGCTCGGTTGGTGACTAAACTTAGTGATATTATAAAGTGTGTTACTTGTTGATTATACTGGATTAATAACTGTCGCAATATACAGCTTTAATCTTTGCATGAATTTGACCCAAAACGTTCAGCGCTGTAGTTCATTTTTAATTTAGAAGCATAGCACGGCTACTAGACTAGACCATCACACTCACATTGAGAGCTTTTGCATTTAATTCACTCCATGTCTTATCTAGTTGTTTCGCCTCAGTTATCATAGTTCTTTTCCATGCCATCGCTGGTCTTCCGACTTTCCTGCCTAACTCCTTGTGTGTTGTAATATTTTTCACTCTGCTTGCCTTTATTTTGAACTCTATTTCTAGCACCAGAGTATAATTCTTTGATGAGTTCTAATGTTTTCCTTGGAATGCCGATTTCGGTATTGCCTTCCTAATTGCGCTCCTATTTACTTAATCGAATCAAACACTCACTCAAAGTTCACGGAGAGTAGGTTCCATTCGATAAATTGTTCAATTATAATCCGAATTATTTGGAAGTGATCCGTGCAGCTCCTTCCAGGTTTAAAGATAGCGTGTTAAATTCGTATGGGATTCATAGTAATTCAAACTTCCGCTAATAGTTGTATTAGAATCGCTGCTGCTGTAGATATATCACCATTTAGTAGATTAGCAAAGATGTTGTCCGGTCAAGCAATTTTGTTGTTTTTTAAGTTCCTTATGACGCTTGTAACTTGCTTTTTCGTTGGTGGATGGGTGTTCATTGTTTCGTTATAGTTTCCATCTGGAACTGCGTCATTTTCTTCAGTGTGTATGCGGCTATTTTCGAAGAATTCTTTCTATCTGCTTATCTGTTGATTTTCTGAGGTTAAAATTTGACCTGCTGTATCTTTAATTTGGGGTATGTTAGTAAACTTTTCGTAGCCCTTTTTGACATTAATAAAGCGTTCGGGTATTTTTATTTGCTGTTGCTTCTTCGGCTGTTTCGAGAAGGTCCTCAGTGTATTTCCTGCGATCAATCCTTGCCATTTTCTTTACAGGTCGAGCTTCTAATTTCTGCCGCTTTTTGATTACACCCATAATTGACGTCATGCCTGTATTATCAGTTCCAATTTTTGCGTTGATATCTGTCTGGACTATCTGTACTCGTAGTTAGATCTCAACTGTTTTCCAACTTACTTCCCTAAGGCCTAATATTTCGATGTTATACTGCTGCATTTCCTTTCCTACTTGTGCTACTCTCGAATTCATGTCCTTGTACGATATAAAATGGTCGATATTTGTTAGTTTTCGGATTGCTATTATTTATTCTTCTAGTATTTGTTTCTGTAATCATTTTAGGATATTTAACACCAATACATAATGAAATAACTGTTAAACTGACCAAATACGTCATTGTAAAAAATTCAATTAATTTACATGAAAATTCGCACAAAACTTTAAAATTTGTAAAAAAAAAATCATTTAACACCAAAACTAAATGAAATAACTGTTAAACTTTCCATTATCGTAAATAGGCTACATATCTTAAACCGTTGATGACATTTAATAATAGACAATTCCAACTTAATACGGGATCAAAAGTATCACAGATAGTTTTATGTAAATTGGGCAACTGGCTTTGAAAGTATTAAAATGTTGTATTCACAATTAAAAACAAATTAAGCTTTTCAATCAGCAATACCGTTGAAATAAGTAGATTTAACATTTAGATTAAACAATGATGGGTCCATGGAATCCTAGCCAGTTTTCATTGTTGCTGAATAAGGCATTCTGGCCTCCCAATCGGTTACCTATTTTTAGACAAACTCGCATATGTTTGCTTCACTTCTTTGGTGAAGTTACTACAGCTTTAACTCTCTCTGCAAAATTTCATATTAAGTCTATCTAATTTATAATTAGCTGAGATTTCTTGAAAACTAATTAGAAAAACAAATTAGTTCGATTTTAATATAATCGGAAGCATAAAGCATCCAATACGAATTGATTAACAGATAAGTAATTTACTAAATCTTATTATAAATAACTCCTATAACTGTATCACCTATACAAATCAGATATCGCCAATTAGTTAACAAATTTTTCTATTTGAAACAACATCCTCCGCATACAAAACGCTCATCCTACTTAAAAAATCGTAAAACAAAAAAAAAAAAAATGTTACCAACCAATCAATCAATTTTTTTATACTTCATCAACAATTTCCTCAAAAGAATTATTATAGCTTATAGTATACCAACAAAAATGCATATTGAATGGATGATGGCCTTAAGCCTTTTTCATTTTATCGTAAAAACGAATACACGATATATACGTATAGAGAGACAACAGTCAAAGCAAATAAATCAAAATATAATTTGAAAAATTCTTCTTAAATCAAATTAAGTGTTGGTTAAGGTTTTTTTTTTGTCTTAATACAAACGAAGATGTATACGGTAGCAAATTTTATATCTTTAGACAATTTTCTACGAATTTCTTATCGTATATATTTATTAGGATTATGATCGATAAGTTATAATTATTATAATCAACAATATTGTAACATGTAAATTATTTTTTTGTATAAGAATTAAATTAAAATCGTTAAATTTTTAAGAATATGATAATGAGTGGATCGTGACTCGATATAAAGATAAACATAAAGAAATAATAGAGTTTCTTACAATTTTTATTTTTATTTATTTTTTTTTTTACATTTTAAACAAGTTCTTATAAGTATATTGTTGATTTTATGTTCGCTCTTTTTATTGGAGTGAATTATTTGTAATGGCTACAATGGTAAGTTCATGTGCACTATATGTTTCTTATACAATATACCTACACACGTATATATAAGTAAGACATTGTTATGTTAATAAGCTAAGTAAATATATAAAATATATGCGCTTAGCTAAATCATAAGTGGTTTTGATTATGCGCGCTTCTTAGCATACACATAATTCGTGTGTGGGTCGTCATCGTTGTCTAATTGTACAACAGATATAACATTCACAGAAATAAATCTAAATAAAACCAAAACTTAATTGAATGTGAAATAACTAGATACGATTTTTGGAGAGAGAGTCTTGTTGTTATGTTTTTATTTTTTATTAAGTATTTCAATCGACTTAATAATCATGACTCGACGAAAATGTCGGTCGTTAGACAACCACGAAAATCAATTTTATATACATAAGTATGTACATACATAATATATGCATCCTCTTTCTCAAAAAATTATTTTGAATTAAACAATCGTAAAGTCGTCGAATTAAATCAATTTATGGAGCCCGGGCACAATCACCTTTTTAACGTTTTAAAACTATTTTTTTTTGTGCTACCTTGTCTATCTACCTATATATATAAATATGTTCAGGTACTAAATAGCGCGGCAGCTACTTGAATTAGTTTTTTTGTTGTTGTTTGTATTCAATTTAAGTGTTTGTTAGAATTTTTTTTTTTTTTAAGATAATTTGATTGTAATTTAGTGTAATTATTATAATTTCGTGTTGTTGAAAGGCGCGATCGCGATGTGATGATTTATAATAATAAAATTATGTTTGAATCAATTTGATTTCATTATGATAATTTTCCGCCCGGACTAATCTTAAAAAAAAAAAAAAAAAAAAAAAAAAACAAATAGTTTTAAATTCTTGTAATACTTTTTTAATTACACCATAAAATTGTCAATAAATCACGTATCAAAGTAAATAAACCAAGTAAATACATATTAATCTAATAATAGTTAGGTAAACCCTTTCTAATCCGTATAGATATATGTATTCGAATGACAATATCATAAATCAAGATTTGAAACCAAAATATTTATGTAGACACACACAAGAATTCTAATTAAAAATGAGATTTAAATTTTTTATTTTTTGACTTTTTAAAGTTAAATTTGTTTTGGTAATAGGATACTCGGAATGTGTGCACCAAAGTATTTTGTAATCAATTTTGGTTTAATTTAGATCGATTTGCAAAATTCTTATTAATTTTGGAGAACTGTAGAAAAAAAAATGTTCTAAAGCAACTTCAAAAATGTTTGCTTATTTTGACCAAGTACATCACAATTAACCCAAAACTCTAAAATGCATATAAGTTACAGATTTAAAAAAAAATCATTTAACACCAAAACTAAATGAAATAACCGCTAAACTAACAAAATATCTCAAGATCATCTACTTGATATAAGTACATTACAATTTACACAAAACTCGAAAAAAAATTATAAATTACAGATTAAATACAAAAAAAAACATTTAACACTAAAACCAAATGAAATAATCGTTAAACGTTTATGTTTTAAAATTACAAAGCTTAAACCATTATTTTTTACTAGGATGAACTCACTGAATTGAATCACTCATTGAATAATTGATTGTACTGTAAGACCAAGCAGATTACAATTCACACAAACCTCTAAAATGCGTATAAGTTACAGATTTTAAAAAATCATTTAACACCAAAACTAAATGAAATAACCGCTAAACTGACAAAATAACTCAAGATCATTTATTTGATATAAGTACATTACAATTAACACAAAACTCTAATAAAAATTATAAATTAGAGATGAAATAAAAATTAAAAAAATTTAACACTAAAACCAAATGAAATAATCGTTACACGTTTATGTTTTAAAATTACAAAGCTTAAACCGTTGATGACATTTAATAATAGACAATACCAACTTAATTCGTGATCAGAAGCTTCGCGGATATTCAAAATTTTTGTAAACCACTGGATACGCCCTTGTCCCCTTAGTTTGTAATTAACACTTGTGCTCACCTGACCTGTAATCTATTCTTTATCTAATATTTTCTTTGAAAATATTCGCAATTTGTTTTCATTTAATTAGCAATACCTTGGAAATAAGCAGAACCATAAACAGAAATTATTTAAAGATAGCTAACTCGACTTTGCACTATTTAAGTGTATTTCAAAATTCTCAACTCATTCAAGAGATAGCTTAAGATATTTCTTTTAAATTTCAGTTTTTGATTTGGTATTCTAGATAAACAGATAATGCTCTTGATCGACCATGAGCTGTTGATTCTATCTTTTGATTTGTATGAAGCATAAAATGCATTTCTTGTCAGAATTTTGTGCCCGAACTATTAGATATTTTGCGTCAAAATTGCAATAAGATCATCAATAAATGGTGATAATGAAGATATGTTGCTTCCATTTTTAAGATCACCGTATATTGCTAGATATTTTAGGTCAAATGAAAATTCTTCCGCTTGCACCCATGCTATACAATATAATCAATGTCAGTTCATAAACTGTGGGTGGCAGGATTCCATTTTTAGGTTTAAATAACCCTCTGACATTTAACATGAATCTGTAAGTACTTATAGCATAAAATTCTGCATATTTTGATTAGAGAAGAATACTTAGTAAACACAGCTTTTGACATGGATGTGAAGAATTTATTGTGACATGATAATTTTGTAAGAATTTTCGCCGAACTTCAAGCTTATCATCTACGAATTCATAAGCAGAATCTTGTGACCAAAATATTTATATATTTATGCTTGGGGTAGCTATGAATCGTGGAATTTGGTTGTCTTGGAGATGATGAAGTAATGATCTAATTTTGATCCCAGTTTATCTTTAGCAACCAAAGCTGTTGCAATAAAAATTTTACTAGTATTATGCTGAGTGACAACATCCTAGTGGGTCAAAAATTCGAAATGACTCTGATAGTAACGTCCTTTTATTAATTTATTTGTAGTTTTTATCGCCACGTTGAATATAAAACTATCAATTAGAGAATTATATAGTAACCCAAAAGTCTTTATTTCCCTTGGAATTCCAAAAAATCCGAAATTTGGTCTGATTGTTGTAAACGTTTAAATACTTAGATTTTGGTCATTTGTCATCCATTTTCGAAGTGTGAACCCGCCACTTTTTAATAATGATATGAGTGGCAGCATCTGTATGCAATTCTTGATAATTATTGGCAAGTTTATGTAGAGTAAGACAAGTTAAGAATTTGGTTATCTAGATTTGATGATGATTCGATAGATGTTCTTTACCTTCATTTGACTACATATGGTTTATTACTTCTGCAAAAATTAAATCCAGTTTTAATTGACGAATTTTCTCTCTGATGATTTTTTAGGAAAGTTCTGGAATATGGCCAATTAGGAAGGAACTCGGTGAGTCATCTTATTAAAATAATCATTGACTTGATCATTCGGTCAAGTCAATGATTATTTTAATAAGATGAGACAAGCAGCAATTAAAAAAACCATTAAGTGAAGGAAAATTCTATCCCTCTGCTTAAAATTATTCAAGTATGAAGCCTTATTGGCCATATTCCAGAGGTGTTCCCAAAAAGGTTTTAAAATCAAATTTAATTATACATTTAAAGAAAAAAAACATTAAGTGAAGGAAAATTCTATTTCTCTCCTTAGAAATACTCAAGTATGGAACCTTACTGGCCTTATCCCAGAACTTTCCCAACAAATTATTTTAAAATCTCATTTTTATCCTACATACCGAATTCCATCATAATCGATTAAGAACTCGCCGAGTTCCTTCCTAACTGGCCATATTCCCAAATTTTCCCAAAAACTCATTTTTAAATCCCATTTTCATCCTACATATCGAATTTCATCATAATCGGTTAAGAACTCGCCGAGTTTCTTCCTAACTGGCCATATTCCAGAACTTTCCCAAAAATCATTTTAAAATTCTATTTTCATCCTACGTATCGAACTTAATCATAATCGGTTAAGAACTCGCCGAGTTCCTTCTTAATTGGCCATATTCCAGAACATTCTTAAAAAAACTTATTAAGTTTCACATGTCGAAATATCCTGTTTTGGTACCATATCTCGTTTTGTACCTTATCTCGTATTGAAATATCCAATTTTTAAATATCCAGTTTTGTACCTTATCTCGTTTTGTCAAATCCTATTTATGAAATATCCAGTTTTAAAAAGTCCAGTTCTGAGCGGTTACCCTAAAAAATATACAAATTCAATAATTAAACTCCAACTAATCAAACGAAAAATGTCCTATAAATAAAACATAAATGTATGTCCTTAATTTCTCCAAGCCGTAAGCTGTAATAAAATAAATTTAATCATCAATGTAAACGAATTACAGATTCAAAAAAATTATTTAACACTAAAATTAAATGAAATAACCGTTAAACCGAAAAAATTGCATAGGATTTAATTTTTCTTTTTGAATTATAAACCGAAGCCAAATCTTTCCCCAAAAATTCTTTACGATTCGCTCCTGTCACTCAATCATATCTTTCCGCTTTTCCAACGATAGTAAATAACCGTTAAAGTGAATCCTTAAAATTATAACACATTACACATATCGCTCTCCGGAATGCCGACAAACATCAAACTTTTATGAAAAAACATAAGTATCCGGTATTTCTTATAACGCTATCAAAAGTCATTTATACTCACACAACGTTAAAATATTTTCCCATACGCGTCTCTCGAAATTCAATTTATCACAATTTACATTTCTCACGTAAAACAAAACACACATTTTCGTTTGTTCCATATCATTGCTATGTCTCTCCCCCATCCACGAAAATCCCTTAAAATAAAAAAAAAGGAAAAATCTAATAAAAATTTACATCCTATATTATCCTAATATTTTTCTAATTAAAAAACAAAAAACTTCATCAATTTTTTTGTTGTCTAATTTTAATTTAAAAAAAAAAGAAAAGAGAAACGACATGAAAAATAGAAAATTAAGCAGAATAATTACATTACATACAACACTGGGAGAGAAATGATAATATATAAGAAGGAAACTAATATCTAAAACTTTTCCATCTTCTTCTGGTTCCTTATCACTCTTAAATCTTAATGCCGCCCCCATTACACTTTTTTTTTTTAATTTCGAAATGCCTGAGAAGTTTTTTTTTTACGATTTTAATTTTTAAAGTTACTTAGGGGAGTTCTTAAGATTGGAACACAAGACGATGAGGAAATGTGTGTATGTAACCCATTTATAAATATATTTTCTGTCTTAATTGATTTAATTTAATTTCTTATATATCAAGAATTATATTATGTACACACACATAGACTTAAGATAATTACAAAGTATGCGACACAAATTTATGTTCTTTATACTTTAACAACGGCACAATGAATTAAACGAAAAATTACAAGAAAATTATTAACTTCAGTGAGGTGTGTAATTATCGTCGATAAAAGAAAAGCGATGAAGATACTGTGGCGCTATAGTACGTGAGAAGATCCAAACGTATCCAATGTAAAGTGTAATTGATTATAGTATGATATTTCAAGTATACGCGGGCGAACTCATTTAAATTCAAATCTCATCTTTTTGACAATTTATATTTACAGGGTGAACCGAAAACTTATTATATATTGTATAAAAAAAAAAACATCAAACGTTGCTGCCAGTAACGAATTAATGATTTGGGTCAATAATTTGCTATACCTTTTGGGTTTTCCTTTTTTGGTTATGTGGCAAATAAATTAAAAATTAACTTAAGTCTCTAATTAGTAGCACTTGACTAATTTCATATCTTATTCCAACCGCAGCAGCACAAAACCAAAATATTAAAAAGTTTTTTTTTTTACAATTAGCACTCTGATCCTAAAACCCACACCATCACACTCTATACGATGTATAATTCGTAGCAAGATATTTTTTTTTTTGCTTTTCGGTTCGACAAATTTTTCGCACTTCATCAATTTTTTTATTGTGTGTGAAAATTAAAAAAAGTTCGTGACTTGAAAATTTAATGAAATTTGGTAAGAAATTGAAATTTGTATATTGATTTGACATTTTAAAAATTGTGTGTGTTTCCAAATTTGTCGCACAACATGCGGATCGTAAAGTACAACATAAAATTTCCCAAGGCCATATACTTAAACAACGATTTACTCTAATTTCCCAGATGTATCACATTATAGATGTCGACATTTTTTTTTTTTTTTTTACCAATTTTCCAATAAAAATCAAATTTCAAATCGACCAAACCATATAATATATAATATATCCTTGTCGACTTATATATGCTCACATTCTAGAAACATTAAAAACATAATTTTTATTGCATTTTTGGTCTTATCTTGAATTCCAGCGATTGTATATACTTGCAAGGGGAAAATATTTATATATTTTTTAAACGACTTTTGACTCTTGTTCTTCTTCGACTTAAATACCTCTTCGTCCTTTTTTTTTCCTCGTCTAATATTTTTATATATTCATTCCATCACAAAAATGATTTATGATCTGCAATGATCTCAAGGTTTTTTTTTTTTTTTTTGGCCGAGAGGGGTTTAAGAGTCTTATATAATTATGTCGAAAAAAGGGATCGTTTTATTTTTATTACTTCAAAGAAAAATAAATTTTTGTCAACTTTGTAATTTTATTTTATAGGTGAAAAATTAAAGACGAAGGTACTTTATATAGTCTAGTGTTCGTAATTTTCGTACCACTTTAGGTTTTAAGGATTATGTAATTAAAATAAAATTATAATCATGACTTTTTAATTATTTTGATATGAAAATTTTGTTATATACAAAAACAGAGAATTGGCGTCAAGATGATCAATTAGATCATCAGTCTTATAACAAAGCAAAAAAAAAAAAAAATCAACATGCCTAGAACAAACGTACAAAAATAATAAAATCACAGCATGAAATTAAAAACGATTAAGTTTTTGTATTTTCTTAAATATATAAGATCAATAAAATTCTCATTATTCAAACATTTATATAGTCGTAATATGTAAGAATTGTATAAATATTTAGTCCTATATACACCGAAGAGAAGGGCTGAACGATTTCATGAGAAGAAAATCCACCTTATCTACAGAAAAAAAATATTAATTTTCTATATATGAGATGTGTACTCCTATGGGAAATCATTCGATACAAAATAAAGACATTCATCTTCTTGCCACTTAAATGTCGCGCAAACTATATATCTCGTCGAAACTGATATCTTTTTTGTTAAATGGAAAATTCTTTAGGGGAAAATCGTTTTTAATTTATCAAAATAATTATGATCAATTAATCAATTGCGCTGTACCGCCACACTAAGTATAGAGTAACTTAATTTAAAATATGTTACCCACACATATTATGATCTTATATACAAATTATGTGGCGTCGGTGGGATAATTATAATATTCAATCGATTTAAAATCTATTTCAGTGCACATCGACTATGTTGCTGTATAATTATTTAGCGTTACAAAGCTTAAATTAGGTGTAATTTAATAATTATCGAGAAGTTGTTTAATTTATTGCGCACTCTTTGATAATTTAATATAATAGTTTTGTTGTTTAAAACGTAAAATGGGGGAAGTGTTGAATGATTACGCTGAAAGTGGCTTAATATTAATCTATGACGCCTAGTATATGCATTAGCACTATTGTAGCATTATATCTTTATTATTATCCTTAGCAATCACCTTAAAGCTAAATTTTCGAAATTTCGTAATTAATTCAGTAAATGTTAAATTGAGCAACAAAATGGCGGCTTTTGTATATATTATTATTGTTCATGCAGTATACTTCCGTTAATCAACGCTGCAGTTCTCAGTACACCGATTTAAGACTAAATTTTAGCTCGCATTAAAAAAAAAGCATATTCATTTTCTAGTAGCTCAATATAAATTTAAAAATTAATAATTTAAATTTTACCTTTAGATTGGTCTTGTTTGACTATTACCTTGCAATAAATGTTATATTTAGCACTAAAATGACTGTTAGTGCACTATTTTTCAGAGTTCATAAATTTCAGTGAAGTATAGTTATTTAAGCTCAATATAAATTTAAAAATTGATAGATAAAATTTATTTTTCCGTTTGTTTGCACTCATCCTTTTATCGTTAATGTTTAGCTAATCACCACATTTGCTAAACTGTCAGAAACTCATATATATAGTTAAATATATCGTATATTGAGCAACAAAACGACCCCTGATTAATATATTTTACACCGTCCAAGTGTTTCATATTCATTTATCAATGATATAGATTTTGTAGGAGCAGTCTTGTTAGCATTTTTCCTTTATAATTATCCTTAGTAAACTTCTTGGTGGTCAATTTTCGTAATTTCATATCGCAGAATTTAAAATTGAGCAACAAAATGACGGCTATGTATATTTGACAAAGTTTATGAAATTCAATTTCATTCTTCAACGATCAAATTTTAAATGATTTATACATCGATTTACGACTATATTCTAGCTTGTCTAAATCAAATTCATTTTCCAGTAGCTCAATATAAATTTAAAAATTAATAATTAAAATTTTACCTTCAGATTGGTAGCACTCCTGTTTGATTATTACTCTGCAATAAATGTTATATTTAGCACTAAAATGACTTAGTTCACTTTTTTCGGAGTTCATAAATTTCAGTGAAGTATAGTTTTTTTTAGCTCAATATAAATTTTAAAATTGATAGATAAAACTTATTTTTCCGTTTGTTAGCACTCATTCTTTTTTCGTTATTATTTAGCCAATCACCACATTTGCTAAACTGTCAGACACTCATATTTAGTTAAATAGATTGTATATTGAGCAACAAACCGAGTTCTGATTTATATGTTTTACACCGTCCAAGTGTTTCATATTCATTTGTCAGTTATATAGAGTTTGTCTTGTTAGCATTTTTCCTTTATAATTATCCTTACTAAACTGCTTGATGGTCAATTTTCGTAATTCCGTATTGTAGAATTTAAAATTGAGCAACAAAATGACGGCTGGTGTATATTTGACAAAGCTCATTAAATTCAATTTCATTCTTCAACGATCAAATGTTAAATGATTTGTACATCGATATACCACTGAATTCTATCTTGTCTAAAGAATATTCATTTTCCAGTAGCCCAATATAAATTTAAAAATTAATAATATAAATTTTCTTCAGATTGGAAGCACTTCTGTTAATTAAGAATTACAGCGACTACTAATGCATATTTTTTCAGGGTTCATAAATTTTAGTGGATAATAGTTTTCTTGTAGCTCAATATAAATTTTAAAATTGATAGTTAACATTTTTTTTTTGTTAGCACACTCTTTTATCGCTATTATTTAGCCATTCAAAACATATGCTTAACCGTCAAAAGATCATATTTAGTTAAATAGATCGTAAATTGAGCAACAAAATTGGCGTTTCATATTTATTTGTTAATGATATAGAATGTGCAGGAGCAGTCTTGTTAGCATTTTCCCTTTATAATTACTCTTAGCAAACACCTTGGTGCAAAATTATCCAAAATTTTATAGGTAATTCAGTCAATGTTAAATTGAACAACAAAATGATGGCTTTTGTATATTTTTCATCGTCAATGGAGTTCACTTTCGTTCAGAAAAGGTTAAATTTTAAAAGTTTTTTACACCGATTTAAGACTAAATTCTAGCTCATCAAAGCATATTTATTTTCTAGTTGCTCAATATAAATTTAAAAATGTGTAATTTAAATTTATTCTTGGTAGCACTCCTGTTTTTTTATTACTCTGTAGTAAATGTTATTTTAGCACAATAGCGACTGTTAGTGCACTTTTTTTCAGGGTTCATAAATTTCAGTGAAGAATTTTTTTTTTTGTAGCTCAATATAAATTTAAAAATTGATAGATAAAATTTGTTAGCACTCACTCTATTATCGTTACTATTTAGCGAATCACCACATATGCTAAACTGTCAGAAGGTAAAAGCGCTTCGGTATAGTTAAGCTATTAAGATTACATTCCATGATGATTTAGGATTCGTCAACCACTTTGGTACATGCTACCATAAATCGAACGATTTCAGTTGTTTTGGTAATATTCATCGACTAGCACAATCTGCAGGATTATCACTCGATTTGACGTTATTCCATTTGCCTTGTACCATAGAGTATAGAATTTCTGTTGTTATTTTGGCCACAAAAGTTTGCCATCGATGAGATTATAGATTTCATAGGTTTTTGACTTGACAATGTTTGATATGATGTTGAATATCCTGCTAACATTTCAATCTCGTCGCATTCTTTTGCTAACAATTTTATAAATTCATTTAAGGTAGAGAATTCCTTTTCAGATAAAAACTTAGGGAATGTTTATCTTCTTATCTGATTTGTTCATGGATTATCCAAGGATCGCGTTGTTGCAATTTACTGCCTAATACTTCCAAACTTCGCAACACTTCATCCACAATACTCTACAAACTCTGATGTAATTTGCTCATTGCAACTATTTTGCCATCCAAAACCTAAGCTAAAATATCAGGATATCATAATCAGTTTAAATGGATCGTAAATTGTCCAACTAAACGGCCCCTGAATATAGTTTGCATGTGTTTCCTATTCATTTGTCACTGATCAAATTATAGTTATAATCGATATATTATAATTATACCGAAATCGATCGTTTCTTGTTCGGCTTAAAAAAAATTTACTATCCGGTAGCTCAATATATATTTTAAAACAGATAATTTAAATTAACCTTCCAATTGGTAGCATTCTTTTTTTATTGAAGGTTTTTATACTTTAGTAAATGTTTATAGAAATTAAAATGCAATAGATTCCATATTGTCTCGCATGTAAACTGATATATATGATTTATTTATATTTGATAAATGTTATATTGAGCTACAAAATGGCCACTGATTTAAATTTTTTTGTTTGTCGTGTTTCATCGTTGCGCTTCACATTTTTTCATCAATGATCAAATTTGGGATGAGTAAATAAATATACAACGCTTAAAATTTATCGAAATAAAAATAGATTCCACAGTATCTTATAGTAAGCTAATATAGATGATTCACATGTATAATCTATATTTATTGTTTCCATTAGATGTAAACTATTTTCCTTATTAAACTGTATACTTTAAAATGTAAAGGTAAGCTTAAGAACCAATATAGGAAACAAGTTCCACTTTTGAAAGATAAAATTTTAGAACTTCTAAGATACAAACTACTTATCAATTGCTTCTAGTCATATCAATTAAGGAATATGGAATATTTGTAAGTATTTGTTAAAAATATGTCCCACATTTAGTTGCTATTAATTTTCTTTAGATTGAATTTGGTTAAAAAAATCAAACAAAATGAAATAACTCATATCGCTTTAAATCATACCTCTAAACGAAAATATCCTAACTAGGTTCCACAAATAATGGAATTATATATTTATCTATTGGCTAAACTTACGTTCCACATTGACTTTTTAACTATATAAACTTAAATAAATTAAAATGCAATAGATTCCACACTATCTCGCATGTACTCTGATATAGATGATGTATAGTTATAGTTCCAATTACATGTGAAGAACCTACCAAATTAAATTTTATTTTTTAAAAAGTTCAGTTGTGTTCTATAAACCAATACAAACATGTTCCACATTTCAAATGTATTAAAATGTTAAATTTAGATTTCTAACACAGCTCATTCATTAATGATGAAATTGTTCCTAAATCGATTTAGGCTAAATTCTTTTTTAAATGTTACTAAGGTAAATAAAATATGTCTTTTAAAATATATATGAAAATAAAACCAGATTCCACAGTAATTAGCGTGTAGAATGAAGTAAATGATCCAAATATTTGATCTATATTTTTGGTTTCCATCGGATGAGAACTTAATTGCACATTAAATTGTATACTTAAAAATGTAAATTACTTTTTAAAAAGCAATATAGAAATTAAATTCCTCATTTTAAATATCAAATTTGAAAATATTTGACAAATGAAACTATTAAACTTTAAGTTTTAATCACTTCTGTACATATAGAATAAAATTGTTGGAAAACTAGTTTTAGTTAAAAATATGTCCCACATTTAGGAACTTTGTAACTCATTCCAAATATACAGTTCTTTTCAAATAACCTACTTGTTTATCATACAAATAATTAAAAATCAAAATAGGTAATTGATGTTTTGGACGAAAAACGTTCTGTACTTATTGATCAAAAATACGTTCCACATTGACTTTTTATAACATTTATCAGTTGATAATTTATGTTGAAATAATCTGTAAAATACATCTTAAAAAACTAGATTTAGGTTCTAAAACCCATAATAAGAAATACGTCCTACACTTAAACAATTAATTTTTGAATATTTTATACATACCACTATCAAAATCCTAATATTTAACTTTAAATCTCTACTTTCGAATCCAGTTTGAATTTTTACACTAGTTCAAAAAGCATTGCTTCAGCTACCTGTACTGTTTTATGAAACCAATAGAGAACCTAAACACGTTAAACCGTCTAACTTTTTGTTTGCAAGAAACGCTTTTCTAATTTATTCTGAATTTTTAGTATTATAAAGAAAAGTTTCACGTCCGAAATCAGCAGTCACTTGTTGAATAAAAACTGTAATGAAAACACATTGTTCTTGTGGTTGACGTTCAGTGTTTTTAGGTGTGCCGATGGTGGCCAATAAACTAACTAATTTTGGATTAAAAATTATTATAGCACCTAAAACGAATTTAAAAGGATCTTGTACAAATCCAATAAGCCACAAGTCGAATAAGATAAAACAAAACAAAAAAAAATGTTGCCGAGTCACAACCAAAAAATTGCCGAGTCACAACCAAAATACACCACCTACCTTTAAACACTTAATTTCATAAGAATTCGAACATATTTTTTTTTAAAACCGTACATAAATTTATTTACATTTCTATGTTTTTGTTGTTGCTGTTGTTGTTTTTGGTTCGTTCTGTGTTACCTGTTGAACCAAATCAAATGATCATCATATCTACCTCTCTCTCCGCCACGCAATATAGTTAAACGTTAGAAAAAAAAATCTACAAGAATCCAAATCCAGTTTTAGTACCAATGGTAAATGTTGGTGTTGTTGTTGGCTCGTTTTCTTAATATTTATGTCTTGTGTTACCTAAAATTTTTTTTTAATCTTTAAAATCTATTCACAATATTATTTCTTTGGGTTGTTTCTTATCCTTCTTCGTTATATTCTTCTTAGTGCTTATATATTCTGTCTCCTTAGAATTTGATTTTATATTTTTATGTATATACAACTTTTTTGTTGTTGTTCCTCGTCTTACTACATCATAAATCATGTCTTGTAAAATAAAAATAAATAAAAAAAAAAATTCTCCAGATACAACAACGAAAACTAATAAAAATTAATTTTTCTTTATTTTATTCAATTTCCTTGCCAAAATCTTGACTGATTGATTTTTATATCTTATATATAAATATATATATATATATATATATATATATATATATATATATATATATATATATATATATATATATATATATATCTGCGGATAGATATATGGACATACTGTGTCTTAGTGATAAACGGTTTTACACGCCATAGCTGGCACTTACCAGTGGATTCTTACCAGCGGATAATTCGGATCCTTCAATAATATAATATAATATTATAATAATAATTCTCACAAAATTTTAAACACTAAATTAAAATTGATTTAACACTAAAATCAACCGTTTTATAACCAAATACGTTATTTATTATTTTGAGTGAAAAAAATTTCACTCAGTGAAATTTTACTTACAAGAGTATTTAGATTGAGGGATTCATTCTATATAAATTTGTTTAATAAATTGTCTAGTTCTATTTTGGGTCGTTTTAACTGTTAAAATAACACTCAACTGGTATTTGAGGATTAAATTTCACATAAAATTTTTTTCATGTGCTCAAACTTGATAAAAAAAATGATTAAGTAAATATTTGAAAACCTTCCGAAATTGCGCTAATAACTCAAAATGTTACTGGGCAACTTGGAACTTTTAAGCTTTGCAGTATATTCAAACAAATGAGATTCAGAATTTAGCTCAAAAACTAAACATAATAAATTTTATATAAAGAAAGGATATTTTGATGTTGCTTAGTTATAAGATTGAAAATAAGTCAAAATTTAAAGATAAATCCTAAAATTTCACTCAAACAAATTAAAATTCAAAGAATCAAATTCACTCCAAAAATAACATTTTGAATCTGATTATTATAAAAATCAAATTTTATTTTCAAATTATAGTTGAAGTAATTTTTGCTTAATCCTTTTTTTTAACTTATCTTCTGTGAGTTTCTGTATTTACTCATATAAATTAAAATACAAAATTTCACTCCGATAAATCATATTATAAATCTTAATAATATAAAAATCAGATTTTCTTTTTAAACTTTAATAAAATATTTATAATTTATTTGGAGTGAAAAAAATTGCACTGACCCCTTTTTTTTTAGTGATATCGAGGTTATAACTGGAAGCTGGAGCAATATTTTTAACTTCGATTTTATTATAACTTAATTTGTAAAACATTTTACAAATCTTCAGAAATTCACTCAAAACTGTTGTTTGTAGATTTGACATTCTAAGATTTGGCAAGAGTCTATCAATTTATGAGTCGCGTTAATAAATTAAATTTTGTTCTCTCTTTTCAAAAATATAGTTTAAAATTAGTAATTGATTTTGAGTGAAAAAAAAAACACTCAGCTTAATTTCACTCAAACTTTCCTCAGGTGATATTCAGCTTTTAGTTAAGATTTATAATGCTATAATAATATTGCAGCCAAAATTTTAAAATGTATTTAAATTCTAGATTTATCGAAAATTATTTATCACGAAAATTAAATGAAGCAATCATTAAACTGCCAAAATACGCGTCATTACAATTACACGAAATCTAATTGATTTACATTAATTTAGCTTCCGAGAACCACAAAAAATATTGTCGTAGTATTCTAAGTTCTAGACGAAAATTGCGAGCATCTCCTGACCACAGAAGCGATATATAGATTTATTGTTCAAATTTTCAGAATTTCACTTAAAACTGATGTAGATTTGACATTCTAAGATTTGGCAAGAGCCTATCAATTTATGAGTCGCATTAATAAATTAAATTTTGTTCTCTTTTTTCAAAATATAGTTTAAAATAAATAATTGATTTTGAGTGAAAAAAAACACTCAGCTTAATTTCACTCAAACTTTCCTCAGGTGATATTCAGCTTTTAGTTAAGATTTATAATGCTATAATAATATTGCAGCCAAAATTTTAAAATGTATTTAAATTCTAGATTTATCGAAAATTATTTATCACGAAAATTAAATGAAGCAATCATTAAACTGCGAAAATACGCGTCATTACAAATTACACGAAATCTAATTGATTTACAACAATTTAGCAATTTGGCATAGTATGGCCTCAAAATTTATTTTAAAATGATCCTGGGTTATTCTAAAACAATCTTTATGTTGGTCAAGTTTTGACCCAGCAGCCACGTTTTTTGAATAATGTTAGTGTTAAAATGATAAAGACATAAAAATTAGCCTGAATGTGGTTTATTTGGTTTATGTGGTCACTTCCTCAGACAACCAAAAAAAATACTGTGGTAGTATTCTAAGTTCTAGACGAAAATTGCGAGCGTCCCCTGACCACAGGAGCCAGATATGGATTTACTGTTTATTATACAGGTGTATGTTCAATATATTCTCAATATACTTTTTAGTAAATCGACCGATTCAAGCGAGAAAGAGAGAATCCCCAATTAAAATTAATTATAAGATCGTTAAAAAAAATGTTTTTGCAGATTTTAAATTTTTTTGCAGATGTTTCAATTAAGATGAGTGAATTTGAAATTTTCATTTGTAAAATTCCATATTATACTGAATCAAAAATTAATTTGATGGCATTAAATGTAATTTACGAGATATTTTAAAAAATATATATTTTTTGTTGTTGTTGTTGTATGTTTCTTCGTCTGGACTAATTTTATATACATATATAAAAACCAACAAAGCTATATGGTATTTTGGCGATGTGCGCTCACACACACAAAGTGTTTGTTGTTGCCTGAATCATGTACATTTAATTATGTGTTGATGAATTTAATGAGTTAAATTTTTTTATAAGTTTTATGTATGGTGGTTTATTTTTAAACGATGGCCACAGGTATTCAACCTTTAATTCACTATATACGTTCTATGGTTTAACAACCGCCAATTTATTTTTCATTTTTCCACCATGTATATAAGTACAAAGTTGTTAGCGAACAATGAATATAAAACTAGTACTTCAACCAACTTCAGAATCAAATCAAACAACAACAAATATACAAGCAAAACTACTCAAACGTAAAACCAACAAAAATTATTAAAAAACATTTAAAAAGTTTCTCATGAATACAAGAAAAGAAATAAATTTATTCCTTCATCTTTTTACTTTAAAAAAAACAACAAATACCATTCAGAAAATCCAAAGACACTTGAGAACCAATTATGAGTTTAATAATTTTTATATTCCAAGATAACTACTTCTTGTGTACATATTAAAAAAAATTAATGTTGTTGTTGGATCTCGATTTTTCCGAATCTTAAGTGTTCAAATTACAAATGTTCATGTTAATGGTATTAAATCATAATCTCGTTATATGCTGTTTTGTGTTATAAAAGATTAAAAAAAAAAAACAAATCTAGAATGTAGGGGACCCTTAAGCTACATATAAGTTTTTCTTAAATTAAAACCGCGTGCCGTTTAATTTTTAACATTTTTTTTTTGTTTAAAGAAACTGTGACGTGTTTCAAACATTTAAACCATTTGGAAACATTTGGTATTTATTGGTTTTGTGTACAAAAAAATTAAAAAAATGTTTGTTTATGTAATGTGGTCGGGTGTTGATGGTCATTACCGCATTTCTTTATTTTTTATTTTTTTAAGAAATGGCGAACCGTTTATTTATTTGGCACCATACCATATCATCCGTCTCTCTAAATATTTATAAATTTCCCATCCCAATCAACAATCAATTAATTCTAATATATAAACGTATATATGTATGTACTTTAGCAGCATAGATATATATATTGATATTGTACCAAATAAAAACCTTTCAACTAAATTACCCGCATTCGTATCAATTTAATGGTTTTGACGGCCTAAATATTTTTAATAACATTTTTCTTTTTTATAAATCGAAAAAGGATGGCGGTTTTAAGTTTTTTTTTTTTTCGTTAATGGATAGGCAAAAAAAAAACGAAAATGTTTTGCTAAATATTCAGCACGGCTATTATATTATGTTGTGTGCAAGAACAATATGGCAAAATATATAAAAAATCTTTTATCTAGATAATGCCATCTTCAAAATAATAAAATACTCGACTACAACAACAAATTGAAGAAAATGTTTTTGTTATTATTGCTCCAACCAGAGAACATATATGTATATATTTATATATACGTACATAGTTTTGTTTCAAGGAATGGTGTGGTGCGATGCCTATGGTGAGTGAAAAGAATGGGAACGGAATGAAGAAGAAAAAATAATTTTCCATTCAAAAAAACATAAATAAATAAAAATAAAAATAAAAAATTCCAACAAAAATAATATTTTTATTTTAGTTTTAAAGTGTACAGTTGGTTAAATATGTGGCGAGATTCTAAATATAATAAGATCGATGATCGAATCCATTGCTATTTTCTAAGTGGACGCAGTCCTAATCACAGGTTTGCTTAAATTTTAATAATATAAATCAGCGATCACTAAAAACTAATCTTATTTAAATCAAATATCCAAAACGATCGTAAGATTGGTAATTAAAAAAGAAAAGTACGCTTGTTAAAAATTATAAATTGAAGTAATCATTAAATTGATAATCGCCTTACCAAGTCGCTTCAAATTAAGTCATAATAACTTGTTTTAGTGAGGATCGCAAGAATAGTCGACTAATTATATGGCGATCGCGTTATGAAATTAGCGATCGCAACATTTACTTTCATTAACGATCATTAAACCAATTGAAAATAATTTTCCGATAGTTAATCTACAAATATTACAGGGAATTTCACCGATCACAAAATTTGATTCCACTATGATCACGATTGTTGGACATATGAACGGCGATCGACGAATATTATTAAAGTAAACATACTTTTTATTTAGAGATTGCTAGAGTTAGTCGATAGAGATCGTGATCGTCAATGATTAACACCTTTGTATTATTTGTGCAAAATTTAAATTCATTGTGATCGCGATTATTCGACATAACAAAGATCGCCACGAAATAATCAAATAAAGTTACACTTCTTGATTACAGATGGCAAAAGTTAGTCGGCTAATACCACTAAGATCCTAAGATAAAAGACGATCACAATGAACTAACCTCCCTTAAATAAATGAGAACAACCTTTTGATTGAGAATGACTAAATTTAGTCGACAAATATCACTTAAATTCTGATCGCTATTCTCAAAATGGTCAATGTAACCACAAATTTGCTTACATTAAAACAATAAAGATCAGCGATCACTAAAAACTAATCTTATTTAAATCAAATAATTGTATTTCAATCAATATACCAAAAAAATTATACAAATATATTTAAGTCATTTCAAGATCATCAATCTAAGATTGAAAATTTAAAACAAAAATTGCGGTTGTTTGGTTTAAAAATTTTAAGATCGCATTAATTCAAGTAAACATTGAATTAAATCGCCTTATCAAATCTTTAAACTATTCTATTAATCGATTACCGAGACCTAATGTCCATCAAAATTAAATCAGAATACATTTTTTTGATTAAAAACCGCAAGAATAATCGACTAATTCTATTGCGATCGCACTGTGAAATATGTTTGCTGATTTTTTGTATTAACTAATTTATTTTCAAAACAAGCTCAGTACTGAAAAGTTATGAGATCACCTATGTCAGTCAAAGTAGATATCTAACTGTTATAATTTATAATAATATAACCGATCGCAAGATTTAAAGTAATTGTGATCGCAAATGTTAGAAATATGAATAGCGATCACCAAGAATTAATCTCTCTGAAATGACTTAAGAAACTAGTTTAAAGATGACAAAATTTTTTCATCGAATATCACAGAGAAAGTGATCGTGAATTTCAAAAATCGATGTAATCAATCGCAACAGTTAGTTGCATTGTGATCGCGATTTTGAGTCACATGAACGATCATATCATGAAATGAAAATAATCATTTTATTTGAAGATTCCGAGAGTTAATCTGCAAATATCAAAAGGAATTTCACCGATAACAAAATTTGATTCCAATATGATAACGATTGTTGAACATATCAACGATGATCACCGAATATTATTTAAGAAAATATTCTTATTATTCAGAGATTGCTAGAGTTAGTCGACAGAGATCGTGATCGTGAATGATTCAAATCTGTGTATTATTTGTGCAAAATTAATTTCATTTTGATCGCGATAACGAAGATCACCACGAATTAATCAAATAAAATTACCCTTTTTGTTAGCATATTAACGGTGATTAAACTTTGCTTTATCAAATGTGAAATATGCGATGTGAAATTTGCTTTTTAAAAAAAAGATCAACTTTGATCTAGAAAAATTAAAAACTTATTAGATCGCCTAAGTCGAAGAAGCAACGATCAAACATTCAATAATAAAATTATCAAAGTTCAGTATCGATGTGATCATATAAAAATGTCACCGATTACAAGACTTGGTTTTTATTGTGATCCCGTTAGGCATACAAACGACGATCACTAAAATTTAATATCTCTTAAATTGAGAACGTGATCGTGAATAACGAAAATTCGTGTGTTAGTAATGTAGCAGATTGCAAGATTTAATTTTATTGTGATCGCGTTTGTTAGTCATATAAAGGACGATCACAATTAATATCCCATAAATAAATGAGAATAATATTTTTGGTTGATGATGGCAAGAGTTAGTCGACAAATGGAATATTTGTTTAGGGATAGAACAAGCAAGTCGACTAATATCATTGCAATCGTGATCGCAATCAACAATATGTGCACTCTTTAACTGATCGCAAAAATTGAGATTTCACTGTGATCGCGATTATTTGACTTTATTTAACTTTAATCGCACGAGTTAGTCGACTAATATCGAGATCGTGATCGTGAATTTTGAATAATGACTTAATGGGCGGAGTTTATTTTCATAGCATTTGCCACTTAACAAAACTAACATCATGAAAAGTAAATTTGTATAATTAAATAGTCCACCTTTTTTATCCAGAGCCAGCAGGATCAAAACAATTTTTCAACCAGATCCAAGTGCTATATCAGCGATGCTGTAATACATTTTCTTTTGGCAATCTACTTGCATCAGGATAAAAAAAATAATTTTACACATTATCATGAGCTTCTAGTCTTTTTTCATTTCTAGAGTTCAAAATTCAAACTAATTTAATTAAAAAAAAAAAACTTGAAATAAGTTTGAATGCCAAATTTTTGTTCAAACTGATATTTTTAAGTTTAAAATTTATATAATTTAAAACTAAATTGCAATCGATCACTACTGCCAGAAAGAAAATTAACTATTCTAGCAATATTTGGTGTTAGTTTGATTTAAATTTGAAAAAATAGTCTGACTTCTTAAATTAGCGATTTCTTCTGAACTAGGAATGTGAAATTTTGATATTTAGTTTGAATTGATTTGAAGTGGTATAGCAATTTTCAAATTATTTACAAAGGTTAAAAAAATTTGATTTGGTATTCTCACATAGTACAAACCGAATTTGATGAAAGTTTGAATGAAAAATATTTTAGATTTTTGAAATTTACTGGTTTTTTTAAGTAATTAGTATACTAATCTTATCAAACTACATTTTTTCATATAGTTAATCAATTCAAAACAATTTTGATTTGATATATAAATTTATCATTAAATTGCGTTCAAACGAATTGATTTGAAATGGTACAGCAATTATCCAATTATTTGCAAATGTCAATCATCGTTTAACCTAGTATTACTTTTACTTTAGAAAAAATTAAATTTTATATTCCCATATAGTACAAAACGAATTTGATGAAAGTTTGAATGTAAAAATATATATATTTTTTAATTTACTTTTTTTTGATGTAATTAATCTAGTAATCTTATCAAACTCATATTTTTCATCAATTCTAATACAATTTTGATTTGAAACATAAATTAATCACTAAATTGCATTCAAACTTTTATTTTTTAATATTTTATATTTCAAAATACATTAACTTATAATTTTTTAATGAAAATGAATGTAAATATATAGTTTTATCTGAAAATAATCAAGTTTTTTTAAAAATATATAATTTAAAATAATTTATGGATAATTTTGAAATATGGTTTGAATTGATTTGAACAAATGTCAATCATCTTTTAACGAAGTATTGGTTCACCTTTATTTTTAATTATCGTATGGTTCAAACCGAATTTGAAGAAAGTTTGAATGTACAAATTTAAAATTTTTGAAAATTACTATTTTGTGGACTAGTATTACTATAATATAGTTATCATATTAAACTACATATTTGGATTGATTGTTATCAAGTCTAATTCAATTTTAATTTGAAACATAAATTAATTAATAAATTGCGTCAAACTATTATAAAACATATTTAACATTTCAAAATACATTAAAACATGAACTTTTAATGAAACTGTTGATGGTTTTATTAAAAAAGAATCAAGCTTTGGTAGATTTATTTAAAATATGAAATTTTAAAATTCGGTTTGAATTGGTATGAAGTGGTATAACAATTTTCAAATTATTTTCAAATGTTAGTCGTCGTTTAACCTTGTATTGGTTAACCTTTATATACATTTAATTTTAAATTCTCGTGAGATACAAACCGAATTTGATGAAAGTTTGAATATAAAATTTTAAAATTTTTGGAAATTTACTAAAATGTTAATGGTCTTATTTAAAAACAATCAAGTTTTTTACGATATATTAAATATGTGAAATTTTAAAATTTGGTTTGAATGGATTTGAAGTGGTACAGCAATTTTTAAATTATTTACAAATGTTACTAATCGTTTAACCTAGAACTGGTTGATCTTAAAGTAAATTTGGTTGTATAGTTTCGTAAGTTACAAACCGAATTTGATGAAAGTTTGAATGCAAAATTTTTTAAAATTAAAAAGTTTTCTTTTTTTTTAGATTTTCTTTTTCCACCAACTATACACTCAAATTTTACCATCATAAATTCAATTTTTGTAAAAAACCATCACTATTGTTTGTATCGAAGCAGCAATAAAAAATAATCAGTAACATAGTGCACGCAAAACAATAAAAAGGGTTGAATGAATAGATTTTTGTCTTGTTTCCATTCTTCTGAGTAATACGTATATAGAGGGACAAAACAATAAATACGAAAACCTCAAGTATCCTATCCTCGACTTTATATTATTTCTATTCCATGTACATATTATATAAAATACTTCCTTCGGTGTATGTGTACCGGAGAATAAAAAAAATCATATTTAAGATTTTATAATCAAGATACTGGTTTTATGCGACAACAAAAACCAAACATTTTAAAATTTCGTATCACGACATATTTTGCGTGCTGTTCGAGTACAAAACATAAAAACAAAAAAAAAATGTTTTTTTTTAAAGAACTAAAAAAATCGTGAATCGCGAATGTATTAAAAGGTTAACTCGAAGTTTTGATCAATCTTTGATACTTATTGGAAATCACGCTCGTTTGCTATTATATTATTATATGTTGACTAAAAATCCATAAAAATCCCAGACGATTATTATCTCTCGGTGTGTGGAAATTCGATTTGTGTCCTTTTTTAATTGAAAAAAAAAACGTTTTTGGTCATTTAATACGGTGACAAAAATCTTAAGACGTTCGCTTTTCTACCTTTTCTTATAATTTTCTATATACCAATGTATGCTGGTTCTTGTTATCATTCCTCTAAATCTGATGCACACACACACAAATAAACATACACAAAACCTTTTGTGTTTATGTTTAGTATTTTGTTGTTGCTAATATCAAAGCATAAAATCTCCAGACGCATAAGTATATACGAAGCAGCAACATAATTTACAAAAAAAAAATGTTTTATGTTTGGTGCATGCTGCAATTGAAAGTGTTTGTTTGGCTTTAATGTCTCATTACAATATATAATATAAAAAAGATCGAATGAATGGACCACCCTAAAATAGTCAAATGTCTTAATCACAAATGGTTTGTGTTAGGTACAATATCTTTAAATTATGACAACTGCCATTTTTGTGAGTGTAAATTGAAATATCCTGTGTTCTTCTTAAAAAAAATTAGAAAAACAGGAAATGTAGATATAAAAAATAAATATAACAAGGATGTAAATATGCAAATGATTCTTATCTTAAAGATAACAAAAATTTAATGAGAAAATAATGATAGAGGCCGCGGTAAAATTGAATTTTGATTATAACGAAAATATTCTCGGTGTTAGAAGCGCGCGTGGTACATACCATAATTAATTACCACAAACAAATCTTAATGTATTTCATGTGTATGCGTGCGTGTGCTATGTGCGCGCAGGGTACTAAAAATAACAAATCTGTTGTCTTTTCTAAAATATCCAAACAAATCAATGACATCTGAAGATATTGTATTCCATTATTTGTTGGTTTTTTTTTTTTTTGTATATTTTTTTAAAATGAAAATGTCGTTCAACTAAACGTTTCAATCAATCAACATCAAAATATCAATTGTATCAATGGAAAATACATACATACATATATACAAATACACGTAATATATAGATAAATTATTCAATCTGGAAAATGGAGAGCAAAATTTGTGTACGTGTATGCGGTATTGAAAAATTGAAAGAAATTGGAAATTTATTCGATTCAGGTATATGTCATGGTGATGATTATCAAAATTGATATTAAATCTATATTTATATCTGACATTGGGCGACATTTTGTTCGACAGTTTGTGATCATCGCATATATATTTTTAGAAGCCTGCTTTCATACACTTTAAATATTAGTCCTCAAAATGTTCCCATAATCATTCCTGTATTGTACACCTATTATTGCCTTTAAGTGAATTTAGCCTATAGCCCTAATGTCCTCATGATGACAAAAACTTGCGGCATTAAACAAATAAATAAACAAATAAAACCACGCGGTTACGACGCGTTGAGAAACAAATGGAGGAATTCACTAAACTGGAAGCATTTCGAGATATATCTGTAACTAAGGGAAACTACATAGGCGCTTTCAATGAGTTAAAAGACCGATATGATCGCAAAATGTCCATAATAAACACTTTTAACAAAACTTTTATTCAACAGCAGTAAACATTAAGTGACTAATAGACACATCAGACCAAATGATCCGTGATCAGCAATTGGTGAGCTCCCAGACAACAGATCCCTGGCTCATCTGTATTTATATGCAGAAGTTAGATGAAAAAACAAGGGCATTATGGACAGAACACTCGGGAAGTAAAGTTAATCTAGAGTTTTTCGAATTCTTAAAATTCCTGGGTCGACGGATAGACACGCTCGAATCAAAGGTTCCCATGACCAAGCATACCAGTCTAAAAATGAAAATCAAGAGTTATGTCGGTTCTGGGAGTTTAGATGGCAAACCAGAGGGTCAAGAAAACCAGGATCTAAGTCCCAATGTGCAATGCTGTAACGACACAAATCATTCAATATATCAATGCTTCGAGTGCTTAAGCGCCAACCATCTCGTATTTAAATGTCCCTCCAGACGATGCTGTCTAAACTGTGAAAGTGTCGTTTCCGATATTACACCAAAATCTGCACAACAACAACAGACGCGAAATGCAATTTTTCCGCAATATTACCGCAGCAGCTATATCATCAATGTTATCAACGTATTAAGCTTAGCCGTGCCATGCAGAGCACTGTTGGAATCTTATGTGCAGCGTCTTCGGCTTAAAAAAAGAAATGATCAAGTTGCTATTAGTGTGCTAGGCTAAACTAGATCCGCGACTTTAAATGGTTAGGTGACAATTTATATCAAACCAGAACTACATCCCGAATTCCAAGCCATCTACCAACACAAAATATAAAAATCAATTTCAATTCGTGATTAGGAATCAAATTAGCTGAGCCGCTCTTCAATATCAAGGGCACCACAGATATGCTTATTGGAGCGACTATTTTTTCAATGTCTTGCAACCACTCTGAAACCTACCATCTTGCGTTTTCGAAAACACAAAGTGCGTGTCTGTTCCGACGACACCAAGTTCCAAAAAGAAAAATGGAGATCAAATCCTTCTAAGCACATTCCTCATTTTCGCCTCTTAACAATCACATACGGTTCGGCATTTGCTCCATATTTAGCCACACGAGTGGTTCAGCAAATAGCAGATGATATCCGAATATCTGCTCCACACGTTTCCCTCCAAAAATATTTACTTGAATGACCTTATGGTAGGAGCTGATGTCGAGAACCATCATGCATCCCATAAGCTCACTGAAATATTTAAAGGCTACGGTATCAACCTTAAAAAATGGAAACATAACAATAAAAACATACTACGGGAATTTCCAGAAGCATACCAGGAAGCAGAAATAAGATAATTTAACAAGTGTCTAATCAGTTGACAGCATCCATCAAGGTGTTGAAAGTAAATATTCCTACAGCTGCTTTGGACAGAAAACTTGAGTTGGGATGAACCGCTTCCACAATACAAAAATCTAGTTTAGGAGAGGATAGAACATAACCTAAATCCAATTAATACTATTTTCATTTGTACTCCCTGATTTCTGACTACCACTATAGTAGTTCTGAGGTCGAAATGCACAGATTCTGCGATGCGAGTCAATCCGTTTATGCCGCCGCAGTATATTTTAAAACAACCAACATTGATGGGGTTTCAGTGCGGCTCATTTCTGCGAAAACAAGAGTAACACCGATAAAGCAACAAACTTTGCCTGGACTTGAAAAAAGGGAACAGAGAAGAGCTTTTCGAGACGGTCTTGTGCCGATTCGAACAAGGTCAACTTTAGAAAGAAAACATAAGAGCATTACGCCAAAAAGGTGAGGTTAGCATGACTATCAGTCGCAAATCATTAAACTCGTTTTTGGATGATCCTGGTCTCCTATGCGTTGGAGACCGGCTGCAGCACAGTTTAGCTCCAGATTCAACAAAACACTCGATAATTGTTCATCCCAAATCCAGAATCGCTCTAATCTTCCGTGACAAACATCTGAATAAAAAACATGCTGGCTCATCTCTACCGCTGGCTCTCATATAGCAAGAAAACCAAATGCTTTTTGAGCATCCAACTCCATGACGGCCATGTGTTGTTCCCTAGTGAAACTTTCAATATCCTCTGGGTGACATCTTTTACTTCACCTTTAGAGTACCAATAATCTAGATCCCTGATTTCAAAAGTGGCTTTTGGTTCTAGGCTACACACTTTTAGTCTCTCGCAGAGCACTTCTCAAAGCCTTGCAAAAATGTTCCTTATTTCCTGTTTTTCAGCCAAATTCCAATGGTACAAGTCCTTTCTCGTGCGCCTTACAGCTTTTTTATGCTTAAAGCTTCTGGACTAATCTATCGGTTTGCCACTCTGCCGCCTTCCAGTGATTTTTGTATAGATGATGACACCTATCGCTTCTTCCTTTAGGTCATTTTTACAATCGTTTGATATATTTTTCTGCCTGTTGGTTGCAGATTTTATTTTGGAAATTATCCCCTACATGCTTAATTCTTCCTCTTTTCTCATCTGATTACAAATTCCCGGCATTTTTTCCTATTGTCGATGATAATTCTTGGGTTGATAGAGGTAGTGTCCTTTTCGAGTTACTGATTTTTTTAAAAGCTCTTGTTCCCTCGAAAATCGTCCAATTACCAACAAAGCTCTCCAGATGCCTTTCAGTAGCTAAGAAGATCCGTGGGATAGCCCAACAAATCAGAACGGGATTTAGAAAATTAAAATATTTTAAAAAAATTAACAAATTTTCATCGAACTCTGATACTATTTGACAGAAAGCTCGCATAAAGATATTTTTTTTGGAAAACTAAGGAGCTAGGCGATTTTAAGAGAAAAACAATGATAATCCAATTTACACAAAATTACAAATCAAACTGGTTAGATACACGTTTCATATGTAAAATACTCATCCATAAAGCAAAATGCTTTATTTTGCATCTATTAATTTACTTATAAGTCTCTCGACTATTAAATATTTGCGTTAAGTTAGCCAAACCTACTCAAAATTGATAGTGACATAACAATGAAGTTAATAAATCGTTGAAACAGTTTTTTTAGACCTATCCAGTTCACATCAAATTCGTTTTTAAATTTTTGAAATATGGTTCAATTTGAATTATTATTAATTATTTTAATACCAAGCGCCAAAAAATTAGAAGCATATAACTGGCTTTTCACCCCGGTAACTATTTATTATCATTCTAAACCAGTCCCTTTATAAAACCATAACACAAACACATTCTAAAATAAAGCAGTCACAAAACAAAATATGCGTATTTGTATCGTGCTGCGAGGATTTCAGGATAATTTATGATCCATCCAGACAAAAGTAAACAAAATAAACATTTTTTTGTATTTTTTATAAAAAGAAAAAAAATTCTAAATTGAACCCTCCATCCATGATGGTGGTACGTATGCATGTTGTTTGCTTTTCCATAAATTTATCGATATGGTAATTGTTGCGATGGAATGTTTGGGTTGGAACAAAAAAAAAACGAGAAAACCAAAACGTAAACAAATATAAAACGATATACCAATAGAAAAGATATTGGGGTACGCTTTCGGGTAAAAAAAAAAATAGTATGCCAGATCATTATTTTTTTATCCACATTTATAAGATTTTATCAGTTCGTTCGATTTTTTCACATATATGCATTTTATCATAAAACAAATAAAAAAAAAATTAATAATCGGATTCATATCCTGCAACAAAATAATCCAATTTAGCAAAATCAACAAGTCTTCAAAAAAAAATTATTATTATTATTTGCCTTTTCCTCGTCGGTTCATTTTTATATATATACATCATAATATACAAGATAAGATTGGGTTGAATCTGCTAACAATCTTATGAAATGTAAACAAACGTAAAATTACCCGGTAATTACTGATTTTTATATTTTACTCTTTCAACATAAGATAAAAAAAAAACGCTTTAAAGGTTCAAGTAAGTCAGGTGGTCGTTAGTATCGTACAAATTCATGGTCTTATTGTGTTAACGTGCGCTGCTTAAAGAGAAAAAACATAAACGAAAAGCAGAAAGTAAGATTGAAATCGGTAATTATAGAGTTTGGGATATAACGTATACATTTATAATATGGTTTGCGGGACTATAACAAGACTTTAATTATACCATGGCCAACATTTTAGGAAGTTTTTAAACTTGTTAACAAGTTTTTTTTTGCTTTAAATATACTTTCACAATAAATTTAATTATTTAACGCATATATCGTGACTAACTCATGCGCGGGTGAATGTCTTTTTAAAAACCAACTCACTTCACTAATTTTTTTATATTTTTTTTTTACTCTTGATCAAATTTTTTGAGTGAGTGAGTGTTTTTTTTCGTAATGCCGACAATAATAATCATTGTTACGAAACGCCAAAAATGATCAACATTTTTTTAAATAAATTTCAAGAGTACTAAAATACACAAATATATGTGTAAGACAATTCCTAAGAATTGATTGAGAGTTCTTAAGAAATTAAAAGTTAACAAAAATTGAAGGAAGAAGAAATAGTAATAATAATAACGATATAAATAAATAAGAAAACTACAAGACATAACCGAGAATACAATATAAAAATGTTTAAGAAATATATAAAAATTAACAAGCTGTCAAAATGTTGTGGCTGGCGAGAATAATAATAATATAAGAGAATGAATGATTTTTTTTTTTAATTTTATTTTACGTTTAAAGGTGGTAGAGTGGTTAAAAAAATACTTAAAACAACGTTCCTACGAGATTTTGATTGAAACGAAAATATGAATATGCATATATCAATATACAAAATTTTAAAAAACAAAACTGGTTAAATTGATTATACATATTTGCATATTGTACAATTCTTTTTAATTAATCGTTTGCTGTTTTATTGGTCGCCTCCGCATTATTAAATTCGTAAAATTTAGTCAATTCTACACGAAATCGATATCCATGTCGCTTAATTAAAAATTTATATTTATCAGCTTATAGCGCCATCTTTTATTTTTAATTAAATTTTATGACTCATCGTAATATATGCATCATGTATATCGATTTCGTATAAAATTTTCTCAAAAATTTAAATTTTTTATTCGTTCGCCATTTTAAATAACATTTCTAACATATTGTTATAATATATGCAACATGTATATCGATTTCGTATACAATTTTCTCAAAATAAATATTTTTTTATTATTAATGATAATATCGTATTTAATAAGGATATAAGTTAAATATTTAACTTATAAACCAACATAACAAAAATTGATCTTTTCCTGTTTTGTATATAAAGTCATTGTAAAGTTTTTTTTTGTTATATACTTACATACAAAAGTTATATACATATAAGATGAGAAAAAAAAACGATGATTAAGATGTTGTTTATCTTTTGATAGAATGTTTCGTTTAATATTAAGATAAAATGAAAACAAACAATATAACATATCTATCTACTCTCGTTTATACGAGTATATACATATTCTAAAAACGTTTCATTCAATGTGGGTGGTTTTTATTTTAACTTTTTGATTATTAAATTTTAAGTTTTCTAAACAAACTCAGCATGTTTTAGGTGATATATGTTTTGTATATATATAGGCGAATTTAGGGTTGCAAATTTTTCTTAGAATTTGTTTTTTGTTAACTCAACAGGATGTTTTAAGGATAATTTGTAAATAGAATCATATTTCATATTATGTATATATATACACAACATAATTTAGAAGGAATATTTTGTGGACAATTTATATACGGTGTAATATAATTACTGTCACCCGTGGACCCCTGGCGTGCCAAAATAAAATATATAAATGTATACATTTCCGTTTTTGCCTAAAGTTTGTTTATTTTTGTTTGAATATAATTTGCTGTTGGTTTGTTTGGTCCAACCCTCTTAAGGTTACAAAAAAAAAAGATAATTTAATCTTCTTGACTTCTTGCATTCACGTTTTGTTTTTTTTTGTTTATTTAATTTCACGGTTTTTTTTATGTTTTGTATCAACATAATTTCATGCACAATTATACACAAAACGATTATGGATATGTGTTATTCTTGTATACCCTTGACACATCATATCAAAATATAGTATTTTAAGTAAATTTAGATGTTCCCATCACTTGGCTATTTAAAAAAAAAAAAAAAAGAAACGACCATAAACCATATTTATTGTATACTAATAAAATTTGACCATATACATAAAGATGTATATAAAAATATGTATCCTCATAAATTGTTTTATATTGCTATTATTTGGCAAACATTCAAAGCGATTAAAAAACCGCGAAGCATATAACATTTTTATATATGTTTGTATATCAATCGCAAAAGACTATAAAAATGTATTGGACTGCATTTATCGTTGCAAGGATTAGACAGCCCACACGACGATAAACGAGTCACAATTTTGTGACGCCTATTTATTCCCAAAAGGTCATGATTCTTTAAAACCATAATTATACAGATGATCATCTTATATAAACGATAAAAACTAAAATTATGACCATTGTAATATTAAAATTAGAATAAACAAACAAAGGCGGAACTCTTTTAATGTTAAAAAAAAAACTTATCTTCTTCATCATGTTTTTATGGTGTTGTTGTTGTTATTTAGTTTTGGAAAATAAATTAATTAAGTTAGACTATAACTAAAACTTTAAAAAATAAAAAACAAAAAGAAGCAACACTATAAATTTCGATGATTCGTTTATCCAATTAGCTGCACGTTTGAGTTACTATGTATGTATGTAATATGTATAGAAAATAGTAATAATAATTTTATGTCTTGTTAAATGTGTCTTTTCGATATATTAGAAAATTGGCGCCCAACACGGGGCACAATATATCATCATTTTTACCACTAAAAAAAAAATTCTCTCTATTCCGGCTTGCGATCATATTTCTTTCTATATACGATATACACAATAAAAATACATCAAATCGTACTTTAGACAGGGCACAACCAAAATGTCAGAGTCATGTAAACAAATTGGATTTTTTTCCAACAAAAAAAATTTTTTTTTTTTTGACATGATTAAGGAAGAAATTCGTTTTAAACGACACGAAGATTAATATATTTATATAAGAAACATTTTTTATTGATACAAAGTTGATGCAGTTTCTTTATTTTGGCATTTCTATTTGACTAAGATATATACTTGAGAGTAAATAATTTACATAAATTCTTATATACATAAAGTTTACATAGGACGGTGTGTAAATATGATTGAAAAATTGTACATTCGAATTGTATAAATATATATCCAGCTTGGAGTCTTCAAAAAAAAAAACACGTGAAAGATAATAACAAAATGATCATTAAAATTATTGCCAGTCGAGTCGAGTCTACTATATATTATATCCACATAACGATTCCAATTAATCTTTAAATCTATCCCAAAATGTAAAAAAAAAAACTAACAACAATTCATTTTTTTATTTCAATTTCATGCTGAGAATTGTGTATGTATTTGTGTTTGGTTCTGCTGCTTCTCGTACAACAGACAACATAAAAAATATTTATGTTTTTTTTTTTATTTGTAATTTTTATGATTCAAATTGATCAAATTGATAGATTAGGCTCTAAACCAAATAACAAAAAAAAAATACATGAAAAATAAAACCTAAACCACCAGAAAGGTGGAAAATGGTTTTTTTTATTGTTAAACGCGATTAAAGAGTGAGATAATCGCGTTATGGATGGGAATATACTCGCATGATCATTCATCGGGGCTTCGATTTATTGAGTTTTAAACAATTATTGAAATAATTGGTAATAACCAGTATATTTTGAGGACTATGATACGACAAGTATGATAAAAAAGGATAATTTATTGTGGTTTGTGAGAAAATTTTTAGATATAAGTATCGATCATTCGATCTTTGGTTTTCGAGCTCAAGAGTCACCATAAAATTCAACATTAAAAAATACTGATCAAATATTTATCATTTTCAATTAATTTTTGTAAAAATATCTTTCAAACTTTATTCAAACGACTTTCAAACTAAGCAAAAACTATTTATCGATCGTATGGTTTTTATATTTGGCGATCATGTGTGAAATTACGATGAATTTAGCTTACAAATTTCCAAGACTATATTTCAAAATGATCTTTCAAACTTTATTCAAATTAATTCTAAACTAACATTTTGTCAAACATATTTAAAACTGATCTGTAGATCGATCGATCGATCGAGTTCACCGTGGATGGTTAGTAAAACGATCTTGGGAACCTAATTCAAATCTTTTTTTGTATTCAGTTTTTTTAGTTTAAATAGAACTCAAACATAAATACAGATCAAATCAAAGAGTTTGTGGAAATGAAAAGATATTGTGATCTTCGTTTTGATTCGCAAAAAAATGATAAAACAACCAGCGTTCTTCGATTATATTTTATCAATTTGGTGGCCATTAATATGATCATTAACAAGCTCAAAATATGCAAATGTTGATCTTAGTAAGTCAACTTATATTTAAAGAAGCTTTATAAAACGATCAAGTGGTTTAAAAAAATAAAATAGCGATCGTTTGATACATTCGGGGATCACTTGGTATTTGTGTAAAGTTCTCATTCATGCTTTATTCAAATTGTTTTCAAACTAAAATTTTATTTTATATATTTACTGTGAGTATATGTAGATCGTACGATTTTTAATTTTGGTGATCAAGTGTGATCACCATAGGTTCAGCGTAAAAATGTCGATCAAATAGTTTAAAGTATTTCCAAAGATTTTCTTTAAAATGATCTTTAAAATTTGATTCAAATTAAGTACAAACTATCTACAATAGATATGGAGATCACTCGATCAAATTCACCGTGAAATAAAGGATCGATCAAAATGGATAGTTAAACGATCTTAAAAACTTCATTCAAATCGTTTTCTTGGTAAACAGAATTCAAACATAAATACAGATTAAATCAAGAAGTTTGTAAAAAAATTGATAATATGATCGTTCGATCTTCAATTTATTTATTAATTTGACGGCCAAGCAAAGTTTGATCACCATCAAACTCAATACAAGCAAATGTTAATCTCACTAAGTCGACTTATTTTTAAAGAGTTTATTTTTGTAAAACAATCTTTCAAACTTGATTCAAATTTCGAATTTCAAATTTAGTTTTAGTACTAAATATCTTAGATAAGTTTTTTTTTACGACTAAAAAGATAATTTTTTTATTTGAAAGACATCTAGTCTTTCAAATAAAAAAAAAAGATCTTTACAACTTCATTCAAACTGCTTCATACAAATTGCTTTCTTTGTTTATATTTTTCTAATTAAAATTCTTGAAAATTAAGCACAATCAAATGGTTTGCAAACAATAAAAACTATAAAATAGCGATCGTTCAACAAATTTGGTGATATAGGATAGGATCACTTGATTTTTGTATAATGATCTCTTTCAATCTTCTCTTCAAATTGCTTTCAAACTAAAATTTTATTAAATATATCTACTGCAAAAATATTTAGATCGATTTTTAATTTTATCACCATGAGTTCAGCACAAAAATGGTGATCAAATACTTTAACGTATTTCCAGAACTTTATTTCAAAGTGATGTTTAAGATAGTTTAGAATTGATTTGAACTTCATTCAAATCAATTCTAAACTATCTAAAATAGATATGTGGATTGCTCGATTGCTTTCTTTAATTCAAATTATATTTGATATAATTCAAATTAAATTTGAATAGTTTTAACCCGTTTTGTAAAATAATCTTTCCTTGACTTAAATCAAGCAATCAAAAATGATCTTTCAAATTTCATTGGAATTGTTTTCTTTGCCGACATTTTTCTAATCTAAATACTCCAAACTTAAACAGAACTCAAGTGGTTTGCAAAAAAAAATTATAAAATAGCGATCATGCGATCTCTTCGAATTGAAATTTAGTTTAATAAGTTATATAGTTAAGGTTTATTTTAAAAATGGCGATTTTTCGATCTTCGATTGATATATCAATTTATGTCCTAAATAAACATTAGGTCACAATCAAACTTAGATCAGCAATTCTTTATTTTTAAAAATTAAACTTTAAAAAAAAAATTTTTTTTTGTTTAAAAAAAAAATTGAAATAACCTTTCAAATTTTATGCAAATCATGTTTTAACTAACATTTTAAATATAACTTTAGGTAATAAAGTTTTAGTAAAGAAATGGCTCAACTAAGATTTTTAATTTTAAGTGGTTTGAGTGAAAACTGATGTACCGATCGTTTGATCTTCGACTAAGTTATCTTTCAAACTATAAAAAATAATCTTTCAAACTTGTTTTTTCGAGTACATTTTAAATGGTTTCTTAGAAAAATAATGTAGTGATCGTTTGATTTTTATTATTGCTGAAGACGTGTGGAATCACCATGCATTCAGACTTAAAATGATCTTTTAAACTTTGATCTTTTATTTAATTTTAAATGATCTTTCAAATCAATTTAAAACTATTTTACAGTTCAATACTTGAACTAAATCTCATATAAAGAAGTTTGTTTTAAGATATAGATCGATCGACCAAGTATACCATTCAAATCGCTTTTTTGGTATATAGTTTTATAATTTAAATAACTTTCAAACTTAAATAAAGATCAAGTAAATTGTGAACAAAATGATATTATCATCGTTCGATCTTCTTTTGATCGATCATTATCAAACTTCAATTAAAACAACAAAAAAATTAATCTAATTAGTTTAACTTATATTTAAAATAATTGGTTTTAAAAAATTAGCTCTCAAACTTAATTCAAACTATTAAAAACTAACATTTTGTAAATATATCAAATTTAGTTTAATAAGACTTTAATCCATGAAGCGTGTTTTCAAAGTATTTCTGTAAAATTATTTTCTAAACTTAATTTTGATCGCTTTCAAACTAAGTTTGAATGCTATTAAATTATTGTTATTTTATTTTGCACCAACATTTATTTGAATGATATAATATAATAATATTGTGTTTTAAAATAATTTGTATAAGATTCAACATTTAACATTAAAGTGGTTTGTGTGAAAATTAATATATCGAACGTTCGATATTCGACTTAGATGTCTTTCAAACAATGTAAAATAATCTTTCAAACATCATCCAAATTGGCTTCGTGATATACACTTCTCTTATTTAAATATATTTCATACTTGAATACATATTGATCGTTCGATCTTCGACTGTGGTTGTCAAGCTTCAGATCACCAAAAAGTTCAGAATATAAATGTTTATAATAAGAAAAACAATGAATTACACGTGTTTTTAAAGTATTTCTGTATAAAATTAAATTTTAAGCTTTATTTGAATCGCTTTCAAACTAAGTTTGACCACAGTTAAATTATAAGCCAAAATTGAACATTATCATTCAAATAAATTTTGTTAGTTAAATACAATTTTGGCTTATAATCAAATCGTATTCAAACTTAGTTTGAAAGCAATCAAAATTAAGTTTAAAAAATATTTTTACAGAAATACTTTGAAAATACGCTTTATTGATTGGTTTTTCGTGTTTTAAAATAATTTGTAAGATTTAATATTCAATACTAAAGATGTTTTCGTGAAATTTAATAAATCGATCCTTTGACCTTCAACTTTAATGTCCTTCAAATAATGAAAAATAATTTTTCAAACTTCATTCAAATTAATTTCTTGGTGTACATTTTTCTTATTTAAATAAAATTCAATGTTAAATACAGATCATGTGGTTTGTTGGAAAAATAATGTATCGATCGTTCGATCTTCGATTGTGGTTACCGTCAAGCTTGAAATCACCAAAAACTACAGTATATAAATGTTCAGAATATGAAAAGCAATCAAGCGTGTTTCAAGTATGTCTGTAAAATTGTTTTTTAAACTTAATTTTGATCGCTTTCAAACTAGGTTTGAATACTATTAAATTATAAGTCAACATTTTATTTTGTTTTAAAATAATTTTTAAGACTCAGCACATGAGAGTGGTTTGTGTTAAAATTGATATATCGATCTTTTGTTTATATGTCTTTAATTTTTAATTTGATATTTTCTCCCTTAGTAAACCGTTATGGCTATTGATCTATAGTTTTGATTACTTCTATGATCGCTGGTATCGTTACGATCATCGCTATTATTGCGTTATGATCATAACCTTAAGCGATAATGTGATTTCAAAATTATTAGTTTGGTTTTCAAAAATGTTGGTTTCGAAGATCTATAGGCGAAATTTCCACTTTGACACTTGAACATGATTTCTATGTACCGGAACCGTTTCGACTTTAAATTATATTTATAATGATGATTTATGTTTTAAATACGAAATCCTACTAATTTATCTTTTTTTTATTTTTATTTCCAGGTGAGTGTCACACTTTACAACGAACAATGCACATATAAAACAGCGGATGTGCCTATAGTGCATATAGAACCGCATAGCACTATTTCAACATGATCGATGATGGAATGGCGTGAAATTTTTCATGTTTTGTCTTTTTATTTTAGTAAATCATAATTTTAATTTAAAATATTTAAATTAATTTTAATTTATTTCTATTTTTATAAAATTTATTTATTTAATTTATTTAATTTTATTCTTTCTTCGGTTTGTTTTTTTTTGTTTTCGTTTGGTAATTAATCATGTCTTTTCTCTCTTCTTATAAAAATTATGTATATATGTATGTATATACATATTTATACAAAACATAAAATTCAACGCTAATTAGAGACACACGGTAGAATGTTTTTTTTTTATGTAATTGTTGTTATATTCAAATGACAATATCCGGAAATTATTAATGATTTTTAGTTAATTATAACACACAAAACTATGTATGAGCGGTAAAAAAAAATTACATGACGGTTGGTTAAGTTTTTGAAGAGTATATACACCGTGTTTTTCGGTATCTGCTTTTTTGTTCAGTTAATTGGGTTGTTCTGTGTGTCTATCTATATACATATATACAATTTAATTAAGAAATTGAATGATTTCATAAAAAATGGGTTGGTTTTTGTATACACAGCACACTTTTAATTTTTATTAATCAATCTTTTATTGAATTGAAACATGAATTTTTGTCATTAAAATACGAAATAATCGTAAAACAGCGCGGAGCTTCAAGGTCTTTTTTAGGGTTTTGGGATATATATAATTTATATAGGGCAAGGTGTTTGATTTATAGAACTGTTGAATATATACTCGTATACGTGTTGGCGTTATGCAAAAATAATCGTGGTTCATTATTTTTCTTGTATTCATTCGTCCAACGCATTCATTTCCCATAAGTGGATAAATATTCTGAATCATCATTCAAAATATATGCCTTAAACATACAATCACATACACACAACATGTATAAAGGTGAAATTACAAAAAAAAAATTGTGCATCATCATTTTTCCCTAAACACAAAATTTTCATTATCTTTAATCTTCGTTAAACCGTATAACAGTATATTAATACCTTAAATTATTACAAATGTTTTTCTTATACAATATACAACATTTTCTTCTTACATTTTTCTCTCTCCCGTCGTATAATGCAACATGATCCTTTTGACCTCGATTTTTCCCAAACATAAAATTGAAAATTTATATACAATTTTCTATATTTAGATATTGATGCTGCTGCTCTTCTGTTGGTATCATACCAACCAACTATCTATATCCAGAGCGCGCGGTATAATGTAATTAGCATTTATCGAATTTTGAAAATTGGCGCCTATTAATTTTACACACGTAAGTCTAGACGTTTGCTGTATGCAAAATTATATGTATATATGTATGTATATAAAAAAAAATTGTGTGGCTGTAGGGGGCGATATGGACGTTTTATGTACATAAAAACTACCTTTCAATAATTAACAAACTATTTATTTTGTTATGTTATAAGCAGACATGTACACAAAACTAACAAGCATACATAGAGGTGGACATTTTATATGCATGCAGAAATATGTTGTCGATCAGTGAGTTATAACATGTTTATAATTATGTGACATAAGCTATTGAGCAACATATAATTATTTTAAAATTAAAAATTTCGTAAATCTTTAAAATTTTTAAAAATTGTCGGATTCTCGTTACTCATGTTCAATTCCAGTTTAAACTTTACAGTTTAAACTGGAATTGTTAAACCTCGTTAAACTTTAAAGTTTAAAATCGGCTAAAATCTGCTAAATAATTCTACTAATTGTCATCTCATTATGTCAATCGGGTGCTATAATACACACAAAAATGTAAAATTTACATAAATTTAAAAGAAAGAAAATTGAGATTTCAATTTAGATTCAAAAAAAAAATTTAATACGAAAATTAAATGAAATAACCGTTAAACAGATAAAACACGTTATGACACTCTCAATACTCAAAATAAAATTCTTAAATTTTTATGAATTACAATATATATATATATATATATATATATATATATATATATATATATATATATATATATATATATCCATTGCCAAAATTAAATTTTAAAATATTTTAATATTTTGAAAATTTTGAAAATTTTGTGCAAAATAGTTTTCAATAAATATCCAAATTACTTTTACATCCAGATTTAAAATTTTTTAATTGTAACAATAAATATCTTAAAATTTTGTAAATCTGTAAACATTTATATTTCACAAAATATTTGTAAAATGTTAATTTTTAATTTTTTTTCTACAATATCGAGTCTTGTAAAATTATAAATGCTTTTTAAAAACAATTTTAAATACTTCGAAATTTATAAACACATTTTCTAAAAAATAAAAATTATTTAGCACGAATATTAAATTAAACAATCGTTAAACATCCAATTGTTATACGTTTTGTGACTTAATCAAAAAATAACAGCAAAATGACCAACACTTCAAATATACACGAAAATTATTATATTTAGCACGAAAATTAAATGAAATAACCGTTAAACTGACAAAACACTCAATACACACAAAAGTCTCTAGTTTTATAAAAAAATATATTTGAAAAATTCAAGAAAAATATATTTCAAAGAAAATTTTCACTTGAAATAATTTACTCTTAAATGTTAAAACTTTAGTTTTTAAACTTAGATTTAACAAAATCTTGATGTCTTATAGAACTGACATAATTTTTTAACTTAGGAATATTTTAATATTTTGAAAAATTTCGTAAAATTTCATAAAACTTTATATTATCATAAAAAATTCAAATTTCAAATAAATTTTTTTTAAAAATTGTTACAATTTCGAGTTTTGTAAAGTTTTAATGGGATCTGCGGTCTGATCAATGGTAAATACTCTGATTTTAATATGCTAAGTGTATTTTAATTTAAAATTTTCAAAATTTGATTTGAGGTCTAAAACTCATCGTTTTAATGGATTAACCATCATGCATTTTCTGATTTTTGCAATTTTTTGATTTGGAGCCTAAAACTCACCGTTTTGGAGGGCTAACCATCATGCATTTTTTAATTTTTGGAAATTTTTGATTTAAATTCTTAAACTGTTTTGATAGGGTTACCATCATGCATTTTCTGATTTTTGGAAATTTTTGATTTGAGGCTTAAAATCCACCATTTTGATGGGCTAACAACTATCATCCATTTTCTGATTTTTAGAAATTTTTGATTTCAGACCTAGAAGTTAACGTTTACTTAGGCTACATCATGAATTTTCAATTTTGAAATTTGAAAAATTTCCAAAAATCAGAAAATTCAATTGGTTAGAAGCCTAAAACTCCGTTTTGTTAGGATAACCATCATACATTTTCTGTGAATACATTTGGAAATTTTTAATTTCTTACAGTTTTGATAGGCTTACCATCATGGACTTGCTTTTTTAGAAGGTTTTGATTTCAGGCCTAGTATTCACCATTTTGATGGGCTACCATCCTGCGAATTGCGAAAATTTGCGATTTGAGGCCTGAAACTCATCATTTTGATGGGCTAACCTTCCTGCATTTTCTGATATTAGGGGTTTTGCCGAATATCCGGTAGGCTGCAATAAAAATTGTTTTCTTATTGAAGTAAATGTTGGTTTACAGATCCCTATATGCTATTGTTAAGTTGCTGACTACTTTATGTATGACCTTATGTATGACTTCTGCCTATCCTGTTCATCAGTTGAATAGGTCCAGCATAGTCAACACCCTCATTAGCGACTGCTCGCAATTAATTCACTCTACTGGCCGTAGATTCCCCATTAATTCCTTTCCTTACAGCCAGGAGTTCTTTATGCCAGTATTGTTGTTCTATCTTAATTATCTGTACTTTCGCAAATTTAAACTCTGGTACGGCTACCTCCTTAGAACCGAAATTACTTTTAAATTTTTTTAACTATCTAAAAAATTCCAATTCTGATATTAACGAAAACATGTTCCGCGGATTAAATTTTACAAACCACTGACGTACATGTATAGACTGTGTACGACTATACAGTGTGTTAAACTAGCGGCCCACAACTATAGTCTTACATGTACATATACGTATGTACATAGATATAGTGTAATCCTGCCTATGAATTTATAGTTTTCCATTTTTATATACGGAAAATACACATATAATTGCTCCCCAAACTTTAGATAAACAATAAAGTTAATTTTATTTGTTTTGTGTGTGAGTCTGTATGTAGCTAGTGTATTTTCCTACTAAATTTATTTTAGATTTTCCCAATTTTATTTTATTTTATTTTTTTTTATGTTTTGTTTGGTTTTTTTGGTTATTGTAGTATTTGTTGTAGGAAGTCGAAATTTATTCGAATTCATTTTGAACGAAATAAAAATGGAATTTAAAAGGTTAAATTGGAAATTTGCCAACAAAATTTGAAAATTTGCTATACATATGTACATATATACGAAAAAGGGTTGCATACAGATGTCAAATAAAAATTTATGTTTTTTCAATTGAGTATACTATAGTATCCTTTTTTGGGTGGGTGCCCATTCCGATTTTATTTTTGTGTATTTATCGCGAATTTTTAAATTAAAGTAATTCAACATATTTTTACACACACACACTCGATATTGTACTTAAACATGAATTTATATATAGAACGCGTGTGAATAATAACAACATCAATTGAAAATCCCATAAGTGTTTTTCACCTCATCCCTGGATAATATACAAAAAAAAAAAATATTCTTCTTATATTGAATCTCCCTCATTTTCTATTATGTACATTGTGAAATGATCTCTCATTGTAATTATATATGAATATGAAATTATGTATATATGAAATAAAGGCGTTCACTTCTCTTATATTTTATTTCGTAATTCTAAGGGAATATGTGAAGAGGACACGCGACATGAATTACATACATCCAGGATTATAATTTGCGTGTTTTGATAGTTCAAAAAAAATAATAATAAAAATTTTTGATGGCACAATGCGGAATAATAGGTGAATTGTGTTTAAGTGTTTCGGTCAAATTGCTTTAATGATAACAACAAAAGCAATTTATTTGGACGAAACATAATTTGATTGAATTTGTTTAGTAATGTTTATTTTGTGGTTATAAATGATTACGCCCTGGGTGTTTACAATATTTTTATGATTACAAATTATTGACGCTAGTAAGAAGATCTAGCCAGTTAGCTTCATGATTAATGAAAACCCTGGTCGCGGTTTATTTCCTCGTCTTTAAACAGTTGTCAAATTTCAAAACGATAAATATTCGAATGAAAAATGGTAATTTGTAAAGAATTAAGGACTCTAAACATGTAAAGATTGGTTGTTAAGAGGACCTATGCCAAAAAAAAACAATTATCAAACGAAAACAGGACCCAAGAGCAAATATGACAAAAAAGATAACTGTCAAATGATATTTGTCAAAAAAAAATGTCAAACGGACAGTTGTCACCATGACAAATGTTAAAAACCAAATAATTTAAGGACAAACGTCAATTTTCACAGTGTTGATAAATGTTGGTGTAACAAAGACAAATGTCAAAACCACAAATGTTATAAAGATCACAAATGTCAAAACTACAGATGTCAAAGTTGTCCAATGAAAAAATGTTACAAATATAAATATCTCAAAAAGATCTGTTAAAACGATAAGTGTCAAAAGAACAAACGTCAAAAGGTCAATTGCCCCAAGAACAAATGTCAAAAAGACAAATGTCAAAAACACAAATAGCAAAACGACAAATGCCAAAACGGCAAAAAGACAGTTGTCAAACGAAAAAATGACACAAAGATAAATATCACGAAGACAATTGCTAAACAGACAACCTTCAAAATAACAAATGTCAAAAGAACAGTTGTCAATAAAACAAACGTCAAAAGGGACAGTTATCGTAAAGTTAAATGCTAAAAAAAATAAATAATTTAATGATAAACGTCAAATGTCACAGTGTAAATTAATTTTGGTTGTCACTAGGACAAATGTCAAACAGATAAATGTGAAAAAAAACTAAAGGACATTCGTCAGAAAAACAAGTGTCAAAAAAACAGAGATAGGGAATAATCCAAAGACTCTAAATATTGGTTGTTTCAAAGATAAATGTTATAACCACAAATGTCAAAAAGACAGTTGCCAAATGAAAAAATGTCACAAAGACAACTGTTAAAAAGACAAGTGTCAAAAGGATAATTGTCACAAGGACGAATGTCAAAAAACAAATATCAACAGACGAATGTCCAAAGTACAAATGTCAAAAGAACAGTCTACACTAGCTAAAAGTTGGTTGTTGCGAGGACAAATATCAAAAGAACAAATGTCAAAAATACCGTTGTCAAACAAAAAATGAAAAAAAGACAAATATTTTGACAGCTGTCAAAAGTACAAACGTCAAAAGAACAGTTGTCAAAAGTAGAAATGTCAAAAAATCTTAATTTAAACACAAACGTCAAAAGTCAGTTTGACAAATCTCAAAATAAAAATGTTAAAACCAAAATTGTCAAAAACAAAGTTGTCAAACGGAATGTAAAACGCCACGATGTTGATTAATAAAAAAAAAAAGACGAGACATAGACACATATAGTTCGTAGCCTTACCACAGAAATTGCTTCTCCACACTACCCTACTGTAACCAATTTGAGCTTCTCACGAAGCAGTAAATATCTCTAAAGCTCAATTTACTGAGATCCGTTAGATCTCACAGGAGGTGAGCTCCCAAAACTTTAAGTCTGTTTTGAGACAGACTATGACAGGTGCTTAACAAATGAAGAATATTTTCCTCCTCTTCTTCGTCGTTACAGCTTCGACAGTAATCATGAAAGAAAAAACCAAGTCTAGTGGCATGCTTTCCAATAATATAGTGTCCAGTAATGACACCCACAACCGTGCTTATATTATGCCGTTGCATAGATATTAGCTGATTAGACCTTTTTAAGTCCAGTTTAGGCCATATCTGTCTATTAATTACATATGTGGTGCAATTTGCCCATTTATTGTTTGTAATTTTACTTCTTTAAAGAGCAATTTCCATGTAGCAAGTGGTACATCAATGTCCACCAAGTAATACCTTGTCGCGCGTGTTCATTGGCTTTCATATTTCCCGTAATATTGCAATGCCCAGGCACCCATATAAAATGGATATTGAACTGTTCAGCCATTTCGTTAAGAGATGAAAGACAACTCCGGGCTACTTGCGACGTGATAAAGCCTGATTGTAAAACTGTAATAGCAGCCTGACTGTCCGTAAAAATGCCAATATCTCTTGCATAGATATTACATGATACTTTATCCTGTCTATGGCTTCCTTGATTAGTATAAGCTCTGCTTGAAAAATACTGCAATGATCAGCGAGGCGGGAAGAGAGATTTACATTTAGTTCTTCGCAGAAAACCCCTCCGCCGACCTTTCCATCAATTTCCGAGCCATCTGTAAAAAATTTAATAAAGCCTGACCTTAAAACTGTTCCATTCACCCAGTCCTCTCTGGCAGGAATATCAATTATAAATTTAACTTCGAGGATGATGTCGAGATGGTGTAGCCGATTGATTTGTGTCCCATTTGAGGGCCACCAAACTGTAACTCCATACATTAGAACTGGTCTAACTTCAGAGGGAATAAAGCCAATGGACAATGTGAGGCTTAAGCCCCCAACATTTTCCAATGGCATTTTTACAGGAGTAGAGTGCTATCGTAGCCTTTTTATTCTTTCCAAAATCTTCCAGCTTAGTTTACTATCCAAAATGAGACCCAAAAGTTTCACTTTATCTACAATGTTCAAAACAACTCCATTGAGATTTGGAGGGTCAAAGCGAGGAAGTTTGTAGTTCTTGGAAAAAAAACCAACTCAGTCTTCAGTGGGTTAACACTAAGACCACAACTATTGGTTCATTGAGTTAGAATGCCAAGAGCATTCTGCATAACATCTCTCAGGATACAAATATATTTACCAAAAGCGCCAATAGCAATATCATCTGCATAAGCCACCACTTTAAAGCCAGTCCCTTCCAGGTTTAGTAACAGGTTTGAGCATTTGATCAATCCAGCTTCTAATGGCCACATCCACCCCCAAATTTAAAAGTGGTTGCGTGATCGCCTCTGGTTTGACATTATTAAAGGCACCCTCAATTGAGGCTCGATTGATCTTTTAAGGTAAGCCTCTATCTGTCTTTCTAGAATGCCTCTATCTGTCTTTCAAAAATAAGAAGATAAACTAATAGGCCTATGGCTTTTGGGATTGCAATGAGAGCGTTTTCTTGGTATAAAAATTACATTTACTTTAGTCTATTTCTTTGGAATGTGACATAGTTCGAGGCTACTTTTGAAAATTACCTCAAGCCAGGGATCAGTTAAGTCAATGGTTTTCTGTATATCGGCAGGAATAATGCCATCCAGGCCTGCAGACTTAATAGGCTTGAAACTGTTTACTGCCAACAAGATAGTTCTTCTATATACAATTTTACCCGCGAGGCCAGTAGCCTTATTAGCCTTTGGCAAAATAGGAGGAGAATTGAAACAACCAGGAAAATGAGTTTCCAGAAGAAGCTCCAAGGATTCCCTACTTGTTGTAGTCCATTGTTCTTCCGGTCGTTGGAGATAACTTGGAATAACAGGACAAGTAGATAATATCTTATCTGGATTAGTCTCCAGGAATTGGGAGCTCTGAATCCAAGAACCCAATCCTCATTGACCCATGGTTCTTGAACCAAGACGACATCAACGTCAACTTTTAATATTTGGAGCAACAAAGCAGCTGGCGCCGCCTTACAGTGATGAAGATTGATTTGAATAAACTTAAGTATTAAGATTAGTTACAACCTCCATCACAGTGGAACCAGATTCTGTAGATTCAGATTCCAAACCGAGTCCGCAAAGTGACTCCATTGATAAAGACAACTCAGTGTCCAAAGTCGTCCCTTCTGTTTTATCAGAGATGCGACTGCGTATCAATTGGGTAACCGTCCTCAGACGAAGTTCCGTGCATTGCGGAAGTATCCTCCTCTGGTTCTGGTGCCCTGACTTAGCAGCCCCATTATTTTTTAAAACTTTTAAGGGCACTAAAGCCATAGCTTACCACACCACTTGTTTTGGCTAGCATCGCCAAAGACGGTGTGTTGATTATAATGACAACCGATCTGTTGTCCTCTTTAGCTTCGTCTACCCTGGCTGTCTTCCAGTTGAAAGTTGGCAAATCTAGATTGCTAATCTGCAACAATTCTGCCATCCTCCTGAGCTCCATCAACCACTTCAGTAACAAGTGGATCTTTTAGCACCTCACTAAAAGACCTACCTGCAGTTACCTGCAATTTAGACCTCGTAGTGGGCTTCGGAGATTCATCCTGTGATCTCTGTCTTTTGGACAGAAAACATTCAGATGAAGCTCCTGGCATTGTTTTGACAATCTTAGTAGCCCACGAAAGCGTGATTACATGTTTATCCGTTCTCACATCCACCGGAATTTCTTCTATTTCAAGGCTTTTCATGCTTTTCTCCTAGCATTAAAAGTTGGTTTAGAGGGACCAGCTTTGTCGTTGCATAAATCCACTTCCTCACCTTTAGGTAGAGAGGGCCTACAGACCCGTTTCTTCTTATGTGGTTTGGAGGGACCTGCATTATTTTTACACGTATTCCCTCCTCAACTATAGAGAGAGTAGGCCTATTTCTCCTTATTTGAATTTTCCGGATTTTTAAGAGTTCCGGACTCTTTATTTTTTATTTTAAGATCCATGTTTGTCCAACGAGTAGCGGGAAAAAATGGTGTCCATCCTTGCAGAGATCCACAATACAAAGATAAGGTTAAGAACAAGTGGAGGTCGCTAGGTATCCGGAGGGCCCCCAGCCAGATTGATCATCAGCACGGAATTTCAAAATAACAGAGAACAGCATTTGGCAAATAACGAATTTCAATTTGGCTATTACGAATTAATTATGGTAAAAAAACTTTATGCAGAGGTCAATATTTTTTACCTTTCACTCATTTAATTAAATTTAACTTTTTAAAACCCTGAGATTTTGGTCTTTGTTACGGTTTTTAAATTAGGAGGTTCACATTTTCAGCTTAAAAAATCGAAAAACTGTATTTTATAAATGTAATCCACGGACTATCAACTTATAGCTTTAAAAAATAGAAGAAACGTCACCCTTCTTTACACCTTTTACACATTTAATTGCTAAATTATAAATTTCCATTTATCTATCATTTAAAAAAAAAAAACGAAACGTGTCATAGCAATTAGTTAAGCTCTTGTAAATTTATTTTACAAAACCCTGAACATTTTATAAAAAAAAACTCACTTTGTTATGACATTTTAGATTAGAAGCGCAGAAGACGATATAAGACGCCGGAAATAATAAAATATGTCTTCAATAAATACTTATAATAGAGTTTACAGTTGGATGGTTTGTTTTATATATCAGAGTACATTTAATATATAATGATGGCCTTTTGGCATTGACCCCCTCAAGATTATTTATTTAATATTATTTTTTGTGTATAGTGTTGTCTGGTAGTAATATCGAATTTCGAGTAAAGTAAATAAATTATAGTTATATACTTATATATAAGATATCGCCAAGATGTTTATATTTATATGAACGCGAGACGGTGATTTATGGCGAAATTAATTTTCTTGTTTGTTTCTTATATGAATATAAATAAGACATCGTGTAAACAAAAAAAAATGTATAAAAGGTTAGATTCAATCACTTCAATATATATTGTGTGGATGCGAAAATAACAAAAAGTTCTGCTCTCTATTCATTAAAATCCATTATCCTAAGTGATTCGTCTTTTTTTTGCGTTTTTTTATTTTCCATAAAATAATTAAGGATACACACAACATATAGTATATGGAAATTGTCTACCCTCTAAACTCTTTTCTTGCGGTGTTTTGTTAAAAATTTTTTTTTAGATAATCACCTCCCACCGCGCTGTGTGACCCTCATTTTTAACCATTATATGTGTTGTTTTCATAAATTTTCATAATTTTTCATTCATGTTTATTGTAATTTTCATCATCATCCCTTTCAAACCAACAAAACCAACAAAAAAAAAATAAATTAAAAACCATCACCGTCACGATCTATACGATTACATTTTTTTTGTTGTACTAAATAAATAAAAATGGTGCGGTTTACGGATTATATTGGATTAAAACGCGAAATAATTCAATTACAGATGAATTAACAAAACGCGTGCGGGTTGTCTAAATATCATAAGCATACACTATGTATTTGTACACTCGGCTGTAATCAAATTTTTGTTTGTTTGTTTGTTTGGTTAGATTGAATGAAAACGACGTTCGAAGTGTGTGTATATATATGTGTCTGTCTGTCTGTCTTTCCGACATTGTGCGGTTAAATAAATTATGGTTAAATATACGAAGAAAAGCGTAAAAAAAAAATTTCCCTCCAAATCACCGGTTTATAACTCCAAACGAGCCAAAAATCATATATAATAAATTAATGTGTGTAATATGTGCGCTCGTTGCTCTGCTCTTTATACATAAGAGAAAAAAATGTTTGTTTGTTTTTTAAGAAACCCCCGTAGGGAATCGTTAAATTTTATCATTCTCTTACATATTTTTTTTTTTTGTAATTTCGTTTTTTTTTTTAATAAATTGACTGCGATATATTTCTCAGCTATGTATGGCATACCGAAACCAACATAAATACGAACCAACATAAATATATTTTTTAAGACAGTCAATTAATGTTCAATCATCTGCATCTGTAATTCATTCGTATGTTATATGTCTATCTAGTGGAAAAGTGTTATGTAGAGCAAAACCAAAAACAAATATGTTTCCCTTTTAAGATCCTATATAGTAATAATAATGATAAATGATTTTAAAAGCCATCGTTGGTCCGTACCGTATCAACAACTTAGTGTTACCGATACCGAACTTTTTAATCCGTGGAGATTTATTGAACTAAGCTTACTTTAACAACTGATAACTAACTTTTTGACGTTTGTGATTTTGACATTTGTCCTTGAACAATATTATTGTAAAATAAACATCGTGACGTTTGACCGTTGTCCTTATAGTATTTATTTTTTGACAACTGTCCTTTTAACCTTTATATTTTTGACATTTGTCTTTTTGACATTTGGCTTTATTGTAGCAATTGGAATAATAAAACAATCGTTATGGTTACATTTATTAACATCGTGACGTTTGACAATTTTGTTTATAGTTTGTATCTTTTGACAACTGTACTTTTGACACTTTGAAATTTGTCCTTTTGATATTTTGCCTTTTTGACATTTGCCTGTTTGACCCTATACCGTTAGTCCGTAAATTTTAATTTTTTGACATTTGTCCTTGTGCCAACTGTCTTGACAATTATCATTTTAGACATTTTGACATTTGCTTTTATGGTAGCAACTGAGAGATTTTTTTAGTCCTTAATCACGTTTTGCGAATTGTGAGTCCAGTTCTAAAGAATTTTTTAAGCTTTGAGTTTGGTATCGGTCCTGATGTCTTGAATCTACATAAAAGTAGATCTCGTACTGGCGTCAATAACTATCATCCGTCCAATTGCATTAGATCTGGTTCTGTTAAAGACAACTTTATGTTTTACAAGTGTTACGTTGATTCTAGTTAAGGATTAGCCTTCGCAGTTTAGACTCCGACCTTCTGTCTTGAACATTTTTAGTTAGTAAACCAAATTCTAAACACTAAGTGCAGGCAGAAACATTTTACCAAGTAACATAAAGGTTAAAGGTAAATTTAAAAAATTAGCTCTTTGATTCTAGGACAATTATTTTTTTGTTTGATCATTCTTCGAGATGGATTCATCATCAGAAGATGAGTTTTTCTTAAGTGACCGCGTTACAAATATAAGATTTTTTTTTTTTGTTCAAACTTTAAACGTTAAACGTTAAAAAAACTGACAAAATCAGTTTAATGATTATTTCATTTAATTTCCGTGTTAAATAATTTTTGGTGAATCTGTAATTTGTGTATATTACAGATTGGAGTTTTGTGTGTTGAGAGTGTTGTGGTCATTTTACTGTTATTTTTTGATTGATTCACCAAATGTGTAACAATGGATCGAGTATTTTTGGCCGTTTTGAAAATAAAGACCTTTAGATATATCATGGAAAAGTTTTGAAAGAAGTGGGAATTTCGAACTGTGTTCGAAATTAGAATGTCCAATTAGCTGTAGTACTATTACAAGCTTTGGTAGACACAAAATGCATATTTTTAATTATTGAAGTCGGCGGCTACGGGAAACAGTTATGGTAGAACAATCGCGTCCTCTTTGTTGTATCTCATAAAAAATCCTTAAAATTCACAGAAGACACTGTTTTATCAATCACTATAATTATAATTTTCAGTAACGAATTATTTAATTTATATAAGCCGCGCTCCTATATGTTCGGCACGCAGTGAAACATGTTAGCTGACCCCAGCTCCTGCTAAAGTTCTTCTAATCTAAAATTTGGAATAAAAATCCTAGGATAAAAAATCGAATGCTAAAAAATCGTAAGATAAAAAGTTTTGGATAAAAAGTAACGGAATAAAAAATGCTAGACAAAAAGTCGAGGATATAAAAAATCCAGAATGAAGAATCCTAAGAAAAAAATCCTAGGATAACAAATCAAATGCTAAAAAATCGTAAGATAAAAAGTTTTGGATAAAAAGTAACGGAATAAAAAATGCTAGACAAAAAGTCGAGGATATAAAAAATCCAGGATGAAAAATCCTAAGAAAAAAATCCTAGGATAACAAATATGTTAAGATAACAAATTTCAGGATGAAAAATCCGAGATAAAAATCGTAGGATAAAAAATTCAGGATAAAAAAACCTAGGTAAAAACTCGTACGATAAAAATCCTTGAATCAAAAATCACAAATTATCTGAAACAAAAAAGATAAAAAATCCTAGAACAAAAACTACCCGGATAAAAAATCATAAGATAAAAATCCTAGTGTAAAAAATCCCAGGATAAAATATTCTGGGATCAAATATCTTAGGATAAAAAATCTAATGTAACAGGGTCAAAATTACGGAATAAAAATGCCGAATTAAAAATACCTACGCACCTGCGAGAGTTATCAAGCCTTTAGCCATACCAATTTTTCTAATCTAAAACCCTGCGAAGGCCGGGAAGAAAAATTAGTGATAAAAATCCTAGGTTAAAAAATTCAAGATAAGAAATTCTATGATAAAAATCCTAAGATAAAAAAGCAAAAATCCTAGATACAAAATTTAGAATAAATTGCCTAAGATGCAAAATTTAGAATAAATTGCCTAAGATAAAAATCTTAGGATACAAAGTAACGGAAAAATCTTATATAAAAAATCGAAGATCAATATACTATATAAAATATCCAGGATAAACAATCCTGAAAAAACTGTGATAACAAATGTTAGGATACAAGATCCTATGAGCCCGCGACAGTTATCCAAGCCCTTAGCCTCAATAGTTTTTCTAAAGTTCTTCTAATCTAAAGCCCTTCGGGGAACCGTGAGAAAATATCTGGGTTAAAAATCCTAGGATAAAAAATCCTATGATAAAAACTGCCACATTTCAAAAATTTCAAAAATTCAGAAAATACATAATAGTTAGCCCATAAAAACTACCCTATTTTGAAAATGGAATAAAAAATTCTAGAATTAAAGATCCTATATCAAAAATCCTAGGATAAAAAATAACGGAATAAACAATGCTAGATAAAAAATCGAGGATACAAAATACTAAATAAAAAATCCATTATTAAAAACCTAGGAAAAAAAACCTGAGATAACAAATGTTAAGATAAAAAATCAAAGATAAAAAATCTTAAGATAAAAATCCTAGGGTAGAAATTCTTACGGTAAAAAATCCTAGGATAAAATATCTAAGGATAAAAATTAGTAGATATAAAATCACGGAATAAAAATTCCAAGATGAAAAATCCTATGAGACCACGAAATTTATCAAAGCCTTTAGCCTCAACAGTTTTTCTAAAGTTCTTCTAATCTTAAAGGCTTCAGGGACCCGCAAAAAAAATCCGGGATAAAAATCCTAGGATAAAAAATCCGATATAAAAAGTCCTAAGATAAAACGTCCTAGAAAAAACCTCCTAGGATAAATCAATCTAAGGAAAAATCAGGGATAAAAGTCCTTGGTTAAAAAATTCAAGATAAGAAATCCTAAGATAAAAAATAAAAAATTCTAGAATAAAAAATCCTAAAATAAAACATCCTAGATACAAAATTTAGAATAAATTGACTATGATAAGAAATGTTAGGATAAAAATTAACGAAAAAATCCTAGATAAAAACCGAGATTAAAAATACTAGAAAAAAAATCCATGATAAACAATCCTGGGAAAAAACTGCAATAACAAATGTTAGGATAAAAAATCCAATGAGCCCGTGACAGTTATCAAAGCCCTTAGCCTCAACCGTTTTCCTAAAGTTCTTCTAATCTAAAGCCCTTCGGAAGGCCGTGAGAAAATATTTGGGTTAAAAATCCTAGGATAAAAAATCCTAATTCTATAAAAACTGCCCCTATTGAAAATTTTTCAAAATTAAAAAAATACATGATGGTTAGTTAACCCGTAAAATTAGCTATTTTTCAACAATTTCCTAAATTAAAAAAATACGTGATGGCCGCTAATTATAACTGCTAAATTTGCAATAAATTGCAAGAATAAATTAAAACATAATTGTTGGCCCATTAAAATTGATATGTCCCAAATTCAAAATTTCCAATATTTAAGAAACACGTGATGGTTGATCCATTAAAACTGCCATATTTTGAAAATTTTCAAAATCAGAAAATACGCACTGGTGGCTCAATAAAACCGTCACTTTTCGAAAATTTCTAAAACCCAGAAAATACATAAAAACCGCCCCATTTTGAATATGGAATAAAAAATCCTTGAATAAAATATCCTAGATAAAAATACCTAGAATAAAAAATAACGGAATAAAATATTCTTAATAAAAATGAAAAAAATGAATAAAAAATCAAGGAATAAAAATCTGGGATAAAAAATCTTAAGATAAAAAATCCTAGGGTAGAAACTCCTACGGTAAAAAATCCTAGGATAAAATATCTGAGGGTAAAAATTACTAGATATAAAATCACGGAATACAAATTCTGGGATGAAAAATCCTATGAGACCACGAAATTTATCAGAGCCTTTAGCCTCAACAGTTTTTCTAAAGTTCTTCTAATCTAAAGCGCTTTAGAGACCCGCGATAAAAAATCCGGGATAAAAATCCTAGGATATAAAATCTGGTATAAAAAATCCTATGATAAAAAATCCTAAGATAAAAAATCCTAGGATAAACCTCCTAGGATAAAAAGTAACGGAATAGTTACAAGGTAAAATGTACGATAAAAAATCCTAGAATCAAAAATCACAGAATAAAAATCCTGGATAAAAAATCATAGGCTAAAAAATCTTAGGGTAAAAAATCCTAGAATAAATAATCCTGAGACAAAGCCCTTAAGGTTAAAGTATCTTAGGATATAAATTCCTAAGATAAAAACCACGCAATAAAAATTCCGAGATACAAAATCTTACGAGCCCGCGAGAGTTATCAAAGCCTTTAGCCTCAACAGTGTTTCAAAGTTCTTCTAAACTAAAATCTTTTGGAGGACCGCGATGAAAGAATTATTTTTAAAAAAAAATTAAGTAAAATAAAGGAAATAATTTTATAGGATAAAAAATCTTCTGATAAAAATCCTACGATAAAAATCCTAGAATACAAAATTACAGATAATAAATTTAGAAAAAATCTCCTAAGATAAAAACTACGAAAAACAAATCACGGATAAAACATCATAGGATAAAAAGTCCTAGGATAGAAAATCATCGGATAAGAATCCTAGGATAAAAAATCGTGGGATAAAATATCTAAGGATAAAAATTTATAAGATAAAAAAACCACGGAATAAAAATTCCGGGATAAAAAATCTTACGAGCCCACGAGAGTTATCAAAGTCTTCAGCTTCAACAGTTTTTCTAAAGTTCTTCTAATCTAAAACCTTTTTGAGGACCGCGATGAAAAATTCGGAATAAAAATTCTAGGTAAATAATCCTATGATAAAAATCCTAGAATAAAAAATTCCAGATAATAAATCTTGAATAAATCTCCTAAGATAAAAACTTCTACGATCAATAATCCTAGAATCACGAAAAATAACCTAGGATAAAAAGTCCTAGGATAAAAATCCTAAGACAAAAAATCCTGGGATAAAATATATAAGGATAACAATTCCTAAGATAAAAAATCACTTATTTTAAAATAAATTTCGTTTATTTTCAATATACTGACACTGACAATAGCGACTAACAAGTACCCCTCGACCACTTAGGCCGTTTTAGATGCATATAATGTTATATCCAAATATTATATCACCTCCTTTCAAATAAATCATATATTTTAATTTTTAAAGATGAAAATTAAAAAAATATATTTCCAAGTTACTTAATTAAGATAAAATATAATTATTAGAAAAAATTTTATATGTTAGGAAAATGTAAGACGGAGATTAGAAAAAGAATACCAACCTCTTAAAAATGTGGTAACAATAAATATAAATTAAAATTATTATTTTTGTTAGTTTTTTTTATTAATATAAGTGTTTATTTATATAATGGATTTAGTATATATACAGTGGATTAACAATATGTCACACATTTATATATATATTTTTTCTGGTCATTTCATATCTGCCGGCAACAAAAAAAAATTATTTTTTTTTGCTTCCCCATTTATTCTTAATACCGAATATTATTTTGATATCATTAAAAATTTATTTATGATCATTTTCCTAAAATTTATGAGTTTTCATTTTCATTATTATTATTATGTATTGTTGTTGTTGTTGTATTAAAATCTCATTTATCATCCTTCATCATCATCCAAAATAAAAATAATGTATTTGTGTGTGAAAAGGATTTTCATTATGTACGTGAAAAAATGTATCTAGAAAAAACCTTGTATTTATTTCCCACCGCACTAGCACCACCACCAAAAAAAAAACGTAAAAAAAAGGATTTCACACACAGTAATTGTTTGTTACGAAAATTTTCGCTCAAAAATATTCACACTTAATGCCCTCTTTTCATACAACATATACGTGTATATATTCTATATGTATAAGTAGTATATACCATCTTTTGGTGATGTTGCCTATTGTTATATGCGGAAAAAAAATGTTTGAATAGATTTTCACGCAGTGCGAAAAGTAAATAAATTTTTTATAATAATAAACGCGCGGTATGCGTGCCTGTAAGTGTGGAAAAATATTTGTGGTGGGAATTACGATGGATTTTTTTCCGGGTAAAACATTTTTTTAAGTGAGTAGGACTGTGATTCTCATTTTGTGAAATTTTGAAATTTGTACGTATGTGCGATGTTGAATTTTATTAAATTTATGTTTTGGAGAAATTTAGTCCTTATATAGGGATAATTTAGAACTTTAAAAATTTGATATTTAAATTTGTATGTAATTTTTGCCAGAATCTTAAAAACCGGATCCAAAAATTTACACATTTTGATTTTTGACGCCATGTTTAAAAGCGCAAAATAGAACGTCAAATGTCTCTTCAGTATAAATTTATTTATATATATATATATATATATATATATATATATATATATATATATATATATATATATATATATATATATACACGATCTTGATCAGCAAACCTCCTGATTATTGTTCTTGTTTGAGGTGGTAGTGTTCAGGATGTTGTAATATTTGAAAATCTTTACATTTTAAATCTACATTAGAGTTAATACATAAACATGTCTTGATCATTTTTTTAAACGCGATCATATAAATAAATTATGCGATCATCTTCGAAAATCAATTATTTGACTATCCATTTATGAATATCGCTATATTATCTGAAATTTGTTTGCTATATATCAACGGTTGATCGTAATGTGTTTATGTGTTTTGTTCTATGATCATTTATCCGATCACTATTTTTGCGAACTTATGGATGTTATGCGTATTGCTTAGTTAGAATAGTGAAATGTTCCACCACGTTTCAATGCGAATGGCCGATTTCTGGTTTGTCATATCTTAAATGATTTTTCGGCAGAATTTGCTGAGTCCCATACAATAGAGATCTGATGGTATCCATGGGCGTCTAAAAATCGAACTTTAGATTTGAATTTATCTCATCGTCATAATCATTTAAATTTACCAGACTTACAAATGTGCATCGATTTTCAATTTTTAATATACTATTTGCGATATATAATCTAGGAAATATTTTTGCTGAATAGCAAATTTATTCAGACGCATTAGGTAGGGAAGATTTAATTTTAACAGATTTTTCTGTCCGAGCTGGGATCGTAATTTGCGATTGATGTATCGAATATTGTTAAAATTTGTATATGTAATCAATTTATTATCAGTGCGCCTAAATCTATTAAAAAATCTAATATTTTATTTTCGATTTATTTTTATTTCGATCCATAAAAAAAAATATTAGCACGAAAAATAAATGAAATAACCGTTAAACTGAATAAATACGTAGTTGTAATTACAAGAAAATATAAACAAAATCAAACTGATATACATACATTTCAATACACACAAAACTCTATAATTTTCTATAAATTTAATTAAAAAAAAATTAAACACTAAAATTAAAAGAAATAACCGTTAAACCTACAATACGTTTTAAAAATTTAAAAATTAGTAATAACTTATATTAATTTAAAATTTGTATTTAAATATTTTAAATTTTATAAAAAATTATTACAAAATTTATTTTAAAATTCGAATATAATTTTAAGCTTAAGTCAAATTTAAATTGGGAAATTCTGTAAATTTTTAAAAAAATGTTAAAACATTTTTGAACAAAAACGGCACTTTAGCACTTTACTATGAATCGTGTGTACAGATCATGATCATTCGAGGGCAATTTCTTATAGAATTTTTGCCTTATTTTTTTAACTTTAGAATAGCCGCATTCTCACACTGTTTAATTCTCACAGCAGTGACATAAGGCTATAAGAAGCAGTTTTGTAAGAAATGACTTTTCAGATGTAGGAATCATGGTTCCTATATAATCATGATTATATTATATATATATATATATATATATATATATATATATATATAAATATAAATATACATATACATATATATATATATATATATATATATATATATATATATATATATATATATATATATATATATATATATATATATATATATATATATATATATATTTATGCTATATCTGCTATAGTTCCGTTAGCAATGGCAACAATTTCATTCTGATCTGGTTTCATCAAATTTTGAAACATGTTTTTTTGCATATATGAGCAAATCTGTTAATTATCAAATGATTTTCCCTTGTGGTATTATGTGTGCGTTCTTTAAGGTAGACCACAAATACAATTTACTTTAAAGTCGACTTCATCCTACATATCGAGTTTCATCATAATCGGTTCAGAACTCGCCGAGTTCCTTCTTAACTGGCCTTATTCCAGAACTTTCCCAACAAATCATCTTAAAATCCCATTTTCATCCTACATATCGAATTTTATCATAATCGGTTAAGAACTCGCCGAGTTCCTTTCTAGCTGGCCATATTCCAGAACTTTCACAAACAATCATTTTTAAATTCCATTTTCATCCTACATATCGAGTTTCATCATAATCGAGATTAAGAACTCGCCGAGTTCCTTCTTAACTGAACTTATTCCAGAACTTTCCCAACAAATCATTTTAAAATCTCATTTTCATCCTACAAATCAAATTTTATCATAATCGGTTAAGAACTCGCCGAGTTCCTTCCTAACTGGCCATATTCCAGAACTCTCCAAAAAATCATTTTTAAATCTCATTTTCATCCTACATATCGAATTTCATCAAAATCGGTTAAGAACTCACCGAGTTTCTTCTTAACTGGCGATATTCCCTAAAAAAACTTTCTCAAAAAATCATTTTAAAATCGCATTTTCATCCTGTATATCGAATTTCATCATAATCGGTTAAGATCTCGCCGAGTTCCTTCCTAACTGGCCATATTCCAAAACTTTCCCAAAAAATTATTTTTAAATCCCATTTTCATCCTACATATCGAGTTTCATCATAATCGGTTAAGAACTCGCCGAGAAAGCATTTACCCGAGTTCCGTTAGCCGCGAATAAACTGAATTTTGAATCGATTACTAAATTATTATACCAATTTTGCGGTACAACAAAAACATCGGCTCCGGTATCAATAAAAAACTTGCGTTTTGTACAAAGGTCCATGATTAGAAGACGACTCGAACCTGCTTCATCACTGTTAGTCGTCTCTTCGTGATGAGTGCCTTTGCAAGACGATACACATTTTAACACCTTGTCTTCGAATCGCTGAAGGTAAAATCACATTTCTTTATCAAAATGTCTACTATTTGATTGCGACCTATTTCTTGAATTTTGCGAGTCTGAACGATTAGAAAAACGGGAACGAGAATTTGTTTTCAGAATAGCCGAAATTTCAGAGAATAATTCTGATTTCAACTGTAAAAATTTTGCATTTAAATCCGTTTCCGAAAACGATGACGAATAATTTGTTGTAGAAGAAACGGAAACAAGATTGAAATTTTGCGGCTGAATATTTTCTGAATTTTTAATCGGATGGATCCGTCCGTCTAACTACCTCATTTTTAAATGTAGTTTATAGAAGTGCTCTTTTGTCTTTCGTTATTTAGTCTGCGAAGGTGTCATGTGACACGTTCCGAAAGTCTATTTTCGGGTATGATTTTTAAAAATTGGCCAGTAATTAAATCATATCCCAAAGCTCTTTTATCAATTTTGTTTAAAGAGATATTCTTTATTTAGGAGGATAATTTAGGTTTCTAAATCACATTTAAAACTACGAATCTTGCAAAACTTTTTAAAATAAAGGCAAGTCTTAAATTTTTACATGATCATTTATTAAACATATAAGTTGAATAACACAATACCACCTGTTAGTTTTTTTTTTTATAAAACCGTCATATCGCAACAAACCCATTACTAATAATTTTCGTTCGATCGATCACTATTATAATTAGGGTTCGTAACCAAAAACATGAATAACTTTTGACATCAAAATAATAATTTTTTCATTAATTATAAAATAACCTCAAAAATTTAAATTCACAAAACAAACAATTTACACAAAATTTCAACCCTACCACCTCTCTCACATACAGCACACCCAAACACCCATCTTATGTTCAGCCTATTTCAAATTAATCATTTCTTATTTATTTATTGTATATATTGTAATGTTTTATTATTCATTTTTGTTTTTGTATGTTGTCAGTTTGTCTCTTTCTCTTTCACTCTCTCGACAAACATTTAAAAAACAACAAAAATTTTGTTTGATTTTATCATACGAAGTAAAAAAAATTTTTTTTTTGACAAGACAAGTGATGTATTTTCATTTATATTTTTTTTTAAAAATGAATGACCCACGAGGTTCATAATTTTTAAATTTAGTTTTTTGTCTTCTTCTTTTTCGTAGCTTGGAAGCATAAAACAACAAATAAAACAAACATCAAAATGATTAAAGATGCGAATCGAAAAGAAGAATACAAAATTTTGTTGACCCTTTCAGGATTAGAGTCTCCATATTCGTATTTTACGGTATATCGATTAATATTTGTCAATTTGACTTGAACTGCAGTTCATTGGACATTTTTATATGATAATAATGACGGGATTAAATGCGCGCACCCAATTCTCGAGGGTTAACCAATATTATTTTAGTGTTCGAACCAAAACAAGTTATGGCTTATAAATTATGATAGTTTTAAACTATCCCGCGGACTTTTTTTTTTGATAGATATTTGTATATACGTTTGTACCTCATTATCTTGTTTCTCTTTAGTCTGATATCTTTAAAAAAAAAATAATTGTATGTTTTTAAGATTATAAATGATTATATGAATATATGATTGAATATAAATTGATGATTTGAAATCTTTCACATGAATAATGACTTAAAATTGAAAATATATTGTAAGATGCTGTGTGTGCTTATCGTGATTGAAACATCTCTTGGATTCGTATATATTGAAAGGTAGTTTATTATTTTTAATTAGAAAGATGTTAGGTTGACTTTCGATCATGATCATGATCATCTATATGTACATGTATATATACGATGACTGAACTTCGCTTAACCTTTTAGTTTTAATTTTAACGTATTTTTTTTTTTTGTATGTACATACATTAAATTAATCACCTTATATACTCGTAAGACGTATTCTCATCAATCAAAACATAACAAAAACAATAACAAGACAAGAAACGAAACGAAACAGAATAAAAAATAAAAAAACTCTAAAATCTTGTTAGTAAAAATGTCTAGATTAGATTGGATTGGATTAAAATTAGAAAAGAGCGTTAGGTACCGAACTAAATAGAAAGAGAGTGTATATAGGGTCTGTTTTTTTTTGATATCGGAGAAATCGGAGAGATAAATTTACTGTCAAATTTTCAGATATGCGTTTTTTTTTAATATCCGAGAAAAAAATTATCTCTCTGTGTCGTTTTTTTTTACGCTCCGATAATTATCGGATACGATCTTTTTACTCTGAAAAAATGTACAGATTATTTTATATTTTTTAGTAAATTCTAAAATGGCGCCTCCGATTAATGTTGAGCTATCAGGTGACAAATAAAACTTTAATTTAGGGAGTTTAATGCTGAAATTCATAAAATAATTTATTATTTTTGGTACTAAAAAATAACACAAAAAATATTTTTTTCGATCTGATAGATAAAAATCGAAGAAAAAAATTATCAGATATATCCGATAAATAATCTCTCTGATCTCTCCGATTTCTCCGATATCAAAAAAAAACACGGCCATTGTTGTCGGAATATAAACATAACCAAAAAATTATATATAAAATCGTGGTATTGTGCAAGGTCTTGTTCGAGTGTATGTGTGTGTGTGCCTAAATTAATTGAATTTTTCGTATATATATCTTATTAAAAATTACAAATCAGCGGGAAATGATAAATAAGTTTTAAGGTTTTTGAAAGTTTGGTGTGTACGAAATTTTAAAACAAATCGTGATTATTATAAAAAAAAATGTAATGTAAAAGTGGCGCGGCCACGGTTTTTTTAATAACACATATAATATATGGCAAAAGAAGTTTTTATTTTTTAAACAAATAAAATTTACATATTTACCAATATATCAAATAAAGTGTTAAATTTTAACACACAAAAGGCGTGCCATCAAACATTTATCTAGATATGATATTTTATTAATTTGGAAACAACATAAACCAACAAACTATTCAATTAATTTCTAATATATAATTTTTTTTTTTATATATCCGAGACACAAAATATTTAAACTATCCAATTACAAAAATTAAAGTAACAAAAAAAGGTATTATTTATCACACTGACGCGTATGGAAATTTGATATTTTCTTAAATCTCAAATGTCATGTCTTTAGAATTTTTTTTTTTTTAAGAAATTTAATTTTATTAACAAAAAACAATAATAAATTGAATTTCAATAGATGGCCATAATTATTGTTAAATTATTATTTTTTGTTAAAATCTATTTTGTATTCCTCCCCGGAGGGGAACATCCAAAAATTCAGAGATCATATTTCTGAACATATACATATAATATAATGAAGTTTCCTTTTCATAATTTCTTTATATAATGTTTTATTAAGTAATTGAATTTAAACATATTTAGTTTTATGTTTCAATATATCCATCTGTCAATTTTTTTTTTTTACGATTTCCCTAACATAATCGTTTTACTTTGACTGATTATTGATTATTAATGCAATATACAACATAATTTATTTTTATTTTTTTAAATAAGTCATGTGGTGCACGATCGCGCAGATTTATCTGTCGATCATGATCAAAACGACATTGAAATCAATCATGTTCGTGATATAGAGTTAGCTTTAAAATATGTTAGTCTTATGTTTCCTGATCGTTTAAATAATATAGTGATCGTTACTTATATATATATATATATATATATATATATATATATATATATATATATATATATATATATATATATATATATATATATATATATATATATATATATATATATATATATATATATATATATATATATATATATATATATATATATATATATATATATATATATATATATATATATATATATATATATATATATATATATATTAATTAAAACAAAACAAGCGCTACTGAGTTCATGCGCTGCTTTCTATTCCGTTTTTTTAAAACTTTGAAGTAGAAGACAGTTAAAGCAAATTTTTAAAATCTTGGTTTAACCAAATTAGCAATATTGTTTCTAAATTATCGGCCAACAGTTTCTCTCTATGAGAACTTAAAATAAACTTCAAGGAACTGAAACATTTTTCGACAGATACCTGGGTTGCTGGAACTCCGAAAACAACTTGTGCTAGTGCAAACAGTTCAGGATGCAATAATTTTTTAGATTTCCAATATTCTAAATTGGATGATTTTCGAGAAAGAGCCGGTACATTATCTAAAGCCTCGAGTATGGATAAAATGTTTATTTACTGTCACTCTAAGCCTGAAATAAAATTGTAGTACGTGCTGCTGGGTATAGAGCATCTCTGATTTCTATCGCTCTTGCCCAATTATTAGGCTGTATTTTAACACCCATGTTCATTGCTATATTATTATAGTCGGTCTGATTTTTTAAGACGAAGTCAAGCATGCGGAATGTGAATGACCAACGTGTAAACAATCCAACGGCAGAATTAGTAATTGCTTTTGATTAACTAGTAACATTCCTGATGGAGTGCGCAAGCTTTTCACAAATGTGCGAATATAACAAAGAGATTTATGTTCGCCCTTCAAGCTATCTGTGATTGCTAGCTGTAGCGTAAAGAGTTTATCGTGTCGTCTAATATTTCGTCCTCGACGTCTATTGATTTTACACTTTCCTCATCTTCTGAATAATCGCCACTTAATCATCATCCTGTTTCTCGGCTGTGGCTTCGACATTACGTAAATTTTCAACTGTTAATTTTTTGTCTAATATTTTGATTGCCTTTACCATGTTAGCCCCATTGTCGCTGGTGACTGTATAAATGTAACGTAACTCAATTCCATACTTCTTGAGTACATTCTGAATTTTACTAGCTATATAATCGCCCGTATGCTTTTCTTTTAGTTGTAACATAGCCAGTGTCAACATAATAATTTTTCCTTTGTGAATAAATTGTGCACTAATACCGAATACACTACGTTTAACAGAGTCTATTTTGATCGATAGAAGCCTCTCGTTTAAATCATTTTTAATTTTTTGTTGTAAACTACTAGCAACATCTTCCATGTACATTTTTTAATATTGGTAGTGGTTATTGAAAATTTATGTTTCCGTTTGTTGCTTCAATAATGGGATTTAGAATTTTTCGAAATTTTGAATCATTTATACCCGAAAATGTTCTTCCATTTTTAGTGACTAGCTCCAAACATGCGTTTTTAATTTCAGATTTACTCAATTTAACATTTGGAATGCAACGTTTCTCAGTTACGACAAAATTCCGTAGCGAATAATTTGGAAGGCCTTTTAAAACTTTTTTTGGCTGGTTACTCGTGATGGTTTCTTGGTGTTCGTGCTTGTGGTAAATTTGAAAATGTTTTAACAAATTCTCAGCATGATTGCCTTTAATTTCCTTATTGCATAGCTTGCATTTATTAAATAAAGTAGTTCCGACAAACACTGGTTTGCGATTGCGGCATGGTCCTTGTACCATATGAAATTTTTACTGTATTAAAGTATAAAAAAAATAAATTATAAATTTTGGAATTTTAAAGCGAATCTGAAAAATGTGATAAATATTTTCGAAGATAAGTATAACCTAACTCGTATTATCGATACGTCTTTTTTGTACATTTTGAACTTTCACGGCAACAAAAAATTTTTGGAGCAGATCGGAAATTTTACTATTCCAAAACAAAGCGCTTCACTTTAGAAACGGTACAAAACTTAACGTGAAAAATATTTACACAGCACAAAATTGGATTTACCCTTTAAAAAAAACATAACATAACTTTTATTACCGTTTGACTTCAACTAAAACTTCATACAATTATATTTCAACGCGTTTAATATTCTAGTTCACTTTTTTTGTATACCAAACCTCTTCAAAAATATTAATAAATGTCTGTTGAACACAAAACTAAAAAATACTAAACAATCTATTTTTTATCACACCACGGCAATAGGCTTTATTTTCCCTTGTTTCTCCAATAGAGAACCTATATTTTCCCTTGTTTCTCCATTAGAAAACATTAAAGGCAGACAAGGATAAATAATAAACTGCACGTGAAGTGCAGTGTGAATAAAAAATAGATATTACATTTTGCGTAATTAAAAATAGATTTACGAAAACAAAAGAGAGAGAACACATATGTATATGCATATGTTGTCTTTATTTCGTTATGTTTTGTTATTTTTTTGGGTTATTTTGAAAGTTTTAAGGGTTATCGGTTATATTATAACATAACATAAATAATTTCGTTACGTTATTCAACAAAAAATCACAAAATAGCGTTATTATAGTGTTATTTAAATAACGTTATATAACGTTATCAATCTCTGATATATATATATATATATATATATATATATATATATATATATATATATATATATATATATAAATATATATTTATATATATATATATATATATATATATATATATATATATATATATATATATATATATATATTTATATATATATATTTATATATATATATTTATATATATATATATATATATATATATATATATATATATATATATATATATATACGATCTAAGATATCAAGGACTAATTTCCCCACTAAACTGTTTTTTTTTATTGTCAACATTTCGCCAACGCTATACAATGCTGCACTTTTCCTGCCTCTATCGTATGTCCTCCGATTTTTTTCTTTTAGCTTTAAAATTTGTTCTCGCGGCTCTTCTCTAAGCTACTGCGACTTTCACTGATATTTTTTGCCCATTCTTCTTCGATGATCTCTATCAATCTATGGTCTTCAGGACAACGCATTTTATCTCCCATCAGCAACTATCGTTGTACGGTATCAGTGTGCTTATACCAATCGTCGGATTTATCTGAACAAATCTTTGTCAATTCTGGTATTAATATTCTGTAAACGCGTTCAATCTGCCCGTTACCGATCGAAACTCCGATTGTAATTGCTATATATATTTTATTGGCATATCCTTGTAGTATTCTTGAACATGATTTATCTTATTTCCAGATCTATGCTCGAGCTCGTAGTTAAACTCTTGAAATTGCAAAGCCCAACCCGATATTCTTGTGTTCAACTCTTTTATTCATGGTAGGTTTAAAAGCAGCACAATCAGTCACAATTTGTTTAGAGCAACGACAATTGCTTGGACTTCAGGACATAGCTACTGTAGCGTTCCTCGCAAGGTGACGTTTTTTTACTTAGATAGAATACTGGATGGAACTGTTGATCTGATTCAAACTGCTGTAATAATATAGTAGCCAATCCAATTTTGTATGCGTCGGTATGCAGTTCGGTTTTTGCAGTAATTTATCTTCGACAGTACCCAGGTAAATCCAAGAAGCTTTGTAATTTTCTAGGAGTATCTGGCACTGGAAACTTTGCAATTGCTTTCAATTTCATCTTTCCCGGTCTGATCCAATGTTCTTCGATATCGTAGCCAAGATATTCGATTCGAGTCCTTAGGAATTGAATTTTTTTTTCAATTAATCAGCAAACCGTTTTTAGCTGCCACCTCGGCCACATAAGCCAATTCCATAAGCCAAACAGGACTTTCATAAATTCGTAGTGGCCAAACGGTGTCACAAAACCCATTAGTTTTCTAGATTCTTCGGTGAGTACGTAAAAAAACGTAAAATTTTAGTGGCCTATAATCGTTTCGGTCTGCGAGATTGGGTTGTCATCATTGAGAACTATGGTCATTTTCACAATATTCAAAGAATCAGGGAAGCAGCCATTCGTCAAATACATTGAAATCTGTTTAATAATTGTCTCCCTCTATTATCATATTTGCTCGAAACCTTCCTTTAGTCCTTAATCCTTTCGAACCAACTCCATTGAATATTGTGATCTGATGTCCGATATAATATTATAATATTATAATATTATAATATTATAATATTATAATATTATAATATTATAATATTATAATATTATAATATTATAATATTATAATATTATAATATTATAATATTATAATATTATAATATTATAATATTATATTAGAATTTTGTAAGAGATGATCTCCACTTTAATTTATCAAAATTTATTTTAACTAGTTCCAATCCTGCGTTTAATACTTTGTGGATTGAATGAGAATTCCAATCTCGCTCTATTTTTATTTGTTCTCTGTACCGTAGTCCAAATCTACCACATGCAGAGACATATCACGAGTTTGATATAATTTCAAGTTCATTTGATATGATTTACCAGATCTCGCCAATTCCTGAAGTGGTTGTCTTGGGAGATTTTAATATTCATAATGACACTTGGTTAGAATTTTCTCAACCAATAGATCAAACAGGTGAATATGTTGAATTGTTTGCGGGGATGAATAGTCTTGTCCAACTTGTACACAAACCAACTCGGTACCCTGACATATTAGGTCATTCATCTCATTTGTTGGATTTATTTTTGACTACCATGCCTGACAAATATTCTATTGATGTTAATGCTCCTCTGGGTCTTTCTGATCATGCATTGGTCTCAGCGAAATTTCCGATTGCCCCACCTACTTCGGAGCTCATTGCATGTACACCTAGACTAATCTAGAATTTCAATGATGCTGATTGGCAAAGTCTCAATCTATTTTTCTCTTCTTTTGATTGGGATGTGTGTTTTAAAAGTAATATTGCTAATACAGTATCCAAGCATATAACTTCGGTGATTTAAAAAGGAATGAAATTATTCATTCCTAGCTTTTATAAAAGGAATCGGCCCCACAAAACTCAATGGTTTATTGTAAATTGTAAGTCTGCTATCTCCAAGAAAAAATGTGCTCATTTAAATTATCTCAGTAATACTTCTAATGAAAATCTCATTAAATTTAGAATAGCCCGTAATAAATCGAATGCTATCATAATCAGGTTTAAATTAAACCAGGATCTCAAAATTCAATTTTCTCCCTAACCAATCCCCACCAGCATGTACTACTGTTTCTTTATCTATACCCAACATTTATTTTCGTTCTCGAGTTTTTTCTTATGTTCTTAGAAATTTGAGTCCATACAAAGCAACTGAGCCTGATGGATTACCATCAATTGTCCAAAAATGCTGTAATTTTTTCCTAGCTAAACCTCTTGCCAAACTGTTTAAATTACCAGTAAATTCTGGCATTTTTCCCTCTATTTGGAAAACAGCAAATATTTAACCGGTTCCTAAGAAAGATGACAAAACTTTTCCTTCCAATTACCGCCCAATTGCTTTGTTGTCTACCTTATCTAAAGTAATGGAATCTATTATAAATTTTCACATAATGAACTATCTCGAAAGGAATGCGCTTTTATCAGATTTTCAATATGGGTTTCGTAAGAAACGCTCTTCAGGTGATGTTATTGCTTATTTAACTCATTTATGAGGAAAAAGTATTGAAAAATATGGTGAGTCAAGCAAGTGTCGTATCTCTAGATATTTCAAAAGCATTTGATAGAGTATGGCATCAATATCTGATCATTAAAATCCGGTCACTGAATCTTGATAGTTCTCTAATTCAATGGAGTTATTTAATGGGACGATCGATCAAGGTAGTATTAGACGGCATTTCATCCGACTCGTATGAAATCAATGCTGATGTACCACAAGGTGCATCTTTGTCGCCTACCTTATTTTTGATCTATATCAATGATATTTTTAAATTGGCATCATGTGATATCCACTCTTTTGCTGATGATTCAACAGTGTCTGCTTCTATTGAGTTTAATAGCCAAAAGGACTGAAATTCCCATTTAACTTGGTCTCGTCAAATTATGAATAGTTCACTTCTGACTTGCATTGACAAGGTCATTGAATGGGGCAAATTTAATAGGGTAGAATTTAATCCACAGAAATTTCAAACGTTTCTTTTTTCACAAAAAAAAATTCAAAACTATATTCCATCCATAATAAACGGCATTCAAATTAATACGTCTTCCTCGCTTAGACATTTCGAGTGATCTTTCTTGAAAAGAACATATATATTCTATTGCAAAAAAGCTAGTCAATATCTGCGTTTCATTAGACGGTGTAACTTTTATTTTACCCCTATAGAAGTTCTTAAATTATCAAATGTCTTGATAGAATTCAAAATAGAGTTATTCACATGGTTAACGATAAAAATATTGCTTTATCAATTGACTCATTAGAACACAGACGCAAAGTAGGTGCTTTATCGCTTTTTTAAATATTAAATATTTTCAAATATTATTTTTGTCACTGTTCTTCCGAAATTAAATCTCTAATACCAGCGGGGTTTGTCCGCAGGGCTACCACTCGTTTTGGTTCAAAGCAACATAGCTTCGCCTTAGATGTAACCAGATGTAGAACTAACCATTTTAAATCTTCTTTTTTCCCTAGAGTCACCTCTTTGTGGAATCAAATAAATTCGTCGATCTTTTCTACAATATTTAAGTTACAGGTACAGGTATACACGCCTACTTAAAGAAACAAGCAACTCCAGAAGATTAAATACTGGTTTACTTGTAATATTTTCCCGGTCAGGGTTTTATGTACTTTTCCCTGATATATTATAATATATTATAATATTATAATATTATAATATTATAATATTATAATATTATAATATTTATAATATTATAATATTATAATATTATAATATTATAATATTATAATATTATAATATTATAATATTATAATATTATAATATTATAATATTATAATATATGATATAATAACTAACGTATATATATATACATTTTAATAGACTCAAAAAATCAATTTTACACTAAAATCAATGAAATTAACCGTTTTATGGCAAAATACGTCCCATTTTCGTCACAGTGACAAAATTTGTATCCTTTTTTTTCGCCAGCGATCTTGGGAACGAAGTATAACCTAAAAATCAATTTTTAATGAATTTGTACCTTGTGTAGCTTCGGCCGCCCTATAGTGGCGTGGGAAATGGTTTAAGTTCTTGAGTTCCGCACTTCAACAAGCTTTCATATTTTTCCTTGTTGCCACATTTTTTCCTTACAAGAAACGTTAACATCATAATCTCGTTAACCTAAAATAAATCACAGCTTTAATCAGATCATACACCTAAAAAAATATCTTACTTATGCTTTATTCATCTCAAATCCACGCCAATAAATCGCATTTGATTTAATTTTGTTACAAAAAAAATAAAATAAAATAAAAAACAAATAAATATTTCGTACTCTGCTGATGTTATGTTTCACAGCACTCTCATATCACCCAGGCAAAACACAGTAAAAAAATGTTCTGAAACAAAAAAAAAATCGAAGACGTTTTTCCAACTCTTCTTCGTTTTATACTTTTTATAGATATGGGGCATGAAATTCATTCATATTTGTCTTACGAAAATTTAAAGTTTGACAATGATTAATACGGACGAAACGACAAGATGACAAAATATTTGAGCTAAAATGCATTTTGGTTGCGCTTTAAACGTATCTTATATTAAAATTCATGACATAATTTTTATGTGTACATACCCCGAGAGACATCAAAAAATGTTATCAACTCAATTAACATCACATCATCATCAAATCATCATCATCATCAACAAGATTGAAAATCGTCAACTGAATTTATAAAATGTATCGACTGTATTCTGGTGTATTGAAGTTCCCATTGTTGAAATTTTATATGACAATTATAAAATAATATGCAATTTTTATTTTTATTTTTTTTTTTATTTACCATCCAAAAGACGATCAAGAAAAATTTCTTTTTAACAAAATACATCTTGGTATGGAATACAAAATATATAAATTATTTATTATTTGATCAGGGCACATAAACATAACAACACAGCAGAGAACTAAATCGTGATTTTTTTTTTTTTTTTTTACTTTCTTGTTAACACACTTGCTATCATGGTCATCCGCGGTTTTTTCCGCTCCTTATGGTGGCACACACAATATTGTCTGGAATCGTGTTATGAATATGTATAAAATCCTATAAAAAAAAAAGATATTCGTGCGGTCATAAGAATAAATTGTAAATGTACATAAAACAAATAACACAGATGGCTTCAGCTTCATTTTTTCTTATTTTTCGTCTTAAAGTTGTTTTGCAAGAATTAAAAAACCAACAAAAAATAAAATTAAATTTCATTTCTTATATACACTCTTAGTATATATATGTATATAAATTTATTTGATAATAAAACAAGGATAAAGATAAGACGTTTGTTAAGGGTATTTTGTAGATTTTCATGTAATCTTAATGATAAGATCATATTATATATTATATCTTTGCTACTGTGTATGTGTGTGTGTCTTTATATGCTTATATGGTTAAATGATTAAATTAATTTATCATTTCGTCTCAATTCGTATCGTATACACATATATCGTACGAAAATAAGGATCTGGCGGTGGTATGTGATGCCACATATACCCAAGACGGAAATATATAATTAAAATTTTGTTAAATCCCTTATACTGTAGCATAGCTCGAGACAACCCCAATTTTTCTTTAAACTTGAAGGAAAACATATTTTTTTGGGTACATTCAGTCAAACGGAACATTGACTGGAAAATAATCGAGGGTGCAATCATTTTATCACTATTGTTGTACACAAGACATAAAAAATGTTGAGGAATGTTAATTTACGATGTTGAACATGTGATGATTTGGCGTACGACGGTTGGATGAGTTGGGGTGCTAAGACGTTTTTACATTTTTTGAAAATTATTGTTTTTTTAACCCAAATTCGAACTTAACCTAAATTCAATTTTTTGACTTCCAAAATGTAAATTTGAATGTTATAATGTAACTTTAATTTTAACGAAACATCTTCGTTAAGTTTTATTTGGTTAAATAGTCAAAGGCTCTACATAAATCGTGTGCGTAAACAAATACAACCTAACGCAAAAATTACATTTTTACCTTTCGTTATGATCCCATTATGATTTTCTAATGATCCAAAATTTTATCGATTTTGATGCTAAATAAAATCTTGTCTTTGCTCAGTTTTCGTTCGAAATTATAACTCATGTTTTGTGACAGTGTTTTACTAGTTGTTTTCGAAATGTAAAGTTGACTGCTAAAAACAGTATTTACGAAATAGTTTCGTTAAGTTAATTTGAAAATATGTTTTACCGAAATTCGTAATAAAATTAAAACATTAAAATATTATTATATTGACAATGTAAACGAGTTAACTGTCATAGACTCTATTATCTTTAAAAAATATAACATTTTTATGAAATTTTTCGTTTTTGAGATCGATTTTTTATCTACTTGCTTTAGAAATGTAAACTTGAATGTAACTTTGATTTTAACGAAACATCTTCGTTAAGTTGTAGTTCGTTAAATAGTAGAAAATGTAAAAATTACATTTTTATGTTTCGTTAATATAATAAAATATTTCGTAACATTTTTCGTAAATTTGAACGAATTTAATACTAAATAAAATCCAGTCTATATTCAGTTTACGTTCAAAATTATAGCTTATGTTTTGTGACAATGTTTTACTACTTGCTTTCGAAATATAAACTTGAATGCTAAAAATAGTAGTTTTTAACGAAATAGTTTCGTTAAATTCATTCAAAAACGTATCATACCAAAATTCGATAAAAAATTTAACAATTTAAATTTTAATACACTGAAAATGTAAACGACTTAACTATTGCAGAATCTATTACCGTTTATCGAGTGCCTACATTCTAAATTTTATCAAAATTAATGATATAGTAAATTTTAAACTATGCTTAGTAATCAAATTCCTGACTCAATTTTTGTCCCAAACTTATAATTCAACTTGTATGACAGTGTTTTGACGATAATTTTTGACCAAAATTATAACTGTACATTTGTGATAGTTTTTACCAACTTGCTTCTGAATTGTAATCATGAATGAAGCAATGTAAATATTTAACTTCGTTAAATTGTCAGAGACTCAATTACCGTTAATCTTTTAAGGTACACAAATAATTTAACGAAAAGAAATTAAATTTTTAATGTTTAAATTTTTTAACGAAATTGATATTAAATAAAATCAAGTCTACGGTCAGTTTTCGTTCAAAATCATAATTTAACCTTTGTGACAATTCAGTCTATATTACTCTTCATCGATTTCCTAATTTATAAGAATATACCTTAAAAAATTATGTTAATATAAAATTATGAATGTTAAAAAATTATCAGTTTAAATAGTTTCGTTAAGTTATTTTAAAAAGGCATCGTACCGAAATTCGATTTTAAATTGAAATTTTTAAACAATATTCACATTATACTAATTCTAGCCTATGTTTATTAATTTAATACTTTGAAGTTTAGGCTCAATTTCCGCCCAAAATTGTAATTTAACTTTTGTGACATTTTTTTAAACTACAAAAATGTTTCTGCAATTTATCTATGTTTAAATAGGAATACTTTGAACGAAATAGTTTCGTTAAGTTCAAAAATGCATCATACCATAAAAAAAATAAAACTTAAATTTTAAACCTACCTTATTTTTCTCCTAAATAGTCATAGGTATGATTCTGATAACCAAGTTCTCATTTTTTTCGAAAATTTAAACTTAAATTTAAAATGTGATTATTTTGAATAGTTTCGTTAAGTTAATTTAAAAACGCATCAAATAAAACTTGTTTTGTTTCGTTTTTTTCACAATGTAAAATGTTAAAATGTAAATATTTAAAAATATACTGTAGTATATCTACACATTCGTTCCGAAAAATGTTTTAAAACTAAAATTTTTTACGAAACCAATGTTAATACTATTTCTGGTCTATAATTATTAATCCAATACTAGGAGCCTAGGTTTAATTGTCGTCCAAAATTATAATGTAACTTTTATGGCATTTTTTTAAACTACAAACTTGGTTTCAGGCAAATGTAACTTTAAATGTAAATGTTTTGAACAAAATAGTTTCGTTAAGTTGAGAAACGCACCGTACCATTAAATGTAAAAAATTAAAAATTTGAAATTCAATGACTTAATTTTTCTACTAAATAGCTAAAAGCAAAAAATTTAATAAAAGATTTTATTAAGAAATTTTAAATTTTAACGAAACTTCAACGAAAATTCAATTTTCGTCTAAAATTATAATTGATTTTTTGTTACAATTTCGTTTCCAATTGCTTCCAAAATGTTAACGTAAATGTGTTAACAAATGATTATTTTTAATGAAAAAGTTTCGTTAAGTTAATTCAAAAACACATATCGATGTAATTCGATATACAGAAAGCTTACTTAAGTGTCTTCATTACTAATTCTTTATGGACCCCGCTTCCTGAATGCATGCATCTTAGTGAAAAAGTGTACATAAAAGTGATCTAACACTTTACATTTACTACAATTTTTAAAGTTTTTACAACAAGTCTCAACTAAAATATATCAGCTTACAAGCATTTTTCGTTAAATTAATTTAAAATCGTACAGCTTGGCAACTCGAATAAAATTGAAAATTTAATAAACCGAAAATGTTCACAACTAAAGTATTTATATTACTAAAGTTGTACTGACTCAATTTTCGTATACCGAGTGTGTGCTATATTAATATTAAAATAACACTTAAAGAAATTCTAACAAATTTTTGTAGTTTCGTTAAGTTTATTTAAAATCGCACAGCAACGATGAGACTAAATTTCTACGTCTTATTTTTACTACAGAAGTTTTGTGGATTGAATTTTAGTTTTCCGAGTGAATGCTGCATTAGAAACAACTTAACGAAACAAAGTTTAAAATTCTCAGAAAAAAACAATTAAGATAAATGAGCAACTTTATGAATTTGAGCACACTATGAAACTTTCAATTCTTAAAAGAAATTCTAATCTTAGTCTTAATATTTTAAAGAAACAGTTTCGTTAAGTTTATTTCAAATATTTAAAATTATCACATTTCAAGACTGATCGTAACTTTTAGCTAACTTATCAATGAGTTCGAATTCCTATTTTCTTAAAACTAATTCATATTTACCAAAATGATAATTTTAATATTAAAATGACAATATTTTTAACGAAACAATTTCCTTAAGTCGATACAAACTCTCATCATATCGATTTTGAATCATCTTAAAGCGATATACTCTTTTAACATTTTTACCTGTATATTTACAACAACCAAAAATATATGTATATCTCTATTTTGGAAAAAGGGATAAATTAAGCAAATTTTTGGTTGTTGTTGTTGTTAAATGAAAAATGATGATAAATTATATTTTATATACATTTTACTCGAGAAAAGTTAATCATAAAACGTAAAAAATAACGTATTTCCCTTCGAAAAAACTTTGATAAAAAAATACTATCGCATCTGGTTCCATTACCATTTTAATCATTTCAAGTGGAGCCATTATTTTGTAGGCCTGAACTGAATTTTTCCGTCTTCGATCTGTTTATATATATATATATATATATATATATATATATATATATATATATATATATATATAACTTCCCTCCAAAAAATTAAATAAATATGTCATGGCAATAAAAACCATGAAATGTTTGACAAATCTCAATTGACTTTTTAATATCTATTTATTGTATGTATGTAAGTAGGTTTGTGTGTGTGTATGTCGTCGAAAAAATCTCATAAAATACAAATATTTCTAAACAAAAATAAATTTTCAAGTATAGAAGAAAAGATGGTTTGGTTGCTGGTGCTTCTGAACGAAAGTTTGAAAAAATGAAAAAATATTATCATTCCCAATCCAATTTAAATGATTTTGTCCTATTTTATTGTGCGTGTATACAGCGACCTAGCTACGTTCGTTGTCATATCAAATAGCTAGTATATATTTGAACCACTATACAAATATTTATATCTTGCCAAAAACTTTTCTTGAAAACTTTTTCGTTTACATTTTTGTTTTGTTTTGTCGTGACATTATCAATTGAAATGAAAATGGAATTTGATGAATTTTCCTTTTCTCTATCGTGTACTTTTTTTTTTTTTGCTTCTTCTAAACTTTTTTTTTGCTTTTTTTTGGTTATGGGGCTTTTCATTTATTACTTTTGTTGTTGTTATTATTATTTTAGTGATCAATTGTCTCTCTCAATATAATCTCTATGGTGTTATTATATATACAACAAATCCAACAACAACATAAGTAAAAGAAAATTTTCTTTCAACAAAATCTATTTTCCCCGAAGGTAAGAGACGTTGAATAAAATATATATATATTTTTTTTTATGTTTTATACATAGTATATTTATTTTTATATCGTTTTACAGTTATATAGTCCAAATTAATGTAATTTTATGTACATACATTACATTATATCAATTTATAGGTATTATGTTGCCTAGATTCGATTCGACCTATACAATGAATAAATTAAAAAATAAATATATCGATTTAAAAATAGTGATAATTTTTTTTTTAAATTTTAAACATAAAAATAACAAATGAATAATTAATGAAACTGATTAGTCGATTTACGGGTAAATCAGAGCCGTTTTATGTGCATTTTGCCCTGTGGGGGGCATTAAAATTTCACCCAATGCATAATTTCTATAGCACATAATACGTTATATTTATTTAGATTGCGTATATAAAAGAAAAATTCACCATCGTTTATTATAAAAATTGATCATTAAAACTTTTTTTTATTATTCAGAGCTACGCAAAGTAAAGTTTATGGAACCCTAAAGTTCCAATTGTATTGTTGTTTGATGTCCAAACACCTAATGAAGCATTATTCGATATAAACATTTTTGAAATAAAAGTAATTTAAAATTCACTAAAAAATATTCGAAATAGCTTGAAGCGTGTTTGAATGGAATTTGATCCATACTTGATTAAAATTTATTGATTTAAATTTTGATCTTTAAATATGATTGAATATAAAATATTTTAACTTTTAGTTAGAAACGAATGACATTTTAAACCCAATTTTATTCAAATTCCTAATTGATTAAATTTGAAATAGTATTAAAATAGTTTAAATCAAACTTGAACAGCGTTCAAGTTTTGTTCAAGTTAGTTTGATCTGTGACCAAATAAAAAAATTACATAAGACATTATTATATTAAGAAAACTATAAAAATAATATTCCTTACTATTTATTAATAACTGTTCAATTTTAATCAAACTAGTTTCAAATTTTGTTCAAATTTCAGTGTTAAACCTATAAAACAATGATTTTTTTCTTATTTGGTACTTTATTGAATGGGATGTAAAATTTCAATGGACTTCAAGTTTGAATTTCAAATTTGATTGGATTCAAACCAATTAATTTAAAGTTTAAAACTAATATTAAAATTCAAATTTTCATTTTAAACCTATTAAGCTATGCTAAGAGAAATTATTTTCTGCTATAATTAGTTTTCAGTTTGAAACTGATAATTCAGTTTAAATTAAATTGTATTCAAACCCGTGATTGATTGAATTTAATTAAATTTTAAATAATAGTTAAATATTTTAAATTTAAACTTGAAAATAATTTGTTCTTTTCTTAACTGAAAAATTACATAAATTATTAGTATACATAGATAACTGTTGGTCTTGTTTATAACTGTCCAATTTTAATCAAACTAGTTTCAAATTGTAATCAAATTTAAATTTTAAACATATAAAGCAATGCTTATTCTGATATTTCAAACTTAATTGAATGTGATTTTTAAAATTGTAATAGATTTCAACGTTAAACTTCAAGTTTGATTGGATTAAAGCCAAATAATTTAAAGTTTGAAACTAACCGGTAATTAAAAATTTGAATAGAATTTGAACTATGATCTCGTAAAAAACATAGCACAAATAAATAAAATAATATTGCTTAATGTCTGTTGATAGTTGTTCAATTTCAATCAAACTTGATTCAAATTTTGTTCAAGTTTTATTCAACTTTTCATTTTAAACCTATAAAATAAAAGCTACTCTTTGTCTTAATTTTCAATTTGTTTGCATGTTTTAATACCTAATTAAGTGGGGTTTAAATATTTGAAATTTGATTGGATATAAAACAATTTAATGTTTAGTTTGATTCTGATATTACCAAATTGTATTTATACCAAAGTTTATTTTACCAAATTCTATTTAAATCTCACATTGATTGAACTTGAATAAATAGTTGTAATTATTGTAAAACTTGAACAGAATTTGATCTGTCACCTCGTAAAAAAGGCACAATTTTTAATAATTCGATTATTTTTGAAAAAAAAAATGAAAAGTTTCATGAATATATGTCTGATATATGTATGAATATATGATTTCTGATTTTTGAGTCAAATTATTTTAATTCAGCGGAATTTATTGTTCAAATTTTCGTTATTAAATTTATGTTTCAATTTTGATCTTTGTGACTGTAGTTGATACTCTTAATAGTTTGAGTGAAATTTTAATTTTTATAAATATGTTATAGTTATTTGTAGTATATTACTTTCACTCAAAATGCATTCCACTCAAAGTTTAATTCTAATTATAGCTTCAAATTGACCAAATAAATGATTGGATCATTTTTAACGTTTCGAATATTAAACGGGAGTGATTACAAGATTTAATGTAACAAAGTTTGAGTTTTTTTTTAGTTTGAGTCAAATTAATTTAATTTAATTAGCTTAAGTTTTTGTTTAAATTTTCGTAATAAAACGTTTGAACTTATATCACTGTAGTTTTGATATTCTTAATAGTTTGAGTGAAATTTTATTTTTTATAAATAAGTATAGTATATTATTTTGACTCAAAATGAATTCCACTTAAAGAATGATTCTAAATATAGTTTCAAATTCACTAATTTAATAAGTGGAAAACTTTTACCGATTCGAATATTAAATAGATGGGTTTTATTGCTTGAGTTTTATATTTAACAAAGTTTGAGTGTTTTTTTTTTAGTTTGAGTTAAATTGATTTAAATCAGCATACGTTTTTATACAAATTTTTGCAATAGTGTTTATGTCCATTCGAACTTATATGACTGTAGTTCTGGTACTCTAGATAGTTTGAGTGAAATTTAATTTTTTGTAAATAAGTTTTAGTTACTTGCGGTATATGTTTACACTCAAAATGAATTCCACTCAAAGTATTATTTTAATTATAGCTTTAAATTGACCAAATAAATGAGAGGACTACTTTTAACAATTCGAATATTCAATAAATGGGTTTTATTGCGAATTTTGCATGTAACAAAGTTGAAATTTTTTTTTAGTTTGAGCCAAATTGTTTTAATTTAGCGAAAGTTTTTCTTAAAATTTTCGTTATGAAACATGTTTTATTGTTCTATATTTAAATTTTGAATTTATATGGCTGTACCTGTAGTTCTGATACTCTTTGTAGTTTGAGTGAAATTTAAATTTTCATAAATAAGGTGCATGTGTATACAGACGTTTTGTATTTGAGTGTAAATATTTTCAGGGATGTAGCTTCACTAAATTTTTAATCCACACGAAAATTGGATTCAATTTTATATAAATATATATATATATATATATATATATATATATATATATATATATATATATATATATAGCTCTTTCAATACGCTTTCGTTTGCTGGATCTCATGTGCTGACCATTTTGAAGATAAAGGCTTTGAAGTATACACCGTGTCCCTTTAGCGTTAGTACTTATTCTATCTTATGTGATTGAAGTGCCATTACAAACGCATTCCTGCTATTTTCAAAAGGACAAGCAATATCAATTTTATATATTTTTACTTACCTCATCTCTTATGAAAATATCGGGTCGTAAATTAGTCTCGCTGATCTGGTTCACTTTGTTTGTTTCTGGCAGTTATTTGGACAGTCTTTTTTGGATATTGTCTTACTGGCTGATGGGTGTTGCAATGTCCAAGAACTTGTGGCAGAGCTACGACATTTCTTGTCTTCAGTACCTAAGTACTGATTTCCGTTTAAAGGAGGTACATCCAGTTTTGCACGTTAAATAAACCGCTATTCAGCAAATATTCTTCCCAGACTTCATGAACCATACCAATTTAAATTCTAACATCGCAGTTAGTCTGCGGCTAAATGTTTGAGTACTATATCAAAGCAGTATCTCCTCTGTTGTTTCGCAAGTCTCCTTTCACTTCCAGTGAGCCATTCAAATACCCATGTCATTTGTTAGGCGACTTTGTTTAGGGTAAGAAAATCAAGCTTTACAGTTTTTAAGTTAAGAAGTTTAAATAAATGTGTATTTCACACATGTGTGTGACCGAAGCAATCCATTTTTTTAATTTTTTTAAATCGCTTAATCTAGCTGTTTTAGATAAATCCATATCATAAAACTGGTAATTGCATTATTTGTAGCGTAAATTGAGTATACCCTCGGCAGTTCTTTCGTGTCCATTTATGTGCAGAATGGTACATTTTGCCTGATTTAATTCCAGCTCTAAATGTTTTGCTAGTATAGACACTTTGTTGAGCGTTTCTTGAAGACTAGTTTCCGAGAAAGAGAATAAAACAAAGTCGTCTGAATTGAGTATTTTATATCGGGTAGAAAGTATCCATTTCCTTCATTTTTCCGTTTCATTAAAACGGATTACATTAGTTGGTCAATGTCCAAATTAAACTCAATATGCAGATACATCAGCAGTAACGAAGCTGTCTGAAAGGCACATTTAGCACCCAAACTGCCATCTGATGTTCATAACAAACCGAGTGCAATATGTAGCATTAAAAAAACGTATTGTTTGCAGCATTGCAAAATAGTTCGATCATTACCTAGAACGAATGAACTATAAGGTGCATAAATATTCACTCGAAACATTGCATCGAAGCATTGAGAACTATATGCAAGATTTAAGCGGCATCATCAAACTATTCGACGGTGCTATTTTATTACTATCCGATGATTTCCGACACACATTGAGATTAACGAATGTTTAAAATTTTCGTGAAAATTTTTAATAAATTTATGCAAAAAAAAACGAAATTTAGGCAGTCTATAGTCTTGCATATTTTCCTATAGTAGTGTATGGCCATGCATCATGTATATGGCGAAGCGTAGGGAAGCGACGGAAATGATCCGTCGACACAAATATGTTGTAACCAATTGCTGGATATTGGCATCGGCCATGTCGAACTGCATGCAAACATACAATGCATTGATTTAATTGAAAGTGTCTGATTTTTTTTTTCAAATTCCACTCAAATTATATTTTTAATTATAATTTTAAATATCAAATGAAATGAATGTTACCAAATAAATTATAAAAAAGGCAGCAAATTTTCCCAGAAAAGGTTACCTTTATACTTTAAGCTGTTTATCGAAAAACCCGCCATTTTGTTGCCAAATTAAAATATTATCATGTTTTCAACATTGACTTTGCTAAATGGTACTTTATCATGCCTGATATGAAGGACATCGAGCTTAAACTAAGTTTTTAACAATTTTTTTTAAATGGCACGTATCGTAAATGACCACACAACATTTACAATCATCCTAAAGTTTGCCCAACTCTGATCTACTTAATTTAAAAAAAAATAAAGAAGAAAGTTACAAATTTACTTGTTTTGACATCTCTTATTAATTATATATGTAAGTACGTATAATAAATATATAAGATGCTGCAAAAACAAAAACAACGCAAATTGAAGTTAAAAAAAAAAAACTCAAGATATACATTAACATAAATTTATCGTCTTTTAAATTTACTACATTTAACTTCATATACTTTAAGGAAATAATATATATAAGGATATGTGATATTATGATAACCCCTAGATTCGTAAGGTACATGTACAAAATTTATTCAGGGTACTCGATATTTTCTGTTAAAAGCAGAGGGTATGGAAACCTTTGTTCAGTGGTAATTTGATACTTGAAAATTTTATTGATCGGAATTAAATTACAACAAAATAAAAATACATTTCCCTATATATATATTTTCACATTTTTTCCACTTGACAAATTATTTTTATATTAAGACTTATATTTTTTTTTTCTATATTGAGTGTCATGTTACATTTTGGTGTCCATCGTCTTAAGTATATGAATAAATTTATGGGGAGATTTACTTAAATAATTATAATCCTCTCATAAAAAAAAAAACATCGTCAATAATATATACACTTATCTAATCTGCGTTAATTTCCAAATTAAGCAAATTTCAATAAGTAAAAAAAAACCGACACACACGATACCCAAAAACCAACAAAAAATAAAAAACGATAAATTTCTTATATTTGTACATTTCATTATCTTAACAAGGTGTAAAATTAAACTCTAATCTCATCAACAGAATCAATTAAAATTTTATATACTTAACTCTTTTGGCTGGTACATTGTTGTTGTTGTTGTTCTGCTACAGAAACAACTAGTAATCCTACACGACAAGAATTTGAAACCATAAGAACAGGTTTTCTTATTATTATTGTTGTTGTTGTTTTTTGTTGTAAGACATTATTTTCTTAATAAAATAGTTAAGTTTTTTTTTTGTTTTGTTTTTGGGTATCCACACACAACTTAATCAAAACTTTTAAATCTCTATATATGTATATAAAAATTAACTAACTAAACTTTAAAACTAAATCAAATCGTATCGTAAAATTAAAAATAATTTGATTTGATTAGTTTATCCCAAAAATGTATATTATAGACTTGTGTATATACGAAAAAAGGATCCTAAGAAAATATATATATAAAAAAAGGGATTTTTTACGATTTTTTTTAAAGTTTTTCGAAGACCAAATGTTTTGTGACATGTCGTGAACTTTGTAGACATATACATTTTACTAATACAACATTTTTTTTGCTTTTCTATTTGCAGGTGAGTGGTGATTTTACTGTATACGCCAATCATGCGTGTGGTTTGATTGGATTACATTGATTGAATGTATATATTTTTTGTAAGTATTATATTGGCGAGATAAAATTGTTGGACAAACCAAATTTAGGGACATTTCAATTAGACTTTAAATAATCGTTTTGGTTGATTATGGGTTACAGAGTTATTTCTTAGAATTCGGCAATATGGTGGGCCACTTAAAAGTTTAAATTTAAAAATGCAATAAAACAAAAACGGTTTGAAATTTTTGCCAAATTTGTTTGTTGTGAAGTACAATTGTTCCGGTTAGAGATGGAATATTATTTCATTTATATGGTTACGCCGTCCTCATTTTCAAAGAAATATAGACCAATGATTCCTTCGCTCTACAAGCCGCACCAAACAGTCACTCGTAGTGAGTGCATTGGCTTCTGTAAGACTACGTGTGGGTTTTCTGAGCACCAAATACGGCAATGTTGCTTATTAACGTACCCACCAAGATGAAAATGAGCTTTATCCGAAAAGATGATTTTTTTGACAAAAGCGACATCATCTTGCAGTTTCTCGTTGGCCCATCTAGCGAAGTGAAAACGAAGTGGATGGTCATGTGGCTTCCAATCTTGAACCTATTGAATTTTGTAAGGTGTTATACCGAGATCTTTTCGCAAAATTCGACGTAAACTGGTGCGTGGGATGTTCAATTCTTGAGAACGATGACGAGTTGATGTTGATGGATTCTCATGCACACTATCAGCCATAGCTTCGATATTTGCGGGTGTACGCACTGTACGAGCACGCTCACGTCTTGGCGCATCAACAATGAAACCAGTTTCACGAACTTTAATAATAAACTTGCGTATACCGAGCACTGTTGGTCCTTCTCTGCGACCAAATTTTACACGACATTTTCGTGCAATTTCCGACCAATTGTCTTTGTTTTGGAAATAAATTTCCAATATATTCCAACGTTGCTCAAGCGTAAATCAATTCATTTCGTTCAGTGAAGATAATATACTGAATTGTGTGACAGAATAGAATGACATAAGTATTGCCAGATTCGAAATAACCGGTGGTTCAAATTTAAACCGATAGATGGTCCACCCTTCGTATATAAATATTTTTTTTCCTTTATTTTACAATCTATCTGCTTAAAAAACATTCAGTAATTTTTTTGTCTTTTTACATTGTAAAAATGATTAAGTATTTTTATCCATTGATAAAATTTCACTTACATATAATTAGTATAAATTGTTGCAACACATAAATTTTACTATTATTGATTCGATACATTAGAGGTTTTAAAAATTGAGAACCGCTCAGAACTGGACATTTTAAAACTGGATATTTCAAAATAGGATTTGACAAAACGAGATAAGTTTCAAAACTGGATATTTCAAAACTGGATATTTTAAAACGAGATAAGGTACAAAACGAGATATGGTACAAAACTGGATATTTTAAAACAGGATATTTTAAAACGAGATAAGGTACAAAAAGAGATATGGTACATAACTGAATATTTCAAAACAAGATATTTCGACATGTGATTTAAATTTAAAATGATTTTTTAGGAAAGTTCTGGAATATGGCCAATTAGGAAGGAACTCGGTGATTTCTTAACCGATTTTGATGAAATTCGATACGTAGGATGAAAATGAGATTTAAAAATGATTTTTTGGGAAAGTTCTGGAATATGGCCAGTTAGAAAGGAACTCGGCGAGTTCTTAACCGATTATGATTAAATTTGATATGTAGGATGAAAATGGGATTTTAAAATGATTTTTTGGGAAAGTTCTGGAATAAGGCCAGTATGGTTCCATACTTGAATATTTCTAAGGAGAGAAATAGAATTTTCCTTCACTTAATGTTTTTTTTTTAATTGTATAATTAAATCTGATTTTAAAATCTTTTTTGGGAAAACCTCTGGAATATGGCCAGTAAGGTTTCATACTTGAATAATTTTAAGCAGAGAGATAGAATTTTCCTTCACTTAATGGTTTTTTTAATTGCTGCTTTTCTCATCTTATTAAAATAATCATTGACTTGATCGAGTTTACTGTCAATAAAATTTATCTTCATCTATTTTTTATTTTTCTACTTAATATAACTTTTCTTCTCTTTAGAGAATCTATGTGAGAAAAATTAATTAAAAAATTAAAGAAAAAGAAAATAAATTATAATATTTGATTATATAATATAAACAAGATCGAGCTCTATAATGAACATTACATTAAAAATCATGTACATAATATAATACATATATATTGTTATTTAGTAGCGATAGAAAAATTCCAATCTTGAACAGTTTAAAAAAGTAATTATTTACGATTTGGAAATTCCTTATTTTTTCACTGTTCGATAGCACAGGTCGATAGCACATATCGAATTTCATCAAAATCGGTTAAGAACTCGCCGAGTTCCTTCGTAATTGGCTATATTCCAGAACTTTTCCAAAAAATCATTTCAAAATTTCATTTTCCTAAAAAATCATTTTAGGTTTAAATCACATGTCGAAATATCCTGTTTTGAAATATCCAGTTTTGTACCATATCTCTTTTTGTACCTTATCTCGTTTTAAAATATCCAGTTTTGAAATATCCAGTTTTGTACCATATCTCGTTTTGTACCTTATCTAGTGATACCTGGCACTGGAATCCCTAATTTCTTCCCGTATTGTTGGGACTTGGAGGTCTCTGTGAATTATATCGTTGACACGAACCATGGTGCATCTACTATGATTCTTAGAAGTATAGATTGGAACCGCTCAAGAATGTCCAAATTTGAGTTGCTGGTCGTGTCCCACAGCTGTAAACCATACGTCCAGATAGGTTTTATTACCATTTTATAAAGCAGTAGTTTATTTTCAATCGTTAAACTTGATTTTCTGCATATGACCCAATACATTTTTGACAGTTTTATTCCTAATTGCTTTCTTTTTGTCCATATATATGTTTTCGCCATGTTAAACGTTTATCGAGGTGAATACCTAAATATTTTACTTCATCAGTTTGAGGTATATTTTGGTCATTCATTTGTATTGGTGGACATGTTCCTCTTCGCATCGTGAAGGTAACATGTTTAGACTTAGCTTCGTCATTAACTTTAATTCGCCATTTTTTCATCCATACTTGAATACTGTTAATATTCTCCTGCAAAACTTCTGTCGCTTTGATAGCGTATGTACTTGTTCAATTGTTGAGTGATCTAGCCTAAATCCAAACTGATGGTTCGGAATCAGCTTCTTTTCCAGCAATATAGGCTTTAGGCGCTTAAGTAGTAGTTTTTCAAATAGCTTAGACATTATTGGTAGCAAGCTTATAGGTCTGTACGACGTTACTTCTTCTGGAGGCTTACCTTGTTTTGAAATCAGTAATATTTGTAAAATCTTCCATTGTATTGGAAAGTATCCAGTTCTAAGTACTGCTTTGAACAAGTAAGTAAGAAATCGAATGCCTTTATCTGGTAGCTCTTGCAGGACCTTTCCTGTGATAAGATCATATCCTGGCGTCTTCTTAGGATTTAACTCTCTCTGAAATACATCAACATTTTCTTCATTCTTTCTCGCCCACTGACCGTTACTTTTACGTTTTGGGCAGAATATAATGTCGTATCTGTTTCAGCTTCTTAGTTGCTTTCCACAATGAATAATCCGTGTTTTCTGTTGGTGAGAGTCGCGACAAATATTCTTGAATTGGCTGATTTTTTTCATTGAGCAGCAGTTTCTTTAACTGTTTGACCGCCTTGTTTAACTTGCTTTTATCATCTGTTAGTCTATATCGTTACCATTGCTGTCTTAATTTTCTTTTGTCCTTAATCATTTTCTTGACAAGATTTGAACATTCTCCATTCTTTTCTTTCTCATTTTTTACTGGTGTGGACTTCCAAGCTGCCGACTGAATACATTCATTGAGATGTTCCACTGCTTGATCTATATCACATTCCGTCTTAAATTTAATTTTTGTGTTTAAATTCTGTTTTACCTTACATCTGGATTGGTTCCAGTCTGTTATTTTGTTGCTTAACATCGGTTGTTTCTGCATATTCCTTATCTTTGTAGCCAGAGTGATTAAAACAGGCGAGTGATTCGATGATAAGTCTAGACATGGCGTCACTTTAATGTAATTAGTTGCGATTCCTTTGGTGACGCAGAAATCTATGTCGTCTAAAATCTGCGTACTACTATTACAAAACACGCATTTGACCTGTGCTGTGCCATCAAGTGTTATCTTGTGTAGAATTAAAGGAATAAGTGCTGAAATAGATAAAATTGACTGTATACTGCTTAAAACTTTCCCGTGCAATTTTTGATCAAATACATTTATATACATAGATAGTTCAGTGACATCTATTATCCGTTAAATAACAACTATCATTGTCTTCACAACATCCCATTAATCTGCTTCATCTTTACTTTATCACGGAAACTATTTAAGTTTCCACACACAGTTTTACCTCAAACCGTTGTACGACAATTTATTACACGCCAAATATTAATGTGTTTGCTACATGTAATATTCCATTAGCAGACAAAAGTATTAAATGCAGTGGTCTGTGCGGAAAATTTTTGCAGTGGCCTGTGCGGAAAATATTAATGTGTTTGCTACATGTAATAATCCATTAGCAAACAAAAGTATTAAATACAGTGGTCTGTGCGGAAAATTTTTGCACTTGGGATGCTCCAAAATTAAACATAACGCTTTTTCGTTGTTTGCGAAAGTTTCGTTTATGTAAACCATCTTACCACTGACTTACTGGACGTCCAATTGTTTAAATTATTTGAGCGTTCCAGCTTTAAAGTCAGCATCTGTAAGCTGTTGAGTTAAAAAATGTCATCAAAAATGTATGAATCTTTAAAATATAAATTTTGCACCTCATTTTATGTTCAATATACTTACAGTTTTCACTCAAAACAAATTTCACTTAAATTATATTTCTAATTAATGAGTGGAATATTTTTATCAAATCTAATTTCCCTAGTCTAATTTCGTGGACTATTTGTAAGTAGTCTAATTTTAGTTTTAGCAAATCATTGCTTTTTGAGTGAAAAAATTTAATTCAAATTTCAAAAAGTTCGATTAGCCTCAGTTAAGTTAAGGTAGGAGACTTTAAATCAACTATTTTGGCCGTTTCATGAATCAAAAAATAATTATGGTTTTACCTCAAAAGAAATTGCACTCAAAATATTAATCTTATTATAACATCAATTTGTTATATTTATAAATCATCATTGTTCACCAAATTAATAAATTATCTCGATTCGAACTTTAAATAAATGAGTTTTGTTTTGGGTCGCTATAAAAAAGATCAAAGCAGATTTCTTTTAAAAAAATTGACAAAGATCTAATTGTAGCTAATTTAAGTTTAAAATGTAGAAGTTTACAAATATCTATAAAACACGAAATTTTTTAAATTTAACTCAACACTATTTTCACTCAATTTTTGATACATAAATCTGGAGTTTGACAACTTTAAACTTTTCATATGTCAATATTTTTTTTCAAATTTCACTCAAATTATATTTTTTATTATAACTTTTTGTCTTTCCCAAATCCTTTACAAAACACTATAATTTTATTTAGAATTTTAAATTATAATTATAACTTAAGTATTTTACAAAGTAAAATTGTAAATTTGAGTTAAATAACGAAAAACCAAAATTGTAAAAAATTAATGGAGTACTTTACAGTTTGAGTGAATTTTTAATTTCTTTTAATTTTGTCATAAGTTTTTGTAATATGAGCACATATTTAGTCCTATTTACAATATTTTTCGTATTTTCTAATTTGCTTCAAAACTATTTTCGCTTTAATTTATTTTTACCTAAATTCTATGCTATAGTTTGAGTCTAATTTCGAATAAACTTAAGTTAAATTATATTAAAATTTTTCTTTAAAAATCTTTTTCTATATAACCAATAAAGATTACATAAAAAAATTTCACAGTAAAGTCATTATTTAAGCATAACTATGCTCGAGGCCGATTAGGAATGTACTAAACTGTGAATGAACTACATGATACATAAACATCCACATTTTGATCATATATTGCATTTTATGCTAAAAGTATATATGTACATATTTATTACTATTCTTTGACATTTTTGTTAAACATAGACTAACTGAAATTTTCACTCAAAAAAAATTCCACTCAAAATATTTTTAACATAATTGTCATAAAAATTATTGGTAATTGTTTACAAAATTAATAAGTGAAATGCAAATCATCGATTTCGAATTTGAGTTAAATTTCGAAAAACTATAAAAAATTAATGGAGGACTTCACAGTTTGAGTGAATTTTTAATTTGTTTTAATTTTGTCTTAACTTTTTGTAATATAAGCACAAATTTTATGCTATAGTTTGAAACTAGTTTGAGAATAATTTCGAATAAACTTGAGTTAAATTATATTAAAAATGTTTTAATTTCTTTAAAAATCTTTTTCTATATAAACAATAAAGATTTCTTAATAAAAAAAATTCACAGTAAAGTCATTATTTAAGCATAACTATGCTCGAATGAACTACATGATACAGAAACACCCACATTTTGATGGTATAATGCATTTTATGCCAAAAGTGTATACATATATACTTTTCTTTGACATTTTGGTTAAACAAAGAATAACTGAAATTTTCACTCAAAAAAAAATTCCACTCAAAATATTTTTAACATAATTTGTCATAAAAATTAATCGTGCTTGTTAAAATGTTTCGAAAAATCGATTCGAATTTTTAATATTCTTTAGTTTTATTTTAGACAAAAGTGTAATTTTTAAAACAGTTTACATTTCACAAAGTTTGAGTGGTTTTTTTTGTCCGTTATAGTACACCTAAAAACCTAAAGTTTTTTAAAACTATTCTGAGTTATGTATTTTTATTAATCAAGATAGACAAATATGATTGAAGCACTTTACAGTTTGAGAGAAATTTTAATTTTGTTTAATTATTTGTAATATAAGCACATGTTTGAAATTTTCTATTTGACTCATAAAAATAGAAAAATTTCCTGAAAATGTTTTACAGATAAAACTCGAAACTTACTTTTTATAAACTTTGAGTTTATTAATTACGGTATAAACGGTATTCTATAAAAACATCTATAATAATTCTTAAAGCCTGGGCTTAAAAAATTCCACTCAAACTATATTTTTAATCAATCTTAATCAATTATCAATCGTATATTAAAATAAATTTTGAACAACATTTTTTTTAATCATATTTATGAATTTTATAATTAAAATTTCAAATTTAACTCAAAAATTTTTCACTCAAATTTCAAACTACTGTCAAATTCATTTTAAATATTGTAATAAAAATTATTGAATAAGTAAATATAGATTGAACAGAACTTAACAAATAAGTAAACCTTGAATAGAAAATATATTTTCATTTCAAAACCATTCAAATTTTCATCAAACTAGAGTATTCCTTTGACAAATAAAATCATTTCTTTAAAATGTAGATTGTGATTATTTAGGATTAATCTAAGTTTAATACTTCATCTCTCTTGACTGCTAAATATTGATGATATTAACATTCAAACCCCTATCAAAATGTGGGTGTGTATACATAATAAATTTAAATATTTTGCGATTTCGAAAATAAAATTTCCCATCTGTGAATATTTGTGTATAAAATCACTAAGATGATGTCGTGCAACAGCAATGATCTAATAAAAGCATTAAATTTATACTGATGAAAACAATCAAATTTAAAATTTATATTGTTTATGAAAACCCTTCCATTTATTCCAACTCAATACTTTTATTTCAACCATCTGTGCACATGTTAAATTAATTTCATTTAAAATCAATGTAATAATTTTAATTTTTAATCGTTCGTTTATTGAATTTCTCTCGCCATAAAACTACATCCCTCCTATATATTTTGAACGGATTCTATTCATATAAATAAATGTACAGTGCGGACAAAAATTTCGGTTGAAGAAAATGGGGCGACAAAATCTCTCTATTATTTAATAATTTGTTAGTCCCCAGTTTATAAATATTTTATGAACTCCTAAATACATCATCGAGAATCACACCTTTTTATTATTATAAACGCGAGCACACAAAGAAGGGGTTGTTATTTGCTTAAATTTGTAATTAAGATTGAAATATGTATTTTGAGAAATTTATGTGTTTTGGAATCGAAAAGGGTGAAAAAAAGAAAAAAATTTAAATTGAAATATTTGTTATACGTAAATTAGAAATCACTTGAATTCACGATTAAATTTTAATCTTATCAAGACTAATTTTTTTTTTAACACCGGACAAGTCATTTGTATTGTCAATCGTTTTTTTGATTTATTGAAATAACGAACCCAAAAATATCATATAATTTTTTTTTTTAAAGTTAAGATATCAAATGACAGTAGGAATGAAAAAAAAATTTTTTTTTTTTTTTGTGTGTTAATCAAATAAAACGTTCAGTAGCAAGATTTTGTGGTTTTGATTATTTCGAATAAAATTTTGAAGTGGTTGTTTATGTGTTCAACACAATCCAAATATTGTAAAACAAATTAATTTGTTTTTGATAAAATTATTCCAGGTGCTTGTCTGTCACCCTATATATATATAGTATTAGTTTCTTATGCAGAAATTTGTGTACAGATATGAATTTCTTAAAGAAATTATCCAGGTGTTCAACTATGTTGGTGGTCTGCCCAACTCTATTAAGTTATTCTATCAAATTAACTCTTTTTCCTACAAATTTGAAATTTGAACGAGTTTGAAAAGAGTTTATCATGAACTTATTAGTCTTAATTCTTTTTAATGCTAAATTTACAAAATAATTTATTTTAAATCAAGTCTAAATAAAATTTAAATAGTTTGATTCAAATGTCAAATTTGAAATTATTTATAATCAAATTAAGCCAATTTTAAAAGAGTTTGAAATGTGATTTCATTTAACTGAGCTTAAATATACATATTTAAATGCATTCAATGAGTTTGAACATTATTTGTTCAGAGTTTGAAAATAGTTTGAAATTAAAATCGTTCCTCGAATTTGATTTCAATTTCAAGCAAATCATATTCAAATTAAAAATTTAATTAAATAATTTTATTTGTTTCTTGACAATTTAAAAAACGTAATTACATAAAAATATGTTTGGTATTTGTCAAATTACGTTCAAATTTAAGTTACATTAATATAAAAAAAATATTAAGTTGCTCCATACTAATCAAACCGAACTCTGCACTTTGATGCAAATAAATATAAAATATAAATTAAATTCAAATTTTGACAAATAGAATAAATTTTTCATTTTTAATTTAAAATCGAACCTAGAATTATGTTTTGTATTTCGTTCAAACTGTGTATCAAACTAAACCATTATTTTATTTACAAATTTAATTTAATTTAAGCAATCAAATTTCTTATTTCAAATTTGATCAAGTTTAAATATTATCAAAATAATTTTAGTTCAAATCATTGAAAAATTAGAGTTTGAATAAAGAATTTGATGTTAGTTGGGTTTCGTAAAAATATGTTTGTTTTTTTTTCAAGTTTCGTTCAAATCGATGATGAATTTTACAGTAATCCAAGTTTACAATTTATTCAATAAAATGACATTGTTATATATATATATATATATATATATATATATATATATATATATATATATATATATATATATATATATATATATGTATATATATATATATATATATATATATATATATATATATATATATATATATATGTATATATATATATATATATATATATATATATATATATATATATATATATATATATATATATATATATATATATATATATAATATAATAACATTTGGTTTTATTTTAAGCAAATCCATTTAACAATATAACAATATGAATTACAATGCAATAAGGTTTGAAAAAGATCAGAATGTTGACAAGCTTTTAGATACCATGGCAAACAGATACCGCCCTATCATGCAATTGCTGTAAAGTTAAATTCATTACTAAAATCAGAATTTTTTGCATTTTTCACCAGAATTTTCAAAGCTTACGAGCGAGTTTTGATATGTTAAACCATAGATTAAGATATAATACGGATGGCCCATACACAAGCAACAAAAATTTATATTTAGAATTAATAATAACGAAAGTAAAAATAAAAAGAAGAAATCATTTTTCTTGAATACTGTATAATGAAGGTTTGGAAAATATGTATTCGACAATGACAAAATAAAAAATAAAACCAAGTAACCTTTCTATATAATGTAATCTTTCTTTGTGGTTGAAAAATACTTGTTTGTACTTTGTATAGTAAACTAAAAGCTGTTTTTACATTTATATTCAAACTAGTGGTATCCGTCAGCTCATTAGAGGAACCCGTCACTTACTTTTATTTTTTGTTCTAATTGGATTATCTTTTTATATTTTAATCTATGGTTAAACGTTTACGTAGCTATAGCTTAAAATTTCAACCACACTTGTTTGTTGTTTTGGAAATATGGATATATCCACATTAATCTTCAGGATATACATCGTACATCGTTTCTTGTGTTTTGGTTGTTTGGGTTTTGTTACCATTTAATTTGTGAACAGGGCAATTTTTTAGTTACAGTTTTTGTCGCAAAATGCAACATCGTTAATCTTGGTTTATAACATCGGAAATAATTTCCGAATGAACTCCCAATCCCAAACCGATTATGATCAATATCGAATTTGATTATAATCGATTAAGAACTCGCCGAGTTCCTTCCTAATTGGCCATATTCCAGAACTTTCTTAAAAAACCATTTTAGGTTTTAATCACACGTCGAAATATCCTGTTTTGAAATATCCAGTTTTGTACCATATCTCGTTTTGGGGTACCGGTCGAAACTGGATATTTTACAAATGGATTTGACGAAACAGGATAATTCAAAACTGGATATTTTAAAACGAGATAAAGTACAAAACTGGATATTTCAAAACAGGATATTTCGACATGTGATTTAAACTTAAAATGATTTTATAGGAAAGTTCTGGAATATGGCCAATTAGGAAGGAACTCGGTGATTTCTTAACCGATTTTGATGAAATTCGATATGTAGGATAAAAATTGGATTTTAAATCGATTTTTTGGGAAATTTCTGGAATATGGCCAGTTAGGTAGGAACTCGGCGAGTTCTTAACCGATTATGATGAAATTCGATACGTAGGATGAAAATGGGATGTTAAAATGATTTTTCGGAAAAATTCTGGAATATGGCCAATTAGGGAGGAACTCTGTGAGTTCTTAACCGATTTTGATGAAATTCGATAAGTAGGATAAAAATGGGATTTTAAAACGTTTTTTTGGTAAATTTCTGGAATATGGCCAGTTAGGTAGGAACTCGGCGAGTTCTTAACCGATTATGATGAAATTCGATACGTAGGATGAAAATGGGATGTTAAAATGATTTTTTGGAAAAATTCTGGAATATGGCCAATTAGGGAGGAACTCTGTGAGTTCTTAACCGATTTTGATGAAATTCGATATGTAGGATAAAAATGGGATTTTAAAACGATTTTTTGGGAAATTTCTGGAATATGGCCAGTTAGGAAGGAACTCGGCGAGTTCTTAACCAATTATGATGAAATTCGATACGTAGGATGAAAATGGGATGTTAAAATGATTTTTCGGAAAAATTCTGGAATATGGCCAATTAGGGAGGAACTCTGTGAGTTCTTAACCGATTATGATGAAATTCGATACGTAGGATGAAAATGGGATTTAAAAATTTTTTTTTTTTGAAAGTTCTGGCCAGTAAGGTTCCATACTTGAATATTTCTAAGGAGAGAAATAGAATTTTCTTTTACCTAATATTTTTTTTCTTTAGTTGTATAATTAAATTTGATTTTAAAACCTTTTTTGGGAAAACCTCTGGAATATGGCCAGTTAGGAAGTCTCTGTTTTTGTACACACAAATTTTTTAAAAATATGTTTGTAATATCCTCAAAGGTTTCTACATCAAAAGATCATTCCTATTATAATACCGTTAAAAATGTATGTAACTTTTTTACGAAGCACTCGTAAAGGTAAATATTTAGTTTCAAATTTAATAAACATTTTAAGTCTTATGTAACTATACACATCAAATCAAGTGACAGGTAAAAAAATAATTATCTTTCGAGACCAAGTGGGTCGTTGTTGAAAAAAATATCCCTCTTGGAAACCATATTTCTGTCCAATAAACCAAACCCATATATATATGATCAATCTGTTCTAAATTAAGATTTCTTATAAAATATTTCAAGTCATTTATCATTTGTAAAAAAGAAATGATTTCTTAAAATTAATTAGTGTCAGACATTTTTTTTTTGTGTAAGAGTTGAAAATATATTAATTTTTTTTCAAATTATGAAATTTGAGAGTTTTTTGTTTGATTCATTGTGTGAAGAAAAACAAAAATATCAAGAAACATCACAAATTCCATTTCAATCGTAAGACACTTAAACCCGTTAGATTATTTACATATCATCTTATTAATTAATATATATATATATATAATTGTAAATACAAGATGAAAATACAAAACTGAAGAGAAACACCTTCACGCTTTAATTATTTTGATTTATAATAAGAAAGTAACTTCAGCGTCTTAGATGTAAATACATCACCTTATATACATACAGAGATTAGTGCACGATAATTTGTTATGTTGTGTATATATAGGATCCGCATATGACCTATTAACCTCCCATTGGTGCTGCTTTATACATATCGAAGATAATAAAAGAAATATTAACGTATATTCCCTTCACATGTGGGATGTTGTCGTCTTAATGGTTTTATAGCTTTATATCGTTCGTTCGTCGTTTTTTTTTTGCTGCCTTCATGTTATGTTATATATATTATATGGTAAAATTGAATTACGTTAAGACGAGAAAATACAACAACAGCAACGTCCTATTATTCTTGTTAACTCTTAAGATTATATTATATGATTCATCATAATTTGGTTTTCATTTTAAGTCTTGTAGTCTTGATATAATTTTTTTTTTTTTTTTTATTATTTTTAAAAGATTTATGAAGTTCAATCAACTTATTTAGGTCATATTTTTGGTGGTGTATAAACACACACAAGTAATAAGAAACTACTCAAAGATGGTTTTCTTTATAATCGTGTGGAAATTTTTTTTTCTTTTCGGGATATAAATGATGATTTTCCTTTCATTGTTGGTGACTTGTTTTCGAATCAATTAAATTTAAAAGCTTTTTACTTGTTCATATGTACAACTTTGTACATAATAAGTTGACACACACACATGGGATAAGATTTGACATTAATGATGAATAATTATCGTTTTTTTTTATAATGTAAGAATGTTTTGACTTTTAAACACTTGATCATCATAAGTGGGAGATAAACTATATATATTGAATATAGTTCCCAGAAGTCATAATAATATGTATTTATGTTTTGATAAAAAAAAAAATGGAAATTTATGTATCGCATTTCATGTGCACGAATATAATATATATATAGTGGAGGGCAATAAACGCGATGATTGAGATTGCTTCGAATTTCTTTATTTATACTTATACATAAATGTATTTTCCTAATAAGGTTTGTATTATTTCTCTCACACTATTCCTAAGGCGATGCGATGCGATGCGGCGACCCGATGAGTAGCAGCAGCACCCAAATAACTCTAAAATAAACATTTCACCAAAAAATAATTTTTATCAACATATTTATGTGTTATAAATCTATCATTGAAATTCTCATAATTCTGTCTAACATCGACGGATATATGTGTAGTGTATTTATATATGTACATAAGTTCAGAACTATAAAAAAAAATATTTTAAATAAACATAAAACTATTTGAATTATTATGATTACTGTTTTATTATTACAATTTTTTTTTACTATTATTGTTATTTTAGAACTTGAATATTGTATTAGGGTTTAATTTTCATTGTGGAAATTCATTTTTTTTTATTTTTTTGAGATTCGTAAAGCAACACGAGACTTGGATTAAATGGCATAATATATGTTTATATAAATAGAATAGTATATTTATGTATGTAAGGAAGTGCGTATTGGTTTGTTATGTAAGTCACCGGGAACGATAGACCCTAGGTGTCGGTTTTTGTAATTTAATTTAAATTACGACACTTCGATTTAAACAGGCGTGTATAGTCGAGAAACAGTGGATGAAGTAACTTTCATTTTTTTACTAAACTAATATGACAAAACAAACTTTAAGAATCCAAGAAGTAATGCATCATATACCAGAGCTAGAATTATTTTTAAATACTGAACAAAAAAGTATAAATTTCTGACAAAATTTAGTTTTGGTTATTGTTTCTACTAATTTTAGTGTTTAATAATTTTTTTTTTAATGTAATACATTTAAATTTTAGAGTTTTTTTATCGATTGAAATGTATATAAATTAGATTTTCGTGTAATTCAATGACGTATTTAGTTTTTGGTGTTTGACCGTTTTTTTTTAATCTGCATATATTTCCAGTAAATATTTCCAAAGGGCAATGAAAAGTAATCGGTCTTAAGTGATATATATATATATATATATATATATATATATATATATATATATATATATATATATATATATATTATATATATATATATATATATATATATATATATATATATATATATATATATATATATATTTATATAAAAGCTGACCCGGCGGACGTTGTCTTGCACAGATGTTCTTTCTGGTAATAAATGTTTATGTAAATTTTGGATAAATTTGTTGAGAAATAAAAGTCCTAGCCGCATATCCTCATTGTTGATCGTTGTGATTTATCTATCGACATGGCATATGCCAAACGAATTGGAAATCGATTTAATCTGAATCAAAGGATCGTTTAGGATCATTGGTATTCGTGGCAACAAAACATGTTCTCCATTACATTTTCCACTTATTATGGTTACCTCGATGATATTATCCATACATTTCTTGGCTACTTAATCAAGTGCTTTTTCAAAGCTTTGGTGCGTTGACATTACGTAGCAAAATAGATTTCCAACAATGGATTTAAATGGATTGATGGCATTAACCACAAATTTTGGCTCCAAACTAGCTCTTTCGCTTATTTATTAATGGCTTTTGTAGTTTTGACGAAGATTTCGAAAAACATTTAGAATTAAAACGTCTCTGAGTTGTAAATGGCGGCAGAAATCGTCTAAAAATTTCAAAATTCGGCTTGCGAGGTTGACATCATGATTCCGTCACCAAATTCAAGTAACTGAGTGGAAAATCTTGCAACAGATGAATCATTTAACATTTCCACTCTCTTATTTGTTGTTAATTTAAATGTGTGGACGGTGCGCCATAAAAAAATGATTTTAAGCATTTATTTCGTCAGCATGAGTTGATCGCGGAATAACCACTGGCCATGAAACATGGTAGTCGTAATATGAGATAATTCAGGACCAAAATCTTCATCTAGTATTTCCGCAGAAATGATATTGTTAATCTCATCTGGTCTAATTTTTTCATTTAACCAAATTAAATTTTGTGCGTGAGCAAGTCCCCGATTTTGCCACTCTGTTGAATACATGTGGCATTGTGTTCTATCAAATGCGAGAGGTTTCTCAATTAAATCGATTAATGCCTTCAGTTTTTGTTTTAAAACTCCCTTAAGTGTATATATTCCTCTGCACGCAAATTAACTTGACTGTGGTGAATATAACGTAAACTCTCACTTTCTATCTTCGCGTACATATCTATAATTTTTTCTTGTTTATTATTGATGTGATATCCATCTTCTCCTTCCCAAACCATAATGTATATTGCAATGCGTAATATGAACGATGTGTATCGTGTATAACTTGAAGATTGTTGTATCGACGTATAATTCGAATGTCTCGGTTTTCAAAAGCATCTCCAAAAGTTGAATCAGAAATTATGGCCTTGTGCATTTGAATTTGAAATAATTTTGGCAGCAAACGTAGTCATTTGGAAACTTGAATTAATTTTTTTTTTATTTTTTTTATTTTTTTATTCAAAAATAATTTTGAATCTGAAGTTTAACCCAACAGCAAGACAATGCCCCCAACATTGCAGCAAACTCATTCTTAAATTTAAATGCATGACAATAATGACGTTCAACACTCATATCACCAATATTAATTTTGGCTTTTGCACTGAAATTGATTTTAGGATCATAGGCAAAAGCAAAACGATTAAATGAAGACAAAATTAATGTCCTGGATAATTGCATTCTAACTCGGTTATCCAATTGTTCCATCTGTCTATTTAAATCAGTGTATATATATATATATATATATATATATATATATATATATATATATATATATATATATATATATTTGACAGTTAATTATATTCACCGCAACCTTAGAAACCTTAAATAAAAAAACTAGCTGACTACTTTGACTGAAATTAATAAACTTTTGTTTGACAAATTAAAAATCCTGTTGTCAATGATTTCTAAAGCGACCAAAATAGACAAACCTATCACATTCCTGTTTAATCAGCGCCATTTTAATAGATCAACGCCATTTTAATAGATGTTCAAAATAAAAAGCAAGAGATGGAGCAGCAATCTGCATTAAAATGAAAAACAATAAGCAATTAAAAGGTAAAACTTTTTTCATGTGACTGAAAAAATCTCGTGTGGTCAAAAATGGAGCCTTTGTGTCCCAAGGCTATACGATGTTCTCCAGTTAAGATGATTTAGTTATCACCTGAAAATAACACTGTCACTACGTAGTTTTAGTATTTTAAAAATTAAATTTGAGAGATCGACAAAAACAAATCTGATCTCTTAGAAAAAAATGCACCGAGTGCTAATACATACAACATTCTAAAATATCCTCAAAAAAATAAATTAAAACATTGTTTAACACGAAAATTAAATGAAATAATCGTTAAACTGATAAAACACTTTATCTATATTCTAAATAGATTTGGGGTTTTGTCTCCGAAATTTGTCATTTAATCTACAATTTGTTGGTGCTATCGTCTATTGCTAAAACGAATATTTTGGTAATTGTTATTTTAAAGAAAGCATTCTGTATCCAAGTAGGTTTCAACAATCCTACCTCTTATCCATTTTGTGGGATGTATAGGTGATCTTCAATTAAAAGCACAAGATTTGGTTGTAGGCACTTTGGTCATTTTCTTTTACCATCGTAGTAAGGTATGAACCAATTAAAAAATGACCAGATTATTATATTATTATATTATTATAATTATTATATTATTATATTATTATATTATTATATTATTATATTATTATATTATTATATTATTATATTATTATATTATTATATTATTATATTATTATATTATTATATTATTATATTATTATATTATTATATTATTATATTATTATATTATTATATTATTATATTATTATATTATTATATTATTATATTATTATATTATTATATTATTATATTATTATATTATTATATTATTATATTATTATATTATTATATTATTATATTATTATATTATTATATTATTATATTATTATATTATTATATTATTATATTATTATATTATTATATTATTATATTATTATATTATTATATTATTATATTATTATATTATTATATTATTATATTATTATATTATTATATTATTATATTATTATATTATTATATTATTATATTATTATATTATTATATTATTATATTATTATATTATTATATTATTATATTATTATATTATTATATTATTATATTATTATATTATTATATTATTATATTATTATATTATTATATTATTATATTATTATATTATTATATTATTATATTATTATATTATTATATTATTATATTATTATATTATTATATTATTATATTATTATATTATTATATTATTATATTATTATATTATTATATTATTATATTATTATATTATTATATTATTATATTATTATATTATTATATTATTATATTATTATATTATTATATTATTATATTATTATATTATTATATTATTATATTATTATATTATTATATTATTATATTATTATATTATTATATTATTATATTATTATATTATTATATTATTATATTATTATATTATTATATTATTATATTATTATATTATTATATTATTATATTATTATATTATTATATTATTATATTATTATATTATTATATTATTATATTATTATATTATTATATTATTATATTATTATATTATTATATTATTATATTATTATATTATTATATTATTATATTATTATATTATTATATTATTATATTATTATATTATTATATTATTATATTATTATATTATTATATTATTATATTATTATATTATTATATTATTATATTATTATATTATTATATTATTATATTATTATATTATTATATTATTATATTATTATATTATTATATTATTATATTATTATATTATTATATTATTATATTATTATATTATTATATTATTATATTATTATATTATTATATTATTATATTATTATATTATTATATTATTATATTATTATATTATTATATTATTATATTATTATATTATTATATTATTATATTATTATATTATTATATTATTATATTATTATATTATTATATTATTATATTATTATATTATTATATTATTATATTATTATATTATTATATTATTATATTATTATATTATTATATTATTATATTATTATATTATTATATTATTATATTATTATATTATTATATTATTATATTATTATATTATTATATTATTATATTATTATATTATTATATTATTATATTATTATATTATTATATTATTATATTATTATATTATTATATTATTATATTATTATATTATTATATTATTATATTATTATATTATTATATTATTATATTATTATATTATTATATTATTATATTATTATATTATTATATTATTATATTATTATATTATTATATTATTATATTATTATATTATTATATTATTATATTATTATATTATTATATTATTATATTATTATATTATTATATTATTATATTATTATATTATTATATTATTATATTATTATATTATTATATTATTATATTATTATATTATTATATTATTATATTATTATATTATTATATTATTATATTATTATATTATTATATTATTATATTATTATATTATTATATTATTATATTATTATATTATTATATTATTATATTATTATATTATTATATTATTATATTATTATATTATTATATTATTATATTATTATATTATTATATTATTATATTATTATATTATTATATTATTATATTATTATATTATTATATTATTAATAATATAATAATATTATTATATTATAATATAAATATAATTATATTATAATTATCCGGCACCGGGAGTTCCTGGTTATTCTTGGCCTTACACTCTAATCAATCAATCAATTCTAGTTGTGGTTGATGCTAAATTTGTGTTTTAACTAATATTGCAAAAACTTGAATCAACTTTGAATGTGATTTGAATGAATTTTGAATGTAGTTTGAATGAAGTTTGATTGATTTTTTTTTATATATTCGTTCGATAATTAATTAGCACTCTGCGGTGCAAAACCTATATTCTGGCAGCTCATAAATGACAAAGCTGCGAGTATAGTTATAAACCTTTCGACTGTAGTTCAATTAAATATTAGTAACATCAATGGAATTTGAAAAAAAAACTACATAAAAGTCAATAAACTACTTTGTTGATACAAATGTTTTCCAATTTGCACTTTCATAAATTAAACAAAATATGTATATATTGTTCGACATTGCAACAAAAATGAAATAACTGGGCATTTTGCCAAATTCACGAAACACACGATGAAGACGCCAGACTAATACACAACATTTATCTATATAGTAGTTTCAAAAGCCGGTGGTGTGAATTGTTTCAAATGTGTTTATCAAATATATATATTCGGGTGACGTTCCCTCGGTGTTCGGATGCACTTTTTTTTTTACTTACATCAACCATCTGGCTAACCTAAATCACATAATGCTACAATACCACAAATATGTACATATCGCATTATATCGAAAAGTGATTCATTCGTCATGTCTATCATACTAAAATACTCTATACTATGTGTGAGTGTATCTCTGTGATGAATTCATTTTATCGTTAAGAATTTAATTGTGAAATTGAAAGAAAATGTATAATTTTTTTAGTTGTTGTTGTATTTTCTTAAAATAACTTTTTTATTGTTCTGTATTATACTGTGCTGTTGTTGTTGGAATTAAAAAGAAAATTTATTTATTTACAATTGTTGTTAGTTATTTTTATTACACCGTTTATATACCGTTCGATGAAACAAGAGTTCAAATTACATAAGTATATATATATACATACTGTATATAAATATATAACTTACAATTGATATATAAGATTCTAATTGTCTTGTTGTCTTATCATCATCACACTCATATTATTTTATATAGACGTTTAATTTTGGTATATCGTGCGATAATTATGGTTGTTGACAGTTTGTTTGTTGAAATCGTGGTGTCAATCACATGTAATTTAAGATATACGTGAGGTTTCATTTTGTTTATATAATCTTGGGTGGTTATGTGTGGTCATATAAGATTAAATTTATAAAAAATAATATTTATCATCCTCGTTCGTCTATCGTAAATTTCAAGAAAAATGGTGAAAACTTAATCCCACTTGGAACAAAAAAAAAACATTGTAAAGATAATTATTTTATTCATCATCTCGTCATCTAACCAAAACAACAACATTTCTTATTTATTTATCCAATATAAGATATTCTAATGCTGTTTCATCGTCGTAATTTTTTATTTTTTTATTTTTTTTATTTAATTTATGATTATGATTATAATATAAAATTCTATTGTGTTTGATAAAAAAAAAATAAGAAATTTATTATGAAATTTAAATAAGAAATTAAGAAGTTTTCTTCATCGTTTATCTTATTTATATTTTATTTTGTTTTTAATTTATTTAATTTGAGATGAGGAATAGACAATGTCTTAGACACAGTTCTGTAGTTTTTTTTTTTTTTTTGATGAATGCAATTAATGGGTTAAACGAATGATGATGATTTTTTTTTTCATTTTTAGTTGGTTGTTGTCTAAAATTAAAATTTTTATTTATTTATTTTAATTAAATTAATTTAATTTAATTATATGTATTTACGCGCGCATAATTGTGTGGGTTAGACGCGTATGTATTTTAAATCAATTTACGAGATTGATGATATTTTGTAATATTGTATATGCTGTGCGCAGAACATAAGATTAAAGTTTAAATAGTTTTTATGTTAGATGTCAACATTTTTTTTTACAATATAAATTGACGCCACGCGATTCGTGCGATTGGGATAGAAAAAAATTCTTCTTTGAAGTTGACGGTTTGACCACACAATTGATTGAGCGTTCATGCAATTAAAATTAATTTGTGATTTGCATTTTAATTATTAAAATATAAAAATATATAATTATAATTGCAAATTACATTGTAAAATCCAATTTAAAAAAAAATTATTATTGATTTATGAGTTATTAATAATAAGACTCATGCTTAACTAACGAGGTTATGCTAATCACGGTAATAATAAATGGAAATTGTATTTATAAGTTATTGATTTGTTGTGGAAAATCTGGAATAAATTTATTTCCGAAAATCGTTAAATCGAAATTATTTTTAAAATTTTCGATTATATATGCGGAATCAACAATCCAACAGTTTTGATCCCGAGTTTGCTCTTCGTGTTGTTCTGGACAACCCAAAATAGACAAAAATAGGAGCTAAAAGATAAGAGAGGTCGTATCTATTCAGTTACATTTGTATATGGGTTTTGTGTATTTTCGGAATCCGGTTTCGAAACTCCGTTTTATCAAGATTTACTCGCCGATTTGATTTTCTAATTTTGAAAATATTCCCGTGACGTTGTTTAAATATTCCTCTTCTGTGTTTCCTCCGAATATTATTATGTTGTTTATATAACATATTGTGGCTCATAGTTCTTTCAGGGTGTCGTCTCCGATGATTCCATCAAATGACTGAAGTCCTAGTAAAATAAAAAATTCTAAACCTTTGTAAAGATTCCGATACTTTAAAAAAAAATGTCGATGACCTTTTCCTTAATCTGTGTGCTTCCACCAGCTGATCTTATGTTGAACTGGTTATTGGTCGGCATTGGGTTTTTAGCTCGATGTTTCCCCCATTTGTTCTTTCTCCTGATCGTGATCGGATATGTCCACATCCAAGATTTCGTTAATTACTTGATTATATATTTCTTCTTCACTTTGTGTTTCCAGGTGGCAAATCCTCTGGTTTTTTCATGGTATATTCTAATCGGAATGTTCGCGTTTAACTGCTGGTTGATAATTTTCTTGGTTTGGATATATCCATTGATTATTTTGTCTGGTCATCTTGTTGAATCGTAGGACGGTTGATATAACTGAAAATACTGGATATACTGGATATGTCTACTACGGAATTATTGAAGCCTATTTTGTGGATTTTGATAATTCAGGTTCTGAAATTCCATTCTTCTGGAACAGTCTGTGGACGATTTTTTTGGATGCCTGATCGCCGCTGGATTTACAGGGTGTCCGCTGGGAAGGTATACTACTTTGTTTTGCCGCCATTTTGGTAAACGTTAGTATTGACAGTTCATATTTGGCAGTCGTGAAGAATACACATGGCAAATTTATTATGGAAAAATATTCGATAAACCAACGTATTTTAATCGTTAAAACATTTTATCAAAATCAATCATCGATTACTGTGACGATGAGAAAGTTACGTGAAATTTTTGGGAGAAACAACGTGCCAACAAAACGCACTATTTATCGTGTAGTGAATGATTTCGAATAAATAGGGTCTGTAAGTAATAGGCTCAAGCATGGGCCACAACGTACTGCAAGATCGGTTGAGAACATTACTGCTGCTCAAGAAAGTGTTCAAAACAATCCATCAACCTCAATTCAACGCCGTGCTCAGGAGCTTGGTCTTCAAAGAACAAGTTTGGTCACCATTTTGCACAAGGATTTGCATTTATTTCCATTTAAGATTCAGTTGACACAAGAGCTTCTTCCACAAGACCATTTACGCCGCCGTACATATGCCAATAGGATGTTACAGCTCGCCCATGACAACCCCGATTTTCATGAAAAAATCATAATGAGTGACGAGGCACATTTTCATTTAAATGGATATGTGAATAAACAGAATAGTCGGTTCTGGGCAATGGAAAACCCTCAAATTATTCATCAGTCACCTTTACATCCATTAAAAGTGACAGTCTGGTGTGCAATTTGGTCAGGAGGAATCATTGGACCTTACTTCTTTGAAAATCAAAACGTCGTAACGGTAACTGTGAATGGGAAGCGATATCGTGATATGATTGAAAACTTTTTAACGCCACAACTGCATGCTTTGGGCTTGATTAACATGTGGTATCAACAAGACGGTGCCACATCGCATACAGCCAGGATTACAATGGAATTACTGCGAGACCTCTTTCCACAACAAGTTATTTCAAAAAATGGTGATATTGATTGGCCTCCACGGTCGCCTGATTTGATTGCTCTGGAATTCTTTTTGTGGGGATATCTAAAAAGCAAGGTTTATGCAAACAAACCAGAAACGCTAGAGCAACTCAAACAAAATATTCGTGATGAAATTAATGAAATACCGCGTGAAATGTGTGAGAATGTAATGAAAAATGTTCTCAAAAGGGCTCGCATTTGTGAGGCTAACAGAGGCGGACATTTATCTGATATTGTATTCCATACATAATTGCCGACATTAAATAAAACATTTATCAATGGAAGATCAATTCTCTTTCATTTAATCAAAAATTATAAACAAACAAAGTAGTATACCTTCCCGGCGGACACCCTGTATGTTATATGATATTAAGGCTGCGTAATATTTTTCCCTTAAATGTTTTTTACGTTGTGAATCTATGATAAGCATCTATGAGAGCCTGCCGATGTCGTTTATGCGTGGCGACATTGGATCAAAACACATAATGCAGCTTAAAATAATCCAAAGAATAGGTACAATAATCACCAAAAATCATGTGCGTTATGCAAAATATACAAGTAAAGGAAACATAATTCCAATGCTCACGCAAGGCCAAGCTCTATAAAACAGAATTGTTAGGGTGCATTTCAGTTCAAATTTTATAATTTAAAATTTCTACGTATCTGCTTTGTCCTAATCAATTATAGACTCTATTACTGCTTAATCTATGGTTTATAGCCCCCTAAAAATAGGAAACAGTGGAAAACTTAGAAGGATCGTAATTTAAGAAAAACTAAATGGATTTCAATAAAAGTATATATATATATATATATATATATATATATATATATATATATATATATATATATATATATATATATATATATATATATATATATATATACCGTTGGTCTAAATAATATAAATCGATATATTGCACCAGAATGGGGTGTAATACACGTTAGAGAATTAATGAGCCAAACGGCATACAAAATAATTTAAATTCCACAGCCTTCATTGAATTTAAACATAAAGGGTGTCTCAAAATTCACGGAAGAAGTATTTTAGATAGAAAACTCCTTTTTTCCGATTTACATAACGAGCTGAATTTCATCATTTTCGCGCTCAATTTTCTTCTTTGTGGTTGGCTTGTTGGCAAAAACCTAAAACTTACAAAAAAAATAGTCCAACGAGTAAAAAATATAAATCTTGCTTGAATTCTGGAACACCCTTTATATTCCACAAAAATAATCTAAGTATAAGTAAGGTGTGTCGCCCACACGTTATGAAATGCTACTTGTACTACCCGTGAGATAGTTTATCTAAGTTATTTGATCAAATTAACGTCTTTCAAGGTTGGTTTGTAAATTGTATAAGTAACACAATCATTAAATTGTTTTTTTTTTATATTGAAAACACGATTTTAAATCTGCGTTATCTAAAACTATATAATATAACCCTGTATAGAGCACGAAATCTATTTAGAGTATTTACACGAAAAAAAATACACCACGAACGGGTTATGGTAACAAAATTTTCTTATTATTCGTTGTACTATGGTGTAGAAAAAAAATGTATTACAAAAATATTAAATCAAATAAGGAAGTGTGGCGTCTTCCAGTTTTTTTTTACAATTCGCACAACAAGAATCTTTAAGAAATTCGGGTTATATACGCTGTGTCGGTATATTACTGATGACTTTAAACGGAATTTATAAAAAAAAAACGTTTTGACACATGATTTGATCGAAAGGAAATATTTTGTAGTTTTTCTAGTTTATGTGTATTTATATAGTCTATATAGAGTGGTGTCAGATTAGAAATAATTGATTAAATTATCAGTTGTGTGGCATGTAATTGATTGATTTCCTGTTTATTCATCATTTTTTATGGTGACTGGCGATGACGAAACATTGTTACTACTAGACCAATTAAGGAAATTTTATGTCAAACACAATATGCCTGTGGGACTTGAAATTAGGTGAATCAATATTATAGGCAACGATAAATTTCATTGGCATATAATTGAGATGCCTTTAACTCATCCTATATTTAATATTCCAATGAAATTTTAAATTCAACTAAAGCTTAACTTTACATAAACGTCAAAAAATCCAATCAAACTAAGTTGCAACACTCAAACTTGCAAGTAAAAAATCTTCTTCAACAAAATTGTATTAATCTTAATCACCATGTTTTTCCTAATTTGTAAAATTTCAGCTCAAACCACAAAAAAAATAAATTATTCAGAATCAAACTTCTTTCAAACTTGATTACATATTTTTTTTAAATTATGCTTCTTTCAAACTGAACAAAACTAGAAAAAAATCTACATAAATTTTAATGTTATGCTAAAATTAACGTAATAAAATGCAATCAAGCATTATCCAACTAAAATTACACAGTATCAAACTTGCAAATTACAAAACAAGTTTAAGTCAATTTCATCAATTTCATTCAAAGGTTTGTGCGGATTTAATCAAATTCAACTTACAATTGGTCAAACTAATTATTTAAAATCAAACTTGTTTCAAACTAGATTATTTGATTAAAACCAAATTTACCTTAAGATTGGTTTCAATATTTTGTTACTGAAATATAATAGCATTTGAAAATTATATTGGAGGTCAAATAGCACGTATTAGGCATATTAAGCATGGGGCTGGACATAATTATTTCGAATCAAACTACCTTCAAACTTGAATCTTAATTATAGATTTGATCCTAAAATTAACGTCACAAAATTAAATCAATCTGAATGCAACTTAAATAGTGCAAACTTGCAGATTACAAATTTAAGTCGATTTTATCAATTTTAATCACAGGTTTGTGCCAACTTTATAAAAGTTCAGTTTGAAACTAATCAAACTAATTATTCAAAATCAAGTTTGTTTGAAACTAGATTATTTGTTTAAAATAAAATGTATCTAAAGATCAATATCGTTTTTTTTGTGAGTGAAGTATGACATTATTTTATATTTATAAGGGAAGTCCAACTGTACATAATTATTTAAAATCAAACTTATTTTAAACTTGATTAGATTACATAGATTACATTTTAATTAAAATTTGATTTAACTTATCTTTAAAATTAACTATAAGTTATTTAAAATTATGCAACTTGCAAACTCATTTTTTTTATTACCACACAAATTTGATCCTAAACTGACGTCACAAAATTCAATCAAGCTAAATACAACTGAAATAACTCAGTATCAAAATTGCAGACTACAAACCTTGTTTAAGTCGATGTTGTCAATTTTAATCACAGGTTTGTGCCAACATTTCAAGAATTTGGTTCACAACTGATCAAATCAATCTTTCATAATCAAACTTGTTTCAAACTAGATTGTTTGATTAATACCAAATGTATCTTAAGATCGGTTTTACCTTTTTGTGACTGTAAAATGGTAGTATTTGATATTTGTATGGTAGGTCGAATTACACGTACTAGGTCTGTTAACCAAGGAGATGTACATAATTATTTAGAATCAAACTTCCTTCAAACTTAATTATATAATCCTTTTTAATTTAAATTTGATTTAACTTATCTTTAAAATTAACTATCAATTATTTGAAATTATGCAACTCAAACTCATTTTTGTATTACCACACAAACCTAATTTAATTTTAATTTGATCCTAACCTAAACGTCGCAAAATTCAATCAAGCTAAATACAACTGAAATAACTCAGTATCAAACTTGCAAACTACAAACCTAGTTTAAGTCGATGTTATCAATTTTAATCACAGGTGCCAACACTACAAGGATTTCGTTCACAACTGATAAAATAAATTTTTTATAATCAAACTTGTTTCAAACTAGATTATTTGATTAATACCAAATGTATCTTAAGATCGGTTTTACTTTTTTGTGACTGAAATATGGTAGTATTTTATACGAGATCGAATTGCATATACTAGGCCTGTTAAGCAAGGAGCTGGACATAACTATTTAGAATCAAACTTCTGTCAAACTTGATTATATAATTGTTTTTTAACTTATTTTTATAATTAAAAAAACTGAAAATGTTCCGAATTGAGTGGTGATTATAAAAGGCAAAGATGAGGATTAGAATAGAAACCTCGAGACATCGATGTGATTCTTGACACTCAATGTGTCAAATGGGTTCTCCTATGGGGTTGATTTGCAATAATTCATAGCTCTTGATAATTCAGAGGGAATACGTTTTGAAACAATCTTTTCGATCTTTTGGAATCTCCAAATACAACAAAACATCCCGTAACGTAAATCAGGTGATTCTTGATTTCCTGCAAAAGTAAAACTCGAACCATCGTGACCGAATTTGGCAGAAACTATATAAAGCAAATTATGCATATCGAAATAAAAAACAAAATTTAAAAAATTAATTTTTTTCTGTAAGATGAGAAGAAATTTTACTAAAAACTTGAATCTAAAATGTTCCCAATTTTTTTATTTTTTTAAATAAATTTATTTTAAACAACGATTGATAAATTTGGCGCCACATTCTTAACACACAAAAACCAAACCTAAACTGAAGACATCTCATTAATATTCGTATGCCTTCCACGTACTTCATCAGGTAATAAATCGTCCAGCTTATAATTGTCAAAAATGCCATATGGATGATTTTATAAATACTGTACACACACACGTATATGTTTGTACACGGGAATAAATTATTGATTTTTTAGAACCCAAAAACAATATTAATAATACGGACTGTCATCAACCTGTCACACACAACCGAAAATCCTTCGGTTTTATGTTTTATTAACAACATCAACCATATGCTTTCTCGACTATATCTTGAAATTCAACAGAGCGTTTGAAATTTTTTTTTTTTGTGTTTTTGTAATTTTATTTAAATTAAAATTTATTATCTAAAAGTTTTATCTTAAAACTATATACTATCATAATATTATCATTATATTTTATCTATAATTTATTTGATAGTTTTAAATTTCATCACCCCGCGCGATTTATAATCATTTGTGAACGATTTCTTAATTCAAATCGATCAAATTTTTTTTTTAACCCTATAAGGCGTGTCGTTAAAATGGTTATTTGATCAATTTATCATGGATCATGTATACATAAAATAAAAAACATTATTGTGATGATTTTTTATGTTTTTATGTTGTTTTTTTATTTTATTTCAAAAAACCCCAAAAGTATTTGAGTTGTGTATACTTTTATTATAATGCCACTGTTGGCGAAGGGGCATCCGAATGTCTCGTAATATATGTCCCGATGCTATTCGTTACAATCTTGTCGTTGGATTTTTTCTAAGGCTAAAGGAAAAAAATGCTGTTTTGGATGGGTACCGGTCGAAACTGGATATTTTACAACTAGATTTGACGAAACAGGATAATTCAAAACTGTATATCCCAAAAAATCATTTTAAAATCCCATTCCCATCCTACATATCGAATTTCATCATAATCGGTTAAGAACTCGCCGAGTTCCTTCCCAACTGGCCATATCCCAGAACTTTCCCAAAAAATCATTTTAAGTTTAAATCACATGTCGAAATATGCTATTTTGAAATATCCAGTGTTGTACCATATCGGTTTGTACCTTATCTCATATTGAAATATTCCATTTTGAAATATCCAGTTTTGTACCATATCTCGTTTTGTACCTTATCTTGTATTGAAATATCCAGTTTTGTATCTTATCTCGTTTTGTACCTGAACTCGTATTGAAATATCCAATTTTGAAATATCCAGTTGTGTACCTTATCTCGCTTTGTCAAATCCTATTTTGAAATATCCAGTTCTGAGCTATTCCCGTTTTGGATGTATGTAGCTGAATAATCGCTGACCATCACAACATCAATTTTCGTAACTTAAATTTTTTTTTTTTGAAATTTTCGTTTTTTTTTATGTAATTTTTTTTACGTTTCGGGTGTCCGAACTATCGATTATCCCATTTTGTTTTTTTCGTTTGATAAGTTCGAGGTCGAGTTTGAATATTGCGGGATATTCTGTCAGATTCTCCGGAGGCTTCAGTTCGGCTTAAGAAAAAAACCGAAGCATAATTAGACGATGCATCTCTGGTACGAAAACAAATGCATACCACGGCCGCTAAGCGACCAAACTTAGAATTGGATAAATCCCGGACTAAGCTGTTCCAGTATCAGGAGAATTTGACGGATGCCAGGCACCTGCCAGTAAATGCTCAGATGGATTCAGTTAGGAGGATATACGCCCGTCTTTTACACGTGCCTACCTGATTAAAGTGGGGTTTGCTATCACCCAGTTATAAATTACAGGCTTAGCCGCTGTTGGAGTCCTGCCAAGTATTGATAGAGTTTCTTTATTCTTGTTTGTCAAATGCTGGGCGGTTGAACGAGTCATTAAACAAAATTATAAACTAAATCACCTACCAAAGCTCGTTGTAATTGCTCAGCAGTTGGCTAGGTTAAATATGCGGCAGTAAAAGTTGCAGACGCACATGTCAAGTCGTGGTCCTTCCACTCAAGGAACCCAATGTTTGTCCCTTAAGACGTAATTGTTAGGGCCGCTCATGATTTAGAATGACATTGCCCTCCAGTGGTATAAGAGATTAAGGCAGCACCATCCACAGGCCAACTGGTATGAGCCTTGCCACGACCTAATACAGAGATTCAAGGACCGAAGAATAACTTAGGAAATTCGACAAATGGTGGAGTCACGGAAGCAGTACGTTGGCGAAATTTTTATTGAGTTTTACAACCACATATGGACGTCGACGCTGCAATGCTGCATTCCATACACAGATGAGAAGTTTATATCCAGGTATTACGGAGTAATATAAATTTCTTTAACGGTACCAAAGAAGAGGTATCAACGAAGTTGCAGTTGGCTTATTTGATAATAAGGAGGCGTCAATTCGTTTGTGAGCGACCCCTTAACTGATTAACCAACTGAATATTCCATTAGGAATTTTAGCCGACCTACGACGGTGCGCGATTGCCCAGTGATGCAACAATCCTCTGCCAATGGTATTCATTCTCCAGTTTGCTACAATTGTGATGACAATGGACGCACCCATCGAGCTTATCCCCATCCTCGTGTTGGATTTTTCTGCTATAATTGTGGCTTAAAAGGTACAATACGGGAAACCAACAAAGTGGCTCTTGGAATAAGGGTCCTAGAGAACCACCCTCAAGAAGCCCAAAAAGAGAAATTCTTCTACCCAGACACAACCAGCAAGATGCGGCCTCGAATACAGATCCTTCTACGCATTCTGCATCACCTGATTTGGCTCTTACTAGTGCTAAAGCTAAAAATTGGTGAGTCCGTTCAAAGTAGCTAAGGTGTCCGACGGGTTCCACAAGCCAAACAGATTCTCTGCTTCTCGCCAGTTAATTAGCTCTAAACACTATTGAGAAAGACAAAAGTAACTTCGATCATTGGTAGTATCGTCTCCAATTGCTTCTGAAGTTGGCGATAATCGTTCGTATGCCCGCGTTCTGATCAACGATACTCCTTATAAAGGTGTGCTGGACAGTGGTGTTGGCGTTAGTATTTTGGGTCGCGGCTATTATAATTCGTTCATTAAAAATCAGAACTGTCCACTGAAATGCATCTCACTCCATGATATTGTACCAAGTCCCTTCTTAGGAACAACCTCTCTACTCGATTTCTGGAATCTATTTTTGTTTCTAAAATGTCATGAATGATGTGATGATGGCGGCGGTCCGGTGCGATAATAAAGCGATAATACGCAACCAATGAAGTTATTATGATCCGCCTTCCCGGAGAAAACTCCCCAGGTCGAGGAAATATTAGGAACGACCAATGAGGATTTCGTCCGAACCGGTTAGAAACCATTTGGCAGATGCACAAATCGCTGTCAAAGATGAAGGCTCTTTATGGTAGAGAACCACTCAGCTTCTTCTGGCTGTCTAGGTCCACGGGCCAGTAATGGCTTGTAAAAACCGTTTATAATTTTATTCTAGAATATAATATAAGAACATACATAATATATAAAAAAAAACAATAAGAAACCGATAAAATTCTTCGACAAGTAAATAAAATGTCAGAATATAAAAATTTATATAAACATTTTATTGGATTTGTTGTAGTTTTTTTTTTTTTTTTTAATTTAGTTTCATGTCAGAAATGACACCGAAATTTTAAAATAAATAAAATATTTAAAAATATCTTTTTTTTTTTAAACATGTTATAAGATGTTGGTTATCTAATTTGATTACACATCGTCTTACATGATGTTTCTTCTTTTAAATGTTACAAAAATCAATAAATGTGCCACGTTAATTAGATAATAATGTTTTATAGTTTGATGAATGGCGACGAAATGGTCGAGAGAAAATGTGAGTTATTAAATTCCGCTTAACCAAAAAAAAAACAATTAGAGGAAATATCGTAAAAATTATTTTAATATTTTGTCCCAAACATCGTTTTAGCAATTTTGTGGGGCGCCGCAATTTGATTGATTAAAAAAAATGATCATTGAATTAAAAAAAAAATCTGTTTTATTGTTTTAATTAAATTTGACAGATTTTATTACTCAAAAAGATTTTTTATTACTTTTTTTGTAAAAAGCATTTACTTATTTATTTAAAAACAAAAAAAAAAAAAAAAAAAAAAGAATTAGATTTTTAGTATCTTCAAAAAACTAAACTAAAAAAGAAGCACTAAACACGAAGAAACTTCGAAAAATATTAAGTCATTAAAATTATTGTTATGATTATTCAACCATAAAATTGTTGAAAATTAATTTTTCAATTTTCATGAAAACACACAAAAATATCATTCCAGTATGTGTAGTAATAATAATAAAACTTTTTTTTTTTTTTTTTTTTGTTTTATTGAAAATGGGAAATGGAAGTTGTTTATATTTTATGTCGATGTATGATGATGATGTATTGTTTTTGGATGTATCGTGTGTCGATTCTCGACGGTACTAAATATACAAGTCGAGGTTAGTAAAATAAAATAAAAAATACTCGAAATGTGTATCCGTTACGTTTGTTTTTTTTTTTTTTTTTTCGTTAAGGAATTTTGTATAACATAAGACACTAAAATAAAATGCTTGAATTTGACAAGTAGTTTTATTGTGATTTAGCAAAATTTTTCAAATATTTTTATTTATTATTCCAGATTTTTAAAAAATAAACAAAATTTTGATTATTTGAATTCTATAAATTTTTTCAATATTTTCAAGTTATTTTCTTTTTTTTTTTCGTGTCTGAACCTTGCAATCTTTTCTGGGGCCGAAGCTCTCCCAACTCTTTCGCGGTTAATTTTTAACGTCTTACCTTACGCCGTCACCAGCTAAATCGAGGTCGCACGAATACAGTTTCGATTTTAAATCCATCTGCACATTGCATTGCTCCAGCCAGACTGTACTGACATGGACGATGGTTCGGCCCATGGATTTTGCACTCCAACATGGGGTCAGTAATTTTCTTGTAGGTTTAAAATACGAGTAACATGAATTAGAGAAGTTTAAGTTTAGAATTTAACATTTTAAAAAATGTCAAATTAAATTTTTTTAAATTTAAGACCGACATAACAGTAGTAAAATATTAAGCTCATGTTTAGTATTGTATGTGTCAAATTTAGAAATTTTTAATAGAAAAAATTGAGGGATGTGCCTCGATACGTCAACAATTATTGTCGACGTTGACGAGTCAACAATGCGTCAACATTATTTCGACGTCATTTTTTTCTTTTACATTACAAGAGTAAAATGCCATAATTTTACAATTAATGGGCCAACCAGCGACTCAGCAACAACTTTAAGTAAGAATATGACAGATCGAGTCCGTATGTAACTGCCCAGTGAAGTTTTTAAGAACTGAACGAAAATGTTTCGTTTAAATGAATTATCATTTAACAAAGTTAACGTGCATATTACGGAAGAAACTGTAGGAAATGTCAAATCATTTTATACGCAAACTCAAACTTCGTCAATTTCCGCATTGTTTCTTACACGTCTGCTGGTTAGCCTATAAGACGGAATATCAGAAACTTAAACTTTAATTTTTCTTAAAGAAAAATTTTCGTTTGAACGAAAAATGTCACATCCTTAAGTTTTTTTAGTTATTAGATCAAATTTAATTACTAAATGCTTAATAAAATATTTATTTAGGGTGTCCAAAAAATTAACACAAGATTTGAATTTGCCGCCATTTGTGCAGCAAATTGTTGGCAACCCTGAAAAAAAAGAAAACAATTTGACAGCTAAGAGTTTAGTGTTAGTAAAAATGGAGCGTTACACGATACAACAAAGTGTTTTCATTATTGTGCAATATCTCAAAAAGAATAAAAGTTTGACGGCCACATTTCGAAAATTTCATTCAAAATATGGTCGGAATAATGTTTTAACTTTGTCTATTGTGAAGAGACTAAATGAAAAATTCAAGGAGACTGGATCAGTTGGAGACACTAAACACTCTGGTTGTCCAAAAAACAAGCCGTTCAGATGTCAATATCGAAGCAGTGTGTGAGAGTGTTGGTGAAAATTATAGAACATCATTTCGGCGTCGTGGGCAAAAATTGCAAATTTCAAGAAGCTCTCTACAGCGTATACTCATGAAAGATCTGTGTCTCCATGCTTACAATTAACACAGCAACTGAAACCTATTGACCATACACAGCGAAAAGAGTTCGTTGCATGAATTATTGAACATCAACAGTGGATGCTGATTTTTCGAGCAAAATCATCCTAAGCGATGGAGCATATTTTCCCCTTGATGGCTTTTAATCGCTAAAATTACCGTGTTTGCAATTCGGAAAAACAATTGCATCCACAACGTGTCACTGTTTGATCCGGTTTTGAGCTGGAGGCATCATTGGACCATACTTTTTTGAAAATGAGGCTGATAAAGCAGTGACTGTTACTGATGCTCGATATCGCGACATGATAACACAGTTCTTTCTACGAAAATTGGATGATATTGATGTGGCCAATATGTGGTATCAACAAGACGGCCTCACATGGCATACAGCCCGTGAAATAATTCAATTACTGCATGAGACATTTCCTGGTTGTGCAATACTCTCTCGTTTCGGTGATAACAATTGGCTCCCTAGATCGTGAAATCTAACACCATTAAATTTCTTTTTATGTATTACAGGAAAACTTCGACAAAAGAGTGCGAATGTGCCAGTAAAGCTGTGGAAGCCATTTGGATTAGAAGAGCATTTAGAAGTAGGAGAAATTAGAGGTTTAAGTTAACTATGGATCCACCTTTAGATTAGTATAAACCCCCTAAGGTCATTTTAGTATTTTTGATTGTTTGCGGTGCAACTGTTATTTTGAGCTGTGCTAGTGACTGATTTTTTCTTATCGCAACTTCCTGGTCTGATTGAGTTGAGTGACTTTAGACTCTAGAGCAAATAAAAACATTTTTAAATATGTAAAAGAAAAAATATTATAGACCTAAATTTTTTTTGGAATTCGATCCACAGGAAAGCTCCTAAGATTTTTAGTTTGGAAAGAAAACGTTTAAAAATTCCAGTCAGTTCCGGACAAAATTTTAAAAAATAAAAAGAAACAAACAAAACTACTATTTTCCTATTTTTTTATTGTTGACGCGTCAACAATTCATGTCGACAAAACTTGTTATTGTTGACTCCACAAAAACGTGTCGACAATAATTGTTGACGTCGACGTTTGTTGACATAGCACATCCCTGAGAAAAATATCTGACAATGTTCGAATTGTTTAGAAACTGTAATGCCTCAACATTAGAATGCATTTGTAGTTACTTTTGGTGTCTTCTTGCCCAATTTTAGATTTCCTCTGCAACTGACTCAGTCTCCAAGTTCTTTTGGAGATAGCTATTTCTAATATATACCATGGTGCGTTTACAATAGTTTGCAACACTTTATTTTGCGACCTTTGCATTATATCGATGTTGTTATATTTGGAACAGCCCAGAGCTGTATTCCGTAGGTCCACACGGGTTTTAAGATTTGCTTATAAAGCAATAGTTTAGTACGCCTGCCTATTAGCCAATCAATTTTATGGAGTTTTAGACATAGTTCTTAATTTTTCTTTTTTTTAAAGGCTTTCCATCGTAGTTGGGTAATTGGTAATTGGGTATTGGACCCAGGAATTTCGCTTTAGCTGTGATATTCAAACCAACTCCGTTAAGAGTGAGTGGGTTAGAAAAAGGAGGTTTGTAGTTTTAAGTAGATTAACACATAGACCTATTGGTTCATTTGGTAAGAATACCAAGAGATCTCTGAGGGTGCTAGATTATTTGCCGAAGAGGCCGATGGCAACATCATCTGCATAAGCGGCCATTTTTAAGTTAGACCCCTCAAGGTTTAGTGACAGGTAATTTACAACCAAGTTCCAAAGAAGGAGATATAATACACCACCTGGCTCTGCTCACAAATTTCCGGACGGATGCTTCATCAAGATTAGCCAAAATGACCTTGCCGCTGAGCATTTGATCAATCCAGCATCCGAGTGACACTTCCAGCCCCAAATCTGAAAGTGCTGCGTGATCGGCTCTGATTAGACATTGTTAAAGGCTCCTTTTATATCACAGAAGATCACCAAAGAGAATTTATTATAATGTGATTTTTCAATAGGGCTTAAGAGAAAATGCAGTGCAGTTACCACTGATTTCCCCTTGCAGTATGCATGCTGAGATGCTGCTAACTTTACCGCTGGATTGCGTTTCTAATATAAGCTTCTATCTGTCTCTCTAGATTTTTCAATAAGTACAATAACAGCGTTTTCCCTCCTTAGGTATAAAAATGACCTTTACTTCAGTCCATTTGTTTGGAACATGACATAGTTCCAGGCTACTTTTAAAAATCACAACCCAGGGAACCATTAAGTCACAGGTTTTTGGATGTCGGCAGGAATAATGCCATCCGGACCTGCTGACTTAAAAGATTTAAAACTTTTTACTGACAATGAGATGTTTCTAGTGTTGCCAATTTTTCCAGCGAGACCAGTAGCCCTATTGTGTTTAGGCAGAACAGTCAGAGATTCGGAACATCCCGAGATATGAGTAGTAGGAGCTCCAGAGATTCCGCCCGTTGTAGTCCAGATACCATCCGGTCGTTGTAGGTAACTTGGAATTTTGGCTTTGCTTTTGGCACTTCTTAATTCGTCGTTATATGATTTGAGGATTTCATTATAGAAGTCCCAGTCCACGCCAGCCTTTGTTCTCTTGGCAATGTTGTAGAGCTCCTTGCATTCCAGCCGTGTTACTTATAGCTCCCTCCACCACCATGGTGAACGAGATTTGCCTCTAAACCTTCTAATAGGACACTAGCCTGAAAGCATTGGACACCCTGTCAACCAAGGCATCCAATTCCTATGTAGATTCAGGAGATTTAGGGTACTAATTTCGTTAAGGAGTTACCTAGAATTAATCTGAAGGCTTCCCAAATAGTCTTTCTTCTATTCCTAAAGGTTGGAGTTTTAGAATATTTCAAATCTAATCCAAATTGTAGATAGCAGATATCAGAAAAGGAGTGTTCTTTGGACACTTTCCAATTAACCAATTTATTTGACATGAAGTTTGAAACAAGAATAATGTCCAAAACTTCTGGTCTATTACTAGTTATAAAAGTAGGCTTACATCCGACATTACAGATACAATGGTTAGTACTTAAAATGTAATCATAAGGTGTGATGCACCTCTTTCGTTCGTATCGGTGCTTCCCCAGATCGTGTGCTGTGAATTTGCATCGCATCCGACGACGATTCCGATCTTACACGTACCTGAGCATCCATAATTAAGCTGCGCATATTATAAGTATGCTGAGACGAGCCAGAGGTTCTGATTGCTGACCTCAATGCTAGCTGGTACTACATCTACATCGCTATAATTGGCAAGCAGACAAATTTTTATTTTGTTCTTTGCAAAAATACACGAACGAAGAGTGCATTTGATGCTGCTTTACAGTGATCAATCAGTGATGATTGACTTTCGTGTGTAGATTGACTTGTATTAGCTTTAGCATCTTGCTGCTTAAAGATTAACCAACACCACAGTAATATCGGATCCTTCTGAATCAGAGGTCGTGGTAAGATTGAAGAGTGCATCTATTGATCCGGATAGCTCGTTAATTAGATTTGACTCCTTTACTTCTTTCATTTCTACAGTTTGAGGCTGCTCGTCTACAGGGCACACATCCTCAGCCGAGGTTCCGTGCAAAGCGGAAATTCCCCCTACTGATTTTTATAAACTTTCGTGTGAATCAGTGATTCTTTATTAATTATGACTATAGCCAACATGTAATCATTTTAGCCTCCTCCACCCTGGCTATCTTCCAGTTGTTGGTCGGCAACTCAGGCGTTTATTATGCTTCCTAATCAGCTCCATAATCGTCTTTGGATCGCTTGGCTCAGCTGGAATCCATTCTCGAGCTCTTGGCCTACAAGGGATATCTTCAGGCGCAAGGACTTCTAGTTTAGCTCCAGGCCAAACTTCACCTAGGCGAACCTTTGGTTGTCACAATATATCAACTTGACATGGTTCCTGTACCAACCACCGTCCCGATATGTACGAACAGCCCCAGAGTTTTGCCGAATTATTTTCAGGAAGGAGGAGGCAAGAGCCTTTTCTACCTTCCTCCAATAAGCGCGAGTGATGCTTCCATCCTACTGTACTTTGGTCTATTTGAAAGGGCCCCCAGCCAGGTTGACTATCGGCATGGGTCGCATGACACCTTAATCCGACTCTTAATTTATAGTGCTAATATTCGCATCTAATATTTAGCCGGCCTTAGTCGTTGCCCGCGTGGTACCACTTGGAGGTATATTAGATGCAATTGGCGGACCCTAGTTTTGGTGCTTAAAAATTCCAATATGATAGTTTGCTTCCCGAATGAAATACACAGTTGTATATGCGTCCTGCTTCGCATAGCTCTTTTCCTTTATGAGGATATTTTAAACATTTTCATTTTTAAAATGTAGGAGCCCGTCTCTGTAGTCAGTTCTTTCTCGATTCAGGATATTTACTGCGTTATCTATTTGCGGATTATTTGCCTTTAGATAATCCATAATGTCCCCCTTCTTGCATATAGAATGAGGACCTCTGGCCATAATATCATTTTTATCTTCGTATAAATAAACAGGTGAGAATTTTGCTTTTAGTTTTTTAATAGGTCTTTCTCTTCTCTTGAATAACGAATCTGTTTCTCTCACGAGATCCATTTTATCAGTGTGGAACTATTTCGTTATACTGGTTAGAGGGGTATCGGACGTATCTATTTGGTTGACCTATCTTAATTCTTTTGTTTTTTTTTTAGTATTCCAACTTATGTTTATTGATCTTTGTCCGAATATTAAAATGACACACTGTACATATAAATACGCTTGACATTAATATAATCAGGTCATGTCATAATACTATATTTTCCCCTCACATTGCGGTTTTAGTGGTTGTACTATTACCATGTCAAGATGATATAAAGTGCGTGTGTTTTAGAGTGGCGCGGGTACGGGTGAGAAGGAATATATACATTTAACATGTTTGTTATTATTTTTGTTGTGATTGTCAAATAAACAAAATATATATTCCTGTCATCAACAAATCATCATGAAACTTTTTTGTTTTTTTTTTTTTATTTTTTATTCTTGTTGTTATTGTTATTGGTATTCTAACATTTTTGTAACGATTACAAATTTCGTTTTTTCCTCCATCGCTTTTCTAATGTCAAATATATCTCGTTTGTCATTATTTCTATCATCGAAAATGATAATAAAATGTAGGAAAAATAAAAAATAAAAAAAATTTATCAGAGTGTAAATGATAGATTGGTGGGTATGGATTTCGATATATGTATTATACCACGCATGATAAATAAATGATGATGATGGAGGTGATTAGATATAAGATGTATTTAGATGTGGTATTTTTATAAGAAAGTAACCATTTTTGATTGATTTTCGGAACCGCACACAAGCTATATACAAAATTTAAATTTTTATTCGATTTAATTTAATTTAATTTAATTTAATTTTTTTTGTTCTGGTTTTGTTATTCCGAATCAGCATCAGTGGCAATAGCAGCAGCAGTAGCACTATACTAGTGTAAAACCGGAAAAAGCAAAAAACGGAAATTGCCTATATTGCGTTACTGCCTGAAGAAATATTTTTTTTATATTCACCATTGTTATGCTAATCGTAGAGATGAAAGCATCGTTGTTGTCGTCGTCGTCGTCGTCAGCATCATGTGCTATATAACAATAATGAAAAGCACAAACAATACAAAACAAAAAAAAATGTTTTCTTATTTATTTGAGAAAATTTTCTTATTCTTATTTTGGTTTATATATATATATATATATATATATATATATATATATATATATATATATATATATATATATATATATATATATATATATATATATGTATATATAATATATGTATCGCAAACGATAAACAAAATAAATAAAAAACAAAAAAAAATTTTGGAAAATCGGAGATGGATTAGCTAAAAGCCCCAATATAATAATAATAAAAGTAAATAAATTTAGAAAATCAAAATAATCATAAATTCTTATCAATGATAATTTTAATCAATTTTATTCACATAAATTATCATCAAGAATTGTAAAAACGATTTTGGTTTTTTTTTTATACGATAATATAAATTGTTAGTGTAAGCGCGGAGTAAAGTTGTCTTCATAAATTTTATTCAACGCCGCGCGATTTATGTACCAGTCTTGATCAGATTTAATGAAACCCGCATATATATCGTATATCTATTTTTTTTTTTTTTTTTTACTAAGTCATTGAAATAAATTATTAAGAATATTCTTGTTAGTATATCTTATTATCAAAATTATCTGTGTGTGTGTATATATAAATGATGGGAAACATTTTAAATGTGTAACGATCAAACTAGAGAGGATGTCCGTCTAGTAAAAAAAATTGATTGCAATTTTAAATGTAAAACTGGCTTTTATTTTAATTTGAAGTTTTTAAAATTAATTAATTTAAAGTGTAAGTGATTTTAAAATAGGAATGCCAAAAATCTAGTCAAGTTTGAATCTAAAAAATGCGAGCCAATCAATCTGGTTTAACCAAATTTTATTATAGATCCAAAATTTATATTGGTAAATTTGGCTCAATAAAGTGTTGGCAATCACTTTGTTTCAAGCAGTGGGTCTGTCTCTGTTTCGGCTATCTGAAATATATATATATATATATATATATATATATATATATATATATATATATATATAAATATATATATATATTAGATATTTGATATCTAAAATGTCCTGTCAATCATATTAAAATTGTATGTTATTAATTTCGTAAACCCATAAGTTGTACAAAATAAATTTAGTTATCTCTTGACAGTTCAACTGTCACTTAGTGGTTTTAGTAGTTAAAAACAAGTCCGATTTCCGGAAAAAAACAAAATTCTAATACACGAATACACCCAAAATTCTAATATTACAGATTTAAAAAAATTAATTAACACGAAAATTAAATGAAATAACCGTTAAACTGATAAAACATGTCTTAAGAATAAGAATCGGGTTCCTATATAAAAATTATTTTTCCTTTTCTTGTTTTCCTAATTTTTCTATGGCCTATTATACATAGATCTCGTCCGATTTCTAATTATGCATTCAACCAAATTATAAATGATAGTTTCATCTGATTATTAGAGAATACTTTTTATATATTGCAATAATTGTTGTGAATTACTTGTATCAATCGCAAACCACAGCAAAAATATTAATAATTCCATTTCGGGTCCCTAACCTCAATTTTTATTTGGCAAGAATTTACTAATTTTAATAAACTATTTACTTTACATTTTTAGATCGACGTCCGTCAAAATGAAATTAGTAATATTGCTAGTAAAAGGCGAATCTTGATAGATATGTTGTTGTTTGTAGTTCAAACAAATATTGTTTTCCTAGTGAATGCAAAAAGAAATTATTGTTCTGGCCACTTAGTTTTGTTTGGGTAACCAAATTTTAGGGAAATTCTTATAAAAAATATAGATTTAACGTTTGAAGGCGTAATAGCCAGAATTACAGGGCAAATGTACGTAAAATTTTAGTTTAATTTATGCCCACTATAAAATTGTACTATCAACAATGTCGCCACAGTCGATTTAATTAGCGATACTAAAGGCTATCTATCGAACATTTATTCACTATATAGTACATAAAACTGGTTGATGTTAAAAATACATAATTATTTCAGAATTCGAACAGTAAATCAAATTATTTAAAATATAGAAGAGAAAAAAATTTTACTTCTGGCATAATTACTACACTGTATCGGAAGTCAGCAATTTTGACTTCAGTTAAAATTATCACCGAATTCGGACAGTAAACGAATTTATCACAAAATATGAAAGAGACAATTATTTCACTTACGTCACAATAATTACAACGATCAAAATTATTATGGAAATCGGACAGGGCCTTAGATTTTATTTTTAAATTTAAAATATTTTTATTTGGTTAGTACTTTACATAAATATCTTTAACTATGATTATTAGCATAAACTTTATCTAAGGAATTGCGCGGAAGAATAGTACTCAGAAGATTGGATATCCTATCGATGCACTTCGAATAGAATCGCCGAGCAAAATTATTGAGGCTCTCTAGATTAGCGCGTTTTTCGAGATGTTTATTACTTGTGCATTTGTAATTTAGTGGATTAGAGCAAATCTCCCATCCATGCCTTTGTATGCCTTATAAAGTCTTAACTTGTTTTTAGCTAGCTTTGGGTATTTTGCTGTATTGGTTGAAATGGAAATTAATGATTTCAGTTTTAGACGAGTTTACTTTAATCTTCCATTTCCTTGCATATTTGGAGTACTGGTTAAGGTACTTATAGCCTCTCGCTCGATTTGCGTGCGCTAATTAAAGATGTGAATATAGCCGAGTTATCGGCATATATTTAGATTTTGATTTCTTTGGTATCAGATTTTGGTAGAAAATGATAGAAGAATGAGAAAGTGCGTGGCCTTACAGGATTGTTTGTGAAAGTTTAGTATTTATCAGCCTTAACAGCCACTGCTTGGATAACAGAGTATCCGGCACGAAAGCCGAACTTTTCTTCTAGGATGTATGGTTCTATAAGGCGCTGAAGCCAGTTAAGAATAAAAATATCCATGATCTTTGGGGCATGTATGGGCAAGTATGCCCTGTACTGTTGGAGAGATTTCTTGGTTTATTGATAGGAATGACTTTGCGAATTTTCCAACAGTCTGGAAACTATCCTATTTTTAGGATTCTGTTAAGGATCTCAGTGAGCTTTGTGATAACTTTATCTGTTAAATTTCCTAGTCCCAACTTAGGTATGCTACGTCACCCGGAGCTTTTCTTTTGTGATCTTTTGCGATCGTATTCTGTGAAAAATGTGTCGCATTTAAGTTCGGAAAAATTAGTTTCGAGTTCCTCGCATTCTTGTGTCAGGCAGTTTAAGCTGTTTAAAGATTAAGGAAACGACCGAGAACCGTGTAGATTACTGGTAGAAACGTTTCCATATGATATGCCATCTCTTCACAGGCCTAGTCCTAAAGGGACTAGAGGTGGGTTAGGTATTCACGAGTTATTATATTAATAAATTTGTGTCTCACAGTTCACACATCGGTGCCCTAGAAATAAATTTAGACGATTTTATGTAACGTATATACGCAAGTATATACGTTACATAAGTTGGTCCCTGTGGTTAGGGGTACCCTCCCATGCCTCTCAAAAAACTTCTAAATGAGCATTTAATCCTTAGAGTTCCATCTCAGCCTCCTTGGCATGTTGTAGAAGACAACTAATCAAAAGTTGGATCGCTGGGCTGACTACCCTCAGTCATAAAATGCCTAATTGTTAAAAAGTTCAACGAAAGGAAATATGGATACCGCCAAAATTATACCAGAGCCTGGCTTATGACATGGACACGAAATTAAGGATTGGTACGTAGTACCAAGTACCAAGTATCGCTTGGAACTCGGTGCTTTCCAAAAAACTCGAAATAACCACGGCAATCTTGATGTCGGTTGTCTCCTTGCCACAGGTGAAAAAGGCGATTTTAGATTTCAAAGCAGTTGTCAATTGTATGTGACTGGCAAACCCAGTTTTAATGATGTGAAAGCTCTATGGAAGATATTGACAACTTTAAATGTCAGTGCTCCCAGGTGACTTTAAGTATGGTAAATATTAAACCCTTAAATGATTGATTTCATGAGTAGTGTCGTCTTGCTGTCGCGCAACAGCATATAGCCTATAAAGAAGCGCGAATACATATTACAATCGCACGGAATGCGATGGTGGAAGGCTGAAGTTCTAAGAGTACAACAACTCAGTAATGATCACAGCTCTTGTAACTTCTTCTGAACCATATTTTTAGACTTAGGTATATCGCCATTCGGGGCATGAATGGAAACCTCCGTATATTAACATCGATGCAGTGCTGGAGACTTGGAAGTAACATTTCTCTGATTTACTGAATGTTCTACAAGTGTCAAATGTTGTATTTGAAAGTTGTCAAATAAAGACTGCGGAGATGTGCATACGTGGAGCTCACACTGGCCGCATGCGCAGAGGTTAAAACCTAACCGTTTCCCTGGGGTTGATTGCATTAATTCCGACCTCTTGATATTCGGAGAGGATACTTTGTGGAACTATCGTTTCGAATTGTTCGATTAGTACGACAAAGCGAAATTTAGTCTGATGAATATGGAAAGTGACCGTATTTTGCCCTATCCTTAAAAAAAGAGATCGCTCAAAATGTGAAAACTATCGCGGCATAGCTCTCCTATGCACAGCATACAAATTACTGTCTTACATAATATTGAAGAAAATCACTCCCCTGGCGAAGAAAATTGTAGGTGACTACCAAAGAGGGTTTGGCCCGAACTGATCAAGTTTTTCTGTCGAGGATGGATGATTCATTCTAAAAATTACGAAACTTGTCGTGCCGTACATCATAGGTGTTCTTTGATTTCCAATAATACCCGACAAAGATGGTGCAGCGACCTCTGAAAGGAAAGCCGTCATTTGGCAGAGGTCGCTATCGACGACGATGGCTCTGCAAGGTAGAGAACGACTTTTTGTCTTCGGGTTGTCTAAAACAATACGTAGCGCAAGCTCGGGATCGAATCCTATGGAACCAGAATGTCGATTCGGTTAGGGTATAATTTAGTTGCTAATAATGTCAAAACTCAAGTTATTGGTCATAAATAAAATAACAAAATAGTGACGTAAGGTTGAAGTATTATCTATACAACCAACACTCACAACATTTGTGACTAGACTACTAGACATTCCCCAATGTTGTATGACGGTCGGATAATGTTGAACGACGGTTGATGAATGTTGAACGACGATCGATTATAATAAAGTGGATCAGTGATACCAGATTTGTTAAAATTAAATTCCCACATATCTTTAATTGCTCTTTTATTATCGCAGCAGAAAAGTAAATTTTCCTCATTTTGCCCACAGACAAAATTTGGGTTTTCCCTTATTGTTCCCTATAAAAAATTCAGGAACCGCTCAGAACTGGACATTTTAAAACTGGATATTTCAAAATAGGATTTGACAAAACGAGATATGGTACAAAACTGGATATTTCAAAATCTGGAATATTCCAGAACTTTCCCAAAAAATCATTTTAAAATCCCATGTTCATCCTACATATCGAATTTCATCAAAATCGGTTAAGAAATCACCGAGTTCCTTCCTAACTAGCCATATTCCAGAACTTTCCCAGAAAATCATTTTAAGTTTAAATCACATGTCGAAATATTCTGTTTTGAAATATCCAGATTTGTACCATATCTCGTTTTGTACCTTATGTCGTTTTAAAATATCCAGTTTTGAATTATCCTGTTTCGTCAAATCCTGTTGTAAAATATCCAGTTTCGACCGGTATCCCAAAAATTCAGTTTACTTTATTTTTCCCTTTGAGAATAACGCAAAATGTATTGATAATACGCAAATTTTATCAAATTCGAATAAAGTGTGTCCCCATTTAACGCATTTTTTGATGCAATTGTCTTCCAAAATTCTTTCACACCTAATAAAGGGTTTTAAAATTGTTAATGGTCCCGGCTTTAAAATAAACCTCCCCATAATAACTAATAAATGTTTAGTCTCCTGGTAATTCTGAAATTTATTTAATATAATTTCGGCCTTTTCCGTTTGGTGACGCTATAGTATCATAAACAAATAAATGTTTTAAAATAGTCCGATTCTTCAGTAGTTTTATAATTGAGAGTTGTAAGGATAACCAACGGGTAGTTGCAAGTGGATATATTTTCTTTGAAGTACTTCAAAATATTTTTAGAACTCTTTAAATTTAAATTTTCAAATTTTTAATGGAAATTGACGTATAAAATCAGCGAATTTTGAAAGTTTCGAATTTTGAAAGTTTCATTTAAATGTTTAAGGATATTTCTTGATTATTTCTAATCGGATAACAAAATGTAGACCACCTCAAAGCACGCTCATGGAATCTATTTACTTATTGTAACCATATAGATTGTAAGAAAGGACAAAGTACACAAAAAAAAAAGACCAAACACACATTACTTTGTCCAAACACACAACCCAAAAACTATAATAAAAAATTATATTTATTATGTTCATTCACAAAACATATATAAAAAAAACTAGTGTGATGTAGGCCATCGATTTTATTTAGAAAAAAAAACTATAAACTAAACATAAATAAACAAAAAAAAAAAATAAAAATTGAAATTCTTTTCACTCGTGATATTACGTTAATAGTTATTAAATACTTTTTGTGTTACTGTTGTAACAACTTTCAAAATATTTTCGACAAAAGAAAAGTAATTTCTTAAGTAATTTAACACACAATACCACAACCGAATTTTTATATAAGACGACGATGGCTGTTTAGGTGATTTAATTCGATTTCGGTATAGACACATCTGTGTGCCCGGATCTGAATTATTAAATTATCTTTTTAGGGATTTTATTTACATTTTTTTTTTGCTTGCCATCTTTTTCTTTTTTTTATTTAGGTGACAAAATAAGGTCGTACGGATATTTAATCGGAATACAATAGAATTTCTATCAATACGGAAGATAAAAAATAAATAGAAAATAAAAAAAAAAAGGACAATAGAAAATTTAATTTTTAATCCATTGAAGTAGAAAACTACTGTGCGATGATATGTAAGGTGGTGGGAACCATTATATACATAATCCAATAACACAATTAATATTTGTAAAGTTCTTATCGGGCTCCTTCGCGCATTTAAATTTAATCTAAACAACATTTCTTTGAATTCGAAAGTACAATGTGTTGTTTTGTTGTGTAAATGTAAGACAATAAAAAAATCCTTCCTTTGATAAAATACCGCAAAATTTGGGATTCAATTTTTTATTATATTTTATATATGTATATATAAACGAACAACACAAACACACAACAATAAGATGTTGAAATTATATATATAAATATATATATATATATATATATATATATATATATATATATATATATATATATATATATATATATATATATAACTTTGATAGTTTTCCAAACATAGAACTTACTTAACCTACTATTCGCTATCTTTACAACTCTATAGAGTTTTTTCTATATAGAATTTTCTTTTGAGAATTTTCCGCTACTGAACTTGTCTCTTGATTAAAGATTGTTTTTTCATTTGAGTCTTTATGGTATTGCATTTTGTTCATTTGTGGATTAAGTTTTTCTTTACTATATCTGTGAAAGGGAGTGTACACAATATACGAGTTACTTAGTGAGCGAGATAGATAATAGGAAAATTTCATTAAAAGAAAAACAGAACGTTGTTTTGTAATCAAATTTGAGAATTTATTCTGAAAATTGCGTTTTCATCGCCTGACTATTCCTGTTTCGGAACCGGTCTCTTTTAAATATTATCGTAGCACAACAAAAACCCTTGCATAGCCCACTAAACAAGAACCACATACATCAACCACCTCAATACTGTCGGTAAACCTTTAAATATTATTTCGGCAATCGGTGGACCTATACCAAGATCGCTAGAAACACAGAATAAATGGCGTTTAACACTTTTCACTCTTCACGGGAGGTAATTTAGATCCGTCAACCGAAATAGGAAGTTCTGGTTTATGACACGATAACTTTGGCGTGTCGTCCATTCTACATCAGTCTGCGTACTACATCAGTCCTTTAAAAAAATGCGAGCAAGTATGAAGGTCTTTACTAATAATAATTTTCTCCATATAGCGTACCAAGAAGTCGATAAAGGACGAACCTCGGCAAAATGTCGCTTGATACTCGTGACAAAGTCAGACTATAAAATTTGGTCGTTCTTAGTATCCAAAAAGGTTTCCGAAACTCGAGTCGTACATCCGAGTAAAAGTTCGGCGGGCGTAGCTTTTCGTTCGTCACTGTAAGTTGTTCGAAGTCGAAGTAAAATTGAAGGGAGAATACTGGTACAATCCGATCGGTCGAGAGTTTAGCCTTTTGGTATGCTTCACAGTTTTGAGCCGTTTCCTTGACGTCTTTATTAATAGATGGCCAAAAAACCTTCTTTGTCAAGAGTTTAATGAAAGCTTTGACGCTGGGATGAAAATAATTATGAAACGCATCGAAAACTTGCTTTCGAAAATTTAGCGGAATGAATGGCCTAGGTGTAGAAGTAGTAGTATCGCAATAAATAAGATTTTTAGAATTGATAGCATAATCAATACTTTCCGAGATAAAAATTTGATTAATGCGTGAGAGCAAATATTTGCGACGACATTATCCACCACAGAGATGTGCTGAATATCAGTCGTGAATTGACCAATGCAATCTATGCGTCTCAATGGTTGAAGGTGTGCTGTTTCCGGATTCTGATTAAAAGCGTATACCAGTGGTTTATAATCGGTGTAGAGAGTGAGAGTACGACGTTCGAGAAATATCAAAAATATTTGATCACTGAATAAGCCGCGAGAAGTTCACGATCATAAGCACTGTGCTTATCATTCAGACATACATAAAAGTCGTTGAGTGATTGTCAAGTATCGGCCACTGAATTGGAACGCGATTATTCTTAACATAACTTTTTAGGTATAGCCGTTCAGCAATGCCTGATCGGTAACAAAACCAGGAATGAAGCGTCGATAAAAGTTTATCATACCTAAGCAAAGTTTCATTTGTTTTACAGTCAGTGGTCGTTCGAAATTGTTGATGACTTAATATGCCTTGTCTAGTAACCAAGTGGCCTAAAAAGAGAATTTCGGATTTTACAAAAATGCATTTGGCCACATTTACTACTAATCGTTGTTCTTCTAATTTAGCGAAGATATTTTGGATGTGCTCAAGTTGTTCGTCATAATTTTGAGAAGTAATGAGCACGTCGCCAAGATATACAAAACAGAAGTCAAGTCCTCGTAAAATTCAGACAAATTTTAAAGACAAATTCAGAATGTCCGTCGGTTCTATCGGAATGTCCGTCGGTTCTATTGATGGTAGGCATGAACAACGTTCAATCGTTGTGAAAATGTAAAATCCCAGAGATGTGGAATCGGATACCGATCTGGATCCTGACTTTATTAAGTGCTCGGAAATCTCCGAACGGTCTCCATTCTCCATCCTTTTTTGGACAAGGTGCAGAAGGCTGAACCAGGAACTGCTATTATAATGAGTTTGTCCGGTGCTGTCGTCATGTTTTGCATGCAATCGGAGATCCGTACGTCTCAAGTTTGAGAGTTACGTTATGTTTGATGTTGCCGATTTTGCTGTTTCCGTTAAGCACTATCGGAAATTTTGTAATAGTGTTAAACACTTCTGAGTCTGTCGTTTATCAATCCCAGTTAAATATAATATAATAATATAATAATATAATAATATAATAATATAATAATATAATAATATAATAATATAATAATATAATAATATAATAATATAATAATATAATAATATAATAATATAATAATATAATAATATAATAATATAATAATATAATAATATAATAATATAATAATATAATAATATAATAATATAATAATATAATAATATAATAATATAATAATATAATAATATAATAATATAATAATATAATAATATAATAATATAATAATATAATAATATAATAATATAATAATATAATAATATAATAATATAATAATATAATAATATAATAATATAATAATATAATAATATAATAATATAATAATATAATAATATAATAATATAATAATATAATAATATAATAATATAATAATATAATAATATAATAATATAATAATATAATAATATAATAATATAATAATATAATAATATAATAATATAATAATATAATAATATAATAATATAATAATATAATAATATAATAATATAATAATATAATAATATAATAATATAATAATATAATAATATAATAATATAATAATATAATAATATAATAATATAATAATATAATAATATAATAATATAATAATATAATAATATAATAATATAATAATATAATAATATAATAATATAATAATATAATAATATAATAATATAATAATATAATAATATAATAATATAATAATATAATAATATAATAATATAATAATATAATAATATAATAATATAATAATATAATAATATAATAATATAATAATATAATAATATAATAATATAATAATATAATAATATAATAATATAATAATATAATAATATAATAATATAATAATATAATAATATAATAATATAATAATATAATAATATAATAATATAATAATATAATAATATAATAATATAATAATATAATAATATAATAATATAATAATATAATAATATAATAATATAATAATATAATAATATAATAATATAATAATATAATAATATAATAATATAATAATATAATAATATAATAATATAATAATATAATAATATAATAATATAATAATATAATAATATAATAATATAATAATATAATAATATAATAATATAATAATATAATAATATAATAATATAATAATATAATAATATAATAATATAATAATATAATAATATAATAATATAATAATATAATAATATAATAATATAATAATATAATAATATAATAATATAATAATATAATAATATAATAATATAATAATATAATAATATAATAATATAATAATATAATAATATAATAATATAATAATATAATAATATAATAATATAATAATATAATAATATAATAATATAATAATATAATAATATAATAATATAATAATATAATAATATAATAATATAATAATATAATAATATAATAATATAATAATATAATAATATAATAATATAATAATATAATAATATAATAATATAATAATATAATAATATAATAATATAATAATATAATAATATAATAATATAATAATATAATAATATAATAATATAATAATATAATAATATAATAATATAATAATATAATAATATAATAATATAATAATATAATAATATAATAATATAATAATATAATAATATAATAATATAATAATATAATAATATAATAATATAATAATATAATAATATAATAATATAATAATATAATAATATAATAATATAATAATATAATAATATAATAATATAATAATATAATAATATAATAATATAATAATATAATAATATAATAATATAATAATATAATAATATAATAATATAATAATATAATAATATAATAATATAATAATATAATAATATAATAATATAATAATATAATAATATAATAATATAATAATATAATAATATAATAATATAATAATATAATAATATAATAATATAATAATATAATAATATAATAATATAATAATATAATAATAAAATAATAAAATAATATAATAATATATTAATATAATAATATAATAATAAAATAATATAATAATATAATAATATAATAATATAATAATATAATAATATAATAATATAATAATATAATAATATAATAATATAATAATATAATAATATAATAATATAATAATATAATAATATAATAATATAATAATATAATAATATAATAATATAATAATATAATAATATAATAATATAATAATATAATAATATAATAATATAATAATATAATAATATAATAATATAATAATATAATAATATAATAATATAATAATATAATAATATAATAATATAATAATATAATAATATAATAATATAATAATATAATAATATAATAATATAATAATATAATAATATAATAATATAATAATATAATAATATAATAATATAATAATATAATAATATAATAATATAATAATATAATAATATAATAATATAATAATATAATAATATAATAATATAATAATATAATAATATAATAATATAATAATATAATAATATAATAATATAATAATATAATAATATAATAATATAATAATATAATAATATAATAATATAATAATATAATAATATAATAATATAATAATATAATAATATAATAATATAATAATATAATAATATAATAATATAATAATATAATAATATAATAATATAATAATATAATAATATAATAATATAATAATATAATAATATAATAATATAATAATATAATAATATAATAATATAATAATATAATAATATAATAATATAATAATATAATAATATAATAATATAATAATATAATAATATAATAATATAATAATATAATAATATAATAATATAATAATATAATAATATAATAATATAATAATATAATAATATAATAATATAATAATATAATAATATAATAATATAATAATATAATAATATAATAATATAATAATATAATAATATAATAATATAATAATATAATAATATAATAATATAATAATATAATAATATAATAATATAATAATATAATAATATAATAATATAATAATATAATAATATAATAATATAATAATATAATAATATAATAATATAATAATATAATAATATAATAATATAATAATATAATAATATAATAATATAATAATATAATAATATAATAATATAATAATATAATAATATAATAATATAATAATATAATAATATAATAATATAATAATATAATAATATAATAATATAATAATATAATAATATAATAATATAATAATATAATAATATAATAATATAATAATATAATAATATAATAATATAATAATATAATAATATAATAATATAATAATATAATAATATAATAATATAATAATATAATAATATAATAATATAATAATATAATAATATAATAATATAATAATATAATAATATAATAATATAATAATATAATAATATAATAATATAATAATATAATAATATAATAATATAATAATATAATAATATAATAATATAATAATATAATAATATAATAATATAATAATATAATAATATAATAATATAATAATATAATAATATAATAATATAATAATATAATAATATAATAATATAATAATATAATAATATAATAATATAATAATATAATAATATAATAATATAATAATATAATAATATAATAATATAATAATATAATAATATAATAATATAATAATATAATAATATAATAATATAATAATATAATAATATAATAATATAATAATATAATAATATAATAATATAATAATATAATAATATAATAATATAATAATATAATAATATAATAATATAATAATATAATAATATAATAATATAATAATATAATAATATAATAATATAATAATATAATAATATAATAATATAATAATATAATAATATAATAATATAATAATATAATAATATAATAATATAATAATATAATAATATAATAATATAATAATATAATAATATAATAATATAATAATATAATAATATAATAATATAATAATATAATAATATAATAATATAATAATATAATAATATAATAATATAATAATATAATAATATAATAATATAATAATATAATAATACAATAATATAATAATATAATAATATAATAATAAAATATGTTTCCTTCTTCTAGTTTGATAGTGTATGCTTGACTTCTGCACCGTTGAGAAACACATCCTACTGCCAACCACTAACCTGCAAATTATTTGCAATTATCCCGTCCATTAAAGTTATGGAAGATCTATCTTCGAGAAATACACACAAATTTACCGAGCATTATCCAAAATACAAAGTGACTGGCATTGAATAAATAATAAACAATATAGAAAAGTCGGGGACGAAATTTTGGCTGAAGCACACAGCATAAGTGTACAAATATAAACAATGTTGCTGTGTCTTTGAAGTCCCGAATAGAGAAGGCTTCTTGTACTAATTTTTAAAACAATAAAATTCACTATTTTCGATTACAAAATACCGCGTTGCGGTTGACTTCATAAAAATCTACGTACAAAATATATTTAAACAATGATATACTATTCTAAGAAAACTACCGACATTTCTAAGTAAATAAATATCAACGTATTATGTATCTTAGATACATGCCCCCATCACATCATCTTGTTGTGTACATGCGGCTACAAATACAATACATAAATAAATAAAAATAAAAAAATGTAATAAAAATTTTCAAGTTGCAGCACATAAAATATATCACCATCGAAAATTTTCATTTTCCCGCGTGCGTGCATTTTAATTAGTTTACAACAATTTTTTTTTTTTTTGATGGTTTTTATGTTGGTGTTACGTAATTTAGTTTTTGACATAAATAGTATATACGAATTGTGTGCGAATTAACATAATTAAGACAATTATTAGTTTTACAGATGTCGAAATTTTTATAAAATGCCATATATAATATCCGGTTTAAAGTATTTTCGTATATACATATATATGGCAGATAGGTGATCATGCACTTGATGACAGCGATCACGATCTACGAAACACTATACTAAATGCATTAGGTGTGAAAACATTATTTATTATAGCGTACGTGCATCCGTTTATAAAGATCATAAAATGTTATGTTGAAATATGATCATTATTATAAAATAAATATGATCGTGTAAAACATTGGTGATCGTTGATCTGAATGATCGAAGTAATTAAAATTTTTTTGGATCATATGTTGGAATTTAAATTTGTTTATATATTTCAGCAGTTTTATTTAAAAATTTTAAAATATAAATTAATTTATGAGGTTGACAGAAATTGATCAAGATAGTAAAGACTTGGTGATCGAGAATTCAGGTACTCAGACCTTCACAGTTTTAACGTAAGTTTCGTTTTCCGGCGTAATTTCTGAATTGTGCGAAATTGCCGTCTTATCTTTGCAGTGACCAATTGATAATCATTGCCTACAAATTTGGCAGGCAACGGATAAATTCTCACATTTTGGTTGATCCGAAACATTGCCTTAGAAATTCTTAACATTATTAAATATGATTGATACCATTGTTTCCAAATGTTTTGTACCTTTTTTTGCCACCTGGATAAGTAATTGGTTCTTCCAGTTCTTCATCTTAACACAAAGGCTTCGATTTAAAGATTGCTTCAATTTGTTTAAATAGGGAAAGAAGCTCTTCGTAGTTTAAAATTGTTTCTCCAACTATTCTTCGAATATGATTTTTACACAATTGCCGCCTTTCATAAACCACCAAAAATATTGAAGCAGCAGATGAAATAAGATGCCATTTAGTGCCTTGCTGGGCCTCCCAATCACCTCTTTCCTAATATGCGAAAATATTCTGTGCTTAGCTTCGTGACGAGCTCTAAGTGAACCGCCTTAGTAGCCATGCACACACAAATGTCCAAATAATACTTGATAACGTTGGAGATGCTGATTTAGGTAAAAGACAGAATTAATGTAAATTAAGAACTGAACCCCTATAGGATGGATCTTTGCGAAACACCGTACTTAAAGCCAAACAGAGCATTGGCGAAATTCTCAATTATAACTTGAAATGTTCGTTTACTCAGATAAATTCTAAAGCATTTAAGTGGGGCAATATTTTTTACCCTTCTTTCAAATAAAATTGCAGATTTCAGCACTGCTAGAACATTGTGTTCTATAAAATACTGATTAACACATTTTATGCCTGGGTCGGCGAGACACAATCCGAATATTAGACTTAAAAGCATTCACATTCATTCCAAGACTGTGAGCACTTTCACCCGATTTAAGAACTGATAATAAGAAATTTACAAAATCTCTTTAACTATCACTGTTACTACAAAAGTTATAAAAAAACACTCTAACTGCACCAAAACGTATTTTTAAAATGTTACAAAATTTTAAAATTGTTAATTTTTATTTCTATTCTATAATTTTGAAAAAATCGGTTTGAGTGATTTTTCAAACTATAATATAAATTTCACTCAAAAATATAATTAAACTTATATGAATCATTGAGTCAAAACGGTTGTAAATTAAAATTCTGACAAGCTATGATTGAAATAAGAACTGACATAATTATTAAAATTTTCACTCAATTCAGCATAGCTAATTTGCAGTATTTTTACATTTAATTGAAGTTGTTTTAATTTTATTTTGAGAAGAATTTGTACGAATTAATTCTAACTAACCTTAATTCAAAAAAAAAACATATATGTTTGATTAAAATAAAAATAAATTTTAGCAATGATTACTTTTTCACTCAAAAATATACTAACTTTTAACTGACTTAACCATTAAAATTCATTTACAGTGTACTAAAATATTTTACATTCTTCAAAAATACAACATATTCTGAAATATGTGTTTGAGTGAAATAAAAATACTTGTTGGATTCTACTCTACATATGATATGTCCTAAAACTGTTTTTAATCTAATTAAAATGATTTTAAACTATGAAATCTTAATTCTTAATTCTTAATTCTTATAATTCTTATAATTCTTATAATTCTTATAATTCTTATAATTCTTATAATTCTCATAATTCTTATAATTCTTATAATTCTTATAATTCTTATAATTCTTATAATAGTTCTTAATTCTTAATTCTTAATTCTTAATTCTTAATTCTTAATTCTTAATTCTTAATTCTTAATTCTTAATTCTTAATTCTTAATTCTTAATTCTTAATTCTTAATTCTTAATTCTTAATTCTTAATTCTTAATTCTTAATTCTTAATTCTTAATTCTTAATTCTTAATTCTTAATTCTTAATTCTTAATTCTTAATTCTTAATTCTTAATTCTTAATTCTTAATTCTTAATTCTTAATTCTTAATTCTTAATTCTTAATTCTTAATTCTTAATTCTTAATTCTTAATTCTTAATTCTTAATTCTTAATTCTTAATTCTTAATTCTTAATTCTTAATTCTTAATTCTTAATTCTTAATTCTTAATTCTTAATTCTTAATTCTTAATTCTTAATTCTTAATTCTTAATTCTTAATTCTTAATTCTTAATTCTTAATTCTTAATTCTTAATTCTTAATTCTTAATTCTTAATTCTTAATTATTAATTCTTAATTCTTAATTCTTAATTCTTAATTCTATTCTTATACTATAATTTTTGAAAAAATTGGGTTTTAGTGAAATAAGAGTGAATTTACGAACTTTGATTTAAATTTCACTCAAAAATATGATTAAAGTTATATGAATGATTGAGACAAAATGGTTGTAAATAACATTCTAACAAGCTATGATTAAAATAAGAAACCAAACAATAATTAATAGTTTCACTCAATGCAGTTATTTTGAGTAGAATTTTTAAAAATAAGATTTTTCGAACTTACCTAAATCGAAAAAGAACTATTATGCTTGATCAAAATAAAAAAAAAAATTTAAAATTTTAGGAGTGATTACTACATATTTCACTCAAAAATATACTAACTGACTAAACCATCAATGCTAATTTACAGAGTACTTGAATTTTGTATTTTAATCAAAAATACAATACATATAAATACAGAAATATGTGTTTGCGTGAAATAAAAAGTACCTGTTGAATTCTACTCAAAATATAAAATGTTATTAATATAATTAAAATGAGTTAAAATTAAGAAAACTATCAACCAATCTTTCAAATTTCACTCAACCCTCCAACTCGAAACAATGTTTATTTGAGTGAAATTTATTAAATTCTACCATTAGTTAAACTTCACTCAAAATTACACTCACTCAATTTATTTATCAATCCCGAAATTTATTGAAGAAAATGTATAAAGTTTCCACATTCATCGTGGTTTCTTCAGTTTTAATTATAAGTACAAATTTTACCAACGAGTATTTTGTTTACTCAAAAATCCTGCTTGGATGGGTGTCAAGTTCTATAAAGTTATTTTATTCGTCTGGATTTTAAATGAAAACTGAACCTCAAATTTTAAAGGCTTAAAATAAATTATTTTTATGACAGCCTGGTATTAAAATATATTTTTGAAATTCCCAATGTAAATATTTGTAATTTTTTAAATTGAAAAAATTTTATGAAAAATAAATTTTTATTAAAAAATTGTTTAAAAATAAATAAACGAATAACAGAAGATAAATATGAGATTAAAGTGTAAATCCTCGCACATTAAACGTCAAACAACAAAGAAACACACCACACCAACAATTTAATCAATCTCAATAATTTTTGATCTCGAACGCGCACACCATTAGTGTTCACAATCAAACCAATAAAAATTTACATCGCTCTATTAGCACCCCTCAAAAAGCAACCCCATATAAGAGCTAAACAAAAAAATGTATCACGCATTTTAAATTTAATTACCGTACCCATTCTTCATCAATTTACGAGAATTTAAAATACATATATATTCTTTTTAAAAATCCTTTTTTTTTTTAAAAGTAAATACGAAAAAATATTTTGCGCCATAATCCCTTTTTGAATAGGGCATTTTCATTTTTTATTTTGTTTTTGTTCTATTTTCTAACGCCAATAACAAGAAAAACCATTCAAAATTTATTGCCTGCCCAAACAATTGGCACGCTGTTGTCATTTTATCAATAACGTACCTAAATGGGATAAATATGTGAAAAGGGGCCACATGATTCTATTCTTACAAGGATTTAATAATATTTGTTGTTGTATTTTTATTTTTTAATAAAATTATTAATAATACAAAAAAGGATGTTTTCAAGGATTAAAAACAAAAATTTATATATATTTTGAAATGTTTGAGCCTTTTGTGTGTGCATACAATTTAATTGAATCCTGTATATAGGACTAAAGAACGTAATCTAATTTCGAATTTTTTTTATTTTTTTATTACAGGATTATCGGCTGAATTATACTATGTACGAGATGGGCAAGTAAATGAATATGCATTACATTTTACAGTGCCTGTACCGGCAAATGTTAAAGAAATTGCATTTACGTGGCAGAGTTTAGCAGGGCGACCGGTAAGTTTGATTAAAAATCGATGTTTAAAAAAATATATATTTATAAATATTTTTATATTTTAGCTGCCATATTTAATAAATATAGCAACATCAGACCCGGCGGTGCTACCTAAACCACCCATGAATATATCACGAACGGGTAATATCCCAACCGATATTGAAACATTTTCGATTGTTCTCAAATGTTCGGGTATTCGATCGGTCGAGGTTGAAGTGACCATTACTATTGAAATTACGCTAAATAGGGCGACCAATAATGTAACAGAACTGGTATTTAAACGAAAAAAGATTTGTTTATTTAACGATCACGAAGATAATAGTGTACACGATCCTTTACTTTTGGAAACGATCGCACAACCTCCGAGTGGACTTATTACACTGATCGTTGGCGGAGTGCTCGCAATCATTTTAGTCGCAATTCTAATTTCGATCGCATATTGTGCTCGAGGTCCATCAAAGCGACCACCTCTACATTCGCAACCGTTACGCACATCGAGCTTCCAACGTTTACAAACACATCCACCATCGGGACCACCATCAATCGTTTCGCCACCATCGATTGCACCAACAGCCGCAACACTACCACGCACCAAACATTGTGAACCAGAAGAATTACATCGTCGAATTTCTGAGTTGACAGTGCAACGATGTCGCGTGCGCCTATCAAGTTTACTACTCGAAGGTACTTATGGTCGAGTATATCGAGGCAGTTATAACGATAGCCAAGAAGTTTTAGTAAAAACTGTTGGACCACACTCAAGCCAAATACAAGTGTCACTATTATTACAAGACGGTATGAGTTTATATGGGGCATCGCATGCTGGTATATTATCAGTGCTTGGTGTCTCGATCGAAGATCATACCGCTCCCTTCCTACTATATCCAGCTAACGATAATATGCGTAATTTAAAACTATTTCTACAAGAACCAATGGCACGATCACTGACTACAATACAAATTGTACTTATGTCGACACAATTAGCATCAGCACTGGGACATATTCACAGCCACGGAGTGATACATAAAGATATTGCTGCACGAAATTGCGTGTAAGTATAATAAAATTGGTGAAGAGGCCTATATAGATGTTTATTAAATTTTTTTTTTATTTACAGAATTGACGATCAATTACGAGTTAAACTAACCGATAACTCTTTATCTCGTGATCTATTTCCAAGTGATTACTGTTGTTTGGGTGATAGTGAAAATCGACCCATAAAATGGCTATCGTTAGAGGCACTACAAAAAAAATTATTTTCCGAGGCATCCGATGCATGGGCATTTGGTGTACTAATGTGGGAATTATGTACGTTAGCAAGGCAACCATATGCTGAAGTTGATCCGTTCGAAATGGAACATTATTTAAGGGATGGTTTCCGATTGGCACAACCGGTTAATTGTCCTGATGAACTGTAAGTACATTTAGACGTTATTTAAATATTTTTTTAGCGGAATGCTTTAATTATGGTTTGCGGAATGTAAATAGTTTGTTGCTTATGCGTTTGTCAAATTTTACTAATTTTAAAATTTCGAAATTTTAGAATATAGAATAATTTCTTTTAGCTTAGAATAGATGTTTTGTAGAAATTCAGAAGTACAACACTTTGAAAATTTAGAAATTTTAACAATACACATATTGAGAATTTACGAATTTAAGAATTAATTTGTTCGAATAAAACGAAATTTAAGATTTATTGTTTTGGAATTATAAATATTTTTATAAATTTGAAAAATTTTAGGAATTTAATTCTGTATTATTAGGATATTCATAATAATGAATCAATAAATTTGAAATGTCTCTGTGGCTTTAAGTTATCAGATTAGAAAAATTGAGAATATTACAATTTTACATAAAATTGAAATATCCAAAATTTTTAAATTTAGGAATTAAAATTATATAAATTTTATAAGCGAAATTTATACCGAGTTTTATTTTGAAATAATGGTGGAATATTTACGAAAAGTAGAATTTAGATGCAAAATTTTTAAAATTTGATTAAAATTTACAAAATTCTAAAAATGAATACAATCTCAATTTCTAGCATTTAACAAAATTTAACTTAAATATTTCTAAATTTAGAGAAAATTGAAAGAATTTTTTAATCGTTTAGTAAGAATTTTACAAATTTTTAAATTTAGGAATTAAAAAAGATAGAAAAATTTCTATAATCGAATTTTCTTTTTTTCTTTATTTTTAAAATTAAATTTCCAAAGTTTTCATTTTAAATAATGGCGTTTAAATATTCCGATAGTGGAATTAGATGCAAAATTGGTAAAAGTTGGCTTAAATATTTCAAAATTTAGAGAAAAGTGAAAGAATTTTTTAATCGTTTAGTAAGTATTTTACATATTGCGGAACAACAGAAATTTTAATAAGAAAATTTAAATATCCAAAATCTTTAAATTTAGGAATTAAAATCTATATAAATTTCGAAAATTCTGAAATCCGAAATTTATACCGAGTTATATTTTTAAATAATGGAGTTTAAATATTCCGAAAGTAGAATTTCGTTGCAAAATTATTAAAATTTGCTTAAAATTTACAAAATTCAAAAAACGAATACAATTTTAATTTCCAGCATTTGGTAAATAAAACTTAAATATTTAAAAATTTAGTCGAAAGGGAAAAAGTTTTTGAATCGTTTAAAAAATTTTACATTTTGACAGAGCAAAAATTTTAATAAGAAAATTGGAATATTAAAATTTAGGAATTGAAATCTATAAAACTTTTATAATCGAGTAATGATTATAACTTTTTAATCAGTATAACTTTTATAATCGAGTATAATCGAGCTGAAAGTAGCATTTAGATACAAAATTGTTAAAATTTCATTAAAATTTACAAAATTCAAAAAAATGAATACAATATTAATTTCTAGCATTGCGTAAATTAACCTTAAATATTTATAAATTTAGACAAAAGAAAAAGAATTACGAATCGTAAGAATTTTAGAAATTTTAATAAAAAATTGAAATACCCACAATTTTTAAATTTAGGATTTTTTTTTAATTTTAAAAATTAAATTTCCAAAGTTCTAATTTTAAATAATGGCGTTTAATATTCCGATAGTAGAATATAGATGCAAAATTGTTAAAATTTGATTAAAATTTACAAAATTCCAAAAATTAATACAATCTTAATTTCTAGCATTTAGTAAATTTTAACTTAAATATTTCTATATTTAGAGAAAAGTGAACGAATTTTTGAATCGTTTAGTAAGAGTTTTACATATTGAATCAGAAATTTTAATAAAAAAATTGAAATATCCAAAATTTAGGGATTAAAATCGATAGAAATTCTAAAAGCGAATTTTATTTTATTGAAATAAATTTTAAAATTAAATTTCCAGATATGTAATAATGGCGTTTGAATATTTTGAAAGTAGGATAGGAGCAAAATTGTTAAACTTTGATTAAAATTTACAAAATTCAAAAACGTAAACAATTTTAGTTTCTAGAATTTTGTACATTAAACTTAAACATTTAGACAAAAGTGAAATAATTATGGATAGTAAGAATTTTACGTATTGGAACAACAAAATTTTAATAAGAAAATTGAAATATTAATTTTTAAATTTAGGATTTTAAATCGTAAATTTAATAACCGAATATTATTTTTTGAAAATTTTTAAAATCAAATCTCCGAAATAATATTTTTAAATAATAGCGTTTAAATATTTCGAAAGAATTCTGATGCAAATATTCTAAATTTGATTAAAATTTACAAAATTCAAAAAATTTAGACTTAAAGTCATTTAGACTTAAATATTTATAAATTTAGAAGAAAAGGAAGGAATTTTTGAATTTTTTATTAAGAAATTTACAAATTGGATTAGCCGATTTTCATATTGGATTAGCCGATATAATCAGAAAATTGAAATTTTCCACATTTTTAAATTTAATAACCGAATTTTATTATTTTAAAAATTTTTTTAATTAAATTTCCGGAGTTATATGTGTAAATGGTAAAATTTAAAACATGTAAAAATTTGATTAAAATTTACAATTTCCAAAACATAAAAAAGAATACAATTTTAAGTTCTAGCATTTGGTTCATTAAACTTAAATATTAATAAATATAGACAAAAAGTAAAGAATTATGAATCTTAAGAATTTTACATACTGGAACAAAAATTTAAAAGAAAATTGAAATATTCAAAATTTTTAAATTTAGGAATTAAAATCGATAGAAACTTTAAAATCCCAATTGTATTTTTTTTGAAATTTTAAAAATTAAATTCCCAAAGTTTGTTTTTTCAATAATGCCGTTTCTCATTTACGTGCAAGAATTCAATAAATTTTATGGGAACGATTCAAAATACCGCATTATAAAATTGCTCTTTTTCAAATCTGGCATTTACAATATTTCACATTTTTAAACTTGTGCATTTAGTATTTACCTAATGGTATTTTTAAAAGGCGAGCGGAGCAGCCTAACGGCAAATAACATGTTCTGTAGAGCTGAACAGTTTTAGAAATTTAGATTTTAAAACACAAGTTTAGAAATTATTTAAAATTTTATAGTTTTAAAGAATATTTTGTCAGAAATTTATTAAGTTTAAGAATTCGAAACGATACATTAACATTAACATTTAAGATCTCTAAAATTTAGGAATAAAACATGATATTTTACAATTTAATTTCATAAATTAATTATTTAAAAATTTTAAAAATTTTCAAATTTTAATTTCAGAATTTATTTTGAAATTTGATATTTAAGTAAAGGACATTCAATAAAATGTCCAAGTAATTTCAAAATTTTGAACAAAAGATATTCTAATAAAAAAATTTAAAATTAGGATTAAATCGACAAAAATTTAATAGCCGAATTTAATTTTTTTGAAATTTTTTAAATTAAATTCTGTTATGTTTTTAAACAATGGAGTTTGTCATTTATGTACAAAAATCCAATAATTTTTGCGGGAGTGACAAACATTATTACCACCTTATAAAAACTCGACAAGTAACTTGTTCTGTAAAGCTATAAATTTTTAGAAATTTAATAAAGTGAAATTTTAAAAATTCAAATTTTAAAATACAAAAATTATCAAATTTTGATTTTAAAATTTATGTTTAGTAATTTGATATTTGAGTATAGGACTTTAAAATGTTCAAGAAATATTTAAATTTTGGAAATTTGGACGCTTACATATTTATTTAAAAATTTGAATCAAAATTTAATAAATTTCTGAATTTTGACTAAAATTTTATAAACATAATTTGATTAAAGATTTATTTAAATGTACTAAAGTATATATGTATTAGAATTTAGAAGAGTTGTTTAAAATGTAAATTTTGTTAAAGTTGAAATTTATTTTTTAAAATTCAAGACTTAGTCCAAGTGAAGTAAAGTTTGAGAAAACCAGCTTATTGCTTAGTTAAAATTGTGAATGTACTTTGTAGTTAAAATTAATGATGCAAACGGTAAGTATATAAACTAACCCACACTATTGTAAAAACATTCATTAATTGTAATTAGTTGTTAAATAATTTTTTCGACTTAAATATCTAACTCATTTAAAATTTATTTTCAGATTTTCAATAATGGCATACTGTTGGGCACTTTTACCACTCGAACGACCGTCATTTGGCCAACTTCAAGTGTGTCTACAAGATTTCTATTCACAAATCAATCGATACGTTTAGTTGCGCGCACCAACCTATTAGCTAGCGCCTCGAAACACTTAACTCGACAAACAAACAATTAAATGTGATCATCATACATAAGTTTTGATATATTTGTATAATTTATATAGAGAAATTAGAGACTAACCACCCAAAAAATAAACCGTTCCGCCCTTCATTTTTATTTTATTAGTTTATTAGTAGTTTCATATCACTCATTATTTAAAAAAAAAATATAAAAATGTAGATTCGAACTCGCCGATTCGTATGTGTGCGATTACACTCAGCCTCATCCGTATACATACGAATTTATTAACATAAATACTATATAGACAGTTAAAACTATTATTTAGTTTCCATTTAAAACTGAAAATTATAGTAATAATTTTTTTTGTGCCAAATCAAAAAATATTTTGATTTTTTTTTTTTTTTTGTTTATGTAAATATTTAATTAAAAAATTATTTTAAGTTTTTAATTTTAATTTAATTTTAGTGTAATTTTAAATTTATTTGTTAATGAAATTACCGCGTATACAACAACAAAAACACATATACAGACTGTAAATAAATATTTATATATATATATATATATATATATATATATATATATATATATATATATATATATATATCAAGAGATAATAGATGATAGTAAAATAAACTATTAAAAATAATAAATTGTTATGTGTATTTACATTAGAGACCGATTAGTTTAGTTCTAAAACATACGATTTAGTCCTTCCCTCTAACGACATACATAATACATATTAGGACATATATACAGGGTTTTCATTTCGAACTTAAGCTTTTGCAATAAAATTTCCACCAATAAATAAATTCAAATTCATAAACATTTATGTTATCAACTGCTAGGTATATTACATGTCTTAAAGTAGAGTAATAACGTAGGCCTTGTCTTTCCAACGAGATCACCAATATTTAGCTGAATTTTGAAAAAAATTAAATTTAAAATTGTTGGGTTGATCAAACTACGTGTAATCATCGTAATATCTTAACTTCAATAATGTTTGTTTGATTTGAATTGCACAATGGATAGTTTGAAGTGGAAATCCTCTTTATACATGTTAACATATATTATATATGTATATATATATATATATATATATATATATATATATATATATATATATATATATATATATATATATATATATATATAAAGGGAAATCGCGGTTCAAAACTTATGTTTATCAACATCCACTTACTACAAATCGTTATGTCAGTGCTATTTTCGAGTGTGTCACAATTTCCACAGTTTAACAAACATTTTCCTTTATTTTTACTTAAATATTGTTCTCAAACATCGATTAGTAGTGAGGTACTACGGGGCCCCCTTGCAAAATTTATTTGTGCGTAAAAAAACAAAAACTTTTGTAATAGCAAAGTCATCAATAATCCCTTCCATTTCTAAACTTTTCTGCAGTTCACTGTATTTTGTATATTATATAAAACTCTAAGGTGCTTAAAACGTCCTTCGATGGACATTGTGACTTGATCAAAAAGAGTAAAAAAAAAATGATTTGGCTCATATGGAGATTCAACCTCATGCTCGTAGTTAAACATTTTTTCTTGCGTCTTCTTCTTACAGTAAATCTGATTTTGATTTGGCTTATTATGCTTATTCCAGATAGATTGTAACAACTCACTACAACAGAACACGGAACAAAAAATGCTCGGAGGTAAACATTTAAAATATGATTTTGCACGCCATTCTGTCGCCCACTCATATTGGCATTGTCCAATACCTGTATAATTTTGTCACTCAAGTATTTTTTTTTAAATGACATGACGAAGTCTTTGGCTTCATACCTACACTCGTTCGATAGCGCAATCTAAAGTAGTTTTATTATAATATGAGCTACGCAATTCGAGCCATTTTTTAAAATTTTGTGAATGGTTTTCAGATATCTTAAGTCAGAGGGTGTTTCGCTCAAGCTTTGCTATAAATTGTAACCATCATTTGTCGTAAGTAGGTTTCATTTTTAAAATGTTCTAGCAGATTTTGATCGATTTTTGAATGTCCTTTTTGAATGGCGCCTCCTTGCACCGCATCAGTCAAATGTTCTAGAAAAATGTTCTTTAAAAATATAGGAAATACTAATTAAAATGCCAGATGATATAGGTTAAAGCAGTCTATTTACGTCAATTAATTTGCGAACGTGACATTCATTAATAACATCATTAGCCTTATCACTAGTTCGTGGAACTTCAGTTGGTTAATCATTTTTGGTAATGTTTTGAAATACTTTCCTCAATTTTGCAGAGGCACTTTTATTTAATGGTTGAGCTTTTTGCGTAACTTGCTTCAATAGTTTGTATTTCTTGCGATATTTGCCCCATCTTTGGGCTTTATTGCGTGTTCAATGTTGACTTCTTCGTTTTTACCGTTGACTTTAATGGCAAGATCGTTATCGAAAATAAATGTATTATCCTTTTGCTATATGTAATTGGAGGTATAAACTATAGACAATCGACTATAGACAACTGATATGTCAGATTCGTTTTGTGGCCACCAACGTGTAAAATAATTAGAAAATTTACATTTTGGGTCTCATTTTAAAGGATCTTCAGGAATATACTAAATCAATCATGTTACTTGCGACCTCCGGCATTACTAAATCAATCATGTTACTTACGAAAACTACAGCACTGTTCAAATGTTATTATTATTTGGTAAATCATCAAAATCTCCACGAAAATCTCGAACATCTCGTGAACGTAAATTGAATTTCTACGCCGATCTGGAGGATTTAAGGGAGATATACTTCTACTTCTAGTATTTTGTCGATATAGAAGACGAATGATGAATACTATATGAACTTAACTTTTTCGGCTTCCGAAATTACGTCTGAAACGTCCTCTGTTGAAGAAAATGCAATATTTTCGCTTTTTCCATTTACCTTTTTTAATTCAAGGATCCGATTAAAATTTCCAATTTCCAACAAATATTCGCTGTAGTTATGTTGAATTATCAGGAACAAACCATGCTCGTTTTTTTAGGATTTTCTTAAATAAAGCGAAGGGTTTCTTCTAAGGTTGCTGAACGCAGCCATTTTTTCCGGAAAGTTTACGTAGCTTCGAATACTTTTTTTCAGGTTCATAATTCAAGATTATAATTAAAATTTGATGCAAAATCAGATATAAAACTTTAGAATGATTCCATGAGTTATTTTCCGGGAATGTTGCTGTGCTAAATTTGTGCTGGTGGATTACTTCAACAAAGTTACTTTATTCGGAATCAGATAATTTTTGTATGAGGAATCTCACTATTAGGTGGCCTCTCAGCTGAATTTTTGTGGTCTTATCATTTACCCAATATCATACAGTCATTTAGTATGGGGTCGTATCTCGGCGATGGCATCACGAATGTTGGCCTCCAAATGCTCAATTGTCTTTGGTTTGTCGGCATAAATCTTGTTTTTAATGGCGCCCCATAGTAAATAGTCCAATGGTGCTAAATCGCAGCTTCTTGCCGGCAATTGACATCACCATTTCGGCTAATTAAATGGCCATCAAACGTTTGACGCAATAAATTGATTGTGGCATGAGATGTGTGGTAAGTTGCACCATCCTGTTGAAACCAAACATCGTTCACATCAATACCATGAAGAGCGGGTGCAAAAAAATCGGTTATCATGGTGCGATAGGTGTCTCCATTGACCATAATGGTTGCGCCGTCCTCATTTTCAAAGAAATATGGGCCAATGATGCATCTGCAATAAACAGTCACTCATAATGGGTGCATTGGCGTCTTTAAGACCACGTGTGGGTTTTCTGAGCCCTAAATACGGCAATTTCGCTTATTAACGTGCCCACCAAGATAAAAATGAGCTTCTTCCGAAAGGATGATTTTTTTGGCAAAATCGACATCATCGTGCAGTTTCTCGTTGGCTCATCTAGCGAAGTGAAAACGGAGCGGATGTGTCATGTGGCTTCAACTCTTGAACCAATTGAACTTTGTAAGGTGTCATATCGAGATCTTTTCGCAAAATTCGACGTAAACTGGTGCGTGGAATGTTCAATTCTTGAGAACGATGACGAGTTGATGTTGATGGATTCTCACGCACACTCTCAGCCATAGCTTCGATATTTGCAGGTGTACGCACTGTACTAGCATGCTCACGTCTTGGCGCATCAACAATGAAACCAGTTTCACGAACTTTAACAATAAACTTGCGTATACCGAGCACTGTTGGTCCTTCTCTGCGACCAAATTTTGCACGACATTTTCGTGCAATTTCCAACCAATTGTCTTTGTTTTGGAAATAAATTTCCAATATATCCCAACGTTGCTCAAGCGTAAATCAATTCATTTCGTTCAGTGGAGATAATATACTGAATTTTGTGACAGAATAGAATGACATAAGTATTGCCAGATTCGAAATAACCGGTGGTTCAAATTTAAACCGATAGATGACTCACCCTTTATATATATATATATATATATATATATATATATATATATATATATATATATATATATATATATATATATATATATATATATATATATATAGGCGGTCCACTGATTTAAAAATTCGATAGGGAACGCACAACGATCGATGCTATAAATACTATAATTGATATCTTAAAATTTAAGATTTGTTGTAATTATAAATATAAATTAAATTCACCTATTACACATATATATATATTATATACAATTAGATAAAGAAAAAAAAATTTATTTATTTTTTAATTATATATAAAAACAAAAATTAGAAGAAATATATTATTATTTTAAAATTCGTGTATACAGTCGAACCCATTTTTTTCTTATATATACTGTTAAGTTTATATTTTGTTGAATACGCGAAATGTTCACTGCCAAAATGTCCAACCGGAAGGAAAAAAAACGAAAATGTGTCTAGATATTATAAATTATAAATTTATTTAACCGCGACTGTATACGCGATTTTTATAATTTTTATTTTAGTATTTAATTTTATTCTGTGTACATAAAAAATTAGATAATAGTAAAAACCAAAAGTCTTGTATAATTTTTTTTTTTTAATTAAAAAATTTTCCTTTTCTGTTTGATAGAAAATGAATAATTTTTTTTTTAATGAGAATTAAAAAATTGAAATAAAAAAAAAATTATTAAGTTATTATAAAATAAATGAAAAACTATAATATGTAATTATATATGAAACAAGTTGTTTTTATTTTTGTTTTGTTGTGAGGTGCATGAACGATCCTAACCGCACGAAAAAGCTGCGCGATATATGAGAAGTGTAAGCGACAAACCTGAAAATGTATATAAAATGACAAAATGTGGTGTTTTGTTACTTCTTATGGTTGGTATCAATTATTTATTGATTGGTTAATTAAAATTTCTTAGTTAAAGCAATACTATGCATCTTACCTTGAAGAGGCATTTCAGCCACACGTAAAGCAATCAGCGGAAGATAATATAATCCCGCAGTATATAAGGAGAATTATAGAGAAATAATATACCTGTAACACTATATATATACGGGAGTTGAAAGACTAAATTTATCATGGCCCTTAGGTACAACAAAATCACCAGGCTATATGATTTATTTATAGGTTACATATATGTTAATGCTGGAGTATGTTATTGGCCCGTCTGTTGTTGTTTTGATTTTATTTGGTTACTGTATACCTTATCCAGCAGCCCTGGCAGAATTATAGTGGCAAGGGTCCATTCAAAAATAAGAAACAGTTACAAGCCACAATAGCAAGAACGCACAGAAATGACGTCAAAATCATACAAGGAGATTTCAATGCAAAAATTGGTGAAGACAACATCAACCTAACCACTTATCATGGGAAGAAACGCATTGGACTCTGTGCGAAATAACAATGGAGAAAGACTTGTCGATTTCTGTAGCACAAATCAACTGTTCATAGGCGGCAGTAGGTTTCCACACAAAAATATACATAAATACACGTGGACGTCACCGGATGGCAGAACTAAAAATCAGATAGATCACGTAATGATCAATAAGAAATTCCTCACATCACTACAAGATGAGGGGCGAAAAAAGAACAATGAGGGGCGCAGATGTACACAGCGATCATCAACTGGTAATAGCACAATTCAAGATCAAGCCAACAGCTGTGAAACATTCGAAGATATATAGGAGGAAATTTGACACAAATAGATTGAGAGACAATGAAACAAGAAACATTTTCAATGAAACGCTCCAACTCAATCTCCAGTCTGAAGCCACCCGTATAGAAGAAAGATGGAACCAAGCAGAAGAAGCCTACATCAAGACTGTCACGGACGTACTCTAACGCCTTCAATTTAAATTGCAAATGTGCCAACATAACACGGAAGAAGTGAAACATAGATACGAGGAAACAGCGCGTCAAGTTAAGAAGATGGCAAGGAATGATCGAAGAAAATATACAGAAAGCATCCTCAAAGCTGCTGAAGAGGTAGCAGCAATCCAAAATATGCGAGCACTACACCAGTGTGTAAGAAAGGTCACTGGTAAAATTACAAACATACCACCTATAAGGGATGCTAATGGTCAAGTACTAACAACAGATGAAGCGCAGTTAAAGAGATGGAAGGAATATTTCGAAGAAGACGTCGTCGCTGACCCCGAAAATCTCCAGTCATCAATTGACATCAATAACGAAACTAGCAACACCCATCCACCAACGGAACGGGAAATTAAAGATGTCATTAATAGACTGAAGAATAATAAGGCCGTTGGAACAGACAATATAACCGCCGAAATATTCAAAGGAGATTCATCTAAAACTGCAAGCATGTTAACACCAATAATCCAAGAAATCTGGAATTCTGGAAGAATTCCACTGAAATGAAAAGAAGGCTTTATAATTACGATACCCAAGAAAGGTGATCTAAGAAATTGTAGGAACTGGCGAGGTATCTCCCTCCTCAATACAACAATAAATAAGGTACTCGCAATGATCATCCTTGACAGAATCTCACCTACGATCAATGCAAAATTAAGAAACGAACAAGCTGGATCTAAATCCTGGTCTAAACCAGGAAGAAGTTGGACTGATCACATCAACACAATCCGTATCATCACTGAGCAATCCAATGAAAGGAATTCACCATTGTATATGCTCTTCGTCAATTTCGAACGCGCATTCGATACGATAAACAGGAACGCAATATGGCGGACACTTTGTAAAATGGGCATCCCAAAGAAGTTAATTGAACTCATACAAGAAATGTATCGGGATGCTGGGAACCAAATTTCATACAAAGGCAAACAAAGTGAAACATACTACAACACTTGAGGAGTAAGGCAACGTTGCATACTCTCACCAATGCTGTTCCTAATCGTATTAGACAGTGTAACGCGGAAACTATATAACAAGTCCCCTAATGGCATTCAATGGGGGTTAACTGGTAAACTCAATGATTTGGACTATGCAGCCGACATAAGCTTGCTCACACACAAACACTCCGACATGCAGCAGAAAGTACTACAGCTATCAGATCTAGCTAATGAAGTTGGTCTCAAAATTAATATCAAGAAAACCAAGACGTTGAGACTCAACACAAATATAACCACACCGATGCATATCAACAATATACAAATTGAAGATGTAAATGAATTCGTATACCATGGTTAACGCACAATAACGAAAACAGGTGGAACAGAAGAAGACATACACAAACGCATAAATAAAGCCAGACATACATTCAACATGCTACACAAAGTCTGGAATACTTCCGCCCTGTCGCGCAAGACCAAGATACGAATGTTCAACTCATGTGTGAAATCGGTACTACTGTATGGGTGTGAGACAGAAGCTTACAGGAAAAATCATACAGAAGCTACAAGTGTTCGTAAATAAATGCCTTCGATGAATACTTAAGTGCTTCTGGCCTAACACGATTAGTAACATCAATCTGTACATAACAACATGTCAGTCAGACATTGAGCCCGGAATAAAGCGACGAAAATGGAGATGAATTAGCCACACACAGGAAGGCATCAAGTGATATAACGAGGATGTCATTAGACTGGAATCCACAAGGAAAAAGAACGGTTGGAAGGCCTGCAATGTCATGGAAGAGAACGATGCTAGCAGAGGCAAAACACCTAGGACAATCATATGGGTGGAAATAAAAGCAATAGCCTCAAATAGAGTAAGATGGTTCAGAATAGTGGACGCCCTATGCTCCTAAATTGGAGATAAAGGAAAAAAAATCTACCCAAAATTAATTGACCAGAGATACCGATATTTATAAAACTGATCTTCGGAAGAACTTGGACAAGCAGATACCGCAACATAACCTTAAAAAACCGCACTCAAGTTAGAAACGGCAGACAACAAAATATTTGGCGCCAAAATAACCGCATGGAAAAACACTTGTTTCAAATTGTGTTCTCTCAAATCTATTTAATATATAATAAGTACCAAAATTACTGAAAATAGAGCAATCAAACGGTTTTTAAAAACACTAGAAATTATCAAAACGAAAACAACCAATTTCACTAATATTACATCTGTAAGTGAAATAAGGGCGTGCTTAACGCATCTAGCCGATGAATGGAGAGGGTTTCAAGTATTCGAAAAAACACTGAAAAGCAAATTTGATGACGCGAATTTGGAATCAGTCGAAAAGATTGAAGATTATCATTTTGATTTGAAAGAGGTTAATTCTAGTCCTAATGGAAATTACACCATGGACGAACTCATGCTATAAATCAAAGTAATTTTTTGTATGAAATTTCTGGTTTAACAAAACGAGAGAGAGAAGTACGTTTACCTCGTGTAAACATTCCAGTTTTTAGCGGTAAATGCTCAGAGTTCCCTACCTTCCGTGACCTTTTCGAAGCATCCATACATAACAAACAAAATGTTTCGAAAGTGCACAAATTGCAATATTTAAAAGGTTTATTGCAAGTTTTATTCACTTATTAACCACTTAACAGTTACTGAGGGGAATTACGATGAAGCATGGGACAAAGTGAAAACAAGATACGATAAACTTAAACATGCGGTGCATACTTTAATAAAACAATTCATAGAACAACCAAGCCTACATCAAAATTGCGCTAAATCAATTAGAAAACTATCTGATATATCAGATGAAGACATACGGGGTTTGAAAGTACTTGGGGAGCAAGCGGAAGCCGTGATCCATGGCTAACTATTTTAGTTAATAAATTAGATAATGATTCAAAGGAAGCCTGGTCGCATGAGATTGACTTTTCCACATTGAATCAATTATTTAAGTTCTTGAAAAAAGAAGTGAGGCATTTGCGAAAACCTTACCGCAATTAAAATCAAGTAGAGCAAGTTCTTTGGTATCACAATCTAATACTATTGTGTGTACATTTTGTTCGGGCGATCATTATTTGGGTAGATGTGAGAAATTCATAGAATTGCCAATTCCCGAACGTAAGCAGTTTGCTGTTCTGTTAAGAATAGACTGTGCTTTAATTTTCTATCATCCACTAATGTGCTTTAATTGTCTATCATAACTTTACACCCTGAAGCCGAAACTGTAGCTGCCACAGAAGATTCTTCCGAAAATCCTAGTTCATCTATACAGCCAAGTACAAGCTTGTTAAATACCATGGTGATGCAGATATCACCACTGGTTCAAAAGGCACAAGCTATTTTACCAACAGCGGTTGTTATAATAAAGGATAAATTCGGTAAATCACACAGGTACCGAGATTTACTTGATTCGGGATCAAAATCGTCATTTGTATCTGAAAGTTGCATTCAACGATTACAATTACAACGAGAAAGAGCCAATATGAACATAACTGGTATAACGACTGGTTCTGTAATTTCAAGGGGTAAAACTGTGATGATACTGCGGGATTATTGTATAATTCAAACGTACAACTAGAAGTCAGCGCATTAATTATCAATAGGCTACCATCGGAAATACCAGGTTGTAACATTGATTCCGGAGTGAATCATTTATTTGCAAATATACAGTTAGCTGATCCAAATTTTCATGAATCGGCTCCTAAAGACATTTTAATCGGAGCAGACCAGTTTTTTTGCATACTTGAGAACAGGACTCACAACTACGATCAAGAGACGAGGAAGCGTTTTACTTACCCCATCACGCTGTAATGAAGGAATCCAGCAATACTACCAAAGTTCGAGTGGTTTTTGACGGTTCCAGTAAGAGCACAACTGGAGTGTCTTTAAACAACTTTTTGATGGTAGATCCTATCATTTAACCGACACTATGGGCAATTTTAATGCGATTCCGAGGTAACCGAATCGCAGTAACCGCAGACATCGAGAAATATCGTCAAGTTATCATTTCTGCTAACGATACAAACTTTCAACGAATACTTTGGCGAGAGAGTGCTAACCAGTGACTTCGGCACTACAAACTAACCGGGGTAACTTTCTGCCTTGCTTGCTCTGTCTATCTAGCATTCCGTTCACTACAATAACTAGCTTGGGATAATGGAGATGAGAAGGCCCAGTTACAAAAAGAAAAATAATATTCGAAATATTTCGAGTTTTCGATCCGCTAGGTTTTTTGTCTCCTTCTATTGTATTATTAAAAATATTATTTCAAAAGCTGTGTCTCTCAAAATTAGACTGCGGGATGACAAACTACCTGATCAGTTTGAGGAGAAGTATAAAAAGGCACGAGAAAAATTTAAGTATTTTGAAGATAATTCCTCGGTTTACAAAACATTATGCTAATATTTAAATTCACGGATTTGCGGATGTAAGTGAGGTTCCCCACTGTGCGATCATTTACAGGAGAGTCATTAGCAAAAAGGGAGAAATAACTATAAATTTTTTGACGTCGAAGACAAAGGTTACACCTATAAAAAGGGTTTCACTGCCAAGATTGGAACTATGTGCCGCACATTTATTGTCGAAATTAATGTACACAGTCAAGGAAACCATACTACACCTGATGCAAAATTGTATGCATGGACTGATTCATGCATTGTTCTAGCATGGCTTTCAACGTATCCCGCTAGGTGGAAGACTTATCGCGAATAGGACAAGTCAACTATTGGACAAATTCCAGAGACAACGTATTGCATTGTATTGAATAAAGTTGGCGGGCGACTTTTTAACACAAACAGCACGTACGATAGCAAGCATCTTGTGATATTGCCATAGTGAATCATTTATTCACAGAAAGACTTATTTGGCAAATACATTATAAGAATTTAAAACCTGGCCCTACCCTGACTAGTAATCTAATAAGACAAAAATACTGGATAGTTAATGGCCCAACCCTTCGCTCTACGCGCATCGCATCATGTGATGCGCTATCTATCACATCGCACATGATGCATAAAATGCTATTCGCATAGTTGCTTCATGTGATGTGATGCATTTGACATTTATAAAACATAATTTATGTGAACATAATTTAACCTTTTTTTTTAATGGAAAATAATTGTTTTTTATGTTAATTTTATTTTATTTATTAATTAACTTCAACGTAAAATTTGATTATTTTAATATTTTTTTAATTATGAATTTATAATTTTATTTTATGACAAAAATCCCATATACTATGCTTCAAACAGCTTGGTGTTTGTAAAAAAAATTTTATTAAATAAATTTAATATTAAAAATATTCTTTTAAATATGTTTTTACATAAATAAATAAATTTAAAATTAAAAACAAACCAAAATAATTTATCCTTATATCTATAGTAAATTGAAAATTTACGTTTTAGTCCAACTTGCTTTCTTTCGATATATTCGTATCACCATAAAGAAAAGACATATAGAGAGACAAAGCCATATAACGATCTGTACTACACCATTGTTAGTGTAATTAATGTTGTTGTACAAGTTGTTGTAATATTATTGTTGTTGTTTTTAGTATATAAGCGAGAAAATGTTTTATAGAAGGAAAGAAAAAAATATAAAATGTAACGAAATAAATATTATATTGTAACGGATCAAGGTGATAATCCCATTAGTGTCATTAAAAACGACACCATTGGGATGCGCACCCTGATGGCGTTAACAGAAATTCTCCCAGCAGAGACCATGCTGCGGTATTACAGCCGGCTAGAGCTCAGGAGCTAAAGAGAGTGGGGTTGGCAAGGCGTGCTTGGGTGGTGGAATAACCGCAATGAAACAGAGAAGTGGGAAGACAGGGTTCACTTCTCGGCACGCAACCGGATTTATAACCATCACATCACTTAAAGAAAAGAATCACAAAATAATATTTATCTTATTACAGTTACTTTAATCAACAATAAATAAATAAATCAATGGAGACACAAAAAAACAAATAAATTTGAGAAAAAAACTAAAAATAATTTCTTAATAACTTTAACAATTAAAATTAAAACAACAAAAAAAAAACAAATCTTAAATCAATTAATTTTACACACACACACACAAAATAAATATAAATATAATAAATAAATAAAATTATAAACTTAACTAAATTTTATTCCTATTATTGTTGTTGCACCAAATTATGATCAATATGGCTATGATCATTCTCGTTTTCCTCGTGTTTATGTTGACCTCAATGTATTTATCGCATAAAGTATTTCCTGTTATTACATTTTGTTGAAAAATTATTGTACGTCAATATATAAACGTGGCGCCATCTTTGCCAATGTTAGATATTCCTAGTTTGGGCACATGATTGTTGCGCTTGTTTCGTAACAATGCTGCCCATTGGCCATTGTAAATTCATGGCAATAAATTTGGATTCATCAAGCTGTGTTGACGTTGGATACGAGTATCATTCAATTGTTTTGGTTATAATGTATATCCGAATGCATATTGTAATGGTTCATCGCCGAGGTTCAATAATGATGGTAGCAACGAAATTTTATTGATTTATAATTTCACTATCCATACACGGTTTTAGCAAAATTAACAATTAATTTTTTTTTTCTTAATTAATCATATAAATGATTTAATTTTTTTTTTGTGGATTACTTTAACCACGTTTTTAGTTTTGTTTTCTTCTCAAAATTTTTGATTCGATTCCCCCCAAATATCACAAAACACGACTTTATATACCTACTCATTACCCGTTACTTAATTTGTAAACAAACAATGTAGGGGCAGATATCACCACTGGTTCAAAAGGCACAAGCTATTTTACCAACAGCGGTTGTTATAATAAAGGATAAATTCGGTAAATCACACAGGTACCGAGATTTACTTGATTCGGGATCAAAATCGTCATTTGTATCTGAAAGTTGCATTCAACGATTACAATTACAACGAGAAAGAGCCAATATGAACATAACTGGTATAACGACTGGTTCTGTAATTTCAAGGGGTAAAACTGTGATGATACTGCGGGATTATTGTATAATTCAAACGTACAACTAGAAGTCAGCGCATTAATTATCAATAGGCTACCATCGGAAATACCAGGTTGTAACATTGATTCCGGAGTGAATCATTTATTTGCAAATATACAGTTAGCTGATCCAAATTTTCATGAATCGGCTCCTAAAGACATTTTGATCGGAGCAGACAAATTTTGTTGCATACTTGAGAACAGGACTCACAACCACGATCAAGAGACCAGGAAGCGTTTGACTTACCCCATCACGCTGTAATGAAGGAATCCAGCAATACTACCAAAGTTCGAGTGGTTTTAATGCGATTTCGAGGTAACCGAATCGCAGTAACCGCAGACATCGAGAAATATCGTCAAGTTATCATTTCTGCTAACGATACAAACTTTCAACGAATACTTTGGCGAGAGAGTGCTAACCAGCGACTTCGGCACTACAAACTAACCGGGGTAACTTTCTGCCTTGCTTGTTCTGTCTATCTAGCATTCCATTCACTACAACAACTAGCTTAGGATAATGGAGATGAGAAGGCCCAGTTACAAAAAGAAAAATAATATTCGAAATATTTCGAGTTTTCGATCCGCTAGGTTTTCTGTCTCCTTCTATTGTATTATTAAAAATATTATTTCAAAAGCTGTGTCTCTCAAAATTAGACTGCGGGATGACAAACTACCTGATCAGTTTGAGGAGAAGTATAAAAAGGCACGAGAAAAATTTAAGTATTTTGAAGATAATTCCTCGATTTACAAAACATTATGCTAATATTTAAATTCACGGATTTGCGGATGTAAGTGAGGTTCCCCACTGTGCGATCATTTACAGGAGAGTCATTAGCAAAAAGGGAGAAATAACTATAAATTTTTTGACGTCGAAGACAAAGGTTACACCTATAAAAAGTGTTTCACTGCCAAGATTGGAACTATGTGCCGCACATTTATTGTCGAAATTAATGTACACAGTCAAGGGAAAGAATGCAAGGGGAAGAATGCATTAAATTGAATTTAGATGCATTAAATTCATCTTAGCGCTATCAGTGGTCAATTTAAATGTTTAAATCGATTTATGAACTCCTGGTTTCATTGTTGAAATTGAATCCAATATTAGGAATAATCCTATAAATACTTTTGGAGCTATGTTGATTCAAAGTGGAATTGCATGCGGCACCTTTGCAAATGGCCTTTTATTTCTTTGCAAGGAATTTAAGATAGTGCCACAAAGTGACATCAATTTTATTTACTTTTGTAAACAGGCACAACTTTGGCCATCTTTAAAAATTCTGGATAAATTCCAGTAGATATAACCGAATTTAAAAAGTAAAATTCATATTTCTTCACAACTATTTCGAATTTGACACACGGTTTGATCGTTAAAGAGATCGAACGGGCTTTGCTCGTTCTATTCATTTTAAAATGTATTATTTATTTAATTTAATTTTTAGTTATTGTGTGTGAGTATGCTTTGGAATTAAACTAGGATTGATAGGAGTGTGTGTATTACGGAATTGATAGGAGTGTGTATTATGTAAGGGATTGCACAATGATCATAAATGGATCTCTGTCGCTTTTCGCAGAGTACAGGTAATATTTGCACTAAAGTAAAACACCATTTCTTAGTAGTTATCATTATATTAAAATCAATAGATTTACAGTTTTTTTTTTCTATACATATTAATTCTTTTATTCAGGATTTTACAAAATTGTTCATGTTTAAGACATGTCTTTTTTTTAATTTTTTAATTGTAATATCCATCTCTTTTTTAACTAACATGATTTTCTTACAAATAATTGTGTTTCACATAAATTTCCCTTCTAATAAATTTAAATTGCGGGTATTTCATTTTTATTACTATATATTCGTTTCGCTCTAACCAATTTAATATACATATGTTTAATAATTTATAGGTTATGACTTGGAAAACATGTGCATTTATATGGCCTATAAAAAAGAAAAAGAAAAATGTAAAATGTAGTTTTGTTTACGTTGTTCATACTGAGAGTCAAATTGAAATCGAGTTGCATTGTGATTTTTATTTTTGTGTACCACAATATGGCGAATTGTGAAAGTTGATTATTTCGACTCAACGAAAACCGTTTTCTGACAGAGTTGCGTCTGTATGTGTGAGTGTGTGTAAAACAGTGAAACCGATCGAGGACTCCGTCGTTATTCCCAGAGAACCAGGTTCCAATGCATAATTATTAATTGTGCATCTTTTATTTTCTTCTTTTCATTTATGTAAATTTTATTTTGAATAATTTTCTTTTTGTTGCTGTTCTTTGATGACACAAAGAATTTTTATTTTGTTTTATTTTTTATATTTTTATTTTTATTTTTATTTTTATTTTTTATTTTTATTTTTCGATTTTGTTTTGTGTACAAATGTATATCTGCTTTATTGTTGGTTTCATGCTGCGTGTTTAAATTATTTTCACAATTGCGGTATAGTTTTAGTGAAATAGTTATTGAGGATGAAGATTATGATTTTATATTAATATGTATCTCTGTGTAAAAATGTTAGACCAAAAATTTTCTTTGTTTTCTTTTTCTTAGCGATATAGTGACCCTAGTGGTTATATTTTCGAACAGTTTGATCTTATTGTATATTAGTGGGATTTTCGTATGTAAAATAGACACTGTTCGATTAACATGGTAAATAGGGAAAATATATGTTGAGCGGGGATCAAAACCATTATTCACCATTTTGTTTTTAAAACGTTTCATGGTTGCATTTTTGTACTGGTCCAAATGTTGAATTGGGTATGTAATATATTTACATGGACTGTGATTGATTATTTAATTATTTGCGTTTCCTGGGTAATCATAGGTTGTGGGGCTTTGTTAGTTTTTAATTCATTAGCATGCAGAATAATGTTTTTTAAATACTAGTTTCCTATTAGAATGTTCCTATTCGATTTGATCAATTGTTTGGAAGTACCCCTTTCGAATCGATGCGTGTTCCCAATTTGATGTGCTTGCGAGGCGTATGGACCTGAATATCGCTTGCTGGTTGTACGGTTGATTTAAATTATTCAGTTTCGCGATCGGTAAGATATTATAAATATATCATAAATATTCGTCATCAGTAGAAGGGTGGTTCGATTTTGAAGGGTGTTTTATTAGCGTTGTTTGTTTGGAATTAGGATGGGTTTTCGGATTTGAGTCGTTTTGGTGTTGCGGGCATTGGAAAAGTTTTGGAAGTTCAGAGTTGTCCATTCGAGATTTTTTCTGGACGTGGAGGCAGGCTGATTTATGTATGACTGGACAACGCAACATGATTTGTTCGGTTTGTGGATAAGAATGGCTTTGGTATGTTTCCGTGGGAGGGGAATGTAAATGTTAAAATATATAATTATTTTTATAATTTTTATATTTTTTGTATTTTTTATATTTTTAAAATTTTTTAAAATTTTTTATATTTTTATATTTTTCAAATTTTTATATTTTTATATTTTTATATTTTTTATGTTTTGTATTTTTTATATATTTTATATTTTTATTTTTTTAAATTTGCAATATTTTTATACTTTTTATATTTTTTAAATTTTTTATGTTTTTTTATATATTTTATATTTTTATATTTTTTATATTTTTAAATTTATTATATTGTCTTATATTTGTATTTTAATATTTTTTATTTGCTATATTTGTTATATTTTTTATATTTTTATAATTTAATTGTAAATTTCAATCGAAAACTAATTCAATTTATTACAGCCTACGGCTTACAGAAATTAGCTCATTAATAGATTTTTTTTCCAGAGAAACACTGCAAGATTACAGAAAAATGGTTGCAGAGTGGAGTTCCTGATAAGGTATGACAAAATGCAGGGCAGTTTATTATAATTGTGATTGTCTTGTGATAACTAACAGTAGTTTGAATATTGGCTACCGAGAAACCGGACCAAATCTGTCATTACCAACTTAACCTTCCTTTCCCTTCGAAAAAAATACTAACTATCGATCGCTTAGGTTTCAGTAACCGGGTCGAGTCTATTATAACTAACATTCCATCCACTCCTTCGGTTTTGTTATATGTAACTCGGGTGTACGGTGGTGCCCGGCATTTCGGGAGTTCCTGGTTCGTCCTTGGCCGTACATTCTAATCGAACAATCAACCAATCAACTATTTCGAATTATTATTAAACAATCTGTGGAAATACCTTTTATTTAGAAAATATTTTTCCTTAGAATTGTTGCTGCTTAGAACAACCAATCGATTTTCAAGAGTTACCCTGTTATTAGTTTTAACACATTTTATGTGTTTAAGTTATTAAACACATAATGAGTCTTAATTGTTGAATCAGCTAGCAATGAGATTATATATGGATATTCGCTTACCTACTGTTACAAATCTAGAACAACACTCTTTACTTGTGAGGTAAGAATAAGTAAAAAATCAAAAAGGAAGTCGACCCTATTTTTTTTTTTTTGAAATACAGAATATTAATATTGCGTTTAATGCTAACAGGATGACATGGAGCTATGCAAAGTGCAGGTGGTATACTATGTACTTGTGTGCTTGGGTTGAGTGAATTAGTATGAATATAAAGTATTGATTAGAGTTAGCATTCAAAGGACATTAAATCCATTGGCTGATCAATACTTTTAAAACAAATAAATAAAAAAATAAAAAATGGAAAGGATAACAGATACTCATCCAGAGTTAGATAGTATAACTAAAGAGTTATTTAAGGGGATCCACGAAATATCTACTTCAAGAGGCCTATAGCAAAATAATAAGTCCTCTTCCAACTATATGAGGCTAACAAAGATAAACCGCCCTTAAAGCGTAAAGGTTAATTTTTTTTATGTTTTAATCTATGCTATCTGTTGGGTCGAAGCTCACCCAACTCTTTCGCAGTTACATTGGCGTCCTACTTTAAGCTGTCGCTAGCCAAATCGAAGACGCCCGAATACAGGTTCACTTTTAATTTCCATTCCAACAGGGGTCATAGCTGTGTTCATCATCATAACCGATCGCAATCAATTGATAAAAAATCCCTTTACATCCCTCCCTCAATTGAGATTCTAACCCGGTACATTCCGACCCAAACACCGCAGCTTTAGCCACTGCACCATTTGCTCGGTAAAGTTAATTCGTAAAAGCATATATAATTATGCAATCTCAGCTATTTGGTAATTCACATATTGCGAGATGATACCTATTTTTTGTAATAAACCGAATCTTATTCGTGCGATTTTCACACAAACTTAAGTAGCTAATTAGTAAATTTTACGTATAATATAGATAATTTGACTACCGTTTGTTGTTATACGCACCGAAAGACAATACACGTTTATGTACTTAATGAACAGGTGTGTGGGAATAAGAAATCTTTTCGCATTTCTATATGAAATGAACATAGAGCTATTTCCCACATAAAACTATAAGTGTTAAGATTTATTGTGTCTATTGTATTTGCGAATTTATTTATAAAGATGAGGTGCGCGGTTATAAAAGGAAATCCAACAATACAAACAAATTAATTTCTAAAATTAATTTTCTAATTAATTACAAACAATATAGTGTTGTACTATTGTTAGTTTTTCTTTTTTTTAAGATAATTTTACTAGGGTTGTTATATCTGTATTGATTATCATTATTATAATTATATTTCCTTCCACCATCAAACACCACCCCCATCACCATCGCATGTTTATCAACGACAACAAACAATAGAAGGAAATCGATTTTTGTGTAAATACAAATAGAAAAATTGAATCTGTTACAAATTTTGAAATTAGATTAGAATTGGTATACAAATAAATACATATATAAATAGTAATAAAAATATTTTTCGTCTTTATGTTACTAATGTATTTTCTAAATTTTTGTAATTTTCATTATGACGTAAATTTTACACTTTTAACATACCATCATGTATTTGCTAGATTTTAGAAATTTTCGATTTGTAGCTTAAAATTCATAGTTGCCGCATACGCAGGATTTTGATTTGTGGCGTACATTGCATAGTTCTGATATTTTAGCTAATCAACAAGTACTTTATGAATTTGAGAAATTTTCGATCGCTATAGAGGAAATTTCACAATTATTCTTTGGTAGCTTAATAGCCGATTTACATTCAACAAATTTTGAAGAAGTTGATCTTGAAATCAATTTAGTAAAATTGAAATAAAAACAAAAATTGCAATAACATTTCGTTTTTATTTGTGTGAGTAACCAAAACATAGTATATTAAACTAATTTTATACATGTATTGTCATCTTTTTATATGTTTTGCTACAAAAATATAAAACTTTTCATCTTGTAAAAAACAAGATCATCTTTTTTATTACAATTTTTGGGTTTGTATCTCGGGTTTCATCTTTTTATATTTACAAAAAAAAATTTTTTCTCGGTTTGGCTTGCATAATTTTTCAATCTAGTGTCTCTGTTTTTTTTTCAAGATACCAATTTTCGTTGAATGTAAATCCGGTTTAAACTTTCGGGATTTTAGAAATTTTCGATTGGTGACATTTAATGGGTTAGCCATATTATGGTTTTTGAGGATTTTGAAAACTCTTGCATTAAGGCCTAAAACTCACCGTTCGATGTGGGTTAAAATTTTCAATTTGTTAAGTAAATTTTTACAATATTAATAGGCCAACCAACCGTCATGCATTGTTTTAAGAAATTTCGATATTAGATCAAAAACTTAACGATTTAATGGATTAACCATTATGTTTTTTGGCAAGAACTATATATATAAATATATAAAGACTTTATTTCAGTGGAATGGAATTTAGGTTAACCAACTGCAAATGAAAAATACATTTTAAGTTTGCAAAGATATGGTCTTTTTTGAAGGCAGATGTCCTCTTTCCACTTATTGACTCTTTCCACCCTATTAGTCGTCCAATTTCGAAGTTCTGGTGAATTTTTGCTTTCTCTTTTAAGTTTGCTTAATTTTTTTGCATTTCCCTCGTGGAACTCTTAACAACAAAATCCTCGTTTAGTTTTCATCATTCGTTGCAATAAAATTTTCCAAGACATTAAATTTTAGTTACCGACCGAACATACACATTTGTGTAGGCAAATGTTTTCTTCTTTCCGTCCGAGCCAAGTTTTTGCTCTTGAACAACTTTAAAACCGAACATACACATTTGTGTAGGCAAATATAATAATTTTAAAGTTTTTTTTTTGCTGTGGTTCTCCGAATTATATGAAATATTAGAAACAACAAAACAAGTGACAAAACGTTATTTACAGAAATATGTATGCTCTTTTCAAACACGGAAAAGAATTATCAGGAAATAGTGTTGAGATACTGGGCACATTTTCTGATGGGATTTATTCTATATCCAAGATCGCAATGATTTTGAAGGAATCGATGTCCCATCGTACTTCTAGCGTCTTCACTAGATATCGTTTCATCATGCTTAGAACCTGGCCTACATTATGTAGGTGCTGCTCTTCCACACGACATTTGATTGTCGAGCAAATGATTCCTTTTATTGGCCGGTGTTCATTGTGATAGTATAACCACTCCGTTTAGTGATACATCGTTAGGTTTGGGACCAGCAACTATCCTTAGATTAACATAAATGTTGCCTACAGGTTAGTGTCTATTTTTCGATAGATATTTTTGTACAGTTTTTCTTTTGGGAAAATTAAAAGAATTGCGAATCTGTGCTTCCGGAACCATAATGGCAAATCGTCTAAAAAATATTAATTTTTAAAACGATATAGGCATATGAAACGAGGTGGAACTGCTGTCAACAGCAGTAGGTGAAGAACGAGCTGAATATGATTCAAAATGGTGTACAAATTCGAAAAGGTATATAGATATTCCTTGTCTAGCTGTGGTCAAGAACTACTACAAATTGAAGGGTGGCATACACTCGTGTGACCAGATGATAAAATACTATCTTACTTTCATCAAAACAAAAAAGTGGACCCTTAAAGTACTACAATACATTCTGGACCTAGCATTAGCTAATTCTTGACAGGAGAATCGAAAATATTGTACTTTTTCCAGAGTGTCAAAGAATCAGGTAAAAGATTTAAGTTGGAAGTAGCCGACGCGTTATTATAGAATCTGTGGTTAAACTACCTAATCTGGAATCAGCTGGTGAAGTTGAGACACCCCACAAGATTTAATATAATTTTTGTTTGTGGACCTAAATTAAATATTGTTACGTTTTCGCCTATGATCGGTTCGTATCACTGAACAAGGGCCAAATAGTCCATTTTTATGTAAATACATATAAACAATATGAATCCATTAGCAACAATTTTTGTGGTTGTAATTTATGCGTGTTTTATTATGTAAATATATATGTGTGTACATATTAATATTTATTAATTAAAAGTATGTGTATATTTTTAAAATAAAATATTTTATATATAAATCAAATTTAAATAAAACTTAAATTAGAACCACAAAAGAAATAAATTACATTATTGGTTTTGACGTTTCTACAAGTTGGCACGAAACATTTTGCTCTGATAAGTTGATGTAAAATTTTGACGAAAGTTTCGTTCAGTTCTCAAAGACTCGCTGGCCAGTAACATGAAAAGTCTATACTTCGCATTATTACGTTAAGTTGTTAAAGAGTCGCTGGTTGTGCCTTAACTTTAATTTAATTTATATAAACTTACAATAAAGCTTGAATATGCTAGATTTTTTAAGGAATTTGTTTTATTGTCATTCGTGTTTCTTCATAGTCGCATTCATATAAAATATACTTTATTGTAAAAACACTAACCCAATTGCTTTTTCGGCTGATTTTCGTGATTTCTTGTGCGATCGCCGATCGCATGCTATTTTTTTTTTAATTTTGTTTTATTTTTCTGTTGTTCTACGAATACATGTATGTATTTATAGTTGGTCAAAACCAACACTATTGTATAATTATATACGCCTTGAAGCTTGGTTAAATAAAATATATTATGACTACTATTTGGCTATGTGTTAGTGAATTTGACTACAATAAAAATCGAAACAAAAAATTATATTTCGCAATGTCCATACTCCTTTAAATTCAAAGTACATAACATTTCTACAAAAAACAAAAATTATATTTTGCACTGTTCTCTGCTCAAAATTCATAGTATATAGTATAATATATAATGAAGTATATAATAATAACAATACTTCTCTCTCTCGTTAAATAATAAATTTATTTTTTGCTTTGTTATAAAGAGCGCAACATACTGTTGTCCCATCATTCGTATTCATTTTTTATTTACATCAAAGCATATAATTAAAGTATATACAAATTATACTACGTCACAACACTAATAATTAGGTATAGTAGTCACTTTGTGGCATAGGTATCGCAACTTCATGGCTTGTATATTAATTTGTGTTTGTTTTGGATCAATATAAACAAAACCCTCTCTATTATAAATGCCGTCTTGTAACTTTCGTTGCACAGATAAACAAAACCTATATACACAATGTATATACACCTATATACTACACGGCTTGTAGGAAAGAGGGTTTTGATTGTAAGTAAAAAACGTGTCGATATATGATTTAGAATATAGTGTAAAATAAAAGAAACATTTCCATACTATAAAACAAAAGAGAGTAAAAATTGTCAAAAAAAAATTTAAAAGGCAAAATTGATATAATCTTTTTTCTATACAAAACACAAATAACAAAAAAAAAGTCTCGAAAAAATTCTCAATTATCCATACACATTAAATAGTGTGCGTAACTTAGAGATAAAAATGTTAAAAAGTGGTAGTAGGAATGAGAAAATTACATTTTTTGGTATGGATTTTCATAGCACCAATACACTCAATTGTGTTTATAGGTTTTGTTTATCTGTGTGAACAAAAGTTACAAGACGGCTTGTATAATAGAGAGGGTTTTGCTTACAATACATTCTCATGTGTATATGATTAAATAGCATGAGTATGCAATGAATACGGCTTGTAGTAAAGAGGGTCTTGAATGATGCGTTTAAAATCGTTTCCTATTGTTATTTAAATTCATATAGCAATTTTTTTATATTTCTTCAATTTGGAAATTGTGGCCCATAACGATGGTTGATGATAAATATATTTAATAAATTATATGTAGAGGAACATTTTTCTGAATCAAACACATAATTTTATTTTACAGAAAATAATGAACTTTTTCATTATACGGTGTAAAGTACAAAACTCTATTGCGTCTTGGTTTCTAAAACCAGTTATCATGTATTTTGTTTTGAACTCATAGATTTTGAGAACAACAGAAGCTGACAATCATACAAGTGAGTAGTCCAGTACGTAGTTCTTTGACACCGTTGCCATTCAGTACAATAACACTGACAGTGGTTAGACCGACAGTACAATATGTTGTCCTGAGTTGTTCTACTTAGACGAAAGATAAATTCTAACATGAGATTAAAAAGTATAAGGGACAGAGCATTTTCTTGCCGTATGCCCCAGAGCTAATTGTAAAAATTCCTGATAGCTTGTTCTCAACTTTGACACAACATTGTGACGACATTGCTATCATTTATATAAACGCACATATTTGTCAGGTATTCCCAGATATCGCAAAGTAAACCATAAGCTACCCCGATGGATTGAGTCATAAGCTTGTTAGAAGTCTAAAAACACTAGATGTACATAGTATCAACTGCTTTGAAATCCAAAACAGCTTTTTTTACGTTGGGGCCAAGATTAAGGAAACACCAAGATTGCCGAGGTCATGCGCTTGATTTATGGTCCTAAACGCGACGATGACCATACTTACTGAGTTCTATTCAACCATGAGATCAGGCATTTAAAATAAAAGGACAGCGAATACACTGGCACGGTCACGTCCTGCGAGCCGCTTCTAAACGGATGATGCAGTGATCTCTGAGAGGAGAGCCGCCAATTGGCAGTTGGAGAGGTTGCCATTGGTAACGATGGCTCCTCGGCGTAGAGAGTGAATTGAATTTTTTGGGTTGTCTTGAACAATACGAAGAGCAAGCTTGGGATCAAATCCGATGGAGCCAAATTGTTGATACGGTATGGGCCAGCAATGGCTTGTAAAAACCGTAGCATTATTATTATTAAACTATGACGTGAGCTGTCATATATTTCTCGGATTCAAGTTTTTGATAGGCAAACATCGTGTTGGTTCGATTTCGAATATTGTATAGACAGATGAATGACAGTTTACGAAGGACGGTACGGACGGATCGAAATTCCCATAATTAGCAAATTTATTAGGCGTCCAAATTTAACTTCCCCTTTTTACTGATAGCCTGATCTTATGACACTTTCTCTAAGGGCCACCAAATCAGTCACGTCCCTAAAAAAAAAAATTAAAAAAACTTTAAAAAATCAAAAATTACTGAGACGTCACAAAGACGTTTTCCAATTGTGATATTGTGAGGAGGGAGTCAATATTAATTTATTCTATGCATAATTAAGTTTTCTACTCTAGTGGTCCATACCACGATCAATATATCCCACACCATAACATTACTTTAGTAAAATTTCACAATAAAAACACAGTTAATCATTCGGATGATCAGCAAGGCTATTGTCAAACCATTGCTAATTCAATCTAATTAAATTTCCAAATTTTCAACCTCTAAATTGGACAGAAATGTGGCGAAATCTATATACAATAATTCTTAATTTCTAAGTACAATTCAATTATGTTATGGTCACACTTCAAAACCAATATAATATCGCACAGTGTCAAAATTAATCAAACATAAACAAGTAGTAAAGAGCTAAAATTATTTATTTATAAATTGTTTATAAATAAACTAAAGTATTTTTTTATTTAAACATTAGTTTATTTTAATCTTTTAACAGTTGTAGTCTAGACGAACGTTTACAGTGCAATATACCCTTTAAAAATGTTTAAATCAATTTTAGCGATAGTTTTTAGTGTTATGATTATAATAAAAGTGCGCGCAAATGACAATCCAAATGGGAATGCATCATACCATAAATCATCTAAAATGAATGTGGTCCACTACCAAAAAAGTGAATATCATAAAGTGTTCGATAGTGATAATCCGGACGAAAATCATGAATTTATTGTGACAAATAGTTTAAATCGTTACTATAACAATAGTATGGACGATGGTGATAAACCGAATGAGGTTGGTGACAACGAGATTATCGACGAATATTATTACGATAATTACGATCTTGATCTTGATACCAACGACGATGATGATGATGATGATGATGATGATGATGAGTCAAAGCAACAACAACAAATAGTCGATTCAATTATGGTGTATGCACCAATTTATAAAAATTATCAGCTGGTCGATCAAATCGAACAAAAACACCAAAATAAAAATAAGCAACGTCCAAAAATTATCCGCCTCAATGAAATACCCGATGAATCAAAAATTATTCACTTCGAGAAATATGTAAATGACCATGGTGACAGCGAACACATTAATTTGGGTCAATTTACATCGCACAGTGATGTAATTCGAATTAATTTTTATTTAGTATTACTTGTTATTTGTAATTTTATTATGTTATATTGACGAAATAAAATTTAATTAATTTTTTTATTTTTAATCTAGACATTCATAAAATTTTGAAGTATGTCTATAAATTTTTATAAATTGTACTAACTATAATATATGGTGCTCCCTATATCTACGAGTAACAGTGTACTCGTTTATATCGCACACCCTAAATTTTATAATTTTAACATACCAATAATTGTTTTAAGCAAATTATAAATAATTTTCCCTGCCTTAAATATTGTATGCCCGTATTTGTTTTACAATTAAATAGTGAATAGTTTGTATAGTTGTTATCGTTATATGTATTTAATTCATCTGTTGTATGCTGCTAATGGACCGGAAACTATTGAATTACTTTGATGTTGGTTCTGTGTGTGTGTGTGTATATAACAAGTGTCATAATATTAACTGTTGTGGTCTGAGTTTATTTCCCATAACGTTAAAAAATGTACAATGGAATTTCTCCCAATTTCATAATTGCAAAGATTTTTTTTTTTTTGGAAAGTTAAAATAATATTATAATAAATGAACTTTATTGGTCCAAACGACTTATAAATGTTGGATCGCTTGGCACTCGTTACAGTCTAAGAAAATCGAAGGCCAAAAGTCGAAACCATGTGTCCCAAGGCTATATGTTGCTTTACAGTGGAGATTTGGATTTCTTCTTGGGCCCAAGATGTGAGATTTTATCGGCCAACACGTAAACGGCCACATGTAAACGTGCAAATATAGCTACTTCACGCAAGTATGTTGAGCCACCACCAATACATATACATTAATAATTCATTAAAAATTCCATAAACCTGGTTAAAGGTCTCAAAGTCGCTGACTTTCAAAAGCGAACGTTCGTATTCGTCATTCCATATAGCATCGAGGATTACTACAAAGTTAAAGACATCCTTAACGAAGTAAATACAAAGTACTTTTCGTATACAACCAAGGTCAAACAACGAAAAACTTTAGTGTTGCATAATCTCAGCGTGTGCGAAGATTGACGACTGCTAGATATTTTCTTGATGTCATAATGTGTACATCTATGCATAATATAAATACAAATGGTACTATACCATCATAAGAAAAAACAGTTTACCCATTGATGTTCCAGATGTCGGGTCGATAGAATATCGTCAACATTTAGAATAAATATATTACATTTAGGTGATTATACATATAAAAATATTTTGATTATTTTAAAATGATACCAGTAGTGACATCTAGCACGTCAATGGGCTAACATACCATGGTAGTACTATGTGTATTTATATTATGATCTATGCTTTGATATATATATGAAAGAAGGGAATAATATTTTGGCCAGGGATGGTTATTGATGCCGGTGTACATATTGGTTGGCCTCGCGCTGGGTGACAATTCCAAACATGCCTTCTAAGATAATGAATGTTGTGTCTCGTAATCGTAACGCTTCACCACTCGTCGTTCTTTGGTGCCTGCAGTCATTTGTGAAGTTGTTTTAGAATTACGGAACAGTTTAAACCAGATAATCTTTTGCAAGCTGCTGTCAGTTGCCTTGCGCTTGCTTAAAAGCTTTGATCTTCGCCCAATAGCTATATGTTAAAATATGTAGTTCACTAAACACCACTTTATGGCTGCCAATTCCAATTTGCTTAGATCTTCGAAATATACATCTATCGATGGACAAATGGGTTAAAATGGCCCTAGGCTTGCGTGTGCCCTGGTATGCAAAAAATTTAGAGTATCGCTAATGCAAGATGATTTACCTTAGATCCATTCTTTGCTTGTGTGTGAGGCTGCTTTCTTGATTTTTGGTTGTTCTTTACGGGTATAGCTTGAGTCCCTTTTCCATAAACTGTTGATTGTTGCTTTCTTGCATGGTTGTCCTCTCTAATACAGAGATTTTGTGGGGTAGGTATATATTAAGTTATTTTTGTATCTGTAAACTATTGTTGGAACAGGATCATCCTTCTTGTTATAATGTAATCCTTTAGCTCGTTAGTTTGGGTAGGCGGCATATTTTAGTGATATTCCTTTTAAACGAGCTATTTCTGTATCTAATTGTGACTACCTTAATAATGCCATCCTGTTCTGGGTGTAGCTTAATGGCTTTTGCTAGTAGTCCAGTACGTGTGACGTAATTGTTCATCTTTGAGGATTACTTGTTCTCCCAACTAGAGGTTCGGTTATTCTTGAAACCATGTTGACCTTCGTTGTAGCCATGAAATATAACGAGTGGCCGTGAGGCCTGGAGTTTAATTTGAGCCAGAAGCGTTGAGGCTCCTCAAAGGTTAATGTCTGAGTTCCAATTACTTTCCAGAGGTGTTGTTTTGTTGACTTGACTCCAGCTTTTTTACTCCTCCATAGTGAGGACTACCCGGAAGCACAAAATACAAATCAGTTCCCAACTGTGCTGTTTTATCCTTAATTATCATCTCTCGTTGCTTTGCCTGCTTTTGTAGTTTTTTGTCTCGCAAAATTTGTGTCGCATTTAATGAACATTTTTAAACAAATTACTCTTCTTGATATGAACATTTGGTATGCTTTCGTGGTTCGGCATATAAATAAGACAATGGAGTCAATTGTACTGCTCCTTGGCAAGTTTTGATTTGCTTTTAATTTCTTTAATTCTGGTTCCAAAGCTTCCTATGCTGTCTGTGTAACTCTAATTATTGCCAATAGCGAGGTGTTAAGTTCTTCTGGTTTAAAATAAGAGATATTTCTAGTTTCTACGAAATCGTAGACGCACATGCAATTCTGTGAATTAGCCATTGTAAAGATGAGAACTGATCGGATTCAATCAAGGTTTTTTCATTGTGATTGTTGTAAGTGTTCTTACGCCTTTTTTGCCCCATGCTGCCTATTTATTCCATTTTATGCCTTTGATAAAGAAACTTTAAATTGAAAAGTGTCTGTTGAAGAGTTTCAGAGGAGTTCAAGTATTTTTACTGTACCATTAAATTCTGTTGTATGAAGTCCCTATTGTATGAAGTCTCAGATTTTCGGGAAGTTCTTTAAATACTGCCTTTTCTTTGCTGCACCATTTTCTGCGGTTCACCGGAAAAGGTTTAGTAATTTCTACTACTTCTATTATTGTGCTAGCTCCAGATAGAAGATGATCCATGTAGAAATAATTTTGAATGATTTTTTAGGCAATTGAATATCTTGACGCTTCATCAATGACTAATTGTTGCAATGTTTTTGTAGGGAAATAAGTTGCAGAAGCTGTTCCATAAGTTATTGTTTCTAATTTTTAACGTATTGGCTTATTTGTTTCAAACCGCCAGAAAATTCGTTGAAATTATTTAATTTTGTGGACTATTTTGATCTGTTGCGAACGTTTCTTCGATGACCTCTGCAGTTACATAATAATAATAAAACGGCTTTTACAGGCCATTACTGGACCATACCGAGTCAATAGTCTGCCTTTATCGGTTTCGATCCCGAACTTGTTCTTTGTATTGTTCTAGAAAAAGAAGATAAGTCGTTCTCTACCTGGAGAAGCCATAGTTGCTGACATCGACCTCTGTGTCTACCAAATGCGTCTAGAGTCGCAGAACGTGACCGAGCCAGCGTACTTATCACTGTCCTTTTATATCATGAACGAGATCAGAGATTTTCATTTAATTTGAATGTGGTTGAAATTTAATTTGTGGTTAAATAAAACTCGGTAAGTGTTGTCATCGTCGCTTTTGGGGTCATAAAACAAGCGCATGATTCTTCTCTCGAATGTCATAAACCATCTCTCATACTCATCGAGTCATCGGTCAGGGTCCAACTCTCACACCCATATATGACAACGGGTCTGATCAACACCTTGTAAAACTTCAGCTTGTCGGCGTTTGCAAGGTATTTTGACTTTAGCAGAGGTCGTAAGACATAAAAAGCTCGAGTATCAGCGACAAGACGCACTTTTATATCCCCTCCTTCCTACACAGTTATCATGAATGACAAAGAACGTATCCAAGGTATCGGAAACTTGTCACTCTTTCAAAAGTATGGTCACTACTACTAAAAACCATTGCGTCTTGGTTTCTAACACCAGTGATCGACGATCACATATTTTGTTTTGGACTCATATATTTTGGTGAGGTAGACTAACCACTAAGTATGGTCTAAATTTTTATGAGTGCCGCAACTCTTTCGCTAATTTAATCGTTGCCAGTTGAATTATGGTCGCACAAATCACGTTTTAATTATCCATCGCTATATAGCTCTAGCCGTCATATTCTTGCGTGGTTTAGCTCATAGAGTCGGCACTCCAACGGCAGGTCATTATGAGTTCATCGTAATCAGACATCACTGATTGAAATTTCGAATTGGATTTAAACCAACGGATTTAAACAACTGTTTCTAGCGCGGTTTATTATAAATAAAACCGAAAACAGCGTAACTATATTATTCCTCACATTGACGGGAAGCGCCAAATTATTTAAAACTGGAAATATTTGTAAGCAAAACTGCTGTCACATACGATCTGTCAAATTCAATTATTTTTTCGACTGCAGACGAAAATGTACGAGTTTTGTATAATTTAAAATAAAATTAAATTTAATCAATATCACAGAAAAAACAATAAATTTGTTTATTTCATTACAGATAATCAAGTGTCTTAATCCATTTGTACTTGCAATAAAACTATTTTAAAATGGTTGACACAGGACGTAGTCCAATGGCAAGATTCGCCAATTCTGTTACTAGCATGATTGATGGTCCAATTACTTGGTTCAAAGGTAATTTATATAGAACAACGATTGCCGGTTCCAATATACTTGTATAATTAAACTTGAAGTTGTTGTGAATAAGTGTCTTCCCTATAGCAAAAATGTTATATAACAACATAACCTCAAAACTAAAATCATTTTTGTTTATTTGCTTCTTTCAGAAACGATTGTTACACCAAATCAAAAAGTATATCCATGGTATCATAAACAATTCCGTCGCGTGCCAACCATTGACCAATGCTATACTGACGATGCTGTATGTCAATTCGAGGCTGATGATCAATTTCGGCGAGATAAAATGGTTGAAAGTGAAATTCTAAATATCCTACGTCAAAGATTTGAAGATTGTGTACTATACGAGCAACCCGATCATGTAATCAAGTGTAAACCCATATTAGAGAATTATGAAAAAGCGGCTGAAAATTGGTTTACTAAATGTATGTGTTTCTATTGACATATGAATTTACCCAAACTGTAATCTGGATTTTCCGTTATTCTAGATGGGGATTTAGGTGGATATGGCAAAGCTAAAGCTGCATATATGAAACAAAAACATCGTATGATCTGGGAAAGACGTCATGGTCCAGTTGGAAGCGGTATGAAACACGATTCGGAAGATGAAGCAGCGCATTAAGAAAAAAATAAAACGAAACATTATTTAATGTGAATCATGAAACATCAATGTTTAAGTAGAAAGAAATTGCTATAACTGTAAATAAAAATTTTGAACGAAAGGATAATTTTTGAGAAAATTCCTAAAATCAAAAAACTTTTTAATTTGTCTTCTTAATTAACTTGAATGCATAGACGTATAATAGATTTAGACAAGAATCAAGCAAACGTCAAGTGAGGAAATTTTCAAGGGTAAAAGAGAAAGACTATAATAATACCAGGGCCGCAATTAGAAATCTACTATTTGATTATAATGAAGTTGGTTGCTAAATAAAAAAAAAAATTTAATAATTTTTTTTTGTGATGGTATGGCAATTAGATATTTTAGTAGATTTATGTATTTTAATATTAAAAAAAGTTTTAAGGTTTCTTTTTAGGACTATAGTTTACTTGAGTGTACTCATTTCCACACTTCCCAAGAGGAAGAGTACTTAGCGCATTTTTTTTAGTGTGGTATCCCCTGTAGGTCTAATCCACTTAGATTGAAACTAGAAAAATAGGAGAATTTGAGATTTTAGCCTACATGCCATGGAAATGGAGTAATGAGACAAATTTGTTCTTTTTTGATTGCAGATTTTTCGTTGCAAAAGAAATTTAACCGAATATCGTAATATTTTTCTATAATGGACTGAGATAATAAATGTAATGTTCGTGAGAATGGCTATATTGAAATTCTAAATTGTCGATAAAAATATTTTCATCATGAAGATTATGATGAACATTATAACATATCTTTTTAAAGAATTTTAAGCTTTCTAGTTCCGAGCAAACTATACTATAGCTACTTAAAGGTCCTGGTTGGTCAAGACTTAACATGTTTAACCACAGTTCTTTCGTTTTATTACATTTTGGTAACCTAAAAAGAAAGAAATATTATTTACATTATAGCTACAAATTTACAAAAAAATGAACAGTAGTCATTTCCTTAGACAAAAGCTCAACATATAAACGAAGTGCTAATGAGCTTCATGACTCTGTCCATTCAGGACATAAACACATCATGCATTTTATATTAATTTTATATGATTTTATATGACAAAACTCCGTATGTATTATATTTTGAAAATCATAAAATTAGTGGGTAATTTAACGGCGTTTTTCCGAACTAATTATACAATTCGGTCCTGGAATAGTACACTACATTCAAAAGAAGGGACTGTAAACAAAAAATGAAAGTGTACAGTATATTACGATTTTAGGGACCACAAAAATTACATTATTATTTTTTAAAATTTTTAATATTTTTGAATTAAAACTTAATATTGTCTTTCACTAATCACTAGATTACAATCACAACATACATTATATTTAATCTAATTTAGTAATTAACTTACTTATGAAACGAAATTCCTTCTACTTTATTGAGTTCAGAATTCCGACAATTTTTCACCAAACACTTCATTTTTTCAAGTTTTTTTTTAATTTTGATACACGATAGTATAGGGTTTATGATTTTTTAACATAAATTTATTAATTTTAATAAGTTTTAATTAATTTTATCACTGTTTTTTCTAAAAAAAGAACAAATCCAAGCCAAGCTTTGTTTTGAATTGGCGAAAAAAAAAATTTTTTTTTTGTTTTTTTTTCAAATTGTTGAATAAGACATACAATTTTTTAGATATCCGTCCCTCTCCAACCGATCACACGTGAAATAGAAGATTCACTATGGAAAAAATATTTGAAACCGGTCTATATCTCTTATACGTCTATGCTTGAATGACATCTGTGACAATTAGTGAACAACAAAAAATTAGGTTATATTTTGACATTTTGCATTTCATAAAGTTCATAATTAAATTAAAGTCTCATTCAGTTGCAGTGTTAATTGTTAAGTTTTTAACATAATAATTAAATAAAAATAAATATTCAGCTATGGCAGATGGTAATTTTGTTAATATATGATTAATAAATCAATCATATTAGGATAATATAAATAGATCGCATTTTTACAGAAACCTCTGCAGATTCCGTAAAATTAAATAACGATGCGGTTGAAGATGATGGTTTAACCATTGTTAAGGTAGCGGATGCCATTACACTTGATCCCGAACAGACTGAGGTCGATTTAAATCATGGTCGAATTGGAAAAATTGAAAATCTAGAGCCGCTAGTAAATTTAGAACGGTATCGTTTTGTTAGATGCACACACACCAAGGATGATGACTAATATTCTTGTCTTTTGTTACCATCATTTTTAGATTGTATCTTCGATGGAATTTAATAAAAAAAATTGAAAATTTAAATACGTTAACAACGCTTCAAGAGCTTGAGCTGTACGACAATCAAATTACAGAATTGGAAAATCTAGAGTGTTTGGTTAACTTAGAGTAAGTTTGAATGATTACATTGAACTCCATGACGATGATTCACTTTATCCGTTTCAGAGTACTTGACGTCAGCTTCAATCGTGTTAGTAAGATTGAGAATATATCATCTTTGGTCAAACTAGAAAAGTTATATCTGTGTGCAAATAAAATTCCAAGAATTGAAGGAATTCATACGCTCGTGAATCTTACAATGCTGGAATTGGGTGACAACAAACTCCGGGTAATTAACTCAAGAATTAATTAATGCAATACATTAATTGTTTTATCGTTAATTTTTAGAAAATCGAGGGGCTCGACACTCTTGTGAATTTAAAGCAACTGTATTTGGGCAAAAATAAAATTAACAAAATCGATAATCTGGATAATTTGACAAAACTGGAGTGTTTATCGTTGCAGGCCAACCGAATTTTAAAGATTGAAAATCTCGATAAGTTGGTTAATTTAACTGAGCTGTATATATCGGAGAATGGTATTGAAAAAATTGAAAATCTCGATACCCTGGTCAAATTAGAAACGTTAGATTTGGCCAAAAATCGTTTGAAAACTATTGAGAATCTAAATAATTTGGTAGAATTGGATGAACTATGGGTAAGTTCGTGGATGGTGATGGTCATGTAGTTTATTTCTATTTTATATATTATTAACAGCTAAACGACAATCAAATTAACGATTGGCCATGTGTTGACAAATTGAAACAAAATCCAAAACTGGCTACAGTTTACTTGGAACGAAATGGAATCGCGAGCGATATTCAGTATCGTTATAAAATAAAATTGGCGCTTCCTGGGATTCAAAAAATCGATGCAACTCTTTGCAGATGAATGGGTCAGTTAGTAAGCTGGTGATTGTTGGGTTACATCTTACATTAAAATTTGTATTATTATTTTAAAAGTAAATTAAAGTATTCGTGACACACACACACACATCAAAACTAAACCCGAACCGATCAGCTTTAATATATTATTTTATTTTTTAAACACATAAATTTCGTAGATACAACACAGTTTAAATCAGAGGTGAAGAAATGAAGGTCTACTTCAATTTTACTTCACCAGCAGCATTATGACTATTATTGTGTTGTGGCTGGCCAATTTTCTGACTAACGGTTTTATTGTTATTGTATTCGTTTAAAATGTTCGGTGCCTCACCCTCTTCATCTTCTTCATCATCATCATCATCGTCCGACTCATCGATTACTTTGCCCAATCCACGCAATTGTTGTTTGTATTTCCTTGTTTTTGTATCCTGATCCGACAGTAGTTCAAGTAGGTCTTCTTGATCTTTACGCAATTTTTCCAACTCGGCCAAATTATCGTTCGACCGTTTTTCGCTCTCGTTCAGTCGCTCTTTGTACATTTCTAGCTCGCTAAGAACACGAGCATTGGCCGATTGTAGAAAATTTATTTGCGTCTGATAGTCAATATTTAGTGAAGACATTTGATTCTCCAAATGATTTACAGCCGTTACATTGGATTGAATCGAATTCTGCTGCTGTTGTTGCATGCTATACTGTAGTTGATTATTTAAATCGGTGGCCGCCTGAAGTTGGGCTTTTAACAAAATTGTTTGATCGGATACCTGAGACGTTATTAAATTTGTGTCGTTCAACTGTTTTTTGAGCAGCTCATTTTCGTTTTGATAGAATTTTAAATTCTCCTCGTACTGTTTCAGTTTTGAGTCCTGCTCACGAATTATATCTTTGTACTGCGCAACAACTAAATTGCCCGCCTCGTTTGCAAGCTGGAATTCACTAGTGGGATTTTCATCGCCATTACCATAATTTTGGACCGATTTGACAACGATCGATTCGAGCGCTTTGAATAGTTTGCAAAATTCGTAATCGAGCATTAGTTCCTGTGTCGATTTTACTCGGATTTGTGGTTGTTTACCCGCTTTGCTGTAACTTTCGTGCTTAGAGACTTCACCTAATTTGGTACTGTACGTTTCGAGTCCGATCCGTTTGACTAGAAGTTGGCACAAATCTTCTCGTCGCGAAGTTTCAATGGAATTATCATTAAACTGGATACAAAGTCCCATCACAAATGCACAAAGTCCTTGGATTAAATACTCATTTTCGTCGTGCTCGTTGGTGCTAATTTGAGCGATTAAATATCCAATCGATCCGGGTGCTGTAAGGAATGCTTTCACAGCCAGTGGGCAATGACTCAGCCACATGGAGATTAACATAAGTAAACCGACTTTACTTTGTAGTGGATAATTTCCTTGTTGTAATAACGTTGTGCATTGCTGGAGAAGAGACACGGGTGGGCTTCCAATCGATGTGGCCAATAGAACTCGTAAAAGCTGTTCTTTTTGGATTGGGTTCTCAATCAAACCGTGCATTAACGACACAGCTGAAAACCAATTTGTTTGCGAATCGATACTGAATAATCCGCCACATAGTAGTTGCCCCGACGTAAGAGTTGAAACTTCGGTGCTCGATGGTAGGAGAGTTTGAATTAAATTTGTTTGTCCCACTTCGTTGCGGTACAGGAATGATTCGAAGCAATATAATACGGCACATCTTAATGGAAGCGGTTGCTTCTCATTAACCATCGACATTAGTAAAACTACAATGGCCGGTCGTGGTGGATTACTTGGTGCCATTACCGAACTTAAATACTCTTGATTACTTATATCGCCACGTACAACTTCAGCCACAGTATTTATAGTTTCGGTTAGTATATCGGCGGGAACACCGCTCCCCATAAGAATATTACATAGAGCTTCTAGTAGGCCACAACTTCTCATCGTTTTTTGGCACGATGAAATGTTATGAAGTGGATTATTTGGTGCCACGAGCGCCCTCACTATCTGCAACATACAGTGTATGTTTGAAACTTTTTGTGGTGTCCAGCCCAATTCTTCAAGTTCCGATGGAATGACTAGCATTGGTGACAATTTTTGAATGTATGAACCTTCTTTAAAAAATTGCTGATTGGACGTGTTATTTTTCAATAGATTTAGCATTAAAATTAAACAATCCTCGACTACTATGCCGCCATCCGAACTGCCTTCATCTTTAATAACATCGAACAGACGATCGAATGCATTTTCGAATGCCACAATTTTCTGAATATTTGCATTCCCCTTCGTCAGTTGAATCAACAAAAGTAATGCATCGTTTCGAATCACTTCGCGGCTATCACCTAGCAGGTCCATTAGTTTTGATACACCCATTGGACTTACCAAAATAATCTCTTGAATCTCTTTAGGTCGATTGGCTAGTAAATTCGTTAGAAATTTAATTGCAGGCCATCGCACTCGAAAATCGTACTCCTCCAAAAAGTTCAATATGGTACCAACATTTTCGGGTTTTTTAATAAACATCTCAGTAAATTGTTCTCCAATATTAACGGTAACGGTTGGATTGTCCAGCTCCTCTTCAAACTGTTCCGTCGAAGTTATATTACACAGAGTATCCATGGCATATCCGATTATTTCACAGTCCGCCCGATCCATTTCCAAAATTTGTGTGAGTGCGGTCATACCTTGAGCCCCAACTTCAATTCGATATTTTCGTGACATGGCTTTAAGTGCTCGACATGCATCTCGACGATCGTCCAATTGAGTTGATGATGTTACACGATCGACAAGGCGTTCAACTGTTTCGGGTGCACTTGGCTGGGTACCCGGCTCTTGAGTACCCAGCACTGTTTTTAAACCACTTTTAAGAAAATCCATTCGTTTTATTTTGTTAAATAAAACCGTGAAAAGGTTTTAATTCACAATCACTTGGATCAATTTTTTTTTTATTTATTGTTTCGATTATTTTGACATGTTGAGATGTACACGTCAGGCAGTGGAGAGTGGATATTTTTCAATATTTTATTGTTCTACTTTACCCACATTGTCGATAATACAGTTTCGGAATTCAAATTGAATTTCACTAAAATAGTAAAAATTCATTTTGAATTAAATTATATTTAGTTAAAAAATATGAGTAACACTTATTAATTAAACATAAATTAATTTTTTAATTAATAAAAAGCCATAAAATGTTATTTTGTAGAGTGTAGAAATTCACCGGTATAAACATCGGGTGACACCAAAATTTTGTTAACAACAAAAACAAAATGTCAATTGAGTTGTGTACTGTCAAAATCGACCAGCGAAAATATTAATTTTTCTGTTTGGGGCATACAATTTTATTAATATTTCCATTTTAATTGACATTAACTATAAAATTAGTTATACAGATTGAATTATAATATAACCGTTTCCAAAATTAAGTAGGTGTTTCTGTAGTGTGCTTCTAGTAAATAAATAAATAAATCGTGTAAAAAATGGCTGATATTCAAATGCTGATGGAAATGGGATTCCCAAAGGAAAAAGCGTGAGCATGCAAAATTTGCTAGATTTTTAAATAAATGTATAATTAATTTTATGTATACATATAAATTCGTTATAGCGAACGTGCACTTCAAGTAACAAATAATAAAGGTGTTGAACCGGCAATGGAGTGGCTTTTGGCACATGTTGACGAAGAAATACCATCAGCCAGTGTTAATGTTACAATCAATCCAGCCGCATCAAATGAAACAGCACCCGGAGATCCAAATGTAATAAATCCAGACGTTGAAAAAATTGATGAAAATGAAGCCGGTGGAACGGAACCCGAAGCCAAATCACTTAAGTGTGATGAATGTGGACGATTGTTTAAAAATCAATTGGAGGTGGAATTCCATGCGGCCAAATCGGGACATAGTAGCTTCTCGGAATCAACCGAAGAGAAAAAACCACTTTCAGAAGACGAGCGTAAAGCACAATTAGCGCTTGTCGAAGCGAGAATAAAACAAAAACGCTTAGAACGGGAGGAAAATGAAAAAAAAGAAGCACTTGATCGTGAACGTATCCGTATTAAGTCCGGTAAAGATATGCTTGAGGCCAAAGCACGCATGGAAGAATTAGAAATGAAAAAATTAATCGATCTGCGAAAACGAGAAAAGGCTGAAGAGAAGGCGGCTCGTGATCGTGTTCGTGAACAAATCGAAGCCGACAAAGCGTTACGCAAACTTCGAGCGGGCGGTAGGCAACCTGATTCTAGTGCTGAGTCTCAGCCGGCCGTGTCGCCACCACCACAAGTAGCACTTGCAACCGTTACCTCCAGTACAAGTGCTTGTAAACCAAAAGTAGATTATGCTAGTACACGAATACAAATCCGTTTACAGGATGGTAGTGCATTGACACAAACATTCGATGCCAAGGAACAGCTATCGGCTGTACGCTTATTTATTCAATTGAAATTAGGAAATGATATTCCATTTGGTCTGATGACCTCATTTCCACGAAAAGTTTTTGACGAGAGTGACTACGAAAAACCATTAGAAATTTTAGGTAAGCGAGATAATTGTTTTTGTTTAATTTTATATAGGACAGGCGATTCTAAGGTTTTATGATTCGATGGCTTAAAATGCCGATCAATATTAGTGATTACTTCTAAAGGCATGGCTGTCATTAGTGACAGATCACGAGGTTTCTCTTCGTATTGTTCTAAACAACCGAGGATATTCGGTGTCAGCAATTTTCATTAAAATCTTGATGTCTTGGTTGAAAAGAACTCTGTAAGTGTCGACATCGGTGCGTTTGGCTTTTCTCTCGAATGTCATTAAGATCCGCCATGACGGATGAACATATCTCATCCGTCATGAATTTTGGCAAATTTTTTTTTTTTAACACTTGCAATCAGTTTGTTTATGTTAGGTTATTGGTCGCGAATCGTATCAGCTAGGTTATGTAGCCATGGACTATATATGTTATAAGCAACATATTAGGATACAATAGTTTTAATCCCTTGCCAGCTTTCACTATTTACGACGAGCTTTTCCAACGATAGAATGTGGTCGAAATTCGACAAAGTATCTCCTCCAAACAGCAAAAGCTCGGAGTTACTGCAGAGTATAGGCTATAATAATATAAATTAAATTAGCATTCGCCTGAAAATAGCAAATTAACTAATTCATCCCATTGTTGCTAAAAATTATTAAGTCGGTAGTTGTTAATTCTAATATGATAAAATAATAATATAATAACTTTTATACATTTTAATCGATACAATCCTTTAATCAATTTTACACTAAAGTCAATAGAATTAACCGTTTTATGGCAATATATGTCCACATCGTCGGATCGAAAACTGCTATCTTAGAGCTTTGCAGTGACCAATGAACACAATACCTTCTCTTAGAAATTAACACATGGTCAATTTGTCTCATTCTTTCTCCATTATCGGTCGCTAGATCGTGTGGGAAGAACGAACCTAAATTTTCCCATATCGGATCATCCAAACTATTGCAATCTTTGGGTCTGCTTATATTAGTGGGCTCGTGAATACAAATGATTGACAGGTGGGCTAGTCGCATGTGCAAACGTTACTTACACGTACGATTATCGAATGCTTTAAAAACCGAAACAAGCTTTTTTTACCTGTGGTTCTAGGCGAAATCCAACACCAAGATTGTCTAGATCATCTTAACTTCAAAGCAACGTTTAGTATTAGGACACATGGTACATAATATAAATAGACTATCATCATAAGAAAAAAATAGTTTTCCCAATGAAGTTCCAGATGTAGGGTCGATAGAATATCGTTAAAATTAATGATAAATATATCACATTTAGGCGATTATTCATATAAAAATATTTTGTTTTAAAACGATACCAGTAGCGACATCTAACACGTCAATGGCCAAACATACGACGGTAGTACTATGTGTATTTATACTATGCATGGTATCTACTTTTTTGCCATTGAGTTTCTTGGAGAGCAACGAGTTCCAAGGGATGTTCTTTCATGGCTGATAAAAAACGCTCCTGGTTATTTTAGCGACTGCACGTTCCACTTACCGAGCTAAACCGCAATTCTAGGTCTCACGTTAGCTCAAGGTCTAGTTAAATTTTGGCGGTATCCATATTTGTAACAAACGCGACTTTTTAAGGATGTGGGTAGTCGGCTCATATGACAACTCAAAGATGACGTGGAATTCTATAGATAACACTAGTTTAAAGTTTGTTAAAAGTAAATTTGAATCATTCTGTTTCAATCACGCGCGAATGTAGATTTAACTAGCTAATATAAAGAAAAGAAAATTGAAGTTGCCAACTTTTAGGGGAAATATTATTTTCCGGCATACATTTAGGCAATTTTTTTTATAAAACATTAATTTCAAAAATATATCCCAAATTTTATTTACTTTCTCTAATAAATTAGTTAAATTTTAAAAATACAAATTATTAATTATATTAATTAAGTCTAATAATAATATAATCTATACATATTTCATTTATTTATTTCAGGATTAGTTCCATCGGCTGTTGTAATTGTCACCAAATCATAAATAAATACTACAATTACAATTAAAATTTTAAATATTTAAACAAGAGAAATGAAATTATTTTGAACTCAAATTGAATTAATTTTAATAATTTTCCGCAAAACAAAGTGAAATACATTTTAAATTTTATTTAATGAAAAATAAGTTTTCTTCTGCTAACTTTACAAACAATACAAAAAAAACAAAACATAAAAAAAAACAATAAGACAAAGGTAAATAATTAATAAATATGAAAATTAATTAATAACAAATGTTTTAAAAAAAAAAAATCTATCAACATTTTTTTCATTTTATGAATGGCTTGGGATTTATCGCTCGTCTATAATACTATCGCAGCAGAATCCTATTCTATAACGTTACCCATTTAACTATTTGAATTAATTTATAGAAATTAACAAATGGGAATTTCCATTCCCGTTCCATTTGCTTTCTGAAACGTGTTGGCGGTACCGTGGCCGGATAATGTACATCACGCGATACATCACAATTTGTTATGATATTAATCGAATCATAATTTTTGTAATTATCGGTAATCCATACTTTGTCCCCGGGTAGCGCACCCGTACAATTGATTGCGTTTAAAGTTTTATTAAAACATATGCGAAGCTCGTGTAAATATTGAACATGTGTTTCTTTGTCGTCAATACAGTGAATCACGGGAATTGCTTTAATTTCATTAATAATTGCATTATTCACATCTTGTACCTTTATCATTTTATCCGGTATTATATTTGATTTCTCGAGTACACTCGACATTTGATATTGTTGCAACCAATTTAGTCCTTGGCCAAAATATTTATCCTCGTTGTTCAATTGTTCAAGTTGGGCGGCACAAGTACCATGTTTTTCCCATTCGTGTCGCCATAATTCATCGAAAGGTGTCCCCTTTTGAATATTCACCCAAAATTGTTCCAGCATTTTGAGTTTCGATTTAATTAAATTGATATTGAATTCCCAATCGGGATTACAATAGAACGGTCCCATTTCACCATCTTTTGTCGGCCACAAACCATGTATGGTCCAAATACGTTTCGGTGACGGTAATTGACATTGATGATCTGGATTAATGCTCATCCAATGGAAACAATTTGTTGCAGGCCATTGTTGCGTAAATATTATAAAATCAAATTCATGCGAATGTGAATGATGTCGACGCAGATTTATTGTTGTATCGTAATCTTGTTCAACGGAACTAGAATGAGATAAAAAAAAACAATCGAAATATAATTGGGTGAATTACTAAAATTTCTATGAATTCGGTGGATATCTATTTTCCGCTGAACAAACACAGATAAGGTGATATTTTAGTGCAACATTGATTTCGCTGAATTTGTATTTATATTTTTAAGGTTATCAGGTACACACACACACACAATATTTTATCATAGAACCAATAAATAATTTATGCACTTCTTACTTCGGATCAAGATAATTGAATCATTATATTTGATAAAATTTACATTTATGTAAAATACGCAGTTTATATTACCACATATTTACAACGTTTATTCAATCATTTATTAAATTACATAACCAAAATAAATGTAAATAATTCAGTAAACATACATACAGTTCGGGGTAGTCCGTCCACACTGAGTTAATTTTTGGTGGGACGTGGTTAGTAGTAGAAGGCGAGAGTGGTTTAATTAGATAAGCAACTTATGAAATATAATAACATATGAATCATAATATTTACCTGCATTTTGAATCGTTTAAACATAATAATGTTAATAAAAATATATAAAATATAAATTTGCTCATAATTGTCACCATTTTTTACACAATGACATCAATACGATTTTATAATATATGTATCTATAATTTGATGGAAACGTGGTTCGTTTTATTTTTTCACCTTGATCGTACAGTAATTATAGTATTACACTAATTAATGCAAAAATTGCGAATTAATCGAAAAACAAATAATAAAAAAATAAAAATAAAAAATGTATATTCGATTTTTTTCCTCTATATCAATTTCGTTCTATACGTCAAACTTTATGCACGAATTTGACAAATTAATGTTGGAATTTATGAAAAAAACAAAATAAATACAAAAGAAAATTGAATAGTTCGCGGAATCGTGGATAGGTGTATAATTTTTATTGTAAGTAATGACATCTATGCGTGAACACAGTTAAACCTAAAAGTCGATTTGCAGTTCTAATGTTAAATGTGTTTTTGGATCTACAATTTTATTTAAATAATAAGTAAAATTTAAAAGATTTATTTAAAATTCATGACATTCGAATATTACCACAGTGCTTTTGGTAGAAGGAGAGTAAACGAAAATTGTATCAAGAATAGTGATTAGTGACTTAAATGCTAGAGCTAGCAAAATGCAAACTGACATGTCAAAAATAGGTCGGTATTCTCTACATCTACGAACTAGTGAATTAGTGATCGACAATGTAGACTCATCCGTGAAAGACGGAATTCAAATTGACCAGATGCTAATTTCTAAAGGACGGTTTAACTTATTCTTAGGTAGTGGATATCTATTATAGGTCACAACAGAGTTACAATTGTAGTTTTCGTACAAGTCAGTTAGAAGAGTGCCGCTGTCGAGCAACAGTATTTAGCCTACAGAAAGACGCGAATACGTTTTACAATCACACGGAACAACAAAGCAGACCGTATGTAGATGAAAGCTGTTAAATACAGACGGCAATATGTGCATAGAGGACTTATGCTACGAGGAATTCACACAGGGAGAAATTTTAGATGACTGCAAAGGAGTATTTCGTCAGAATCAGTCAGTAAGTTTTTTTTTAATTTATTCAACTGGTGAGTATTACAACTGATTACACAAATAGTTAGCCCTAATCAGTTGCTCGTAATCTCTAGTAATTTGACTAGCTTTCTTATGGCCAAGTTTGCAGAATATAACCCTTTGGTTAGTATCTAAAATGTTTGAACTTCTTGTTTTCCTTACTCCAACGGCTTCTTTCTTTGTAGCCATCTTACTCTATTTCTGTTATTCAGCATACCACGAATCTCAGCATTTTCGTGTTGTCCGAGATGCTGTATGTGATATCTCGTATTACTGACTATTTCTTCACTGACGTATTTTCTCTGTATGAATCCCCCTATGCAGGTTATCGTTTCTCATGTACCAAGGAGCATTTACTATTCCTCGGAACACTTTGGCTGGATACCGTAAGTCTACACAGGTTTCAAAACATTTTGGTATAAAAGCAACTTATCATGTATTGATACTTTAACCTATCTTGTGGCGTTTCAACCGAGACTATCTAGAAATTCTCCGACTCTGCACGGTAAAATGAGGTACTGCCCTGGCGCATATTGTCCTTTTAAAACCCTGCCTCGATTGGCTGCGGACGAAGAAACCCGCTCAATCGACATTAAGCATCGGGAAAAGTTCCTCAAATTCGACGAACGTGACGTAGTGAAGGCACTCAGACTAATTTGACAATCAGTGGCGTACTATAGGATATTCTTATGATCCTCTAAGGGCTCAGCGGAACGGAGAAGATCACAAAGCGGTTTGTTTTGTTCGAAATGGAGAGTCTATACGACCCAGTATAACAATTATTGTGCTCCAGTATAACTCTGGCAAAAATATTCTATCATATGATCTTTGCAAACCAAAGCTGGATTGAGACAAACCGTTATCTTCAGAGTTGTCTGCGGGTGAAATAAATTCCATGCTTATGTAGTCGTACTTGGTACCATTTTGATTCCAATCAATTGAACGAAGTGAGGAATATTCTGACAAAATAATGGCACATCGTAATACAACAAACATGCGCCAGCACATCTACTGGTGTTTTATACCCATTCGAGTATCCAATTTCGGGGAATCTGGAAAGCATCTATTGAAATAATGAAACGGATTTTAAAAGAAATATTTCTCAACTCTACAAAAGAGGTCCAAGCACATGTAAAATGTTCGTGAAGCGATGATGTTTAGGAAATCACCTTACTTGGAATCCAACAAAAGAAAGTGGTCCACGTCACCGAAGAGTTATGCAACTTCATGAAGGTATGTTAAGAAATTCAGTTAAAATTCTAGTAGCCGATTACCGTGAACATCAACCAGAGCTGTGGACACAGTTAAAGTTTCCAGTAGTTCCATGAAAAAGTTATTTCTAAACTAGGCGGGAGAAACTAGTCCCAATTAAATTCTTCAAGTGTACTACAATCCAATTCATCCAGTTTAATCTGGCTGTTATCGTGCGACCGAATCACTTATGGTTTACTTATAGTAAAGGCATCATATCAATATAAATGTTTTATCAATAAAATGATTATGCGTGCGTATTTTTTTTATGTACTAGTGATAAGATTTTGTGCGAATTCTTCGAATAAATTCCATAAACTTTAGTACATATCATACGGGTCAGCACAGATCACAGTTTATGATTATTTGCTATTGGTCCCATTGCGTCATTTGTGCGATAACACTTGTACATATGCGGTACTACAAACATTGCGGTTTTATTTAGAAATCGTCCAAACCGATACTAGATTTATGAGTACAGTAGTCTATTTGTGAAAATCACCGCAATTATGTGTTGAAAAAATTCCAACTAACTTATCAGCATAATTAACGCGAGAATATATGAACAATTCGATACGCGCACATAATTCAGTTTTAATGAATCTCGTAATCGACAACTAAATTTGTGTGGGCAACGGAAATTTAAAATCATATTTTTAGCATACAAAAAATCGTCGCACCCACGTGCGTTGCTGTATTATATAGTGGTGTGCGCGAATATATGGATTAAATGCACATAGATATACGTCACTACTTTTATTATGTCGGGGGCCACGTATTCATTCGTAATGTAGAAATGGTAGTAAATAGTTTTTTCAGGTCATTAATGGCGAGTACCTTACAAACTGAGAAAAATAGGTTTAAGTTCACTCATTGAAGTGTAGATGGTAGTACCTATGAATTAATATGTAAAAGGTAGCCATGCTTTTTAAGTGTTTTTGTTTTTTCTTTCTATTATTAACTCGAGTTACTCGACGACACGTGCATATAATTTAATACATTGAATATTATAATTAATATAATTAATAAACTAACTAAATAATAACAAGTTTATTAATATTTTCTCAGGTTATGGGCCCGGAGCGCCATAGTCGAGTAACTAAATAAAATTTATAAATAAATAACAAAACTGTGTAATAATGAGTTCGTCAAATGTATTGGTGGTCGCGCCATTATCGTCAGGTGCAAATTTCAATAATTGGAAATTTAGAATTGTGTCTCAAATGGAGAAAAACGAAATCGCAGAAGTATTTACTGATCTAGTGCGAGTTAATGAAAACAAAAAAAAAAGATGCAAAAGCTAAAGCTTTGATTATTCCATATGTATCCGACAAGCATTTGGACTTAATAAGGATGCAACAACAGCGAAAGATATGCTAGATGCTTTAGAGCAAGTCTTTGCGAGAACAAACACTTTTTCAAAACTAAGTCATTGGAGAAAACTCGAATATTTGAAATGTGATAAAAACAGTAGCCACTGGAAGATCATTTTCTTATTTTTGATACGTTGGTGCGTGATCTCGAGAATCTTGGGTCAAAACTTGATGATTCTGATATAATCTGTCATCTTCTATTAACATTACCCTTAGAATATGATACTGTAATAACAGCAATTGAAACAATCGAAAATCTTAAAATGGAATTTATGAAATCACGATTGCTAGATGAAGAAATAAAAATACATGGTAAGTTAAAATGTGAAAGAGATTAAGGCACAAAAACATTAAGTACGCCAGGATGTTACTAATGTGGAAGTAAATTTCTCCTGCGGTATAATTGTCCTTATCTAACCAAAAATAGAGGCAGAGGTGGTAAAAAATTTAGAAGGCCACAAAGAGGAAATAGAAATTGCTATAGGGGTCAAAGCCGTGGTGATCAAACTAAAAATTATGCTAATGAAGCCGGAGTTAATTTTAGGCATAGTTGTCGCTACAAAACGAAAATAATAATTGATTTGTCGTGGATTCTAGATGTTCCAGAAATATGATAAAAGGTGACTTGGAGGACCAAATACATAATTTGGGGTTATTAAATGCTGGTATCAAAATGAGGATGGCGAACGGAACAGAACTGCTAGCAAATAAAAAGGGAACCTACAAATTACTGTTCAAGGAAAAGTGGTAAATATTGAAGCTCTTGTGGTTTCGGGTCTAAAACAGAATTTGTTATCAGTTTCTCAAAATACAAGTAAAAATAGTAATAAAATAATTTTTGAAAATTATCAAATGATAATACGTACATCAAACGGAAGGGTTGTATGTAAACAAACAAATGGCGTATATGTAATTTATGCGGAACGTGTTTTGTGTAATCAAGTGGCTAGTATTCCGGAGTTTTTGTGGCAAAAAAATTGGGGCATGCTAATAATGAAGTTTTTAGGATTCTCGGATTACCACAGATAAATCAGAAATGTACCTATTGCATAGAAGGAAAAGCAAAGAGAGAATCTTTTTCCCAACCCACCTATGAATGGTAAAGCAGAGAAAATGAACGACCAACTTCAAAATATGGTTTGAACCAAGTTAGCTGATTCGGGTGTGCCAAAATATCTATAGTCATCAGCTTACGAGTTAATAGGACACTTACTTCAACTCTAAAAAAGGGTTTATGGAATGCAGAGAAGATTTGAATAAATATTCACTGTCCAGTGATGTATGTGAAGAACCGGAAATTGAAAACAATAATCATGATACCATAATTGACGAAACTATTGAACAGTCAACTAAAATGCAGAACGTTATAGAAAAGCCAACAACTGATGAAAAGCAAACAACTTCAGGAACAATGATAAAGAAACCAGCTTATGTCTTTAAAGTGAAAGAAAATGGAGAGAAGAAGGCTCGTTTGGTTGCGAGAGGATTTGAAGAACCAGAAAGTTTAAATAAATTTCTGTATTCTCCTGTTTGTAGAATACCTACGGTACGTCTTTTATTTTCTGTTGCACTTCAAAACAATTGGCCGAGACAAATCGATGTGCCTACACCTTTTTTACATGGATATACGGACAGTGATATATACATTTAAAAACTAGAAGGTTTAAGTTGAAACAAGGAAACACTAAAATTAGAAGGTCTTTGTATGGACTGAGGTTATCACCTAAATGTTGGAACAATCGATTCAGTGAAGTAATGGAAAAATTAAATGTTTGATCTTTGTCCATATGATTTTTGTTTGTATATAGGAGATGTTTAATTCTCTACATTGTGGATGATGCAATCATTACGGGAGGAGTTGAGAAAATTAATTTTCTGTTGAAAGCTCTAAAGAAAGAATTCAATATAAAAGATTTGGGTGAAATATCACAATTTCTAGAATTTAAAATGAACCAGTGTAGATCAACGTTCACTCCCATGGAAGTAAATTTCCAAATGATAGAAGGGGAGAAAATCGAGGTACCGTATCGTCGTTTAGTCTGTTCTCTGATGTATCTGGCTGTAACAACAAGGCCAGACCTAAGTTATTCGGTGTCTTTCTTAAGTAGATACCGAGATAAACCAACAATAGATTGTTGGACAGCTGCAAAAAGAGAGATTCCTTATTTAAGTTGCACCAGAAGTTTGGGACTAAAGTATAAAATAAGTTTCCCAAATTCTAAACCTGAACTTATTTCGTATTCAGATGCTGATTGAGAGTAGAAAAAGTGTGAGTGGTTTTGATGTGTCTCCATGCAAGCAGTTCAGTTGCCTGGCACTCCAAGAAGCAAGGGTGTGTGGCATTATCATCAATGGAAGCTGAGTAAATTGCGGCAGCTTCAACAGCACAAGAAGCAGTAAATTTGAAAGGTGTTTTGTCGGAACTAAACAAGTCTTGTGGTGAATGCTTTGAAGTATCCGACAGTAAAACAAGTTGTATTCTAAAGATCTTTTAAATAAAAATATAATTAGTGTCGAATATGTTTGCACGAAAGAAAATTTGGCTGACTTCTTCACGAAACCATTATGCAAAGAGAAGTTTATAAAATTTCGAGATGTTCTCTATGATCAAAATTAAAATTTTTAGTAAATTAAAGATGTGAGCCTTGTCGATTCGACATGCATTTCTTTTTAAGTTTTGTTGTTAAATTGAGGTAAAAGGAATAGAATGAAATTAACATCGAATCGAGGGGGAGTGAGAACGATAGGTTTAAGTTCACTCATTGAATTGTAGATGGTATCACCTATGAATTAATATGTAAAAGGAGGCCATGCTGTTTAAGTGTTTTTGTTTTTTCTTTCTATTATTAACGCGAGTTACTCGACGACACGTGCATATAATTTAATACATTGAATATTATAATTAATAAACTAACTAATAATAATAACAAGTTTATTAATATTTTCACAGCTCCAACCGGAAGATATTATAACCAATGAGAAGTGGCTTCTTTGCCTGCAAATGGCATTTCTTCTCTTCGCAGAGATCGCTGCATCATTCGTTTAGAATCGGTTCACAGAACGTGATCTTGAAGAGTCTTTCGATCTTTTTAAATGTCTGCATTTAGCTATCTCCTTTACTTAGATTAAAACTAGAAGTGAAGACTTAAACCTTGATGGATGGGAGCTGTTTCAATGGAAAATTTATATTTCATAACATTTTGTAAAGCAAATTTATATATAGAGATATACAATACAGTCGCAAATTTGGATAATTTTCTATAGAATTAAATCCAATTTTTAGTATCGATAAAATATTTTATTGATTTACCAAGAGCGAGTGAAACGTACACAAAAAACTGAATACTCGTATCATAAAAAAAAAATTAATAATTTAATTTATACTCGGTCGTGTTTGTACACCCCTTGCGTACATAATATACGTCGGTTAGTATGAACTTTCTCAGTAATCACTTGATTCATTAGAATATACAGTTTATACACTTTGTGACAAGTCCATATAAACGAAGCTCATAAAGCAATGCTTATTTGTATTCAGATTTTTAATTGCGGTATCAACATTGATTTAACTAAAAATTACTTTTTATCATAAAAAATTTCTTGGAATTTCAGTTTTCACAAAAATGGATAAATAAACGAACCAAAACGAACCAGCGCCGCAACATATAAATATATGTACTGTGTATACTAATCGTAATGACATTTTTAATTGGAAAAACCAAACTAAAATAATTGTTATTGAATTTCACAAAATAGGTAAAATATGATATTATCTACATACTTTGAAAAACTTTTGAACGTATTCACATACATAATAATACTGTAAAATTATTTTTAAAGGCCATTATTGGGGTACATAAACGTGATTAGGGAACGATATCAGGAATTTTTAATATATTATTGCTTTACGGATTGTACTGAATTCGGTTGGAACCAAAATCATCTCCATCAAAAACCCATCAAAATTGTAAAATTTACGGCACAAATCGAAAATTTTGAAAATCCAGAAAATAATGATGGTTAGTTAGCCAATCAATAATGTGAAATTTACGCCACATATTGAAAATTCCCAAAATCCAGAAAAATCATGATGGTGCCTATCAAAATTGTGAAATTTACGCCACAAATCGAAAATTTCCGAAATCCAGGAAAATCAAGATGATTTCCAAAACCAAGAAAAATCATAATGGTTAGCCTATCAAAATTGTGACATTTACGGCTTAAATCAAAATTTCAAAAATCGAGAAAAATCATGATGATTTCCAAAATCAAGAAAAATCATGATGATTACCTAACAAAATTGTGAAATTTACGGCTTAAATCGAAAATTGTGAAATTTACGGCTTAAATCGAAAATTTCTAAAATCCAGAAAAATCATGATGGTTAGCCTATCAAAATAGTGAAATTTAAGGCTTAAATCAAAAATTTCCGAAATCCAGAAAAATCATGATGGTTAGCCTATCAAAATTGTGAAATTTACGCCACAAATCAAAAATTTCCGAAATCCAGAAAAATCATGATGATTTCCAAAATCTAGAAAAATCATGATGGTTAGCCTATCAAAATAGTGAAATTAACGGCTTAAATTGAAAATTTCAGAAATCCAGAAAAATCGTGATGGTTAGCCTATCAAAATTGTGAAATTTACGGCTTAAATCGAAAATTTACAAAATCCAGAAAAATCATGATGGTTAGCCTATCAAAATTGTTAAATTTACGCCACAAATCGAAAATTTCCGAAATCCAGAAAAGTCATGATGATTTCCAAAATCAAGAAAAATCATAATGGTTAGCCTATCAAAATTGTGAAATTTACGCCACAAATCGGAAATTTCCGAAATCCAGAAAAATCATGATGATTTCCAAAATCAAGAAAAATCATGATGGTTAGCCTATCAAAATTGTGACATTTACGGCCTAGTTTAAATCGAAAATTTCCGAAATCCAGAAAAATCATGATGATTTCCAAAATCCAGAAAAATCATGATGGGTAGTCTATCAAAATTGTGAAATTTACGCCACAAATCGAAAGTATCCAAAATCAAGAAAAATCTTGATGATTTCCAAAATCAAGAAAAATCATGATGATTAGCCTATCAAAATTGTGAAATTTACGCCACAAATCAAAAATTTCCGAAATCCAGAAAAATCATGATGATTTCCAAAATCAAGAAAAATCATTTTGTTAGCCTATCAAAATTGTGAAATTTACGGCTTAAATCGAACATTTCCAAAATCCAGAAAAATCATGATGGTTAGCCTATAAAAATTGTGAAATTTACGCCACAAATCGAAAATTTCAGAAATCCAGAAAAATCGTGATGGTTAGCCTATCAAAATTGTGAAATTTACGGCTTAAATAGAAAATTTCCAAAATCAAGAAAAATCATGATGGTTAGCCTATCAAAATTGTGAAATTTACGCCACAAATCGAAAATTTCCGAAATCCAGAAAAATCATGATGGCTAGCCTATCAAAATTGTGAAATTTACGGCTTAAATCGAACATTTCCAAAATCCAGAAAAATCATGATGGTTAGCCTATAAAAATTGTTAAATTTACGCCACAAATCGAAAATTTCCGAAATCCAGAAAAATCATGATGGCTAGTCTATCAAAATTGTGAAATTTACGGCTTAAAACGAAAATTTCCAAAATCAAGAAAAATCATGATGGTTAGCCTATCAAAATTGTGAAATTTACGCCACAAATCGAAAGTATCCAAAATCAAGAAAAATCTTGATGATTTCCAAAATCAAGAAAAATCATGATGTTTAGCCTATAAAATTGTGACATTTACGGCTTAAATTGAAATTTTCCGAAATCCAGAAAAATCATGATGATTTCCAAAATCAAGAAAAATCATGATGGGTAGTCTATCAAAATTGTGAAATTTACGCCACAAATCGAAAGTATCCAAAATCAAGAAAAATCTTGATGATTTCCAAAATCAAGAAAAATCATGATGTTTAGCCTATAAAATTGTGACATTTACGGCTTAAATTGAAATTTTCCGAAATCCAGAAAAATCATGATGATTTCCAAAATCAAGAAAAATCATGATGGTTAGTCTATCAAAATTGTGAAATTTACGGCCTAGTTTAAATCGAAAATTTCCGAAATCCAGAAAAATCATGATGATTTCCAAAATCAAGAAAAATCATGATGATTAGCCTATCAAAATTGTGAAATTTACGCCACAAATCAAAAATTTCCGAAATCCAGAAAAATCATGATGATTTCCAAAATCAAGAAAAATCATTTTGTTAGCCTATCAAAATTGTGAAATTTACGGCTTAAATCGAACATTTCCAAAATCCAGAAAAATCATGATGGTTAGCCTATAAAAATTGTGAAATTTACGCCACAAATCGAAAATTTCAGAAATCCAGAAAAATCGTGATGGTTAGCCTATCAAAATTGTGAAATTTACGGCTTAAATAGAAAATTTCCAAAATCAAGAAAAATCATGATGGTTAGCCTATCAAAATTGTGAAATTTACGCCACAAATCGAAAATTTCCGAAATCCAGAAAAATCATGATGGCTAGCCTATCAAAATTGTGAAATTTACGGCTTAAATTGAAAATTTCCAAAATCCAGAAAAATCATGATGGTTAGCCTATCAAAATTGTGAAATTTACGCCACAAATCGAAAATTTCAGAAATCCAGAAAAATCGTGATGGTTAGCCTATCAAAATTGTGAAATTTACGGCTTAAATCGAAAATTTCCAAAATCAAGAAAAATTATGATTTCCAAAATCAAGAAAAATCATGATGATTACCTATCAAAATTGTGACATTTACGGCTTTAATCGAAAATTTCCAAAATTCAGAAAAATCATGATGGTTAGCCTATCAAAATTGTGAATTTTACGCCACAAATCGAAAATTTCCGAAATCCAGAAAAATCATGATGGCTAGCCTATCAAAATTGTGAAATTTACGGCTTAAATCGAAAATTTCCAAAATCCAGAAAAATCATGATGGCTAGCCTATCAAAATTGTGAAATTTACGCCACAAATCGAAAATTTCAGAAATCCAGAAAAATCGTGATGGTTAGCCTATCAAAATTGTGAAATTTACGGCTTAAATCGAAAATTTCCAAAATCAAGAAAAATTATGATTTCCAAAATCAAGAAAAATCATGATGATTACCTATCAAAATTGTGAAATTTACGGCTTAAATCGAAAACTTCCCAAATCCAGAAAAATCATGATGGTTACCTATCAAAATTGTGAATTTTACGCCACAAATCGAAAATTTCAGAATCCAGAAAAATCGTGATGGTTAGCCTATCCAAATTGTGAAATTTAAGGCTTAAATCGAAAATTTCCAAAATCCAGAAAAATCATGATGGTTAGCCTATCAAAATTGTTAAATTTACGCCACAAATCGAAAATTTCCGAAATCCAGAAAAATCATGATGATTTCCAAAATCAAGAAAAATCATAATGGTTAGCCTATCAAAATTGTGAAATTTACGGCTTAAATTGAAAATTTCCAAAATTCAGAAAAATCATGATGGTTAGCCTATCAAAATTGTGAATTTTACGCCACAAATCGAAAATTTCAGAATCCAGAAAAATCGTGATGGTTAGCCTATCCAAATTGTGAAATTTAAGGCTTAAATCGAAAATTTCCAAAATCCAGAAAAATCATGATGGTTAGCCTATCAAAATTGTTAAATTTACGCCAAAAATCGAAAATTTCCGAAATCCAGAAAAATCATGATGATTTCCAAAATCAAGAAAAATCATAATGGTTAGCCTATCAAAATTGTGAAATTTACGGCTTAAATCGAAAATTTCCAAAATCCAGAAAAATCATGATGGTTAGCCTATCAAAATTGTTAAATTTACGCCACAAATCGAAAATTTCCGAAATCCAGAAAAATCATGATTAGCCTATCAAAATTGTGAAATTTACGCCACAAATTGAAAATTTCCGAAATCCAGAAAAATCATGATGATTTCCAAAATCAAGAAAAATCATGATGATTAGCCTATCAAAATAGTGAAATTAACGGCTTAAATTGAAAATTTCCAAAATTCAGAAAAATCATGATGGTTAGCCTATCAAAATTGTGAATTTTACGCCTAAAATCGAAAATTTCCGAAATCCAGAAAAATCATGATGGCTAGCCTATCAAAATTGTGAAATTTACGGCTTAAATCGAAAATTTCCAAAATCCAGAAAAATCATGATGGTTAGCCTATCAAAATTGTTAAATTTACGCCACAAATCGAAAATTTCCGAAATCCAGAAAAATCATGATGATTTCCAAAATCAAGAAAAATCATAATGGTTAGCCTATCAAAATTGTGAAATTTACGGCTTAAATCGAAAATTTCCAAAATCCAGAAAAATCATGATGGTTAGCCTATCAAAATTGTTAAATTTACGCCACAAATCGAAAATTTCCGAAATCCAGAAAAATCATGATTAGCCTATCAAAATTGTGAAATTTAAGGCTTAAATCGAAAATTTCCAAAATCCAGAAAAATCATGATGGTTAGCCTATCAAAATTGTTAAATTTACGCCACAAATCGAAAATTTCCGAAATCCAGAAAAATCATGATTTCCAAAATCAAGAAAAATCATGATGATTAGCCTATCAAAATTGTGACATTTACGGCTTTAATCGAAAATTTCCAAAATCCAGAAAAATCATGATGGTTAGCCTATCAAAATTGTGAAATTTACGCCACAAATCGAAAATTTCCGAAATCCAGAAAAATCATGATTAGCCTATCAAAATTGTGAAATTTACGCCACAAATTGAAAATTTCCGAAATCCAGAAAAATCATGATGATTTCCAAAATCAAGAAAAATCATGATGATTAGCCTATCAAAATAGTGAAATTAACGGCTTAAATTGAAAATTTCCAAAATTCAGAAAAATCATGATGGTTAGCCTATCAAAATTGTGAATTTTACGCCTAAAATCGAAAATTTCCGAAATCCAGAAAAATCATGATGGCTAGCCTATCAAAATTGTGAAATTTACGGCTTAAATCGAAAATTTCCAAAATCCAGAAAAATCATGATGGTTAGCCTATCAAAATTGTGAAATTTACGCCACAAATCGAAAATTTCCGAAATCCAGAAAAATCATGATGATTTCCAAAATCAAGAAAAATCATAATGGTTAGCCTATCAAAATTGTGAAATTTACGGCTTAAATTGAAAATTTCCAAAATTCAGAAAAATCATGATGGTTAGCCTATCAAAATTGTGAATTTTACGCCACAAATCGAAAATTTCAGAATCCAGAAAAATCGTGATGGTTAGCCTATCCAAATTGTGAAATTTAAGGCTTAAATCGAAAATTTCCAAAATCCAGAAAAATCATGATGGTTAGCCTATCAAAATTGTGAAATTTACGCCACAAATCGAAAATTTCCGAAATCCAGAAAAATCATGATGGCTAGCCTATCAAAATTGTGAAATTTACGGCTTAAATCGAAAATTTCCAAAATCCAGAAAAATCATGATGGTTAGCCTATCAAAATTGTTAAATTTACGCCACAAATTGAAAATTTCCAAAATCCAGAAAAATCATGATGATTTCCAAAATCAAGAAAAAACATGATGATTAGCCTATCAAAATAGTGAAATTAACGGCTTAAATTGAAAATTTCCAAAATTCAGAAAAATCATGATGGTTAGCCTATCAAAATTGTGAATTTTACGCCTAAAATCGAAAATTTCCGAAATCCAGAAAAATCATGATGGCTAGCCTATCAAAATTGTGAAATTTACGGCTTAAATCGAAAATTTCCAAAATCCAGAAAAATCATGATGGTTAGCCTATCAAAATTGTTAAATTTACGCCACAAATCGAAAATTTCCGAAATCCAGAAAAATCATGATGATTTCCAAAATCAAGAAAAATCATGATGATTAGCCTATCAAAATAGTGAAATTAACGGCTTAAATTGAAAATTTCCAGAATTCAGAAAAATCATGATGGTTAGCCTATCAAAATTGTGAATTTTACGCCACAAATCGAAAATTTTCGAAATCCAGAAAAATCATGATGGCTAGCCTATCAAAATTGTGAAATTTACGGCTTAAATCGAAAATTTCCAAAATCCAGAAAAATCATGATGGTTAGCCTATCAAAATTGTGAAATTTACGCCACAAATCGAAAATTTCCGAAATCTAGAAAAATCATGATGGCTAGCCTATCAAAATTGTGAATTTTACGCCACAAATCGAAAATTTTCGAAATCCAGAAAAATCATGATGGCTAGCCTATCAAAATTGTGAAATTTACGGCTTAAATCGAAAATTTCCAAAATCCAGAAAAATCATGATGGTTAGCCTATCAAAATTGTGAAATTTACGCCACAAATCGAAAATTTCCGAAATCCAGAAAAATCATGATGATTTCCAAAATCAAGAAAAATCATAATGGTTAGCCTATCAAAATTGTGAAATTTACGGCTTAAATTGAAAATTTCCAAAATTCAGAAAAATCATGATGGTTAGCCTATCAAAATTGTGAATTTTACGCCACAAATCGAAAATTTCAGAATCCAGAAAAATCGTGATGGTTAGCCTATCCAAATTGTGAAATTTAAGGCTTAAATCGAAAATTTCCAAAATCCAGAAAAATCATGATGGTTAGCCTATCAAAATTGTGAATTTTACGCCACAAATCGAAAATTTCAGAATCCAGAAAAATCGTGATGGTTAGCCTATCCAAATTGTGAAATTTAAGGCTTAAATCGAAAATTTCCAAAATCCAGAAAAATCATGATGGTTAGCCTATCAAAATTGTGAAATTTACGCCACAAATCGAAAATTTCCGAAATCCAGAAAAATCATGATTAGCCTATCAAAATTGTGAAATTTACGCCACAAATTGAAAATTTCCGAAATCCAGAAAAATCATGATGATTTCCAAAATCAAGAAAAATCATGATGATTAGCCTATCAAAACTGTGAAATTTACGCCACAAATCGAAAATTTCCGAAATCCAGAAAAATCATGATGGCTATCAAAATTGTGAAATTTACGGCTTAAATCGAAAATTTCCAAAATCCAGAAAAATCATGATGGTTAGCCTATCAAAATTGTTAAATTTACGCCACAAATCGAAAATTTCCGAAATCCAGAAAAATCATGATGATTTCCAAAATCAAGAAAAATCATGATGGTTAGCCTATCAAAACTGTGAAATTTACGCCACAAATCGAAAATTTCCGAAATCCAGAAAAATCATGATGATTTCCAAAATCATGATAGGCTAACTATCAAAATAGTGAAATTTAAGGCTTAAATCGAAAATTTCCAAAATCCAGAAAAATCATGATGGGTTAGCCTATCAAAATTGTTAAATTTACGCCACAAATCGAAAATTTCCGAAATCCAGAAAAATCATGATGATTTCCAAAATCAAGAAAAATCATGATGGTTAGCCTATCAAAATTGTGAAATTTACGCCACAAATCGAAAATTTCCGAAATCCAGAAAAATCATGATGATTTCCAAAATCATGATAGGCTAACTATCAAAATAGTGAAATTTAAGGCTTAAATCGAAAATTTCCAAAATCCAGAAAAATCATGATGGTTAGCCTATCAAAATTGTTAAATTTACGCCACAAATCGAAAATTTCCGAAATCCAGAAAAATCATGATGATTTCCAAAATCAAGAAAAATCATGATGGTTAGCCTATCAAAATTGTGAAATTTACGCCACAAATCGAAAATTTCCGAAATCCAGAAAAATCATGATGATTTCCAAAATCATGATAGGCTAACTATCAAAATAGTGAAATTTAAGGCTTAAATCGAAAATTTCCAAAATCCAGAAAAATCATGATGGTTAGCCTATCAAAATTGTTAAATTTACGCCACAAATCGAAAATTTCCGAAATCCAGAAAAATCATGATGATTTCCAAAATCCAGAAAAATCATGATGGTTAGCCTATCAAAATTGTGAAATTTACGCCACAAATCGAAAATTTCCTAAATCCAGAAAAATCATGATGATTTCCAAAATCAAGAAAAATCATGATGGTTAGCCTATCAAAACTGTGAAATTTACGCCACTAATCGAAAATTTCTGAAATCCAGAAAAATCATGATGGTTAGCCTATCAAAATTGTGAATTTTATGCCACAAATCGAAAATTTCTGAAATCCAGAAAAATCATGATGGTTAGCCTATCAAAATTGTGAAATTTACGGCTTAAATCAAAAATTTCCAAAATCCAGAAAAATCATGATGATTTCCAAAATCAAGAAAAATCATAATGGTTAGCCTATAAAATTGTGACATTTACGGCTTAAATTGAAATTTTCCGAAATCCAGAAAAATCATGATGATTTCCAAAATCAAGAAAAATCATGATGGTTAGCCTATCAAAACTGTGAAATTTACGCCACAAATCGAAAATTTCCGAAATCCAGAAAAATCATGATGATTTCCAAAATCCAGAAAAATCATGATGATTTCAAAATTGTGAAATTTACGCCACAAATTGAAAATTTCCAAAACTCTAAAATCCATATCCAGAAGCAGTATATCCAAAGCGAATTGTGTCAGATATTTTTAGTAATCGATTGGTGGTAGTTTTTTTTCATTTTTCACCGTCGACACCTGTTATAAATCGATTATTAAGTTACTTGCTTACCATGTCACGGTACCAACTTTGAATCCCATCGTTGATCAAAAATAAAATATTACAACTTGCGATTAGTAAAACGGTTATAAATATTTCGTATTCCTTTCTAATCTTCTGTTGCGCTTCCAAGTTAAAGACTTGTTTTTTGTATTGATATTTTGTGGCATCTTGTTTGTTAATCTTATCTTTATCACTCGCGTACCTGTAAATATGTATGATTCAATTGAAATTACAAAACGAAATGTTACTTACTCTCCGCACAAGCCATTGCATTAATGATCATAAATAAACTTTTTAAATTACCTTAAGATGGCAGCCATATACTTATTTAGATGACATTAAACGAATACCTTCAACAAATAAATTTGCTAATAAATCAAATATAAAATATAAACTTGTTGTACCTTTGTTCACACAGAGAGTGTACTCCAACATGTGCCGGGTTTTTATATAAAATCTACCAGAGCACCTGATGAAGTACAATAAACATGTGACAAAATAAATTATAATAAATCATAATAGATGGCGTTATAGAAATTATGACGTATTGATAACGAAAATTTGATGATTTTGATTTCACATTCCGCGCGCTACTTCAGGTACCTGACTAATTAATTAAAATGACATAGCCCTGGTCTCTGAATAACGCGATGAATATGAAACAAAGCGGTGACTGGCGATGATTTTTAAATATCCTTACCTTTATCGATTATCGGAAAGCATCCGCAAATATTACCATATAAGTAATATAAAGTAAAGTAAATAGACCAATCAATTAAATTATGGGATACTATATAGGGTAACGTCATTAGAGAGAACTAAACAAAAAAAAAAGTTACATGGTTTTAAACTATCAACAGGTGTTAGATAAACTATAGAACAGCGCCGTATACATAAAATGGCACACAAACATATACGACTAATAAATAACGCGAAGTGTATATATATATAGATATAGACACACCGAAAAAAATGTATAAATAAAACGGGGGTAAACCAACTTTCAAGGTAACTTTATTCTAATTCAACACAACCAAAAAAATTTAAAAAAAAAAACGCGAATTTTAGGATTGTCTTAAAAACTTGCTTTCACCTAAATATTGGTATAGTGGTCGTGGTGATAATTTTTTTTATAGCGCGTCGTAATATCGCGTGTATTTTGGTACCCGGGGCCAAATTATAATGTACTTTGTCAGGAACCGATTACCTTAACAATCCGGTACTAAATTTATTACACGTGAACACAATTAAGATATTATGGCTTACTCATATTTATGTGCGTAAGCTCGGGGTGCGCACATTATGTATATACATAAATAGTTGTATAAAATAATAAACGACTTTTTAGATCATTAATTTTTATAATCATTTTAACCAACAACTCAGAACTGAAAAAAATTAAAAAAAAAAAAAAAAACACTAAACGTTAAATAAAATTCATTTTGCTGCTGCTCACAGTATTTGGCCACATAAATTTCAGCTCAAGGTTTTTTGCTTTATTTCGGGTATTTTACGTCATATCTACACATATCTATATACAATACATTAAACTTGCACACAATAAAGTAAATTCGTTTTTTTTTTTTTTTTTTTTTTTTAAAGAAACATTGATTTCGCGAATTTCTTGTACTCACACAAACAGAATATAGCAAAAAAAATTTTTTTGCAAAATGAACAAAAAAACCTTGAAAAAAATTTCGCTATCTTTGAATCACGAAATTCGCGAATTTTTTTTTTGTATTCGTGCACACACGCACACACAGACACATAATATGTACCTACTTATTTATTTTTGCAAAACTTTCAAGATTTAATTTTTTTTTTACTGTAAAATATACGAAAGCAGTTTACCCTCAACTATAACTACAAAAAAAAAAAAAAATAAAGTAGTTACCATTTAAAGTGCTTTTATGAGTTGCTTGAACTTGCCCCCACATCCACGTGTTCCGCATTTTTTTTATATATGAACATACAGTCATATTTTTTTTTATAAACAACCCACCGGATAAAGTCGAATAAAAAAAAACTCAACATCCGTCGAACCGTCACATCGTTCACCAAAAAGGTGTTTAAACATTCGCCTCACACACATACACACACATCATTCATGTGTTCGCAATTAAAAATGATTGCATTTTTTACGCTCTCTTGAATTCCTCTTGTTCCTAATTGTTGCTGGATTTTCTTATTAATAGCTCCACCTCCATATTCTAACTGCTTTACGATGAGAATAAAATAAATTAAGTTACAAATGATGGCGCATCATAAGTAAGTGTAAATTAAACAGATGGACTAATTGAGCATAATATCGTTAAGTGCAACGTGCCACAATGGTGGAGAAATATTACGAGGGTGGTATGGTAGGTATCTGGCATCGCCTAGAATAGATCAATAGAGTCCTAATTTTAAAGGCCCCCCTATTCCCTAACAAGGTCATGGTCATAATTGCTTTATTGGGTAAGATCCTCATCGTTTAATTTTAAAAGGGAAAAACGAGTAAACAATTTATGTTCATACATACTCTCTGTTGTATAACAGAATAGCAGCATAATCAAAGTATGTAGTGCCAATTATTGCCACAAGATTGTGTAAATGATTTTTTTCTTATTTTTAATTTGTTGTTGTTCGAAGTAATTGCCAACAGGAATGATGTTTGTTGTTAAGGCGCCCTCACGTCTTCAAATTAATAATTATCCGTAGACTACCCAATTAGCAACCAAAAGCACGTGTCCAGATGACAACATTTCATGATTAGGACTTGTTGATATGCTTTTTTGGTCCGCGGATAAATATTATCCGTATACATGCGGCCGCCTTTAATTTATTTACAATTATGTATTAAATTCGTATTTAATCATTTCGCCAATTTGACCGACATCTAGCGGCATATTGAATGCACTAGGGCATACGTGTATAACATACCACTTTCTATAAGATGGCAGCATTTTCGTTCGTAGTATAATGTTTACAGTCCGACATGATTTATAAAATACATCATCGTAAGATATAACGGAATTAAAAAAAAAGAAAAAAAATTAAAGTTTAAAAGTAATTAATAAATGAAAAATAAGAAAAAAAAACAACACGTGTCATAAACAAGATTACGTCCACAAAATTATTATTACGATAAATATGCCATCTGTATTTAAATACGGTTCATCGTCGAATATTTCAGAAGCATCGAAATTATTCAAACAAAGGCTAGTAATATTTTTTTGAGGAATTATAAATTTTTTTTATAACCTCAAATTTATGTAAAAAGAACTAAGTATGAAATCAGATAAAGGACACTACGGAAAAGTGAGAAAAATTATCGAAGCCTATTGAAACCCAACCAAATACTAAAATTAATATTACGCTGAAAGCATTTGGAGAGTTGCAAGTAAAACCAACAGGTGAAATAAATTCGAGAATACAATTTAGAAAAAAAGTTTTAATTCAGAAATGTATTGTACAAGATGAAGGAACTCGAACAATTATTGCAATTATTTTAGACGCATCTAAAAATGGATTAGCATCAGTATCATTGCAGGAAAGTAAACCAATAAGTTATACATCAGAAATCAGGCTAGAGGAGAGTAAGTAGACCAGTAATAACCTGGAAACGAACGGCGCTAGCCGAAGCAAAACATTTCGGTAAAACACGGGTGGAACTGAAAGCAATAGCTCCAAATATAGAGTACGATAGACCAGCCTAGTAAACGCCCTATGCTCCTAAATTGGAGATAAAAGGAAAAATGCAAAAAGGATATGAAACTTTCTTGAGATGAAAGCCATCAGAGAGTAACGGAAACAAAATTTTGAGCTACAACTATTGCTTTTTGGTCAAACATAAATGCAAAAATTAGACAGGAAGTATTAGTATGTTCTATTTTACCAAATGACCGGAAAAAATTAATTCTTTTAAATTCAGGCTTATATTGTAAGGTTGGATAATTTAGAATAATTAGGTCCAAAACCTTTATAAAGTTTAAGATTTAGCTTCATAACTGTAAAATTTACATAAAGAAAATATGTTTAAATTGAAGAAGGATAAATTACGCCATATGCGAGTAGGTTTTCTGTTTTATTGGACATAGGAAATTGACCTTTAGGTGAGACCCGACCACCTGCATTTCTATTCATTTTATGGTCTGGAATAAAAGCTCCAAAACCAAGCTTTGTTGGTGGTAAAACCTCCCTAACTTTTGAAAATTTGAATTCTGCTGAGGTGCATCATTTATTTCTTAACCATTGCGAGGTTCTAACTAAGTAGCTCTTCCGCTAGAGAAATTGACTAGAATAAATTTTCCATTGTTGCATTTCTGTCTGTATTTTTTTTTTGTGAGTCTGTCTTTCAGAATTCGCTCACGTTGATTGATATCCTTGGTGATTTGTGTTTGGACAAGGATTTTTGTTTGCCAACAAAATAAAGGTTAACTATATCATAAAAACCATAACAAAGGTTGCTTTAATTGTTTACTCAACTTAGTAGGATTGTGGCACATGTTGTAGTTCAACAAAACATCAATTAATATCAAAATTAAACAAAAAACACGCGCGTAACAATTTTGTGTACGTTTGAATATTTTTCTATACTAAGTCACGTCCCACCTAATAATAATAAAAATAATAAGCGAAGACGGAATGTCACAAGGCCGCAAAAAAATATATCCACATCTACAATCGTACAATACACTTTAAACTTATTACTGTCGTTGCGGTCATCATTCCCTATATACATATGCCAGTCCCAATATTAGCAAGTTTTGAAAAACAATCAAATGTTTTTTTTTATTTATAATCGCGACTTATATCGCGAACGCGCGCGCGCACATAATTAAAATATGTACAATATTTTTTTGGATTGTATTTGTGTACACTATACACAGCTTATACTCATTCAGGTCAATGAACAAAATGTTGTATTACTTTAAATTCGAAATACTTTGAAAATTATCTGATGTGGTGACCCCATCGCATGACTACATTTATTATCATTATGGAATTTGCACTAAGGTGTGTCTCTCGTTAAATTCTATGTCTATATCGTTATCATAACAAACATCTAATTGAATCACTTACATACATGTTGTGTGTGCGTCTAAATTCTTAGATTTTTTTGTTTTTCAATTGTATGTTACTTTTTTTTGACATTCCAATCGAAATACGTGATGAGATAAATAAATAAAAAAAAATCTAGAATTTATACGCGTGCGCTCGCATATGATACGCAAATTGATCGGTAGCCAGCCGCATAACATTCATATACATGTTCATCTCATTATCATCGAGATATTTTTAGAATATATATATATAGTAATAAAAATAATTCAATCATCTTGTTTAAGCAAAACGGGATAAGTAAATGAACGAAAGATATGGAGGTGTCTCTGTACAAGATACAAGAAGTGGGATGCACAACCATATAGAAATATCACTGTTGCTACACCGCGAGCGCGGGTGCGTTCTCAGTCTCTCGGCTTCTCTATCTTTAGCTCGTTATTATTAGTATTACGTGATCTATAAATTGTGTGTGTGTGTGCAACATAAAAAACAAAGACAACAAACGGAAAAAGAAGAAATATTTTAAATTGTTGTTCTTGATCTTATTTATTTTGCGTTAAGTGATACATGAACAGACGTTGAACAACTTTTCGATTTTTTTTTTAATTTTACTTCTTTGTGTAATCGTCGGGATTTATCGCAATTTATAATATAATTTATTATGTGTCAATAATTGAAAAAAAATAAAAATTAATTTACATAAAGAAAATATGTTTTCGCGTATAATACGTAGGTTTAACGTTCTTTTGTCATGGCGCATTTTTATTTTTATTTAAAACCACGACCTTGCACAGATCATACCATCAATGCATCGATCCTCTACCTCTACACATATGAATACCGCTCGCTTACATACATACACACACAAAATATACACCACGATTTGAAATGAACGACCTTCACCTGGAAGCCAATTTTCTCTTTATAAATATTTTTCGCTTCTTTTATACGACTTTTTCATTGCTTTATATCTCCAAGAAATTATTAAAAAGTAGTCTGTCCTTTTAGTCTCGGATTTGATCTTGAAATATAAATAAAAAAAATAAAAAAATATATATATATATATATATATATATATATATATATATATATATAAACTAAAAAATTGTAAAACTATCGTTTAAATCTTGTGTGTCGACGAATAAAATTTATTAGCGTTTAAGAATTGTGTGTTGTTGTTGTGCGCATATATCATGCGAGCGCGCACCACAGTGGATTATATTCCTTTATATACTACGGTTTGATTTTGTTTTATGATCATGAAATGGTTAAGAATTTTTCGCGATCATGTGAAGCTGTGCGCGCACATGTTTTATATATACATACACACACATATAGATATAACTGAATCACTCACACAACCATCAAAAACTAACGACCGTCATCATCGTCATAAGTTCATTAAACTAATATTTTTCAAACAGAAAACTAAAAAAAAAAAAAAAAAGTTTTGTGCAAATTACAGGGTTTTTGCGTATATATAATTTGTGATGTCTGAGAACGTTGGCAATTTCAACGAAATTTATGTGAGTCACCTACATACATCTACATGTTTTAGATTTTAGATAATTATTAAGTGATGCTTCCTTTCATAATATGCTTGAACTAATAATGATTAGGCAAATATTTTGGCAGCGGCAAATTTTTACGTTATTTGTTTTATTTTGAACAGTCACGGGAAATTTAATTTTTTACCTCCTTCTTGACATCTACCAACTACTCACTGTTTTAATAGGCGAAGAAAATGAAAGTGGATTCAGTACAAGTGCACGATTTAAATTGTAGGGTAATATTATTGTAATCGGTGAGACGGGACTGACTTAAAGAATAAATTCGGCAGAATATTTTTTATTTGATTTCATGGTATACCGAAAGGACAGATACGACTTCGACGTGATAGCGATCATTTAATGATCATCGGAGATTTTAATCGTTCCGGTGTACTTTTGTTCGACGTCGATGGTGTATTTTCACCATCTGTGCACACTGTGCGACCATTTCAGCTACACTGGCCAACCTAATATTTAACAGTGGCGGTAAACTTCTGAATCATGCATTTGTAAAGGTTTTATCGAAGATTTTACCGATTACACTAACCAATCATGATAAATATTTATTTTCCTGTTAACTCCTGATTGAGATTTGTTTTATTGCGATACTCAAAGCTGGAGTCCAAAAATATGTTCCGTTTGTTAGAATCAGGTTACACTTCCCTGTACCTTAGCTGGGTTCTAATCGTCGATTAGTTATCAGAGTTCCATGCCAACTACCCCGGCATATGTGTGATCTGTTTGTGGATTTTTTCGCTTCGGTTTACGAGCCGGCATCGCCATAGTTTTGTCACTAATATTAAATGAAAGCCTGCGGAGTGGAGTTTTCCAGATCCCGAGAAGATTTCAGGTATTTATCTAATCTTTAAGTCAAGAAGAAAAAATAATGTAGCGAATTATCGTGGGATTGTATTTTTGTCGGTCTTACTAAACGTTTTTGGTATAGATCGAAGTCACTAATTCACATTTTGCTGCGATTTATTTAGTAGTTATAGCTTCAAACTCCAGCTCGACTTATCCGAAATCCTGTAGTTTTTTACAAACTCTCTTTGAATGTGAATAAATGTAAGATTTTATTATATTTCTATGACTGTGACTGATTTTGTTATTAACAGAGCCAACATTATGTTAGGCTTAATTAAGCGTAATTGTGCTGACCTTTGTGTTGGTATCTTAATGATCGCTTCGAAGGACGAATGGAAGATAATGACAGCAGTTATGACCAAAATGTTCGATCCATAATTATGTTGCACACTATGGACAGACAACGGTTCAATATTCAATAATAAACAACGGCTTAAATACGGAGGTAGCACATACTTTGACGAATTCACTTCTTAAGGAAGTCGCTTAAAGCAAACAACAAAAATCAGTTCTGAATTGATTAAAAATAAAAGTCCACTCTTAAAAATTGGGTAAATGAACTGGGCGATAAAATTGTTGCTCAGGTTCTCGGTGTTATTAATCTGCTTTAGTCCGAGTGAACAGATTGAATCACGAGGTTTGATATTAAAACATCATTGAACGGCAAAAGATCATTATTATTAAGCCCTAGGTTAAACTCTCCCAAAATCTTCACATTGTTTCTTTGAGAAAAACGCAGACAGCTCTCTGTATATATCAGCTGAGAATCCGTATGGAATCTAAACAACTCCAGCTTTTCATTGAAGGCAAGTATAGCAAGTATAATAATTTTCACCTTGTTACTCTCTAATAATAACCGATTGTATATACGTATTTTGAGACTGCTAGCAGAAGTCCAACACCTCCCGCCGTCGATTAACGACGAAATAACGATCGCGAATATCCGAATAACGATCGCGTCTGAATATATAATTGAAAGGAAAATACTCTGCGCAGAACTGTGTGGGCTTACCAATCATGTTTACATGGTACAAATGATTTCAAACACATTTTCCCACACCGCAATAAGTAGATTTCATGTCAGAACCTTATTCGGCCAAATTGAATGATCTGATGCTTTAGAAAATAGTTTCTCGGATAAACTGATTTTAAAACTAACAAAAGTTAACCCTAGCCCTTTCTCTAAAAAGTGTAATTCATTACCTATATACCTATGCCATTATACCACACGGTTCCTATAAGGGTTACTGTCACTCAATATTTTCGAGTTCTCTAAGCGGTTTAGGAAAATATTGGCTAAATTTCCCGATAAAGGACTTTCCATGTGTAGTCCCTTCGTGCTGTTCTTAGAATATGTTTTAATGTTCAAAGTAATTCTGTTTAGTTATCATCTTTAAGAAAATTCTTACTTCCTCTACACATTCTGATTTTCCCCAATTCACAAGCAGTTCGTATTTAATTTCGTATACATGTTCGTTATATCAAAAGAGACTAGTCTGGCACCATGAGGAATTTTAACTGATTATATTCTGTTCACGAGTTCTAGGTTATTCTTTAACGAACGGTTGTTTTCTAGTTTAATTTTATTCATTAGATACTGATTAACGCGTTTCTCTATCCGGTACGTAGGAGTTGATGACAAGTTCATCACACGTCGAATTGACATGTCTGATTTATGAACTTTGGGGAGTCCTTTGAATTTTTGTGCCGACGGTTTGGCCATTTTCATGTACTTCATTTTTTGTTTACTAAGAGAAGCTTTACATTTATTGATGCATTTATTGATACTACAGCAAGGCACTTCTAGCATCCATATTGTTGATATTTTATTATTTTTTTAAGCACTGAGTTTTTATTTTAAACCATTCTAGAAGTAGAAGGTATACTTATTTTATGATACATTCACTCACTACCAACTTCATTAAATCTAGAACTCAATAAAATTGCTATTCATTAAGCAAATGATGCGCCATTTAGTCTGGTTTTTGTGTAAACTTTCGTTTCCTTTACTTTCGCTTTCACCTCTTTCACTGACACATTTCCATTGGTTTCATTCGATTTCAGGTCAACCGCACAGTACCATATTGTGGTTAGATTTATTGCCATCAATACAAGTTTCTGCAATACATTTTTAACTCCAAATATTCTTTTAATGAACATTAAATCTATCGTTATGCATATTTGAACTAAACATAATTGTGGAGGATGCTAGCGCCTTCCAATTCATTTCAAATTTCTGGATTATTATTTTATGAATTCTTAAGTATGCTAGAATAATCCAAAGAAAAAAGAAAGAAATGTTTTAACAGTTTTTTTAAGGTTATATTTTTCAAACAAAGAGCAATATTTAAAAATAAATTGCAATTATTAGGAAATTAAAAAGAGATGTTACTAAAAAGAGAGTAAATATAATCGTTTTGTGCCAAAACGTGGGAGTACGTTAAAAAATTAAAAAAATTGGAATTTCCACAGTGCAGACTTCGTCACTTAGAATTAGATAAAATATAAAAATATAGATATAATGTTGGTAAACACTATTCCTAATAAAAATTTAACACATAACTAAAGTGTGACATATAAATTAAATTATGTTCGCCCCATTTACTCGCGATCGTCATACAACACAATGGTTGTAATATATTGACAAATTACATTTTAATGAATAGTAATCAAATTTCCGATTTATTAATGACCGCACATAAAAATATATTGCACGTGGCCTAATCGCTCACACTATATAAACAACATTTGATTGTTTACAATTAATGATGTGATTTGTGTTAACAATAAGTCCCATATAAATATTGTATAGGGGCGGCTTAGGCACTTTACATACAAAAAAAAATATATTTAACAAACTAGAAAAATGTGTTTCCAATTGAGTTCTGTTCAAAATTATCATACACACACATATTATAAAATTATTATAATAGATTATTTTAATGTTTCAATTTAAAACGATTTAAATTAAATTAAACCATTTTAATGTTATGGCTAAGTGTTATGTTGTTATCTACAATAATTCTATATAGTTAGTATATAAATGTTTAGTCCAGTATGTGAAATTAATGAGAGGTGTGGCATTACATATTCGTATCAAATATCATTTATTTTACTGCTATACATACACCATATTATGTTGGAACGTGTTTATATTATTATTATTATTATAAGATATCGTAAAGAAGATCATAAAAGAATTTGAAATATTTTGCACAAAACATGTGTCAATTATTAAATTTCACAGTGCGCTTGAATTTTGAGATTTATATTAATAACATCGCTTTGCGTTCTCTTAATCTCTCTCACACACATATATACACAAAAATACGATCGTTGTCTCTCTTCTACATTTTATTTCTCTTTTAATATAATACGTATATTTATGTTGTATTTTAAAGTCAACAACCGTAATGAAAATAAAATGATGATTGCGTCAAAGGTGACACGTTTTGGCTAGGTTTCACGGTATTGTGGTATTTTTAGAAAATATCCCCGGGATGGTGATATTTAGGTGAAGGTTAATATAAGCTAGTCGACCTATCACAAAAAAAAATTGTGTGTGTCGGTCACCAAAACATTCGGGTCACCAATCCAAACATAATTTATTTTTTTATCATAACCTTCGCCTAAATTTTGCAATGTCAAAATGACTATTAGAAATGAAAAATAAATTTTACATCATCGCTTTTCTATATAATACACTTAGGTACATGTGGATATGTGCGCTTAACTTGATGTTTGGGAATGAAAAATGAATAAAACTAAAATATATATAATATTCAAATTTTATAACTCCCTAATTACAGATAATGCAATGTCATCATCAAAATCGACAATATATCTCTCTAGTTTATTATTAATTCAATGTCTATATTTAGTTATGTAATTTATAGTTTTTCGTCGTTGTCGTCGTCTTGTCGTTCGACCTATAATTTGTATATAATATTTCGCTTGACGTCAACACATATAAATTTTTTCTTGTTTCGACGAAGAATCACATGTTTTTTTTTTTTCAAGTGTTATAACTGTCTAATGGTGAAAATCAATATTAATACAAATTTTTAGTGATACAATAATTAGATTATAATATACAGGGTGGATATCATATATAGTGAGATCACGAATTATGATCACCCCTAAATGTACCATGGTACCACAAACCGAATAAATAAATAAAACAATAAAAATTGTATATATTCAAATATATATGAGTGTGTGATAAGACGTATCACACATAATGATTCATAATATATTTTATATATAAGTAGTATAAACTTTCTTCAACCGGAAATTGCTTTTGTTGCTTTACAAGGTTTCTTTGAACACACTGTGTGTAAACGATATACTTTGGCACTTAATGAATTAATCATCTGTTTTAAAACTATCATATGTCGTTGATGGATATATCCCATACAAAGTACAGTTGTACGCGACTTGGATAGCAAAACTACTTTTCGATTTTTCTGTTTTAATAAATCCGGCGGATATGTAGTTGTGATTACACACAGCGTACAGATATTTTCTAGAATATAAATACGTACATACATATTGAATGCGTCACGATGACTTAACTATTTTTTTTTTTTTTTAATTAATTACAGATGTAAGCAGCTGGTAAAAATAAACTAATATTTACCTCAAAAAAAATATATCCACACAACAGCTGATATATTATAGGACTAAAAAATCACAATCACAAACAGACACAATAGAAAAATAATAATGACACATGATCATGACTTGTCCTTCATGTATATGGAGTTCGCACCAATAATAATACAACATCATGTTCTATCGTGAAAATTTTTTAAAACATGTTTGATCGTGTTTTATTAACCGACCAACCGATGAAATAATATTATTACAATATGGCCACTTTATTTTAATCACTCAATAATGTTTTCTTAATAAATTTAAACGGTATATATATATATATATATATATATATATATATATATATATATATATATATAAATATATATATATATACCAAGAAAGTTCATTAAACCTGCTAACGTTAGTATTTTACTTTTTTCAAAATTATAATTTCACTTCACTTAATTTAAAAAAAAAAAAAAAATTAAAAATTTGCAAACTTAAATAAATTTTTGTTTAAAATCTTAAAACACATCCGCAGCAGATGATCACTGAAGATTGAATAAAAAATATAAAAAAAAATATATTTTTTTATTATTAAACAAGTATATCTTGTGTATGTACTGTTCGCTTGTTGGATGTACTCTCGAAAAGTATTTATAAAAAGAAAAAAAAAAAAATTAAAAAGAGATAAAATTATCTCGATTGTATATATTTCTCCACCCCAAAAATAAAAAAAAATAAAAAAATTTAAATTAATAGTTCCAGAGTTGCTTTTCATTCAACCGTTACTACCGTTATGACACTATTGCGTACAACTAAAATGTGCATCACTATAATATTTTTTTAGTTAGACTACTACAACTAAGTAGCAGGGTACATGTACTACCTCTCACATATTGTACAATGTGTGACTTGCGCAGTCCGTTTTGTTTTTTTTTCAAATTTACTTTTTTAACAGTATTAAGGACGAATCAAATCAACATCCTTCACAAATGGAATACATACATGTATAATACAATACAAAAGCGGGACTCATCTCATCTCTTTTATGCATCTATTTTTATTTTATTAAATCGACAGACGATTTGTTTTTATAACGTCTAGACGATCTACACATACATTTATAATAATATAACATTTTGCAGTCTTTTCTTATATATACACAAGTATATAATAATAAACAAGGACAAATAGACGCACACACATTTAAAAAATAAAATATTATAAAGGGCGACGAACTTAAGTACGAATATATGTTGATGTATATAATATATAAAATAGGGGAGGTTTTCTCTAGCAATTTGCCCGAAAAATAGGGTTAGGTATTTTGATATAAATAACGTCTGTCTGGACACTAGACACCCTAACAGACAGACAAAAAAAAAACAGCCAAAGAGGGAGATAGGGTTATGATATATGTATATGTACTATAAAACGTAATGCGTAATTTATCAATAATGTCTGGTATTATTTTTTAATACACGGTTCAATGACTGAATATAAAAAATTTGCGCGACACTAGCGCCACTCGATAAAAATTAAAGTTTATTGTCCTTTTGTGCTCAACGATAGTATGACGTAAGTGATGAATGCGTGTTAGTTATTTAAGATTTTTTTTTCGGGGTGGAATAACCTTGAGATGCATATATCAAATTATGATGATTAACTAACACACACACACACAAATCATAAATGAGTAACAATAAATTCCATAAACGAAATTCATTCGAGATAACGTCATTTTATTTTTGTATGACCTCATTCAATAACAGGAATCGCGCAAATTTCTACAAAATTCTTCTGTACGCTTATCACTCGGTTTTAATTATTATTACGCGTATAGTTGTTTTGTATTTTATATTTTTTTAATCATAATACAAACATCCGATTACAAAAAATTTCTAGAATTTCAATCGCTTAAATGATATCGTATCGTGACGTATGGATCGATAAAAATTTTCTCACAATTACAATTTAACTAAGGCTGTCGGTTAAATGGGGACACGCAAAAAATAGCGAAATTTCCAAGTGTTTGGGTGCGGTGGCTTCTAAGAAATATAAAAACAAAAACAACAAATTATACACACACTTATATATATATATATATATTATAAAAATACCGCGGTGCTAGTGAAACGTCTTCAAAAAATGTTTTTCCTTGAACTCTCTCTAGTTATAATATTTTTCGTCGCAACACACAACATTTATATATTTTACGTACGAATCTACATCTGTATATGTAATAATACATTAACGTAAAATTACGTGTGCACAACCACATCGAGACACCATACGGAATGATATCATGAATTAAAACAAATTTGCAAAATAGATTTTGCTAGAATATGGCGCTCTAATCACATGATCGGTGCCGAGCACACACTTAAACTAAAAAAAAAAAAATCAAAAACAAAATATTCGAATATATGATTTTTTTCCCACCCACTTTCGCCGCGTGTAAACAACCTTGGATTTATTGAAACGAAACGTACCAAAAATAAATGAGAGGACGATATTTAGTCTTGAGCAAGTACAACCCGCCATCTATTAGCCACACAGAATCATATGGCTAAAAATATCTCACCGTACACAATCATTTAAAAATGTATGTACATAGCGTAATTATTATTTAAATTATCTATCTCATTTTTGTTTTGGATTTTGTGGAGGATGGATGATTGGGAAAATACAAAAAAAAAAAATATGTGGAAAGACATAAGTAATTAGTATTCTGCGATATCCATATTAGGTGATCTAACGAAGCGAATAAAAACAAAATCACTAAGTCAATGAAGTGGTGGTCAACTTACCCAAGTTATAAACCCATAAAATTAATTTAGTAAGTTTTAATTTTTTATTTTTTGCAATGTTAAATAATGTTCCATGTTATTCAATTATTTGAACAGTAATCTCACACCTGATAAAATATCTACATTTTGTTTCACAGAAAATTAAAAATATTACATAATTATTTTTATTTTTTTATCCATAATCACCGAAATATATATATATATATATATATATATATATATATATATATATATATATATATATATATATATATATATATTTAAAAATCTACACTAGAAATATTATAATATATATATCATCATATTTAGCAAATATTATTATCACTAAAAAATATCACTAAAATTTTGTTTTATTTTATTTAATTTTATATTCAATCACATTAAAATTATTTTTTTCAATTATTATTATTTTTTTATATCACTAAGTGCACTAAATATTTTTTGTATTTTAATTTTTTTTTTTTATGTTATAAGACTTCACCAACCGACAGTTCACGTTTAAATGTTCTCATCGAATTGAATTTCAAATACAATACTTTCTTGTCGGTTGTGTGTGTTCTGTGCTAGTCGAATTATAAAAATGTAAGGACGTAATGTAAAAAAAGTTTCTATATTTATGTATATTGTATGTGTACGTACGTATATACATAAACATATGTAGACGCACTCACACAAACACAAACCTACACATTTGCACAATATCAGTAGACATTAGTATTTACAGACAAAAAAAAAGAGAGCAATAGCCGGACAAAATTTAACACATTTATAAAATTCGTATGAATTGTGTACAAATACATGCGCATCAAACGGTATTTGATTTTATGTTTATACATATGTACGTATAGAGAGAGATTGCAAAAAAACATTCACATAAACAAAAACATGGCAAAAAGTTTTTTTTTTTTTAATAATTTCAATCACCTCTCTTTCCGCGACACGACGGGACATGTCTCACACCAATTTATCATTATACATTTTTATATTATTGTTAGTACTTTTTTGATGGGAGTTGTTAGTTTTCATTTTTTTTTATTTAGACTAGTGATAAAAAGTGCAAAAAAAAAAAAACTAACCAAAAATATGTCTAACAGTCTGGAATAAATTATATCGTGAAAAGTTTTTTAATAGTTTTGGAAATATGGTCTTTAAAAATGGTGATTGAATATAGCTCGCCAAGGTGAAGGACCCATTATAGTCTAAACATTTTTTTTATTATTATTTATCAATTAGGTATTCACCTAATATAACCAATCAGGTTGCGCTTATAAGGTTCTGGGCCGTATTATGAAAAAAATGCGGAATCGTACTATAATGCGATATCGCATTTTGGTATTATAAAACAATAGCAATCAAATATCGAAATTAGTTAGAAGAAAATTGTAAAGGAATTTTTTAAATAAAATTATACTTTTATTCATCAATCTTAGGTAAGATTAGGTGTCTCTCCAAAAAAAGGGCGAAGCATAGATACAAATGGTTCTAGCCTTACCACAAGTTTCCAAAAACTTGAGCCTGTTTCGTGCCAGACTAGGACATGTGCATAACAAATGAAGTATTGTTTTCCCCTCTTCTTCGACCTTGCAGCTACGAGAGTAATCATGAAAGAAAACACGAAGTCTACTGACATGCTTACCGATAAGACAGTGTCGAGTAATGAATGACACGGCACAAAATGCCGTTGCATATATATTAATAGGTTAGACATTTTTAAGTCCAAAATAGGCCAAATCTGTCTAGTAATTACACATGAGAAACAATTTGCCTATTGTTCGTAATTCTATAAGCTTCTTCTTTAAGGAGCAGTCTGAACAGAACTGTTCAGCCATCTCGTTAAGGGATGAAAGACAGCTCTGGGCTACTTTCGACTTGATAAAGCATGATTGTAGAACTTTAATTGCAGCCTGACTGTCTGTAATAATGCTAATATCTCTTACAGATAATACATGATATTACCTGAAAAATACTGCAATGATCAGGAGGCAGAAAAAGAGATTTACATTTACTGCTTCGCAGAAAACCCTACCACCGAACTTTCCATCAATTTTCGAGCCATCTGTAAAGAAGTTAATAAACCCTGACTTTAAAACTGTTCCAGTCGCCCAGTCCTCTCTAGAAAGAATATCAGTTAGGAATTTATCTTCGAGAGATGATATCGAGATGGTATATTCAATAGAATTGGGGATTTCTTTATTCGTTAGAATAGAAGAGTAGCCCATAATGTTACAGACCACAAAGAAATTGATTGAAGCCTTATAGCTGTACTTGCAGCCACTTGATTGGCGAAGATATCCAGAAGGATGAAATGAAAGAGAATCTCCAGTGCTTGAGTAGGAGTGCTCCTAAGTGCATCACTAATACAACAAAGCAGCAGTTCTTTGCACTTTCATCAACGATTTTTGGTCTAACTACAGAGGTGTAAAGCCAATGTACGATTTGTGACTTAAGTCCCCATTCTATTCCAATGGTCTTTTTACAGGAGTTGGGTGCTATCGTACCTTTCTTTACTCTTTCCAGAATATTTGACTTCCAGCTTAGTTTGCTGTCCAAAATAATACCCAAGAATTTCACTTTGCGATATTCAAAACAACTTCAATAAGAGTGGGAGGGTCAAGACCTTATACTTTCTGGAAAAAAGAATCAGTTCAGTCTTAAATGGGTTAACCCAACTAATGGTCCATCTTGTTAGGATGCCGAGCATTCTGCATAATATATCTGAGGGTCTAAGGATAGTTACCGAAAGCGCCAATATCCACATCATCCGTGTATGTAACCATTTTAAAGCCAGCCCCTTCCAGTTTTAGTAACGGGTCATTTATGACCAAATTCCAAAGAAGGGGGGATAATACATCACCTCCATCACGGATGGATGATACGCCTATTTAAATTTGAAAGGGCCTGTGTGATCGCCTCTGGTTTGACATTATTAAAGGTCTCCATATATATGGTCACCAAAAAGAATTCCTTATATTCAAGACGTCTAGAATTGAGTAACGTCTCTAGAATTGCGATGAGTGAGTTTTCCCGCCTTAGGGAAAATTTATGTTACTTATCTTTAACTTTATTTTTAATAAAAATTACTTTTAGTTTAGTCCATTTTTTTAAAAATATGACTTGGCTTGATTACTTTTGAAAATCACCTCAAGCCAGGAAACAGTTAAGTCAGTGGTTTTTTGGAAATCGGCAGGAATAACGCCATCCGGACCTGCAGATTTGAAAGGCTTGAAACTGTTTATTGTCAACAAAATATTTCTCCTGTTGACAATTTTCTCTGCGAGGCCAGTAGTCCTATTAGACTCTGGAAAAATAGGAGAAGAATCGGAACTCCGAAAATGAGTTTCCAGAAGCTCCAAGGTTCCTTACCCGTTGGTGTCCATAGGCCCTCTGGTCGTTGAAGATAACTTGGAATGGCCGGACAAGTGGATAATATCTTACGTAGCCTAACTGCTTCAGAGGACTCCTGTATATTATCACAGTCTCCAGAAATTGATTTAGCACTTCATAGTTCATATTTATACTCTTTAAAGACTTCCTTATGAGTCCCAGTCCATGTCAGTTTTTATTCTTTTCGCGATTTTGAAGAGTCAGTCGCTTACATTTTAAACGTGTTAATCCTGTTTTGTTTTCTAAAACTATTAGTGTGTAGTAAATATAAAACCAGCCTGTCGTACACTTTCATGCCAAACTTTGTCAAAAGCTTCCACAACGTCTAAAAATATCGTGAAGCAACATTTTTTCTCCTCAAGTGTTTTCTCAATTACATTGATTATTCTGTGTACTTGTTGTATTGTTAAGTGTCGGCTACAAAACCTGAAATAATGATTTGGGATTAAGTAATTCTTTTTAATTCAACCTTTCAATCAGTAGTTTCTTAAACTGTTCAGACATAACTGGCCACAGCAAAATGGGTCTATGAGACGAAGTTTTGTGTAATGGTTTTCTAGGTTTTTGTATCATAATTACTTCTGTAATTTGCCATAGGCTTAGTACAAATTAGATGGGTGAGCTTAACGAGGTTTCCTAGATACTTATTTTAAAATATCTGCAGTGATAAGATCATAACCTGGAGTTTTTTTCGAATTCATATTGAATTTTATTTCATGCATGACTTCTTTTGGCGAAGAGGATCTTTTGTTTCCTACTATATTCTTATCGCTTTTCTTTTTTCTGACAAAAGTTTTCTAATCTCCTCAGGGTAGTTTCCTTTTATTTTATTTATAACTTTTGGAGTACTTTCTAAGGTGATTGCTGTTTAAAAATCTTTTTTTTATTTTAACCTCGTTTCTTAATGGAATACTTACGTTAATTGTTTCCTCTAAGGACTGCCTAGTGTTGCAAGCTATTGTGTTTATTCATTAGACTTGAATTTCTTTCTTTTTAAATAATTTGTTTACAATATCAAAAGTATTAGAGAATGGTTGCTGGCCTTCCAACCTTTCTTTTTCCTTGTGGGTTCCAGTCTAATGACATCCTCGTTATATCACTTGATGCTTTTCTTAGTGTGTGGCCAATCTATCTGCATTTTCGTAGCTTTATTTCGGTCTCAATGTCTGACTGACATGTTTTTCTGTGCAGATTGATGTTACTAATCGTGTTAGGCCAGAAGCACTTAAGTATTCGTCGAAGGCATTTGTTTACGAACACCAGTATTTTCTGTATGATTTTTCCTGTATGCTTCTATGTCTCACACCCAAACAGTAGAACCGATTTCACATTTGACTTGAACATTCGTATCTTGGTCTTCCGCGACAGAACAGAAGTATTCCAGACTTTGTGTAGCACGTTGAATGTATGTCTGGCTTTATTTATACGTTTGTGTATGTCTTCTTCTGTTCCACCTGCTTTCGTTAATGTGCAACCAAGGTATACGAATTCATTTACATCTTCAATTTGTATATTGTTGATGTGTATCGGTGTGGTTATATTTGTGTTGAGTCTCATCGTCTTGGTTTTCTTGATATTAATTTTGAGACCAACTTCGTTAGCTAGATCTGATAGCTGTTTCACTTGCTGCTGAATGTCGGAGTGTTTGTGTGCGAGCAACCATATGTCGTCTGCATAGCCCAAATCATTGAGTTTACCAGTTAACTCCCATTGAATGCCATTAGCGGACTTGTTATCTAGTTTCTGCATTACACTGTCTAATACGATTAGGAACAGCATTGATGGGAGTACGCAACCTTGCCTTACTCCTCGAGTATTGTAGTATGTTTCACTTTGTTTGCATTTGTATTTAATTCAGTTCCCAGCATCCCGATAGATTTCTTGTAGGAGTTCAATTAATTTCTTTGGGATGCCCATTTTACAAAGTGTCGGCCATATTGCGTTCCTGTTTATCGTATCGAATGCGCGTTCGAAATCGACGAAGAGAATATACAATGGTGAATTATATTTATTGGATTGCTCAGTGATGATACGGATTGTGATGATGTGAACAGTGTAACTTCTTCCTGGTCTAAATCCAGCTTGTTCGTTTCTTAATATTGCATTAATCGTAGGTGAGATTCTGTCAAAGATGAACATTGCGAGTATCTTTATTGTTGTATTGAGGAGGGAGATACCTTGCCAGTTCCTACATTCTCTTAGGTCACCTTTCTTGGGTATCGTAATTATCAAGCCTTCTTTCCATTTCAGTGGAATTCTCCCAGAATTCCAGAATTCTTGGATTATTGGTGTTAATATGCTTGCAGTTGTAGATGAATCTACTTTGAATATTTCGGCGGTTATATTGTCTGTTTCAGCAGCCTTATTGCTCTTCAGTCTACTAATGACATCTTTAACTTCCCGTTCCGTTGGTAGATGGGTGTTGCTAGTTTTGTTATTGATGTCAATTGATGACTGGATATTTTCGAGGTCGGCGACGACGTCTTCTTCGAAATATTCCTTCCATCTCTTTAACTGCGCTTCATCCGTTGTTAGTACTTGACCATTAGCGTCCCTTATAGGTGGTATGTTTGTAATTTTGCCAGTGACCTTACTTACACACTTGTGTAGTGCTCGCATATTTTGAATTGCTGCTGCCTCGGATTGCTAAAGAACAGCTTTGAGAATGCTTTCTGTATATTTTCTTCGATCATTCCTTGCCATCTTTTTTACTTGGCTCGCTGTTTCCTCGTATCTACGTTTTACCTCTTCCGTGTTATGTTGGCACATTTGCAATTTAAATTGGCGGCGTTCCTCAACTTTCTGCCATGTATCATCTCTGATCCAAGGTTTCCGATTGTATTATCCGTAGCAGAGTACGTCCGTGGCAGTCTTGATATAGGCTTCTTCTGTTTGGTTCCATCTTTCTTCTATACGGGTGGCTTCAGACTGGAGATTGAGTTGGAGCGTTTCGTTGAAAGTGATTCTTGTTTCAGTGTCTCTCAATCTATTTGTGTTAAATTTCTTCCTATTTGTCTTCGAATGTTTCACAGCTGCTGGTTTGATTTTAAATTGCGCTATTACCAGTTGATGATCGCTGTGTACATCTGAACCCCTCATTGTTCCTACATCTTGTAGTGATGTGAAGAATTTCTTATTGATCATTACGTGATCTATCTGATTTTTAGTTCTGCCATCATAAAAAAGGATATACCCAGTCAGTTTTTGCATTTCTTTAGATTACCTTTCTTAGTAATTGACATGCCTTTTTTCCATTTGTGAAGAATTTTTTTACTTCTTGTAATAATGATGTTAATGCGCTTGCATTTGTAGATGTATTTTAAATACTTCGGCGGTGATGTCGTCTGTTCAAGCACTTTACTTATCTATGACACCTTTGACTTTTTCGTTATTGGTACCAATTGATAACCAGAGACTTTCGCTGTTTTCGTTCATCAATTGTTAAGACTTAACCAAAATCCCTTTTCTATTATATATTTAGTATGCTGCGATGTATGACATTACATGCCTATCTGATTTTTAGATCTGCCATTCGGTAATGTTCATGTATGTATATTTGTGTATATTTTTGTGAGGAAACCTACTGCCCCCCATTTATCCTTTGTGATTTCACTCGAGTACAATGCAGTTTTACCCATATGATGGTTATTACGTCAGTGTTGTCTATTTTTGCATTGAAATCACTTTGTATTATTTTTAACGTCGTGGACTAGCCTTGATGTTTCTGTTGAATTTCTGATGATCGAATTCCCATTATGATTATTGTATATCACCTACTTTTGATACGCTTACAATATCACTCGCACTAATAATTTTTACAGTGCTTTGATAAGTGCTGGTTCAATATCTTTAGTGTTGTTAATTTTATTAATTAGACTTGCCATTACGTCCGTCCATTCTAAAAAAAAAAAAAAAAAAAAAAAAAACAAAAAAAAAATTATTAACCTCGTATTATTTAGTGAGTCCCACACACTTCTACACCAAAATTAAATTAAAGTATAGTAAAAAAAATTAAAAGTAATTAGAGTTTATGAATGCGAATGTGTGTATTTAACTCCCGTATACAGATTTATTGAAAAAACCACACACAAACAAGTACACACACCAGTAAAAAAAAAATTAATTCATAATTTTACTTTTGTTAAATTTCTAATACATCGATAAATTCGTAAACTAATCACCAACACTTTGATATACGATTTTTATCTTTCCGTCGTCGTCGTCGTTTTACATATAATGATTAATTTAATGATCTGATCATGAGGTTGTGTTGCTGCTGCGAATGATGATGACGATAATAGTGATGTTGAAACAATCTGTTTCTGTATGCACTGTATTTAAGTATAATTCGCGTTTACTTTCAAGAAATTGTATTGCAATAAATAAATTGCGGATTTTTTTTTTTTTGTAATTTGTTGACTTTTTATTTTTTGCACAAAAAAATTTAACAAAATTTATTTTTAGAATAAATTTTAACGCCATTTTTAATTTGATTTCGTCTTTCAGTTGTTTTAAAATAGATTTTTGTCAATTAATTTTATTTTTTCGAGTTTCTTTGATTAAAAAAAAAAGTAACAACAACAAACTGTAGAAAACACACAAAAAAAAAGAAAATAAAACAAGAAAACGAGTGGAATAAATGAATGAATTTTTGCTGCTGCTACTGTGGTATGGTTTGATGGTGTAATATCGCGCATTGTTGCTGTGCACTTGTTAAGTACGTATGTATATACATATATAGATGGAAATTACGTGTAATTGATAAATTTTCTCTTTATTTTCTCTTCTGCGTTAAATTTGATTAATTATTCTGCTATTAGATTGATAAATGGAGCATATTAATTTGATTATGAACGTGATCGTATCGAGAAATGAATCTCAAGAAATAGTTCAAGAAACAGTTGCTGGGAGTTCCCAGCAATGGTACAGTTGCATATTACTATGGTATAGTTTTACTTTCGCTTAACTATAACGAGCTTTTATAAAAATTAGACAAACCGTACCGAACATGTGCGAAGTAATCGACAGTAGCACAACTAGCAAACCGAGAAATTGGCGCAGGATCAATGTAAGATCTAATTTAGGATTAATTCATCTGGGACCTGTTGCATTTTATAATTATCCAATTGCCAACTAGACTCAAATGATAGACCGGGTCTGATTCTTACCGTCTATTTCTTGCATAACTGTGTGTTTTCTCTTTGCGTTTCACTGACAATGTTAATTGACAGGTCACTTGATATTGCAGAAAATTGATGTTTACTCTGGTATGTAACTGTGGTTTCGGTCATATTTGTGTGATGCATACAATTTGTCATAGTTGGTGACTTTATTTCTGATCATTTGTTGGTAATTTCTGGCGTTCCTTAACGATGTGATCCAGGACCACTCCTTTCCTTACGACCAAGGTTCATACTTTGTTTTGCTTTTTAAATTTTCAAGTTTTTCAATTTTTCTATAACAGCTATAACGAGATCCTGAGTGAATTATGGCCAGTGTTTTAATAAGCAATATAAAGCATTTTACTCATGGTTTGCCACATTCTGTCACATACCACAGAATAACTGATAATTGATCAGTGTGAGCAATATTTGGACTTGAGTCGAAGATGGTATTTCAGATATACACTGTGTTGCATAACTATATCACCACTGAAACTATTTTACTCAGCTTTATAAATTATAAAAGTTTTAATAGTGATAAGTTTTTCCGAAATCGTCGCACAAAAATAATGCCACGTAAGGAAAGTATTTATCGGACGTGGAAGAAAGCAAAATTCTATTCATATCTAAAGAAATTTTTCGTTTCTTGTCAAAATTATATCGCAATCCTATTACCACTGGTAATTCTTTAGATCGGAGGACCAAAAAATCAACATGAAACTAAAGTTCACTCGACACTCAAGGGTTGGTTAGAGCTGCGAGTGTTTAAGCATAATTCTGATGGTAGGAAAGGCTTACTGTTTTGCGGGAATTCTTCCTTTACTTTTCCATCCACTAAAATTATAAGCATGGAATACATTGGCTTTTTTAAAAATTATATGTTACCTTTTTTGTACATACATCAAGAAGAAAGCTGGATTTTCCAGCAAGATAAGGCTGCAGGACTTACGAGCCGAAGTAAAAAATCTACAGTATATCGCATACTAAGGGCCCTATTTGGGAATTCGATTCGATCACGAGAGCACGAGAGTATATACAATACGAATATAATACTCTCGTAATCGAATTGAATTCCCAAATAGGGCCCCAGTATTAAATTGGCCAATTAAAAATATTTGGGGCGTATTGGTTCAAAAAATGTACCAAGTCAATTTGAGCCTATAAATGACCTAAAATAAAACATTCAACATGCCTGGAAGGAAGCATGCCCGAAATTACCAATTTGTTGAATATAGCAGAAAGCAAGGGTGGCCCAACGGCATATTATTATTTTTTTGGGTCTAGGATAAAAATGTTTAACTAAGATTTCGAAAGTTGACAACGCTATCTCTGAAGATTCCATTTAGCGCATGATCGTTGATGTTTCCGACGCAGCTTCTCACAAATTGGTGCATTTTTATCGAAGAAATTTGCTGGTTTCTTTTGTAGCGTTTATACATATCCCATTTGGATGTTAATCACTTTTCAACGTTCCGGGTTAAATACTTTTCCCGCAATTTCTGATTATTTGCAAAAAAGGCACTGATTACGTTACTATTCTTAATAAGGATATCACTTTGTGATAGGAAGACTTTTTTGTCGAGTTGTAATCGTAATTTTTTCATCGTCTAGCACATCTAACCAAATTATATTTTTATTTGATTACGCTTTGCTTCTATATGCTTTTTCCATCTTAAACTTATTTCCAGATGTAAGCCTAAATATTTGACATTTGATTGCTGCGGAATAGTTAGGCTATTCAATTCTACTGGTAGACAAGTGCGTTTGATTATTGTGAATTTAACATGAGTGTTGACTTATTTTCTTTGATTTTTTTCGCCAAGTCATTAACCAGTTCTTAATTTTATTCAATTTTAATGCAATTGCTTTAAATCAGTTTGGGGTTTTTTGTGAGACGCCAAGATGGGTATTAGGGTGGAGCGAAATATTTTTTTTTTGAATTTCGAATTGGGCATGGTTGGGAAATATGCTATGTTTATACACAATTTAAGCAGTATAATTTTTTTTGGAAAATTCTAAATTCTTGTACTGCCACAAGAGCCTTGAAAATTGGAAATTTTTCGAATTTTTCGTCTAAACTCAATGTTTGTTAGATCGCAGTTAAACACTTTTTTAACTTATATTTCAATTTTTATTTGTTCATAACACTGATAATAAACGGTTATTGGTTAATTCAAAAAAATTTGTTTAAAAAAACAAATACAAAACAAAAAATCAATGACACGAAAAAATCAAAATATAACAAAATAAAAAAATTACTGTGTTCGATATTGGCTTTTAGTATTGAAAACAGGCATAATTTTTCGTGATTCCAGGCGGGTTTTTATTAAGCCATCTCGTCTTAAGGATCCACAGACAGTTGCTGAGGCTTCAGTTACAATTTTAACACACCTTTCAGTTGCTTGAGTATGACAAGGAAAATGCATTAATGCTGGAAGTATGATATTGTCGATTATTGTTTGGTCGGCAATGGCTTCTAAAATAGAATCGGTATTTATAAATTTGGTGAGTGGTGGCTCCGTTATGTTTTCCCAATCTATTAAATTTATATAATCATCCACATTAAAGTTAAAAATTGGCACTTTAAAGGTACGAATATGATTTATATTTATATTTTCTGCCATTTGTCGACATTTTAATATCCTTCTTAGTGCCAACTCTCTCACAAATTTTCGGTTATCGGCTAACATTGCCAATAATATGTTTTCATGATGACCAAAAAAACCATTCCGTTGTATTACAGGATCAATAATATCCTTTAAATTATTAGGTAAATAACGTGAAAGCAGTATGGTTTGGTGCAAATGTTTAGCTCCATAAATGCATGATGGTTTGATTTTAATGTGAAACCACATAGGTGCATAAACTTTAATTATAAATTTTGTTAAAGTTAACAAATCAACAGATGGATTTTCGTTGGAAATATAAAGCCTTAATATTCGGTTTGCCATTGTGAGCCATCTAGAATGAACCATTTTCCCAGGATTTCTCTTCGAAAGTTTATTATTACAAAACCCTGAATCAATTGATTCACACATTTCCAATAAATAAAACTGGTCCGTGCTCAAATCCTCCTGATCTGTCACTTGTGGTAATATACAGCTGATGGAATTAAATTTGGCAACAGGTAATTGTTCACACTTATTTAGTGATTTCCCTATAATACCATTAAAGCTTTGTGGTCCGGTTGTTTTTCCGTCGATAAACTCAAAAAGATGCCGTAACGAGAGCTCGTTTGCATGAAGTTGACAAACAAACCACTGTAAAGATCGCTTTAGGTGTATTTCAATATTTCGAATCACACCTCCTTTGTGACCTGTATTTACAGCAGTGCCATCACAACCAATAGCAACAAGTTTGTCAAGATTTACGTTTTTTTCGCAAAGTAAATTAATAATTCCATTACTTATTGCTTGCGATTTTCCTACTTTTAATGACATATGCCCGATGTATTCGCAGTTTGGTTCTTTAACTAAACTGACGTGTTCTTCGATTATAACTTTTCTTCGGTTTTCCTCTAAAGTCAGAGTTTTGTCTTTTCGCCCATCAAAATATATGCCAAATTGATCTGAAATAGTTATCGATTTATTAGCAAGGGCAACCCTCCTTTTCATTCGTAATCTGCGAATTTTACTTCTGTCTACAACATTAGACACATTATTTTGTGAGATTACACCAATATCCTGTAACAAAGCTGAAACTATTGCAGCTCCTGCTCGATCCGATATAGAGTATCTGTCTAATGTTCTGGCAACAGTGGAAAGATCTTTCGTAACATTGGGTGTCATATATTGGCTAGTGGGGGTGGTGGATGAAATACATTTGACCGATAATCTGGAACATGAAGAAGTAGCTTGTGTTGATCTATTGTGATTGTCCTCAAACTTATCATGACGTCGCTTTCTAGCTAAAAGACTAGTATTTTTTTTTGTAGTATCACGATCTAAGCTTCCAATTGCCATTTTTCGGTCAGTACGTTGATCTAATAGAAAATCTCGTTCCTTGATAGGAATTTTACGGTGCTTTTCACACAAACAATTATTAAATGAGATACATCTGCAAGTCGCTATGTCAAAAAGAATTTGCGCATTCTGTCTGAATTGGGAAAGTTGTAAGTGGTAACTTTCAACGTCTTTTCTAGCATTAAATGGCTTTAGTAAACTTCGGTATTTATCATAATACAAACGTATTCGTCTTGAAATGCTCCTGTGATCTATAATAGGAATTGATGCTCTTTTCCAGACCTCTTCCAACTTCAAGGAAACTTCTTCACAGGTTTCGGCAACTAAGTCTTTATACTGTGCTTTTTTTGAATGGTGCACCAACAAAAAATATCGTAATACATCTTCATAAGTTGGCAAAATGTTTAATGGTAAATCACAACTGGTACCGAATATTGGGCAATTATTTCCACTTCTTAACAATGCCTTTGCCATATTTTTAAAGATGCCTTAATTTGTTATTGTTTCACACAAACACACACATACACACTTACAAACTATTACTGTAAACGTTTAGTACACAACAATTAGCTCTTTTAATTAAATAACGCTTATTTGTTATAATTTCACTGCAGCACACAAATAATTTTTTTTTTACTTTAATTTTCTGTTAATTTACTGTTTTAAACAACAAAATTGCTCTCTATTTTATTTTCTCGGGAATTGTTTTACTTGATTTGGTGTGTTTCTTGCTTTTTATAGTTAAAATTTTTAAATGAATTAGAAAAACATTATTTTCTACTTATTTTCAAAATTAAAAGTTGTTGTGGCAGTACTAAACATTAATATTTTTGGGAAATATTTTATATTCGAACTAGCTATATAGCAGAGCATCTTTACCGCGTATGCCCATTTTGATAATTTGAAGGAAAAAAAATCCCATATAAGGCCGCTCCACCCTAATGGGTATATCTTGCTGAATACATCAAGTAAAAAATTGGACTTAATACGGTTCCTTGCGGAACACCGGCTCTAATATCCTTTAAACCAATAGCTGCTCCATTTTGTTCGACTGATTATTGGCTTTGAAGAAGATAGTTTTCAAGAACTACATGGAACTGATTCAGAATAAAATCTTTAAATTTCCTTATAAATCCTCTATGCCAAACTTTGTCGAAGACTTGTCCCATATCCAAGAAGACAGTATTCAATATTCTTTTTCCTCTTAGCGGTGTTTGACAGCCTTGACAATCCAATGAGCTTGCACTATTGTACCATGCTGATTTCAAAATCCAAATTGATGATCTGGTATAATATTTCATTTTTCAAATTGTTTTTTCGATAACTGCAGTAATGTGTTCATATTTTAGATCTATGGTTCCCTCGATCAATGACATAAATTTTGCTTCATATCTGTGCGTTTTTTTAAAACAGTTGAAGATATCTTATAATTTATTTTAATTAATTTTTTTTTACAGAACTTGTGTCATTTTACTGAGTATTGTGAAATTTTTTTTAAAATTTTAGGTGATCATAACTTGTAGTTAAAAAAAAACTCGAATTGGTTGATTACAGTGTACAACCAACGATTAACCAGAAACTACGAGAATACCGGGCACCACCGTAAATCCGTGTTACAATTCTAAAATTGTTCAGGCAAATCAGAATCCCTTCAGATGCAGGAACATGTTCGAACGGACCACTTTTACCAGAACATCCGCTCAAGGCGAAAACTACAAAATTTTAGGGGAATTCATTCCCATCTCCGCAAGATCGACCAACAAAAAAAGATTTCTGAAATGTAAGTATTAATTACGCGTTTTATGGCAATTTATACATTTTTTGTAAATTTTGTGGGCTAACCACTGTCGATTTTATTTTGCCAAAAACATATTTCCCAAAATGTAAGTATAATTTATACAAGTATTTATACTGAGGCCGAGAACTTTTGATTAAGATACCAGACATCACAAGCGGACCACTATTACGCGGTTTAAGGACAATTCATACATTTCTTGTAATATTACTCAGTGTCTAACTTAGAACGCATATGTTACGCCAATTAAATTTTCAAAATTGAATATTTATGTAAAATCTGCATTGTTCTCAAATAGTAAAAGCACCCCAAAAGCCTTACTCTCACATTTACCATTTATCATTTACCCGAAAACCTACATTTTTAAATAATTTTGCATCTCACATGCATCTACCAGTTAATGAATAAAGTAAAAAAAAATTATAAAAAACGAAAAATATTAAATTAAAATTTACCGTACCATTTAGCCGTAATGAATAGAGAGTATACGCAGACAACACCAACAAAAAAAAATATGAACATGTGGCACGCGATCAAAACAAAACATAAAACAACAACAGTCAACAGCAGCAATACAGTATTGCGAGGAACATATATTAGTCGGAGCAGCATAATCTCTATGGTTCACATTACCAAAATGAAAAAAAAAAATGATTTACCGAAGTCAATAAACAAACCTAAATGATTATCATCGTGACTACGTTGATCGGAGCAGGTATAGTACATGTATTTTGTTCTATTATTACATTTTATAATTTTATTATACAATGATGATGGCGATCATCATCTTTATTGTATTTTCGTACACTCTTGTGAATAGTTTTCCGGACAAGGTAAATTTAAAGGCAATTTATCGGATATCGCTAATATTATATTATTTATTATTATATTATTATTATATTATTATATTATTATATTATTATATTATTATATTATTATATTATTATATTATTATATTATTATATTATTATATTATTATATTATTATATTATTATATTATTATATTATTATATTATTATATTATTATATTATTATATTATTATATTATTATATTATTATATTATTATATTATTATATTATTATATTATTATATTATTATATTATTATATTATTATATTATTATATTATTATATTATTATATTATTATATTATTATATTATTATATTATTATATTATTATATTATTATATTATTATATTATTATATTATTATATTATTATATTATTATATTATTATATTATTATATTATTATATTATTATATTATTATATTATTAAATTATTATATTATTATATTATTATATTATTATATTATTATATTATTATATTATTATATTATTATATTATTATATTATTATATTATTATATTATTATATTATTATATTATTATATTATTATATTATTATATTATTATATTATTATATTATTATATTATTATATTATTATATTATTATATTATTATATTATTATATTATTATATTATTATATTATTATATTATTATATTATTATATTATTATATTATTATATTATTATATTATTATATTATTATATTATTATATTATTATATTATTATATTATTATATTATTATATTATTATATTATTATATTATTATATTATTATATTATTATATTATTATATTATTATATTATTATATTATTATATTATTATATTATTATATTATTATATTATTATATTATTATATTATTATATTATTATATTATTATATTATTATATTATTATATTATTATATTATTATATTATTATATTATTATATTATTATATTATTATATTATTATATTATTATATTATTATATTATTATATTATTATATTATTATATTATTATATTATTATATTATTATATTATTATATTATTATATTATTATATTATTATATTATTATATTATTAGGTTAACAAAGTGTATTAATTTAACTGCCGTAAATTAAGATGACAATTAGTCAAAAACCAAAACAAAACGTTAAGTCTACTGTTCTTATTTTAAACCGGATGGAGGAAGGTATAAAACCACTATGATAAACAATTGTAACCGAGGCAATGGGTTGATCATACAACTTTTAGAAATCGATCGACGAAGGTGCAATACTGGTGATTCGTTAAATTACAATTTATTTTATTTATCGTTGTTAAATTACAATTTATTTTGCAGAATTTACTGCGTCAGGAAAATTATTTTCATGAGTGTATATCATATATGATGATCATAAAGATTTTTAATATTTTTTAAGTTAAAAAAAATGAGCAAACATGATTATGATCGTGATCATAAAACATTTTTAAAAAGTTTTTATTTTATTTTTAACCGATCATTGAACTGTTTTCTTTTTGGTACTCGTACGTTTAAACAATTTTTATTCCGTTGTCTTATTCTATATTATATATATGTATACCGATATATTTTGCATCTGTCCATTCACTTAATGCAAATTATTAAAAAAAATATTATGATCATTTTACGTAAAGGATTTGCAAATGTGAACGAAAAATGGGAAATTTAAAAAAATAATTAAATCTTTGGGCAACTGTAAATGATAAAAAGAGTGAGGCATTTAAATTGAATAAAATAAAAATGGAACCACTTTTTTCAAAGTAGGATGCCTCGATTAAAATGACTGCCTCGGTTGGGTTGGTACGATATCAAATCAAACTCTATTAGGACAATCAACATTGTCAAAATAAATGATTATATTATTATTTAATTTAGTGCATACAATCAAGATCGATATGCTAGGTTCTAATGGTTCAAGGATTGATTGATTTGGAGTGTACGGCCAAGCATTAAAGAGGATACCCAAAAAGAGCCGAGTGCGCCCAGCACTACATCTACTTTTACATATACTTGGGAGGATAAGACAGGCCAATTATAAATATGGTATATAACAAGACAATACTGTACTAAATATGAGCAGCATCTATATGAGCAGTGCTACAACAATTCACAACAATTCATCTGTAATCTGCGCTGTCTCTCTGGAAAAAAATGGATTAATGATACTAATTTCTCCATAAAATGTATAGTTTCAAATATAATAATATAATAATATAATATAATAATATAATAATATAATAATATAATAATATAATAATATAATAATATAATAATATAATAATATAATAATATAATAATATAATAATATAATAATATAATAATATAATAATATAATAATATAATAATATAATAATATAATAATATAATAATATAATAATATAATAATATAATAATATAATAATATAATAATATAATAATATAATAATATAATAATATAATAATATAATAATATAATAATATAATAATATAATAATATAATAATATAATAATATAATAATATAATAATATAATAATATAATAATATAATAATATAATAATATAATAATATAATAATATAATAATATAATAATATAATAATAAAATAACAATTTGCTTTTTTAATTGTTGGAGATCTCAATATTTTGCTTCTACCTAAAAATGGGTTATGTTCTCCCTTGTGCATTTTTTGTTACTGCAGCCATGTTTGCCACAGCAGAAGCAGAGCTTGTAGTATTATCGGTCTCACCTACCAAGTGCACCACTGCTGAAACTTTGCGGTCCTTAACATCCCGTGTATAATTTTCAAATATTAAATATCATCTGTGATCCATAGTGCTACCAGATTAAAACTGTAGCCTTCAATTGAACTGCCCAATTTTTTTATATACACTTTGAGGCTAAAATCCGATTCACCGCTCAGATAATTATTCAATTAGTAATGTATTACGTATACAATAATCGCGCGAGCCTATACGGAATTAATGACTTAAAATAAAAAGTAATCGCGACGCGCACACGCAAGCAAACTACAATCATCAATTTGAATGTAAACGTTTTTCTTTTTATGTTCGCGGATAATTTAATTTTTTTTTTTGTTTTATTCGCGAATAAAAAAAATTGATTATTGTTATTATACGCGAATTTATTTGCTATAAATAATCCAATTCTTTTATTATTTATATAATATATTTATATATATATATATATATATATATATATATATATATATATATATATATATATATATATATATATATATATATATATATATATATATATATATATATATATATATATATATATATATATATATATATATATAACAATAAAAAATTTTGCAAAGAATTTCTAAAAATAGAATTTTGTGAAAGGCTAGAGTAACACAATAATATATTTCTCATCATAGAAATGTTGGTTGCGCGTAGCACACAAAAAAAACTACTCAACACGGAGTGTCTTCCTATATGTATATTCATATATGTATAAGTAATATCTGTGTGTACTCGTGTACAATTGTATACAAAAACAAAAAACGGAATGTGTACTGATATCATGTATATGCATATACTTATTATGTATACAGCAATACCTTGTACAACGCTCTAAGTATACGTTCCTGGAAAATGAGAGGGAAACTTTTTCTCATTCTTATCCGCCATGGCCCTACTCTCATATATTTCGACATGACAACGATTTCGAACAACATCTTGTAAAAATTCAGCTTACTGAAATTTACAAAGTTTTTAGACTTTAGTATAGTAAGCCTAGAGTATACATTTTTAGGACCCGTTATTAATACTACACTCTAGTTACACCATCAAATACATTGTAGGTGGGACGTTTTCACTCCTAATCAGCACTAACTGCCCAATATCCTAGTTGACTTTCGGTACTGTACACTTAGATCTTAGTTGTAACTTTGTTAAGTAATCCTTAAAAGAAATTTTCTGAAATCCCTGGATCATTTTTAAAAGTAAATTCCAACTTTGGATTACTATGGCGTTGGATTCGTCTGACTCTGGATATAAAATTAGTAGTCTCCCAAATAAAAAGTCGCCTGATTTTAGGGCATCGTAATCGTCCAAATCGCTTGATAGCGATCAAAGTTTAGAACAAGCAATAATGCAGTCACATAATGTTTTGTCAAAGGGTGCGAATTTATCTTTCGTTAAAGTGAAAAACCTCGATACAACACCTTGTATCGTTAGTTCAAGCAGGTTCTGGTATATGCAGATGATATCTGTGTAATTGGATTAAATGGCAATGATGTCAGATAACTAATGGATCCACTTGTACGATTCTCAGCTTCCGTTGGTCTCAAAACATCAATAAGTACAAAACAAAATAAATGATCACTGGTTTTAGAGACAAAGACGAATTGGATTTTAGTAGTAGTGACCACACATTGGAAGGAGTGACAAGTTTTCGGGTCAGTTGTCACTCATGTTAATTGTGTGAGAGGGGATATTAAAACGCATCTTGTCGCTGGAAACCGTGCTTTGTATTCCTTACGCCCGCTGGTAAAACCAAAATACCTTGCAAATGCCGACAAAGCTGAAGTTGTACAAGGTGTTGATCAAACACGTTGTCACGTTTGGGTGTGAGAAGTAGACCCTAACGGATGAGTATAAGATGATTTATGACATTCGAGGCAAAAATTATTCGCATGAATATGGCCACAAACGCAACGTTGACGACACTAACCGAGTTTTATGCAACCACGAGATCAGAAATGTAATGAAAATTCCTGATCTCGTTCATTAAATTAAAGGACAGCGAGTACGACGGCTCATTCACGATCTCTGAGAGGAAAGCCTCCATTTGGCAGTCGCTGTCGTCGACGATGGTTCCTCGAGGTAAAGACTTGACTTTTTATTGTCTAGCGCCATATGTACTGAATCGGTACGGGCCAGTCATGACCTATAAAATTCGACAATGATCTTTTCAAGCTTCGGTTTGGTTTAAATCATTATATCCATGCAATCGTTTCTAGTGCCGTAGTCCTCCCAGGTCTTTCGCGCTGAATTTAACGTCCTTCAGGCTACGGCTAGCCGTTTCAGAGACGCTTTAATACAGGTTATAGCTTTAAATATCCATATGTCCAGTGAATTATTTCAGTTAGGCTGTAATGGCACGGACAATGATTCGGTTCAATGATTCTGCATTCAAAAAGCATATATCATAGTTGTGTTCATTGTCATCATCGATCGCAGTCAAATGATGAAAAATCCCTTTTAAATCTGTCACGGTACTTCCCAATCCAATCACCGCCGCTATAATCACAGCACCAATTGTGCGGTAGATTAGCTTTAATAAAATCAGAAGAACGATTTTTTTGAAAGACGCATCAAACAAGGCATTACTGTATTTATGAATATATAAGATATGTACGGTCAGTATTGGTGAATCGGTGTTCTTAAGACAAAATATTTTGCATAATATACAAAACGTCTAGTGCTTATTGAAATTTATCTTCAAGCCGAGCTATAAACCCTTTTATAAATAAAAACATATATATAAAAAAATTCTTACACAAAATCAGAATAGAATGCATGCTTTTCAGAACAATCAATAATATAATATACAGAATATATGTGCGAGGGCATTGGTCTCTTATATATACATAATGAATGGTTTGTCCGATTTGCTTCTCATTTATTTGTAATTACGCTAATTTTTCTTTGCTGGCGATTTGTCTGTTGCGTGTGCAATATAATATTCTCGTATTTTAAACAGATTAGATAAAGATGTGCCAAAAATGAGAAGAAAACCTGATATTTTCAGATCACCCTACTTACTATGGATTGATTAATTTGGCAAATTTAAGAAATACGATTTGCATCTGTACATATACGTATATGTAATATGTCAAACTTGTGATGGAATGATTGCACATTTGTGCATTTCGCCTAAAGATATGCAATTACCAGGTTTGTTGACAGGTTCGTCGTTTTTTTAATAATAGCTGTGCACATCTTTCATTTAGACGATTGTTATATATATATATATATATATATATATATATATATATATATATATATATATATATATATATATATATATATATTTAATATAATTACTTGACGCAAAATATATAGTTGCAACCAATGCACTTGGCCAAGATAAAATTAACGAACGTCGACTGCATACGTTTGAAGTTTTTCAACCAAAATAACTGAACACAGAAAAAAGAGTAAAAGGAACGAGAGGCGTTCTTTGGAGAGAACGAATCTGCGACAGAGTCGTCAAAATAAACATATAGTTAGCTTAAACGGACAAAAACAATTTCAAATTTGACCGAGCAATGCTGTGGTGAGACTGTCAAAAGACGATTACAGTTTACTAATCAAAAATCTAATTCATCAAAAACCAAATATGGTGGATGGTTGAAACAAGATGAATCGGTCCAAAATTCTTCAATAACAAAATTCGCACATAGGCGAGAGGTAAGTACAAAATTCGGTTGACTGCTTTCAAACATCAAAAAGAAAAAGTACAAATATTATTTGATTATTCCATAATGAAGGAATGAAAACTCTGGTACAGGCAAGTATACCTTAGCCAGCAGCACTGGAAACTGGCTATAGGATTTAATAAACAAATAATTCAGTAATCACACCCGAGCAAAACCTCATGTCGATCCGTGGCTATCGTACTTGTTAACGAATTGGGAGTTGAAGCATCAGAACTATTTACAGAAATTACAAGGTTTAGCACAAGTAGAGAAAGAACTTGAAACGTTACCGTGAGAGTTTCTCATGCCTCAGTGAAGCAAAAAAGCAAAAAAAATAAGCAAAAAGTACAGCGCACTAACACCAATAACACAAAAAGTCTGGTTGTGGAACTATGGGAGAAAACTACAAAAAATGAAAAAAGGCTTGAGAACGATCCTCAAAAAAAAAATTGTAAAGAGAATGCTAGAACTGGGGAGGTATCTCCCTCCTCAACACAATAAAAATATGTACTAGCAATGATGCCTTGACAGAATCTCACCTATACAATCAAAATTAATGCAACATTAAGAAACGAGCAAGCTGCTTTCTGAACCAACAACAAATTAAAGCTGTAAATAAATTCTTGTACCTTGGTTGCACAAGCCAAAATAAGTACCACAGTGAAAAAATAAACAAAGCCAAATCCAAGCCAGATTTACATTCAACATGTTACTTAAAATCTGAAATAATTCAGTTCTGCGTCATGCAACACCAAGATAAGAATCTTCAACTTGGGGGTAAAATCAGTTCTATACTGTATAGGTGTGAACATATAGAAACATACTGAAAAACTTAGAAGGAAATTACGAAAAATATCGAAGTGATCCTGGCCGAACCCCATGGCAAACATTAAATTGCGAAAAAACACGAAGGAAACATTAAAACCGAAATAAATATTATTAAAGTCACCAAGATACTAGCAATGACTTGGCAAAGTACTGTCTTAGCAGAAATGAAACAACTTGGTAAAAGAAGGTTAGAGAAGAGTAGCGGCAAGTCTTAAACCTAATTTATCTGATTCTAACTTAGCACCTTCGGTTATCACTCTAGCCAGCTCGTCGATGTGCCGCATTAGATTTAGGCCTAGAATTGACGCTAATGTCCTTACAAACTTTAACACAAACAAGGCAGCTGGTCATAAATATATTCACCAAATTGTTCTCAAATAATGTTGTAAATCCCTGTCGAAACCACTATCATGTTTGTTCTACCGATCTAAGTCGCCTGAAATTTTACCATACATAGAAAACTGCTAACGCACATCCTGTGCCAAAAAAGTGCAGGAAATCGGAACATTCAAATTATCGCCCAACTGCTATCGTCTCGGCGCTTTTCAAAGTGCTTCTACTCTGTCTAAGTTACAATCACGGTTCCTTATAGAGGCGGTCAACTTAAAGATGCTAAATAAATAGCATACATGTTCGTTGGGGCAATGTAAAACCGTCCAAATTAGTCAGTTGCCCAAGTTAAAGAAATGTCCAACGCAACAGATTTGCTTGAAAACATAAAGCAATTTCCAGATGATGAACTATTTGGAAGATTGTAATTTCCGATCGTCAGAATAGTTTTCGCGGAAGGCGATCAGCAAGTGATTTAATTATTGTTGCCACTGAATAATGGAACAGAAGTAGCTATTCATCAATCTAGTGAATCACAAATCATTGCACTCGAAGGCGATCAAATGCGTATGGCACAAGGATATGCTGTGCAAATTAAGGGCAGTTTGCCTTCACGGTTCGTTATTTTTATGGATTGGGAATTTTCTTCTTTGCCGCAAAATCCAAGTAGTGGTGGATGGCATCACTTCCATTCCACATTTTTTAACCACTTCTTTAGGAATCTGTCCTTTTTCCGACCCTTTTTTCTAATTTTAATCAATGATCTTCTATCAACAACACTCAATCCTCTATATTCCTATGCTGATGACAGCCCACTTTTCACCTCTTACTGTGTATCTTCTTCATCGTAAAACGATGTTATTGCAGAAAGACTGGCTATATATGAAGGATCGCCTTACTCCAGATCTCAATGCTATTCTTGATTGGGGTGAAGCAAACAGGGTTGAATTACATCCTAACAAATTTCCATCCTGTGTTATAAAATTTCACAATTTTGATAGGCTCTTGATTTTTCTGGATTTTGGAAATTTTCGATTTGAGCCGTAATTTTTACAATTTTTATAGGCACCATTTTCTTCATTTTTCTGGGTTTTGGAAATTTTCGATTTGTGTCGTAAATTTCACAATTTTAGGCTTAACATCATGATTTTTTTGGGTTTTGGAAATTTTCGATTTGAGCCGTAATTTTTACAATTTTTATAGGCATCATCTTGATTTTTCTGGATTTTGGAAATTTTCGATTCGTCGTGTAAATTTCCCAGTTATTATCGACCATCATGATTTTTCAAGAGTTTAGAAATTTTCAATTTGTGCCGTAAATTTCACAATTTTGATAGGACATCCTGATTTTTCTGGTTTTTGGAAATTTTAAATTTGTGCCGGAATTTTTACAATTTTTATAGGCACCAGCATGATTTTTCTGGATTTTGTAAATTTTCAATTTGGGCCGTAAATTTCACAACTTTGATTGGGTAACGTAAATTTCACAATTTTATAGGCCATCAAGATTTTTCTGGATTTTGCAAATTTTCGATTTGTGGCGCAATTTTTACAATTTTTATAGGCTCCATCATAATTTTTCTGGTTTTTAAAAATTTTCGATTTGTGGCGTAAATTTCACCGACTCAAACCCAATAGATTTTTCCATATGGTATGGTCTGCAGGCCAAAGTATTAACTAAATAATATGAGACGTCGTCCCCTTAAATATTGCTCTTCGCCGAGATTGGGGCAAAATACCATCACACTACATTCGTTCAGCGTGTGAAGCCTTTTCGGACAAACTCGATGCTATTATCCGCGCTAAACGTGGCTACTCGTACATCGAACAATAACATTTTTTTTGTTAAATTTGAAATGTTTTACGATATACTGAAGTTTTGCAATAAAAATAAAAATTGACAAATTTACAGCATTTTTAATTGGTAACACTGAGTGCCGACCCCTGTAGACAGAAAAAAACATATAAATAAAAATGTTGTATAAAATAGGACATGGCTGTTGTTACGAGCTTGTGTTTATGTCGAATACATGTCGTGTATGGCCTACGTGCATTACCAATTTTCGGCATTACCAATTTTCGATTTTGGTAACGTTTTAGTTAAAGAGAGGTTTGTTTAACTTGGTTTTAGAGAGAATATTTCTGTTTTTTGATCAAAATATAAAAATGACCAAAGTTCGATCTTTAGAAGGAACATGGCTATCGCAGTTATCGAGGCACTACTCAGTTTTCTTCAATTAATTCAATTCAATTCGTTTAAATAACAATTAGGTCAAACATCAATAATGAAACATTGAGTACTTTGTAGTTTTTAGAAGCTAAAACCTAAATTCAATGACATAAAAATGAGTTTTCTGATGTTTCATTGAAACCGGAATTCAGGAATTAACCTCTTACGTAATTACGAAAAATCGGATTTTACAAAAAAAAAAAAAAAAAATGGAAATAAATTTTTAATCAAAAATCTTGAAGGACATTAAACTTGTTTCGTACACCAAATATCAATATCCGAAACCCGATGAACTATTATACTACACTAACTGACAACAATTCCTTTCTAAAATTTAATTGTTACTGTAATAAATCGCATTTTGCGAGTTTGTATGTACCAAACCAATAATAATATTATAAGAACCAAAACGAACAAAAGCTAAGAAGAAAAAAAATGGTTTAAGACGTGTACAACAACAAAGGCAGTTCGTTTTTTTTACTTTGCTGAAATTAATCAGAAAGAGATTCACTTCACTTTATTTGGAATTTCTTTGTTTGCTGATTTTGGGGAATTTCCTTAAATTTTTTTTTGTTTATTTTTCTATTGCAAAATTTTTTTTTTATTTTTTATATTTTACTTCGCCAATTCCACTTCTTATTTATTATTCATGTCTTTGAAACAGAATTATTTGAAGGCCAATTTTTATTATAATACTCAGTGTATATGTGCACACAGTACGTTCATATTTAGTACATACAATCATATAGAGCAGCGAGAGCAATCTTAACAAAAAAAAAAATTAAGAAATATAATAAATCGTCTTTGTACTTTTGTGCACTGAGTACGCCTTGAGATTTTTCTTTAAAAAAAATAATTATGGCGTGTGTTCGGATTCAGGATGCATATATAGATACATATTTAGTGATGACAAATGATAAACCGAGTTCATTGGATTTTAGTAAGATTCGATGACCTAAATATTTGGTAGATATGTTAGAGTAAGTGAAGTCGTCAATGTCAAGAATAGATATAGACTCTTTTAATAGTAGATTTTTACAAATATTATTATATATTATTATATTATTATATTATTATATTATTATATTATTATATTATTATATTATTATATTATTATATTATTATATTATTATATTATTATATTATTATATTATTATATTATTATATTATTATATTATTATATTATTATATTATTATATTATTATATTATTATATTATTATATTATTATATTATTATATTATTATATTATTATATTATTATATTATTATATTATTATATTATTATATTATTATATTATTATATTATTATATTATTATATTATTATATTATTATATTATTATATTATTATATTATTATATTATTATATTATTATATTATTATATTATTATATTATTATATTATTATATTATTATATTATTATATTATTATATTATTATATTATTATATTATTATATTATTATATTATTATATTATTATATTATTATATTATTATATTATTATATTATTATATTATTATATTATTATATTATTATATTATTATATTATTATATTATTATATTATTATATTATTATATTATTATATTATTATATTATTATATTATTATATTATTATATTATTATATTATTATATTATTATATTATTATATTATTATATTATTATATTATTATATTATTATATTATTATATTATTATATTATTATATTATTATATTATTATATTATTATATTATTATATTATTATATTATTATATTATTATATTATTATATTATTATATTATTATATTATTATATTATTATATTATTATATTATTATATTATTATATTATTATATTATTATATTATTATATTATTATATTATTATATTATTATATTATTATATTATTATATTATTATATTATTATATTATTATATTATTATATTATTATATTATTATATTATTATATTATTATATTATTATATTATTATATTATTATATTATTATATTATTATATTATTATATTATTATATTATTATATTATTATATTATTATATTATTATATTATTATATTATTATATTATTATATTATTATATTATTATATTATTATATTATTATATTATTATATTATTATATTATTATATTATTATATTATTATATTATTATATTATTATATTATTATATTATTATATTATTATATTATTATATTATTATATTATTATATTATTATATTATTATATTATTATATTATTATATTATTATATTATTATATTATTATATTATTATATTATTATATTATTATATTATTATATTATTATATTATTATATTATTATATTATTATATTATTATATTATTATATTATTATATTATTATATTATTATATTATTATATTATTATATTATTATATTATTATATTATTATATTATTATATTATTATATTATTATATTATTATATTATTATATTATTATATTATTATATTATTATATTATTATATTATTATATTATTATATTATTATATTATTATATTATTATATTATTATATTATTATATTATTATATTATTATATTATTATATTATTATATTATTATATTATTATATTATTATATTATTATATTATTATATTATTATATTATTATATTATTATATTATTATATTATTATATTATTATATTATTATATTATTATATTATTATATTATTATATTATTATATTATTATATTATTATATTATTATATTATTATATTATTATATTATTATATTATTATATTATTATATTATTATATTATTATATTATTATATTATTATATTATTATATTATTATATTATTATATTATTATATTATTATATTATTATATTATTATATTATTATATTATTATATTATTATATTATTATATTATTATATTATTATATTATTATATTATTATATTATTATATTATTATATTATTATATTATTATATTATTATATTATTATATTATTATATTATTATATTATTATATTATTATATTATTATATTATTATATTATTATATTATTATATTATTATATTATTATATTATTATATTATTATATTATTATATTATTATATTATTATATTATTATATTATTATATTATTATATTATTATATTATTATATTATTATATTATTATATTATTATATTATTATATTATTATATTATTATATTATTATATTATTATATTATTATATTATTATATTATTATATTATTATATTATTATATTATTATATTATTATATTATTATATTATTATATTATTATATTATTATATTATTATATTATTATATTATTATATTATTATATTATTATATTATTATATTATTATATTATTATATTATTATATTATTATATTATTATATTATTATATTATTATATTATTATATTATTATATTATTATATTATTATATTATTATATTATTATATTATTATATTATTATATTATTATATTATTATATTATTATATTATTATATTATTATATTATTATATTATTATATTATTATATTATTATATTATTATATTATTATATTATTATATTATTATATTATTATATTATTATATTATTATATTATTATATTATTATATTATTATATTATTATATTATTATATTATTATATTATTATATTATTATATTATTATATTATTATATTATTATATTATTATATTATTATATTATTATATTATTATATTATTATATTATTATATTATTATATTATTATATTATTATATTATTATATTATTATATTATTATATTATTATATTATTATATTATTATATTATTATATTATTATATTATTATATTATTATATTATTATATTATTATATTATTATATTATTATATTATTATATTATTATATTATTATATTATTATATTATTATATTATTATATTATTATATTATTATATTATTATATTATTATATTATTATATTATTATATTATTATATTATTATATTATTATATTATTATATTATTATATTATTATATTATTATATTATTATATTATTATATTATTATATTATTATATTATTATATTATTATATTATTATATTATTATATTATTATATTATTATATTATTATATTATTATATTATTATATTATTATATTATTATATTATTATATTATTATATTATTATATTATTATATTATTATATTATTATATTATTATATTATTATATTATTATATTATTATATTATTATATTATTATATTATTATATTATTATATTATTATATTATTATATTATTATATTATTATATTATTATATTATTATATTATTATATTATTATATTATTATATTATTATATTATTATATTATTATATTATTATATTATTATATTATTATATTATTATATTATTATATTATTATATTATTATATTATTATATTATTATATTATTATATTATTATATTATTATATTATTATATTATTATATTATTATATTATTATATTATTATATTATTATATTATTATATTATTATATTATTATATTATTATATTATTATATTATTATATTATTATATTATTATATTATTATATTATTATATTATTATATTATTATATTATTATATTATTATATTATTATATTATTATATTATTATATTATTATATTATTATATTATTATATTATTATATTATTATATTATTATATTATTATATTATTATATTATTATATTATTATATTATTATATTATTATATTATTATATTATTATATTATTATATTATTATATTATTATATTATTATATTATTATATTATTATATTATTATATTATTATATTATTATATTATTATATTATTATATTATTATATTATTATATTATTATATTATTATATTATTATATTATTATATTATTATATTATTATATTATTATATTATTATATTATTATATTATTATATTATTATATTATTATAATAATATTATTAATATTATAATAATATAATAATATGAAATATTAATGACAATCATATTATGAGGAAGTGTCCTGGGTGTTATATTGTATAATCAATACCATAAAAATGTGCCACCAATTTCACATGTAAATACAGCTAAATATCCAGATGTGTCTCTCGATGCCAACCTAAGATAGATAGAGAATATTAAGAAATATAGGAAAATTTATTGGCCTTTTCGAGTATTCTCGTGAAAACGTGCAGTTTTTGCCTACGCAATATTACTGAGAATAGATTTCCAGGCATACATGACAGGCAGTGCCAAATGTGATAAATTACTGCATATAAAATGTGTCAAAATAATAGGCAATATAAAAGCGGCATTAATTAAAAACTTTTTTTCGTGGAATTAGTTTACATACCACTTCGGATATGCATGAGTCAAATGACTCTAATGCAACTATTCCTGATTTGCAAAGAACTATGCTTGATCTATTTGAAAAACTGAAAGTCAACGAGATTTCACATCAGTTAATTCTAAATGATGTTAATAAAATGAGAACTGATTTGAAATTGGCTCTGGAATCTAATGTTAATCTTGAGTCTCGTTAAGAAAAATAAAAGTGAATCAGATTTACATCAAGAGGATCAAGTTAATATGAAAAATCTAATAGATTCTCCTGCGAGTAATAATATTATAAATTCGAGTTTATCCGATGCTGATTTAGGATCGGTTAATGTGCCAGCACTCGGTTCTACATCAGGGCTTGAATCTGATCTATTCGTTTTACCAATTGCTGATTAAAGTGGTTTACAAAATGATCAACCCAATCCAACAAATTTTGAAAAAAGAACTGGAGATATCATCCTGCATTTAATTTATTGTTCTAAAAAGAAATACATAGAAAGGGCTAACGGTTCACTTAATAATCCAGTTAAGTTTGATTATAAACATACAAGATCTACTTCCGGTACCAGTTCCTTGCCGAATTTTGAAATTAAAACAGTTGCTCCTAAATGTTGGCTTTATTTATCAAGATTCAATCCTTCTACTACTGAAGATGATATTTTGGCTCTCGCGAATAAATGCTCATCCTTAAAACTAAAACTCATGAAAATCTTGAATACATTTGTTTTAAATTGGGTATAAATGAACAACTTCGTACAAAGGCTCTAAATGCTGAAACTTGGTCGATTGGTGTTAGTATTAAACCATTCCATAACCGAAATTTTCATCCGGTGGCCTCAAATGTAAAACTTCGGATACCGGCTGTGATATTGAACTCAGCTGAGAAAGTCCTGTCTAAAAGTTCGGTACAAAATTCTGTCACTTCAATTTATTACCACAATGCCTCCAGTATTCGTGGTAAAGCTAAATTATTTTTGCTTGGTGTTCTGGACAATGATTATGATGTGATTATTATCACAGGCTTTCCAGAAATTTTAACTCTGAAGAATTTTTTCCATTCGACTATGTGGTCCATAGAAAAGATCGACATGATTTTGATACTAGCCTTAAAGGAGGAGATGTGTTGATTGCTGTTAAGACCACGATTCAAAATGAAAACATTGCATGCCATCCAATTTTTGATGTTATTGCTGTACGGATTAAGGTTGCCAATACATCTATTCTAATGGTTGTTGTTAACATTCCCAATGGAACAATATTGGAAAATAATCTAGAAATTTTTAATTTTATTAATTTTAATGTTTTACCGTTTTATACGTTGGAGAACAATTAATGGTTATCGGAGACTTCAACATTCCCAATGTTACTTGGTTTATTGTTGATGGAGTTTTCATGTCTTCTTCTACCGATCAAAAGGCATTGGGAGTATTGGACAACTTTGCTAGTATCGCTACATTGCAGATAAATCGGATTTCCAATAATCAAGGAAAATTTCTGGATTTAGTTTTTTCAACCGATGTGTTATACTCCGAGTTTTCTTCGTGTATTGACTTTATCGGATGTTCGAGCATATACCATACTCCAATTACGATAACTATTTTTTATGAAAAATGCTTTACCCAGTGTTCATCTAATAATTCTTTTCATTTTGATTTTAGGCACGATGACTATGTATCTTTAAACGAATTTCTAATTAATTCTGATTGGAGTTTTCTCGGAAGAAGAACAAATAATTTAAACAAAACAATTTTAATTTTCAATGAACTGCTCAAGACTGGCGTTGAAAGGTACCTTTCATTAATTAAAAACCAACCGCTATACCGCGAACCATGGTACAACAAAGAATTATTGCGTCTCGAAAAACGCCGTAACAAATTTTATTTTCTATATAGACTTCACGGTGCGGATTTTCATTCTAGTTTTGTTGTAGCTCGAAAGGAGTTTAAAACTTTAAATTGGTTTCGGTATAATAATTATATTTTGCAGATAGAAGATGGATTAAGTTCTAATCCAAAAAGGTTCTGGAATTTCATAAATGATAAAAGGAAAGTAGCAGGATTTAACACACCCACATTTCAGGGCTCTTGTGCTTGTCAGTTCTCAGATATCTCAATCTCTTTGCCGATTATTTTCTTTCCGTTTATGAACCTTCTTCACCATCTGCTACATCAAATATCTCAACTCTGGTTTCTCAAATGATTTTAATTTTTTTAATTTGACCGAAGCAGAAGTTTATGATGTTTTATTGCAGCTTGATATTAAAAAGGAAGCTGGTCATAATGGTTTCCCACCTATCCTATAAACAAGCATTGTGCTGAGAGCTTAGCTCCTCCTTTGACCCTAATTTTTAATGAAAGCATCCGGTCTGGAATTTCCCCTGATCCCTGGAAAATTTCTTTCATTCGTCCGATTTTTAAATCTGGTAAAAGATGTGATATCAGTAACTTTCGCAGTATAGTAATTCTTTCTGCAATTCCAAAACTTTTCGAAGCGTTGGTACAGAAATTTTTATATTTTCACGTGAGGACGTTTATTTCTCCAGCTCAGCACGGTTTTTATCCGGGTTGGTCCACTGTTACTAATTTAGTTTCATTTTGCGGACATTTACATACTATCATGGATAATAAGCAACAAGTTGATGTGATTCAAAACCTTTTGATAAAATTGATCATTCAATTCTTATCGATTTATGGTATTATAGTTGTGGACTTCTCTATTAGAATATAACATTGAGTCTAGGTATTTTGGTAGATCTCCGTTTTCAAGGCGAAACATTAACTTCAAGACATTGTAATGTATTCTTTGGTTTATATACTTCCACCCTAATACTTTAAGCATTTCACTTATATGTGTCCTATTTTCTGCTTTTAAAATACCTCGCATAAATTTGTTCTGTATTTTTTGGAGACGATATAGTTGTGATTGATTCATTATGAATAACACTGATGAACAATAATCAATATGCGGTGCAACAAGTGATTTGAAATATATAATTTTTGTCTCCCGTGGCATTTTATCATTAAGTCTATTAAAAAGGCCCAGCTTTTTATTCATTTTTTTAGCAATATAATCCAAATGATCGTTAAAATTTAAATTTTCATCTATGATAACACCAAGGTATTTATATTGTTTTACACGTTCAATGACTTCATTATCAATTAATATATTTTGATTACATTCTAGTTTTGTTTTTATTGACAGAACCATGTACTTTGTTTTTAGAAATGTTAAGAGACAACTTATGGAACATTAACCATTTTCTCAGATTTTTCAAATCTTCGTTTATTTTTTGTACAGCTTCAATAAGGGTTGGTGCAGCAATCGTAATTAAAGTATCATCGGCAAACATATTCACTTTACAATTTTTTATAACATCCACTATATCGTTAATGAACAGGATGAAAAGCAATGGTCCTAACGTAGAACCCTATGGTACTCCGAGATTATTTGGTATTGGCTTAGAGATACAGTTATCGACTTTTGTATATTGTTTTTCGTGAAGATAATTATTGAACCATTCAAATTCTGTTCCTTGGATTCCATATTTGTTTAATTTGTTTAATTAGCTTTGTCTATCGATTGTTTCAAAAGCTCGTTTAAAATCTAAAAAGAGTGCTACTACTACTTTCTTGTTATCTATTTCAGATTTCTAACCATCCAACATTAACTTTAACGCAGTTCCACATGAATGGAATTCTCGAAACCCAGATTGTTGGTCGACTAGTATATTGTTGTTGTTAATGTGATTTACTAGTTAAGTTTTAACTACTCGTTCTAACACAGCTTCATAGGTTGGTAGCATATTTATCCGACGTAGTTCTTCTGGTTTGGTTGGTTTAGAAGTTTTCGGAATTGGAATATCTGTTGATATTTTCCATGATCTCGGAATTTTAGCTTCATTTAAACTTTTATTGATTAAATCAGTAAATTTTGATGCGAATATTTCATTGTTCATATAGCATCCAACAGTATAGTGCGATTTATACCATCAATCCCAGCGTTTGACTTCAGACTATTAATAGTTTTGGTTATGTCTTGACATGTAATGTTTTGAAAGGAGAATGGAACTGTGTAAAGATACGTATTCGATACATTAAAATTCTTTATATTCGGAATATTGTTATGTATGTCAATCACACTTGATACAAATGTATTATTTAGAGATTCGGCCAATTCTAATTTGTCGGTTAATACTATATTGTTAAATTGAATATTCCACTGTGTTGTGGTTTTAGTTTTATACATAGCTTTTAATGTTCTCCATAGTTCTTTTGGATTGTTTTGGTTTTCTACAAATTTGTTTTTAAAATAAGTAGACTGCTCCTTCCTTAAAGATTGTTTATATATGTTTCTGGCTCTTTTGTAGTTATCCCAGCTCGCCTTTGAATTTATTATTTTCATAATTCCATAAGATTGAAGTTTTTCTTGCTTCAGTAATTTCAAATTTTCGGAGAACCATGGTAGCTTACTTGTTTTATTATTACCTTTATACAAGTTAATTCATTCACACAAGTTTTTAGCTTTAACACTTAATTATCAGCTGCTTCGTTTAAATCAATGTTTTTTTCGTTTAAGTTAACTTCTTGGCATGTCATCAATTGTTGATTTAAAGCATAGTTAAGTGATTCTGGAGAATAATTTTTTAGCGAACGTATTTCTATCGGTTCACAATTTTCTGTTGACTTTGTCTTCTCATAATTTAAATTAACGCTTAACATAAAATGGTCACTAATTTGCTGTTCCTTAACTATTTCGCATTGCACATTTTTAGAATTAGTTATTACTAAATCTATTAAACTTTCACTGGTTGCTTTTACTCTACTATATTCTTTAACCACCTGCATTAGTCTATGATCTCTTATCAAATTCTTAAATTTTACACTGTAATATTCATTGGATTTGACATCAATATGAAAATCCCCGAATATAAAATTATTTTTGTTATGGTTTATGATATTTTCCATCCATTCGTCAAATTTATTTAAGAAGACTGCTCTCGTTGTTTGAAATGATCTGTATACTACCCAGAATATTCCAGTCGTATGATATCCTTTTATGATTTGTATTGCTAAAAACCAAGTGCGATCTTTTTCACAGTTTGAAATTATTTTAAAATTTATGTTTTCTTGAATATACATAGCAACTCCACCTGTATATCGACTATCCGAATCGCAGCGTATAAATTTATAGTTATCAATATGAAATTCAGAATCGTACATTTCTTCAGTTGTTCTGGTTTCACTGAGTAATACTAAGGCTGGTTTATAACTGGATACAATTTCTTGTAATTCTATGAAATTTGATGATAGACTTCGGATATTGGTGAATAGTGCATGTTGTTTGCGAAACTGCTATTGATAATTGATTTGGTTTCTCAGTATTTTCAGTTTGCGTTGATATACCGTGCAAATACTATCCCATGTAGCATGATTTACTTCAATATTTAGATTGAGTTTTTTATTTGTTTTAATGCAGTTGCTACATTTGGTTTCTGTGCTGTTACATTCAATATATTTGTGCTCTCCAGTACATTTTGGGTATGTTATCTTACTAGTACACTTATCACCATGATGTAAATAACCATTACATTTGTAACATTTTGTTAAGCCAATGGACTCTACTACATGGCATCTATCAAAATTTATATTTAACTTTTCAACCTCCATCATTTTCTTATAAGAAGTGGCATCAACTTCAATGATGGTATCTACTTTATGTGTATGTCTTCTTCGATAGGTTGTTACTACTTTTATTTCCGTATTAGCCAAAAACAAATTTTGTTGCTTCAACGCTGATATTATTTCATCACTTTCAAGTTGTTCCGACATTCCCAATATCTTCACTCTAGGCTTGAGTTCTGCTGGTAATTTAATCTCATATTGAGTTCCTAATTTATTTGTAGCAATTTTCTTCAGTTTTTCTTTTGCTTCATTCGAATCGCACTGAAGTATAATTCCACCATTCGAAACATTTCGATATCCCATTAAAGGAATACTTTTCGGGTTAATCTGGCTTACGATATCTTCTTTGGTTTTTTTATTCTCTTGTGGTTTCTTAGGCTGTAAAAGAACTAATTTGGTAAGATTGGTTTTTACAACTGAAGCAAAAGTGTTCGGCTCAGCAGGTTTATTATGGATTTCTTCAACATGGGTTTTAATGTCTATTAGTTGCTTATTAAGCTTCGAATTATTTGCACATAAATGCTGTTTTAGTTCTTCAACAAATTTGTTAATTTTATTAAACTCTTCATATATGGTATCCTCCTCGTGATTTACGCATTCAGCACAAACAAATCTAGCATAACCACAATCCCTAAACAACGACTTATACTTGTCGAAATTCCAATCAATGCATGTGTAGTGATACATCTTTCTGCATCGCCCAAAACATCGCAAAATGGTTCTTTGTCTTGAATCTGTCACTTGCTTACATTTCTCACACTGAGACATTATAAATTGAAAATTATTATAGCACAACAGTATACAATTGTTGGACTTCACTGATAATTTAATTTAAAAAATTTAAAAATTGCAAGAGTTGCAAAAAAAAAAAATTAAATTATAATAATGTAATACGTGTACGTCTTTATTTAGAATGATTCTATATATTTTGTCCGTTTAGCACTTTCTTTTCAGTTTTTCACCAAATCTGTACTTTGTTTATATTCTTTAGCATATCACACATAACATTATGAATTTTCACTTATATTAAACACTATTTACTATTTTTAATTATTAATTCATTTATAAATCAAAAAATTTAAGTACTACACTTGCTAAATCACACTCACGGCGTAACGGTAACTACCGATAGTATAATACTGTAGGTAAAGTATACATAAATAAATAAATAAATAAATAAATATTCAGGACCAAAATAAAAATAACTTTGAAAGTGGTGTTGCTACAATTGAGTAAATTTAGAAAGATCAAAATATCTAAAAGTCCACATATCTTTATAGCGTAAAAAATGTTAATGTTCTACGACATCTAGATTTAAGATAAATTTATTAAGAAAAGGATGCCTCCTCCGGGATAAAAAATTAACTTTCCCTTTAAAGATCTAGGTCGAGATCGAAACTGATCAAGCATGATTATTTACACTCGACTAAAGATCTAAAAAAAATATTTTATAGCTGCGAAAAATTGTTAACCATATAAATTTCCACCTCCGACTTGTTTACACATTGTAACGCTAATCTCACATACATTACGACGACGACGTATGTACATATAAAAGATCAAGATTAAATTTGATCGTAAATGGTATGCATGATTTTATGGAATGTTGGAATTATTTTCAATTTTAGTTTGAAGGAAAGATTAATAACACATAGGATTATATTATAAGTATCTATATACAGGTCTTTGACCAGTGTTATTATAATATTTTACACCAAAACACATAAAACGGTTATATTGAATATGGTCTCACTCAAAAATGAGATCACACACTCAGCATGAATAGAATTATGTCATTTATCATTGTAATGTAACCTCATTTCGATATAGTCGTTTATGGTATACATCTAAACTATCGTCTATCCTCATTTTGTCCTCGAACATTTATTTCGTGTGTGGGTGCAATAAAAATTATGACTTACGTCATTTGAAAAGAAAATTGTATATTATGTTCTTCGTATATACGAGATTCTATTTTCGTAATTTTCCTTTTTTGTCTCATCTTTCTTTACATTACCCAAGGATTTTTCTTTCGATTGTTTATATATTTCACTTGGTTACAGCGTTCGATATTGTCGATGAAAATGTAGAACTGCGAACGAGATGACAAAAAAGAAAAATAAAATCAATTTTCAAACATGTTGCAAGGTCAACAACATAAATTTTTATTTTTATTTTTTATCCATAAGGTGTTAAGAAATTATCTTCTTTCTTATATACGTACGTATGTACTCATATATGCGCTTAAAGCAAAAAAAAAAAAGATAAAACTAAAACAGATAAACTTGTATTCAACAGTACGTACGTATAGTTGGCCAATCGCGAATTTTAATTTTATTTTTTTACTTAATTTTTTAAATTGCAATCTACTCAGTACTTCGAACTGTAAACATCATCTTAAAATACTTACAAACATTTTTAAGACGCGATCTAATACAAAAATCGTAGAAAAGCACAAAGTATATATACATATAACTGAAACGTGTTTTAGTTTTATAGTTTTGTGTATCTGTGGTAAATCAGATTCAAAACTACAAGAATGTTGTACTTGTGCTGTAATAATAATTTTATTTTACTTGTTACTTCACATCGACGTCGTCGGCGATGTACATACATTTGGAGGCAAAGAATGCAGTTTCTTCTATATAGTCGTATATTTTCTTTGTCGTTTCTATATATTATAGCAATATGTAACTACTCTCCACGAATGGAATTATTATTACACATTCCTGAACGTAAATAATTTGATGCGTTCACATTGGTATTTTACAATTAATAGACAATTTTCACGATTGGAATTCTAATTTATGGCTTGTGATTTTCCAAAGGCATTAATTGAATTATTACATTGAATGAAATGTGTGATCCGGAAATGGTATTGGCGACTGATGGGAATATTTACGCGGGAATTTATAATTTTGTTTAATATGCAAATTAGTTTTGTGTGAGCGCGGGATTTTCAAACTGTTATCACGTTTTTTTGATTTAATAATGAAAATATTTATAAAATTTCTGATTTTAAAAAGAACTCGGGTTTTATTGGCGATTCATTCATATTCGTAAATAAATGTGGGCTAACTCCTTGCCGGATTTTTGGGTACCGGTCGAAACTGGATATTTTACAACTGGATTTGACGAAACAGGATAATTCAAAACTGGATATTTCAAAACGAGATAAGGTACAAAACGAGATATGGTACAAAACTGGATATTTCAAAACTGGATATTTTAAAACGAGATATGGTACAAAACTGGATATTTTAAAACAGGATAATTCGACATGTGATTTAAACTTAAAATTTGTTTTTAAGGAGTTCTGGAATATGGCCAATAAGGAAGGAGCTCGGCGAGTTCTTAACCGATTATGATGAAATTCGATATGTAGGATGAAAATGTTGATGAAAATTAATTAATTTTTCTTACATAGATTCTCTAAAGTGAAGAAAAGTTATATTAAGTAGAAGAATAAAAAATAGATGAAGATAAATGTTACTGACAGTAAACTCGATCAAGTCAATGATTATTTTAATAAGATGAGAAAAACAGCTCACTTCACTTAATGGTTTAAAAAAAACCATTAAGTGAAGGAAAATTCTATTTCTCTCCTTAGAAATATTCAAGAATGGAACCTTACTGGCCTTATTCCAGAACTTTCCCAACAAATCATTTTAAAATCCCATTTTTATCTTACATATCAAATTTCATCAAAATCGGTTAAGAAATCACCGAGTCTCCTCCTAATTGGCCATATTCCAGAACTTTTCCAAAAAATCATTTTAAAATCCTATTTTCATCCTACATATTGAATTTCTTCAAAATCTATTAAGAAATCACCGAGTTCCTTCCTAATTGGCCATATTCTAGAACTTTCTCAAAAAATCATTTTAAAATCCCATTTTCATCCTACGTATCGAATTTCATCAAAATCGGTAAGAACTCGCCGAGTTCCTCCCTAATTGGCCATATTCCAGAACTTTCCTAAAAAATCATTTTAAGTTTAAATCACATGTCGAAATACCCTGTTTTAAAATATCCAGTTTTGTACCATATCTCGTTTTGTACCTTATCTCGTATTGCAATATCCAATTTTGAAATATCCAGTTTTGTAACTTATCTCGTTTTGTCAAATCCTATTTTGAAATATCTAGTTTTAAAATGTCCAGTTCTGAGCGATTCCTCGGATTTTTAGGCTCGAATATGATTTATGAAAATGTATCATAATTTTATAGCAGTATTGATGCAGATCTCGGGAGCTTTAAGGTATCAATCATCTTAATCGGACTACAATTTCGTGTTTTATTCGCGATTCACTCATATTCGTAAATAAATGTGGGCTAACCCTTTGACGGATTTTTATGCTCGAAAATGATTTAAGAAACTGTATCAATATTTATAGCCGTATTTATGCTGATGTCGAGAACTTTTACCAATGCCTCATTGAAATAGAAAACAAGGATTTACAGTATTTGAGTGAGAAATATTTAATTAACTTAGGTTAGCCTTATCGCACCCAACAAAATGTCAGTTATTTCTACGAAGGTAATTTAAGGCGTTCGAATGAAACCAGTATGTTGTGAAATTACGACTAAGAAAGTTTTCTTAAGTTGGTATCTGATCAACGAGGAGCCTTCGATAAAATCATCGATATCGTTTACAAAATCCGTGGTAAAATATTTTTCGTGGATGCTCCTGGTTGAAGGGGAAAGACAGTTATTTCTATTTTATTATCTAAAGTTAGATATGTAGGTAATATAGCCCAAGCTATCAGAGTATCATGAGTGTGGTCAGTAATTGCGGCCACACTCATCAAAAGTAGTAGAACAGAAAATTCCTAAGATTTCTATTTTCTAGTACCTCTAAACGTCTTTCTTTTACAAGAAACCGTCTGCTACATCAGAAAAAATGTTCTCCTGGGAAAATATTGCAAGAAACTACGTTTATATATAGTATGGAATGAGTAAATTTTTCATCAAAGTTGATCATCAAATAGCAATCATAGATGCCACCGTAACAGAGTTGATAACGACAGTTTATCCGCGGATAGAGCCACGAATGATATGATTTCTGCAAAAAATTTCTTTTCTCGCGAGAAGTTAAGCTATCATTTTTCTACGTAATTGATCTGAAGAGGATATAAACCACATCATTTTAAAACAAATTGATGGAACCACATCAACCATAAGACTGGCATCTTAAATAATGTCCAACGACATATCCGTGGACCACCTAATGGCGGATGCCAATTTTAAAGATTCAGCAATTTAAATAAAGGAAACGGTTGCGGAAACATTAGCTTACTATGGGTTTCACCTCAGAAAAAAAAAATCCAACAATACAAGAATATTGGGTAAGAAATTCAGGTTCATATAAAACAATCCAAAACACCCACAAAGGTGTTGGGAATCATTTGTCAAGTAATGACTTTTATCGGCTCTTAAAGTATTTACGGTTCGATGAGGTCTCTGCCTCGAATTACAGTGACAACGGCACTAACTTTACTGGGTCTAATAATATTTCGAATTTTTTTTTTTTAGAAATCGCATTACGTGGAATTTCATACCCTCTAGTTCCACAATTTTTGAAGGCCTATGGAAAGTGGCGATGAAATCGATCAAATTCCGTCTAAACTGGGTAATAGGAAAGCATATTTTAACCCTGGCAAAAATGAATACGCTTTTAGCCGAGATAGAGAGAATTCTAAACTCTCGGCTATTGTGCATTAATGATAACGATTTAAATATCACTTACCTTTACCTGTATGCCATGAATCCTTGATATATTTTATTTTTTAAACAGTGCGTCCCACCTTCTTTCGGAATACATTTATATTTCACTGACCACGATACTCGGTATAGTTTATCTGATGTTCGATAGTTATTATAGTTAGCCGACACATAAGAATTTCACTCAATTTATTGAGTGATGCCATTATTTTTGGTGCGGTGCACCACAAATGACAATCAATATACTAAAAACTTTTTTTTTGTAATATCTCTATGCCATCTGTTATGGGGCCGCCACCCAACTCTTTCGCGGTTACTTTTTAACGTCCCATCTTCCGCCGTCGACAACCAAATCGAGAACGTACGAATACAGGTTCGCTTTAAATATCCTTCTGTACATTGCATTGCTCCAGCCAGCCTGTACTGGCAAACTGGCATGGACAATGGTTCGGCCCATGGATTCTGCTTTTCAACAGGGGGTCATAGTCATATTCATCGTCATCACCGATCGAAATCAGATGATGAATTTTTTTTTTGCAACCCTCCCCTGTTGGGATTCGAACCTGGTACCACCCGACCCAAGCACCGCAGCCACTGCGCCATTACAATCAGTACTATCGCCGTACAATCAGTTAAAATAATTTATTACAATTAAATACTGAAATTCTAAAACGACAAAAACACAACGGTACACCGCTGTCACTCGAATGAATTACGCATGTAAATATTGCGTCGTAGAAAACAAAACAAAAAATTCCTTGACAAAGTTGACGAAATATATTCAAGGTTTAATCATATTTTGCCATATTGAATTGGTAAAACCTATCATCTAGGAGCACGTACAGTGCACGAAGTATATATTTGTTATGACTAAGGTTCAAATTTAGGTCATCTCCAATTTAGGGTATTTACCAAACTGGAACTTTGAACACTGATAGCAAACTATCCTTTGTTTTTCACCCATAATTCTTGATTTATTTCTTTTCTGCTTTAGTTTTTGTGTTTTTTCCTGCATATTAATGTATTGGTGGCATATATAGTCGGCTTATAAAGTTATAATCCTGGAGTTTAGAAATTTTTCATTTATGGCGTAAAAAGCAGTTTAGATAGGTCAACCTTAATGGATTTTATGGATTTTTGAAATTACCGATTTAATGCGTAACTTGCATATTTTTGCTGATCTTGCCCTCATGTATTTTTTGGATTTTGGATATTTTCGATTTATGGCGTAATGACCGACTGTAATATTTCTGTATATAGAGAAAAATACAAATATACTTTTTTCCGTTTTACCACCGCAAAATCTGCTCTTTAACCGACTTTTAAGTGAACAGCATTGCCATAGTGATTAACATTCTCAAGCGTTCCAATGATTTGGCCAGATGATTTTTGATGCTTTGCATGATGTGGTTGAAGAGATTTCTCTTACTAACATATTTATCTTTGTCCCTAACGATTAAAGGTCCTTCTCGTTCGGTCTAATATCGCTGCCTCCTTGTTCTTTGCTGTCGTTCTCATCGATAAACGATGGGTTAGCTGGATGAAAAGCATTAACCAGATTAATTTTTTTAGCAGTCAGTCGCGTATCAAGTAAATTGCCAATAATGAAGGCAATAGAAGTAGTTCTCAGGTTGGTCAGCTACTCTGAAGAACGGTACTCTAAAACAAAAGCATTGGAGGAGATAGCTGGATACTTATCGCTTCCATTTAGAATTTTTATGAAGATCGTGAAAAGCTTTGCTGTGGTATTGCTGACTTTTTGTAGCATCTTTCAAATGTCTTCTCCAAATCAAACATCCTTTCTGGGTCGTTTGTTGAGCAGTACTTGGTAATGTACATTGATTGAGTTCGGTTGAGAAGTTGCCCAGCATTTTAACAGCTTGGTGTTGTAATTTTCGGAGCGTTGGGCAGCTCACATGTCATGTACACAACATCAACTTTGTCGATTCTGGCAATATATATATTGAGTATGAAGCTTGGCGGGTTTATCCTGTGGAGTTTCAAAGGGGACCAGCATGTCACACTGAGAGATTCTAAACTCCTAAGGGATTCCATGCAATTATATTATTATATTATTATATTATTATATTATTATATTATTATATTTTTATATTATTATATTATTATATTATTATATTATTATATTTTTATATTATTATATTATTATATTATTATATTATTATATTATTATATTATTATATTATTATATTATTATATTATTATATTATTATATTATTATATTATTATATTATTATATTATTATATTATTATATTATTATATTATTATATTATTATATTATTATATTATTATATTATTATATTATTATATTATTATATTATTATATTATTATATTATTATATTATTATATTATTATATTATTATATTATTATATTATTATATTATTATATTATTATATTATTATATTATTATATTATTATATTATTATATTATTATATTATTATATTATTATATTATTATATTATTATATTATTATATTATTATATTATTATATTATTATATTATTATATTATTATATTATTATATTATTATATTATTATATTATTATATTATTATATTATTATATTATTATATTATTATATTATTATATTATTATATTATTATATTATTATATTATTATATTATTATATTATTATATTATTATATTATTATATTATTATATTATTATATTATTATATTATTATATTATTATATTATTATATTATTATATTATTATATTATTATATTATTATATTATTATATTATTATATTATTATATTATTATATTATTATATTATTATATTATTATATTATTATATTATTATATTATTATATTATTATATTATTATATTATTATATTATTATATTATTATATTATTATATTATTATATTATTATATTATTATATTATTATATTATTATATTATTATATTATTATATTATTATATTATTATATTATTATATTATTATATTATTATATTATTATATTATTATATTATTATATTATTATATTATTATATTATTATATTATTATATTATTATATTATTATATTATTATATTATTATATTATTATATTATTATATTATTATATTATTATATTATTATATTATTATATTATTATATTATTATATTATTATATTATTATATTATTATATTATTATATTATTATATTATTATATTATTATATTATTATATTATTATATTATTATATTATTATATTATTATATTATTATATTATTATATTATTATATTATTATATTATTATATTATTATATTATTATATTATTATATTATTATATTATTATATTATTATATTATTATATTATTATATTATTATATTATTATATTATTATATTATTGTATTATTATATTATTATATTATTATATTATTATATTATTTTATTATTATATTATTATATTATTATATTATTATATTATTATATTATTATATTATTATATTATTATATTATTATATTATTATATTATTATATTATTATATTATTATATTATTATATTATTATATTATTATATTATTATATTATTATATTATTATATTATTATATTATTATATTATTATATTATTATATTATTATATTATTATATTATTATATTATTATATTATTATATTATTATATTATTATATTATTATATTATTATATTATTATATTATTATATTATTATATTATTATATTATTATATTATTATATTATTATATTATTATATTATTATATTATTATATTATTATATTATTATATTATTATATTATTATATTATTATATTATTATATTATTATATTATTATATTATTATATTATTATATTATTATATTATTATATTATTATATTATTATATTATTATATTATTATATTATTATATTATTATATTATTATATTATTATATTATTATATTATTATATTATTATATTATTATATTATTATATTATTATATTATTATATTATTATATTATTATATTATTATATTATTATATTATTATATTATCAATCCTTTGGTTTTGTTAGATGTAACACGGGTGTACGGTGGAGTTCCAGGCATTCCGGAAGTTTCTGGCTAATTGTTGGTCATACACCTTAATCAATAGTAATCTGAGGCTTTTGTGTGTGGTTTATAAAATAAAGAGCTTTTCGTCGGTGGGTAGTTAGCGTGTCGCTCAAATGGCTTCTGTTTAAGTGGAAAAAAAATCTTTACAACTAAATTGAATCACAAGATCATACCAAAAACTTAAACGAAACAAAGTGTGACTGCCTACGCCAAGATATTCTTTCATATAACATCTCTAAGATTGGAATAACAACTCTTTAACCGAAAACGTCACCTTTTCTTTTTGTTTTGTCTCTTTATAAATTCGTCAACTTGTCTTCGTACCCTAAAATGACTAATCTATATAAAATGCTGCATTATTTGCATATTAGACGACCCATATAAGGCGTTATATGCAAATTTAAAATGCCATTTTTTACATTAATAATTGTATAACGTCCTTGAGGTCAATGTGGCGGCTCGTTATAAAATCCATGTGTTGTTCCCATATATAAATGTATACACATACATTCTCATCTGTATAAATAATCGTATATATAAACATACGTGTGTATCATGAATTAATATCTTGGTCTAGGCCATTAACATATACCCCCACCTAAATTAATCGTGTGCGCGTCTTTGTTCCCAATTTTCTTTGTACACTTTATTGCAATCAAGGTAAATCGCAATTTTTTTTTTCTGTACAGAAACGCGAATACGCGATTTTATATTGTGTCTATCGTTATATGTGCGCGGCGATGATGATGATGATGATGATTCGTTCATTTATAGAAATGTGTCGGTAAAATATTCTTTTATATGGTTTAACTTTTAAGATATACCTCACATCTTACCTGATTATTCATTATAACATTATGTAAAAAAAAAAAAACTTACTTTATAACTAAATTGCAAATTCATAAAACGCGAATAAAATCGCGATTATGAAGTTTTTATTTTACTTATTTCCATCTAAAATTGGTATTTCCGGTAAAATAAAAAAAATGTTTGAATAAAATTATGTTTTAGACCAACTTTAGATATATGGTAAGTAAGAGAGCGTCTATATGACGCCACCGCATAGATAAAAAAGCGTGTAGGTGCGACTGCATAGTAACATTCTTAAACACAATTCTGATATGCGATCAATTTTGCATTTGATACATTGTCCGTATGCGAATATATAGACATCACATGAACACGAAAATCGGATATTAGATTCCGACATTCCAGTGGAGGTGTCATGATTTAATTGTGCAATAAAGGTACAACGATATATGTTTTATTTATAATGTTAACATTATTTACCATGCAACAATGTTGCACGTCGATCGAATGCATATTATAATAGCAATGTATGATCATTAAAATGACTACTGTCGTGTGTAGGTTGGATTATATATTCATATATAGTGTAGTTTGTTTATTTATTTGTACCGCCTATGTGGTCGGTGGTGTTTTCCCCGCACGTTTTTTTTTGTGCAATCATTTACAAAAATTTGATAAGTCGAGGTCTGATTCATACAATTTTTAGTAGTAGTTTTCGTGCGAGTCGAGAATGAATTTAATGACGTATTTTGTCAGTTTAACGGTTATTTTATTTGATATTAGTGTTAAATAATTTTTTTTTTTAAATTTTATTTATATAGTTTAGTTATCCTTAGAATTCCACCACAACCTGGCTTGTCGTAGGAGGTGACTAACTAAAGGTTGGATTGCAGGGCTGACTACCCACATCCTTAAAAAGGATGGTTCTTCCTCTTAGAAACTCGATGGCCAAAAATTAGAGACCATGTGTCCTAAGGATATACGTTGCTTTACAAAAAGATAACCTCGGCTATCTTGGTGTTGGTTTTTTTCATGGACCCCAGGTGAAAAAGGAATGTTTTAGATTTCGAAGCAGTTGATAATCGTATGTGTAAGGTAAGTTTACAAGATGTCATTGATCCGACCCGTTGCCATGTATGAGTGGGAGAGTTGGACCCTGCCGGTGAGTATGAGAAATGGTAAATGTCATTTGAGAGAAGAATCATTCACATGAGATATGGCATCAAACGCAATGACGACGATGATTGGCAGGCACAGGGGTCCCTGTCGGCGATGATGACATTTCGGGGTAGAGAACGACTTGTCTTCTTCGGGTTATCTATAGAACAATACGTAGAATAAGAATCGAATCTGAAGAAGCCAGAATGTTGGTTCAGTAAGGGCTAGCACCGTCTTAGCAGCAGGAAATGATAAAGAAAATGCGGACTTGGACAAACAGGTCACTGATGCTTCATCATATGTCCTAACGGATGAGGATCAGCTAACCCGGTTCAAATCGATGACGACCAACAACAAAAGCGTTACACAATTCACCATGTAAAGGCTAAAATGTTTCCCTCTAAAACTAACGCGATTCACAAACTAAAAGATGCGGAAAAATCAAACTGCTGACCGACTCATGGATCTCAATTACACAAAATCACAAAGAAATAGTTGAAAACACAAGCCAAGAAGAGCTTGAAAACAAATATTTTAGCAGAGAAACGTATGAGAACCTGCAGCAAGATTATGAGTTTACCATCATATATCTTCAAGACCGTCTTGCAAAGTTTGTTGTGATAGATTCTTCAAAACAAGAAGTAAAACGATCCAATATTAAACTTTTCAACTTGAAAAGATGTATTACCTACTATCGAATATTTGAGGAGATCTACCATTTGGTAATTATGCAAAGGTTCACATCACAGTCTGCTGCATAAAAACAATAGCACGCGAAATAGGGCTCCAGAAACCAAAGAAATCGCTTATAAAAGCGTTCAAGCAGCACAACCATGTAATCGGAAGTCACAAAGAATTGATTCGTATGCTGAGATTCTGGGTCTTAAGCAACCTTCGTTACAAAAGAAGCCTATCAGAGACTTAATTTAATAAAGAGGGAAAAACCCGAAGCTGGACTAACGAACTCAGCCATTGAATTTAACATGAAGACGAGATTTACCTCCAAATGTAACTTAGCCAAAAATTTCACTTAACCAATTCTTTTGGACTGATTCGATGATCATATTATGTTGGATTCGAGGACGACCTCATGGTTTATAAAACTTCTTTCCTCACAAAGAAGCTTCCTTCGCTAACAGCGAGGAAGTAAACATCAAAGATAGGGCTTTAATAAGTTTTGCGGTATTATGATTAGCCGTTAAAATGGTCAGCGATGTCAGCACTAACATTATAATCGAGATCACAAAAGCCAAATACTTCGAGTTCTTCGTAACTAACATGGACTTGGAAGAGTTTTCCGCTTCGGACCGTTTCGGAAAGTTAGAGGACATTAAAGCAGCGATTGTCAACCAAAATAATGGTGAAATTACAGAAGAAGGCATTTAACTTGGTTTTAAAACTGGCCTTAGAAGCAGCAAGTTCGTCTAGTGGATCATTGACTAGTTGCCAAAAGCCCGGAATCTTATTCTTAATAAACGCAGAGTATATATCGGGTGGTCTTTGTGCCGAGTTTCCGTCCAGGGCAGAGTCTTAAGATGCCTTGAATTTGGGCACATTGCAAAGTCCTGCAAAGTCAAAGATTAAATTTGCAAACACTGTCCGCTGAGGTACAGAGAAACTTGGTCAACAGGGAACGCTATGGTGAAAATGATCAACAAAGTCCAACAGTCAGAGCGTAAAAACGTTCTTGAAGTATCTGGAGCTTTTTTCGACAATCAGTGGTGGCCGTCCAGCATACCTTTACTTAATCATAAATAACTCTCTGAAAGATTTGCAACTATTGTCACTAATTATGGCACAATTCAAAAAAATTTGATCAAAGGCTACCCGCAAGTATCAGTTCTGGTCCCGCACCCGTGGAACATTCACGTAATGCTCTTTGCTGGAAACTCTAACCAAAATGTTCAGGAAGTAGCTAAGAGTGCTATAAACCAAATGACTGATTATTGTTACTGCTGTAAGATGGAGATTTCGTCTACCTAAACAGTAATAACCCAACTTAAGGGATCGTTCGATATCAGAAGACCACATCTGGTGGCTGCGAATAGAGGAATAATTAAATGGATAAAACAGAAAACAGTAGGAAGGACCACGGACGACGGCACGGGAAGGTATAAATGCTAGGTCTAGGAGACGGGCCATGTCATTGTTTTTGTTTAGAGACTTCTATATGGGTAAATAGTTATGCCGAATCTAATAAAGGATGTACCTAATGACCTAATAAGCCTAATGCACAACAAACAAATCTGAGATGGATTCTCACTGGAAATACGTAATTTTACGTTGGTGGGTTTGGAAAAAAATATTTCGGCAGATTATGCTTCATGAAGAAGATTAGAAATATCAGTGAAGTTTATGGAGAAGGTCTCCTGATAAGCAGGTGCAAGAATACAAGCTTACCATCGTGACTTATGGCACGGCTACATCGACCTACTTTATAGCAGTGCGAATCTTGCACCAAATAACGAAATATAAAGGTCATCATAGACATCCAATCGAAACGCTATTTCGTAGCAATCGCTGATTTTTACATTGATGATTTTGAATCTGGAAATAAACTGTATGACGCATCAGCACAAAACCAGCTTATATAGCACAACTCAATTGAGGAGGTTTTAATATCCGCAAATGGGCTTCTAACAACCAATAAATGCCGTACCAACTATTCTTTGGAATACTGGAATTTTGGAATTCAAACTTGATGACACAATAAAAATATTCGGTTTTAACAGAATCCTGCCACAGACAATTTTGGAATTCGTATTTCGATGCCAAAAGCTGATAATAGAAACCCCACCAAGAGAAGCTCAAAAATCTTCGATCCTCTAGGATCGTTAGCCCTAGTTATAAGCACCAAGGAAGACCGTGCTGATTGCACGTCTGGAGTGAAGCACCTAGACTCGGAGCACATGACGCTGGAAAAAATGCCATACGACTCGTAAGGCCTGCTTGACATTTAAAAAAATAGCAGAGTACCGTGGAACTCCAGTTACTATGTGGTTAATCCAATCAGTCGAATGGAAAAAGTTACTTTAGAGATAATTCTATACCTTTCTATAGGGTATATAAACCTAAAACTAATAACGTAGATCATTTAAAACTTTGCTATGAATGCGGCGATAAAGAACACATTGCAGGAATAGTTTAAGGTGCCCAAACAAGAATCATGCTGATCACCAGAACTATAAAACATCAGCTTGGAACCATATGAATTGCGGTTATATGCATAAGAAATAAGCACATAGAAAAAGACTGGTACCACAGCCTGATTTTTGGTACAGTTCGGGCCAGCAATAGCCTCTTCAAAAAACCGATATTATTATTATAATAATATATAAGATGATATTATGATGTTGTTGCTTTAAATTGCAATTGGAATTGAAACTGCATACTACAACTAAACTTGAAATTCGATTATGAAAATTGAAAATTGTCACAAAAGAAATAAATTAAGTTAAAGTGGATATGGGAAGAAGAAAAACTTGACTTAAATGGAAATTTATACATTTTATACTCTCCTTGGCAACACACAATGTACATAAATAAGATATACGATACCACAATGCATCTCCACTGTGACCTTTTATTAAATGGTATTGTGCATTTCTATGTTCAATTTTTATAGGACTAGTGGTTTGTGGGCGCGCGTATTTTTTCAATGCAGTATTCTATTTGAATAGCTGTAATATATGTGTAATAGCTATAGTGATATATTTATTAATAGCTCTAGATAATTGCCATGTAAATTTTATTGTGTATATGTCATTCGCTTAACACTTTGTTATTTATGTCAAGTGTAGCTGCTTTAAATTTGCCGCAAGTTTTGATGTAGATAGAACCGAAATAAACGTTAAAATGTTGTAGAAATTTGAAACATTAAACTGAAATAACTGAGTGTTGATTAAGAGGTGTCACCGTAATAAACATAATAAGAATGCGACTGAGCCTCGGTTCTCCATGAAATCCCCGCAGAGCTCGGTAAAAACCAAGAAGCAACACTTGCAAATCAGCTCTACGATTTAACTCTCGCACCCTGGAATTAAGAAGAGCAACTTCAAGATTGGAAAACATTGAACATATGATCGGAACATAAAAAAGATGACCGTTTAAATTATAAGAATTACCGAGGTGTTTATTTATTATTATCTTAAATAATAATAAACAATTGTTAAAGGGCATTAATGGTCCGTGCCGAGCCAACATTTGGCTCCATTGAATTCGATTCCGAGCTTGTTCTTCATATTGTTCCAGACAACTCGAACAAGACAAAACGTTTTCTACCTCGAGGAGCAATCGACACCAAAATTATGAAATTTATGCCACAAATCTATTTACGACAAAAAAGTCCAAAATCTAGAAAAAACTTGATGGTTAGCCTATTGAAATTATAAATTTTATGCCACAAATTGAAAATTTCCAAAACCCAGAATAATTATTCGTTGTGGTGACACAGCCTACCAAAATTATGAAATTTACGCCACAAATCGAAAATTTTCACAATACAGAAAAATCATGATGGTTAGTTAAGCCTATCCAAATTGTGAAATTTACACTACAAATTGAAAATTTCCAAAATCCAGAAAAATCTTTATGTCTATCAAAATTGTGAAAATTACATCACAAATCGAAAATTTCCAAAATCCAGAAAAATTAGCCTAGCAAAATTGTGAAATTCACGCCACAAATCGAGAATTTCCAAAATCCAGAAATATCGTGATGGTCACACGGTCTATCAAAATTGTGAAATTTACGCCACAAATTGAAAATTTTCAAAATCCAGAAAAAATCATAACGGTTAGCCATGGAATTGTGAAATTTACGCCACAAATCGAAAAATTCTAAAATCCTGAAAATTTATGATGGTTACCTATCAAAATTGTGAAATTTACGGCACAAATCGAAAATTTCCAAAATCTTGAAAAATAATGAAGATTTAGCCTACCAAAATTGTGAAATTTACGTTAAAAATTGAAAATTTCCAAAATCCAGAAAAATCATGATGGTTAGCCTGTAATTGAGAAATTTACGCCACAAAATCGAAAATTTCTAAAATTCTGAAAAATCATGATGGTTAGCCTATCAAAATTGTGAAATTTATGGCACAAATTGAAAATTTCCAAAATCCCGAAAAATCATGATGGTTAATCAAAAAAATTTCGAAAATTTCTAAAATCTTGGAAAATAATGAAGGTTCAGCCTATCAAAATTGTGAGATTTACGCCAAAAATATAAAATTTCCAAAATCCAGAAAAATCATGATGGTTATCAAAAAAAATTTAGAAAATTTCCAAAATCTAATCTAGAAAAATTATGAAGGCTAGTTAGCCTATCCAAATTGTGAAATTTACACCACAAATTGAAAATTTCCAAAATCCAGAAAAATCGTTATGTTTAGTCTATCAAAATTGTGAAATTTACGTCACAAATCTAAAATTTCTAAATTCCAGAAAAATGAGCCTATCAAAATTGTGAAATTTACGAAAATTGTACGAAAATTGTGAAATTTACAGCCCAAATCGAAAATTTCGAAAATCCAGAGAAATCATGATGGTTAGCCTATCAAAAAAATTTCGAAAATTTCCAAAATCCTGAAAAATAATGAAGGTTTAGCCTATCAAAATTGTGAAATTTACGCCACAAATATAAAATTTCCAAAATCCAGAAAAATCATGATGGTTATAAAAAAAAATTTAGAAAATTTCCAAAATCTAATCTACAAAAATTATGAAGGCTAGCTAGTTAGCCTATCCAAATTGTGAAATTTACACCACAAATTGAAAATTTCCAAAATCCAGAAAAATCGTTATGTTTAGTCTATCAAAATTGTAAAATTTACGTCACAAATCTAAAATTTCTAAATTCCAGAAAAATGAGCCTATCCAAATTGTGAAATTTACGAAAATTGTGAAATTTACAGCCCAAATCGAAAATTTCGAAAATCCAGAGAAATCGTAATGGTGACACAGCCTATCAAAATTGTGAAATTTACAGCACAAATCGAAAATTTCCAAAATCCAGAAAAATCATGATGGTTAGCCTATCAAAAAAATTTCGAAAATTTCCAAAATCCTGAAAAATAATGAAGGTTTAGCCTATCAAAATTGTGAAATTTACGCCAAAAATATAAAATTTCCAAAATACAGAAAAATCATGATGGTTAGCTTATCAAAAAAATTTCGAAAATTTCCAAAATCCTGAAAAATAATGAAGGTTTAGCCTATCCATAAATTGTGAAATTTACGCCAAAAATATAAAATTTCCAAAATCCAGAAAAACCACGATGGTTAGCCTATCAAAATTGTGAAATTTACGCCAAAAATCGAAAATTTTCAAAATCCAGAAAAATCATGATGGCCTTTTCAAAATTGTAAAATTTATGGCACAAATCGAACCCAACAACAACCAACTGTTTTAGCAGAGGGAGACCCAGACTACGCTTGCGATGAAACTAGATGAATTGATGTTGATAGTGTGGGCTGCAGAATTCCTTCAAGGGATGCAAAACCAGAAAGAAAGAGAGAGAGGTGACTTTGTTACCTTACCATCGTATCGTTTAAATACAAAAACTACAAGTAACTAAGGTTATACCTTTGCACTCGTTAAATTCTCCATCTATAAAAGACCGGTCTGAGAAAAATCCTACACAAACCAAAAACGATTCGATTTAATTAATTCCGAAAAATTTTAAAAAGCAAACCGTAACCACCCAGGTTGTTCACAATGTGATGCACATCCATAATTTTAATCATTGCATTCTTTTTTAATTCAATTAAATTAATTGGATTTAATTAATGGATTTTTTTTACATTATTCGCCTTAACGATTGCATCTTAATAGCTTTAATAAAAAAAACATTTTAAGATTATCAAAAGTTATTATTTGTTCCAACACATGTTTTACGAATTTCCTTATCACAATTGTACGCGCGCCAACATACGGTGTTGGCAAAATAAATTTTTGTCCATATTATCGATTCGGGTGGTCTCACAATTATAATTTGATTTGTTTGATTCCAAATTCTGAACAGGTGGATATTCAAATTTATATCAGAAATAACCAATTTTTATTGAAAATACGAGATCAATTTGACCACCTAACATTTTATCACATTAAACTCTTTGCGACATGCGCACGCACATAATAAACATACAGATTATAATACTTAACATAAGGCTTTTAATCCACCTCCATCGAAGAAATACATTTTTTTCTTGCTTCAAACCATATATGGGAGTTATAATATCAAATTTATGTCGTCATCATCATCGTAACATATATACCTCATCCATTGTCTAGTATGTGGTGTGTGATTACTTCATTCCATCATGTGTGTGGTTGGATAATAAAAACAGAACGTAAAAAAAAAATAAACGAACAAATCGATTTGGACGTATGTAAATGTATGATGGAATCTCTCCGGATGTGAATTTTGTTTAAAATATGAATTTTAAAGCCTACGTGAATGTCGCGTACGTTTTTAAGAGTACCACATATTTAACCTTAAAAAAAAGTGAATTTTATTTATTTGACAAGTCTAATCAATTAACACCTATGTTTAATACTTATATATGTTTATAGATCTGTGAGAACCGTTAAAAACTTTAATTGATATTTTGGGTAGTTAAAATAGTTATGGTATTTGATGTTGAAGCAAAACCACGCAAAGAAAGAGATAAAAAACTACATATGTTAGTTTTTTTGGGGAAACGACATATCTGTCTTACATATATTAGAATTCGAGCGAAAAGCAGTTAAATGATGAATAAGGTCCAATAGACCGGACGTGATAGACATTCATCTAATGTATGGACTTAACATTCATCTAATGTATGGACTTTTGTTCTTTGTCCAGAACAAAATTAAATTCGGTGCATCTATAAGACAATTATTCGAACTGGAACTTCGTTATTGCTATACCGACTAAAAATCGATTGTCGCTATATTCTGGTGTTCGACATTTTCAATGTTATCATTATAAGTCTTAATTGCTTGAGAATGTCATATCGGCTTCGCCTATATGCATTATCGAACCGTCACGCTAGGTTTGAATTCTTTTTCGCAGGATGCATAGCAAGTTTATTTATCTGTGTACATCTCTGTCACGTGGAGGTGGGTACTTTTGTGAACTAACCCATGTAGATTTATTTTTGGCCAAAAAAATATTTCCGAAAATGTAAGTATATTTTATACAAGTATTTATACTAAGGTTGGGAGCTTTTGATTAAGGTATCACATATCATAATCGGGCAACTTTTACGAGTTTTATGGACAATCCATACATTTTTCGTAAATTTTATAGGATTTAAATGAACGTTGGTACAGTTTATGTGCCAAACATAACCTATTTTTAGAGGTATCATTGACCCCAATCGGACCGCTATTACAGGTTTTGATTTTTTGGATTTTCAAACTACTCGAATTTAAGTAAACAACGGATACAATTTAGCCTCAGCAGCTAAGAAATAATTGAGTGATTTAAATCAACTTTAGTACAGTTTATGTGCTAAACATAACCTATTATTAGACGTATCATTGACCCCAATCGGACCAGTATTACAGGTTTTGATTTTTTGGATTTTCAAACTACTCGAATTTAAGTAAACAACGGATACAATTTAGCCTCAGCAGCTAAGAAATAATTGAGTGATTTAAATCAACTTTAGTACAGTTTATGTGCTAAACAAAACCTTTACTTAGAGGTATCATTGAACCAATCGAACCACTATTACATGTTTTGATTTTTTGGATTTTCAAACTACTCGAATTTAAGTTAAAATCGGATACAATTTGGCCTCAGCAGCTAAGAAATAATTGAGCGATTTAAATTAACTTTAGTACAGTTTATGTGCAAAACATAACCTTATCTTACAGGTATCATTGACCCCAATCGGACTGCTATTACAGGTTTTGTTTTTTTAGATTTTCAAACTACTCGAATTTAAGTAAAAATCGGATACAATTTGGCCTCAGCAGCTAAGAAATAATTGAGCGATTTAAATGAACTTCGGTAAAGTTTATGTGCTAAACATAACCTATTATTAGAGGTATCATTGACCCCAATCGGACCGCTATTACAGGTTTTGATTTTTTGGATTTTCAAACTACTCGAATTTAAGTAAAAATCGGATACAATTTGGCCTCAGCAGCTAAGAAATAATTGAGCGATTTAAATGAACTTTAGTACAGTTTATGTGCAAAACATAACCTATTCTTAGAGGTATCATTGACCCCAATCGGACTGCTATTACAGGTTTTGTTTTTTTAGATTTTCAAACTACTCGAATTTAAGTAAAAATCGGATACAATTTGGCCTCAGCAGCTAAGAAATAATTGACTGGTTTTGTGCTAAACATAACCTATTCTTAGAGGTATCACTGACCCCAATCGGACCACTAATACATGTTTTGATTTTTTGGATTTTCAAACTATTCGAATTTAAGTGAAAAATGGATACAATTTGGCCTCAGCAGCTAAGAAATAATTGAGTGATTTAAATTAACTTTAGTACAGTTTATGTGCTAAAGATAACCTTTTCTTAGAGGTATCATTGAACCAATCGAACCACTATTACATGTTTTGATTTTTTGGATTTTCAAACTACTCGAATTTAAGTGAAAAACGGATACAATTTGGCCTCAGCAGCTAAGAAATGATTGAGGGATTTAAATTAACTTTAGTACAGTTTATGTGCTAAATATAACCTTTTCTTAGAGGTATCATTGAACCAATCAAACCATTATTACATGTTTTGATTTTTTGGATTTTCAAACTACTCGAATTTAAGTGAAAAACGGATACAATTTGGCCTCAGCAGCTAAGAAATAATTGAGTGATTTAAATTAACTTTAGTACAGTTTATGTGCTAAACATAACCTTTTCTTAGAGGTATCATTGAACCAATCGAACCATTATTACATGTTTTGATTTTTTGGATTTTCAAACTACTCGAATTTAAGTGAAAAACGGATACAATTTGGCCTCAGCAGCTAAGAAATGATTGAATGATTTAAATTAACTTTAGTACAGTTTATGTGCTAAATATAACCTTTTCTTAGAGGTATCATTGAACCAATCAAACCATTATTACATGTTTTGATTTTTTGGATTTTCAAACTACTCGAATTTAAGTGAAAAACGGATACAATTTGGCCTCAGCAGCTAAGAAATAATTGAGTGATTTAAATTAACTTTAGTACAGTTTATGTGCTAAACATAACCTTTTCTTAGAGGTATCATTGAACCAATCGAACCATTATTACATGTTTTGATTTTTTGGATTTTCAAACTACTCGAATTTAAGTGAAAAACGGATACAATTTGGCCTCAGCAGCTAAGAAATAATTGAGTGATTTAAATTAACTTTAGTACAGTTTATGTGCTAAACATAACCTTTTCTTAGAGGTATCATTGAACCAATCGAACCACTATTACATGTTTTGATATTTTTGATTTTCAAACTACTCGAATTTAAGTAAAAAACGGATACAATTTGGCCCTTAGCAGCTAAGAAATAATTGAGTGATTTAAATTAAATTTAGTACAGTTTATGTGCTAAACATAACCTTTTCTTAGAGGTATCATTGAACCAATCGAACCGTTATTACAGGTTTTGATTTTTTGAATTTTCAAACTACTCGAATTTAAGTAAAAAACGGATACAATTTAGCCTCAACAGCTAAGAAATAATTGGACGATTTAAATGAACTTTGGTACAGTTTATGTGCTAAACATAACCTATTCTTAGAGGTATCATTGACGGCTAATCCCTGCCGGTTTTATTTTGGCAAAAAAATGTTTCCGAAAATGTAAGTATATTTTATACCAGTATTTATACTGATGTCAAGAGCTTTCGTTTAAAGTATCAGTCGTCACAATGGACGTTTTAGACGATTGTCGAAGACTTGACAAATACATACCGCGTAGATATACGTAAAAGAACAAGCATAAAATGACTTAACTCGGGTCTTATAAAGACTAAAGAGAAACCATTTTACTGTGGTGTTTAAATAAATCGGTGGCTCTTAATATTCAGAGGATACGAACGGATGACAAAGCAATTTCTATAACGACAGTCATCATTTCCAATGTGTAGAGGTCGATTTTGGCGACGTTGGCTCAGAATCAAATCCGATTAAAAACCAATTATTATTATTAAAGTAACAACTAGTGCAAGTCCTAAGAAGAGTTCTAACTTATATTGTGATGCCACTGTAAGAAAAAAGATCTTTGTTACCACAAAGTACTCTATTAAAATTAACCAAGGTTCCAGTAATTAAGTCTGTGTGAAAATAAATGAAATTATGTATGCCCATATACGAGTTCACTAATTTAATTGAGATAACTTAATGAAATACAACCGGTTCGCGGAACATTATGTACGAACCACTGTCTCTAACTCAATCTCCGATATACTAGAATCGCTTTAGTATTTTTATATGTTGCTATTGCTCCACTATTTAGAGAATCATAAATTATTTTTAAAAAATATGTTAAAATCGCACGGTTAGTTAAACACAATTAAAATATTTATAAATCTGTGACAAAATATTTTAAAAACTGAGAACATTTAAATTTAAATTTTTTTTTTTTTCGTTATTTAATGTTTTTCATGTAATTCATGTCAAGTTTAAAAATATGATGGATGTTTGATGATTTGATATGATGCGCGATCGTGATGATCGTACAAAATACAAATTTGTTACATGGTTGTTGTTTGATTTATATATCAAAACTGGTAATCATACTTTATATATATATATATATATATATATATATATATATATATATATATATATATATATATATATACATGATTATATACATGATTGAAGTATTACACATATGGTTATAATTGATGTGGTTGTTCACATTGTTTTATATATACGTTAAATGTTGCTCGAGTATATATGTGAAATAAAAGAGGTGGACAACTTTTATTGGAATTTCTAATTATTGTTGCGTTTTTGGATATATGAAAATATTTGTGTGTGTGTGTGTGTGTGTGTGTGTGTGTGTGTGTGTGTGATCGATTTGAAATTGATGATCAATTATTCTATAAATATAAACTTACTACATATTTTCGTAAAAAAATTCATTGATCATTGCTATTTTAGTCAGACGTGTGACTATTTTAAAACGTAGTATGGATATTTCCAACAGGTGATCAAATAAGTTATGAGTTATGTATGACCTTTGTAAGTCCGGTTTCTGATTTTAGAGTTTAGTTTAATAAATTGAATTTTGTGCAATTTTTATTTTAAGTAATTTAGCGTAAAGGTACTTACTCTTATTATACTTGATTATCATTTATCGGTAACGATTTTAGAAGAAAGTAGTTGTAATATTAGTTTTTATTGATCACGCGCTCTTCTTGAACAAGATGATATTTTAAGCATCATTACTGTCACTATATTCATGGCACATAATTCTGTAGAGTTTTTCGTCGCAAATTACTATGTCATTAGACGCGATCGATATTCGAATCCTGCAACGGCGGCGTTAGATGATGAAACTATAGTTAACGCATTACTAAAATATACACGTGCTGATGCGATTGATCTATAGAGAATGAAGATCTGGAAATTCTGCTTCGCAGATGTGCTTTTTAATTTTTAATATAGATATTGGTCAAACTAAGTTTAAGTAATATATACATACCTTCAAAACTATTCAAATATGGCATTAAGATTTTTGGGGCTTGTGCGCATCAAATGCTTTACAAGATCAGATTTATAAATATCAAAATTGAGAAATTTACGCCATAAATCGAAAATTTTCTAAATTGAGAAAAATCAAGGTGGTTAGCTTATCAGAATTGTGAAATTTGAGTTACAAATCGAAAATTTCCGAAACCCAGAAAACCCATGATGCACTATCAAAATTGTGAAATTTACGCCATAAATCGAAAATTTCCAAACCCTAGAAAAATCATGATGGTTACCCTAACAAAATTGTGAAATTAACGCGACAAATCGAAAATTTCCAAAACCCAGAAACATGATGATGGGCTTACAAAATTGTAAAATTTACGCCATAAATCGAAAATTTCTTAAAACCCAGAAAAATCATGGTGGTTAGCCTATCAGAATTGTGAAATTTAAGTCACAAATCGAAAATTTACAAAATTCAAAAAAATCATAATGGTTAGGTGGAACACCATCGGATGGTTCTCGACAAGAAAACGTTGGGTGAACGCATATTATTAGAACGAGAGTATTCAAGAAGACATAAGCATGTGAAGCCGCTTTGAATTTTGAAAACAAGTTCCAGAGTTGACATGAATTTAGTCACCACGAGTGATACGAACCGTTAATTGGCAAAAACGTAACAATTGGTGACAACAGTGGGATTGTGAATAACTAAAATGTGATGATTCACTACGAATTGAGAGTTGTGAAATTAAAAAAGGAATTGGAGGTAAAGTAAGACAATATAAGCTCAAAATAGAAAATTAAGACAAAGACCAGTTGGAATCATCGAGCAAAATGTTGAAAAAACACAAAGGTTGGTAGAAACAAATAAATAAACATCTGGAAATTTCGATTTGTCAACAGAAAATGGCTGTAATAAACCAACAGTTTGAAAAGACAAAATGATGGAGCAGCAGCAGTGAAGCTTAATGGGGCAAATTAAAAGCCAAGTAGTGAAATTTAAAGAAGAATTTAAAAAGGAGATTTAAGAAGTAAACCGCAGATGTTCAACAGGTTAAAGTGGTGGTTAAACAATTAGTTGATCTAAAGTTAGAAACTACAGTTCGACTACAAGCGAACTTAAATGTAAACATCTCCATATGAAATTATTTGACGTTAAAGTAATCGGTCAAAGTAATCAGTCAAATTAAAGCCTCCAACCTTTAACAAATTTTTTTGGCATATTCAAACTTCAATTTGAAACACAGCTATCAGAAATTTTTGGAGTGAAGAAGATCGCACCGCATCGTTAACGGTAGCATTAAAAAGAACTGCAGCTGAAACTCTACAGATCGCTTAAACGATGATCGTAAACGAGAACTTACAAAATTAAGCTTAAATTAGGCCGATATCAAAATAGTGAGAAATCACTACAAGAGTATACGGGTGCATCTATCACATGGTATCTATCCAACATGGCTCCAGACGACACGGAGATAGTTAAGATCGATGCCTTCATTGATAGTGTACGAAATGTCGAGACCAGAACAACTGTAGTGTTATCTCAAAAGCAACGTACACAGAGATCATTATCAGCACACATTAACAAACGAGACGACATATAACATTATAAACCTGGCAATCACTGCGCCAATTGGTAGGTAAATTTTGCGTTAATATCGTGGTTTCGACTAGTATGAGGTCAAAAGGTGCTGATATTTCATGATCATCCTCGAAAACGCAGTGATTTTTAAAGAAAGATTTTTAGATTTATTTACTTATCTAGGAAAGTACGAACGATCGATTCAAGATCGAACTGTAGCCTGATTGTGGAAACCGTTTAGGCCATCAATTGTTTTTAACTATATTATAATTCTTAATCGTTTTTAAGAAATCGGCGCTATTATACTAATGTTACGAAACACAGTTTCGTCATGATCAATTATCGAATGATGACGATCATCAATGATTTTCTATTCTTTTCTCTTTCGTACGTACAACTTATGTAATGCACGTTTTATCGTCGCCGTGCCATATAAATGTATAATATGTTCGCGTCTAATAATATATGATTCATCACGAATCGTAGTTTTAATTCCAATGAATGACGTAATAACGCGATTTAAATTTTATATGTATATGGTTATGCGGTTATTTTGTTGCAACAGTCGATGACTCAATATATATACTAATTGGTAATTAGAATAATATTGATTTTTAATAATAAAAACGGAACTATGGCTTTGTTTGCGCACTATATATATATATATATATATATATATATATATATATATATATATATATATATATACACACTCAAGACACAACACCATATGCAATTGTACACCAAACATTCGCGATCGCCGATCAATCATTAAAATTTAAAACACTAACGATCCAAAAATAAAAGTATAATGAATAATGGATCCGCGCTGTTGTTCACTTGATCATACAAACATTTTTGACCAAATAATTAATTTTTATTTGTTTATTTTTTAATCATTTAATTCAATTTGACGATCATTTTCCCTTGATACCGTGCGCCCATATTCTCCCTTCGAACCAATTAAAATTATTATTGTAAAGTATAATTTTTTTTGCAATACACATACTAAAAATGTTTTTTTTATTTTATTTTATGATTAATTACATTTTTTTATTGTAAATTTATTTACCGACATTTTTATTTAATATACGATCGTATATATGTATATATAAATTATTAAAATTTTGCAATGATCACGATCAACCTCATAAATAGACACACATACACACACACACACAGTTATTCAAACGAATATGTTTATTAATATTTTAATGCGATTATCATTACGATCATCATGATTTGATGATGATCGCGAAGATCATATATTTGAATTAAATGTTAAAGAACATAAAAAAATAAATTGGTACATAAAACATTCAAGATCATGTAAATATGATAAATTAAATCATCTATTTTCTACATACATCCAACTACAAACTCGTATGCACACATAAAAAAAAAGTCATTTCCTTTTTCGATTTGATCAGTTGATTTTAAAAAAAAAAAATTTATATCGATCGTAAAATTTTTTAATGGCTTCGTTTTTAAACTAATATATATATATAGTGAATTTTCATAAATTTAATATTTTTGAGTAAATTGGTTTTGCCATCTGGCGATATAATTTATTATTTACAATACATAAGGTGTTTAACAAAGATTTTGATAAGATTACGATTGTTGTAAATATAAATGTAATGTTAAAATATTATAATATGTGACCAGATTTTGTATTTTTTTTTGTGGTTTTTGAATTTATTTAAGAGCTAGTAATGTTTTATTTAATGATTTTATCAAGGCACTCAAATTTAGAGGATCCCATGAAATGTTTTATTACTTTAAGAAAAACTTTAATGGCTTGAAATGAAATGCAGTATGCCTTGGATGTTTTTTTATAGGGTTGGATGATAAACTATCATATAAAACCATAAAACCGGGTCTAACCCTACTAGCAACCAAGTAGCAGCCATTTAAAATTCGACCCTTTCAATTTTTATTATATTTTTACTAGGACTACAAAATTTTCGATTGATAATTCGGATACTTAAAAACTCATCTAAAATATAACAATATAAAACCATAAAACCGGGTTTAACCCCACAACGGAGAAGCAGCCATTTGAAGTTCGGGCCCTTCAATTTTGTTTTGTATAATTTTACATGGGGAACCGCTCAGAACTGGACATTTAAAAACTGGATATTTCAAAATAGGATTTGACAAAACGAGATAAGGTACAAAACGAGATATAGTACAACACTGGATATTTCAAAACTGGATATTTCGACATGTGATTTAAACTTAAAATAATTTTTTAGGATAGTTCTGGAATACGGCCAATTAGGAAGGAACTCGGTGATTTCTTTACCGATTTTGATGAAATTCGATATGCAAGATGAAAATGGGATTTTAAAATGATTTTTTTGAGAAGTCCTGGAATATGGCCAGTTAGGAAGGAACTCGGCGAATTCTTAACCGATTATGATGAAATTCGATATGTAGGATGAAAATGGGGTTTAAAAATGAATTTTTGGGAAACTTCTGGAGTGTGGACAGTTAGGAAGGAACTCGGCGAGTTCTTAGTAAGGTTCCATACTTGAATATTTCTAAGGAGAGAAATAGAAGTTTTCTTCACTTAATGTTTTTTTTAATTGCTGCTTTTTTCATATTATTAAAATAATCATTGACTTATTCGAGTTTACTATCAGTAAAATTTATTTTCATCTATTTTTTATTCTTTTACTTAATATAACTTTTCTTCACTTTAGAGAATCTATGTGAGAAAAATTAATTAAAAAATTAAAGAAAAATAAAATAAATTATAAAATAATTTTCAGTTAAAAGCGAGATTATTTGATTATTTAATATAAACAAGATCGAGCTTTATAATGGACATTACATTAAAAATCATGTACATAATATAATACATATTGTTATTTAGTAGCGATAGAAAAATTCAAATCTTGAACACTTAAAAAAAGTAATTATTTACGATTTGGAAATTCCTTATTTTTTCACTGTTCGATAGCACAGTTGCAACTTAAAATTTTGTTACAACCTACAATTCCCATCCTTCATATAAAATTTCATCATATCGGTTAAGAACTTGCCAAGTTCCTTCCTAACTGGCCATATTCCAGAACTTACCCAAAAAATCATTTTTAAAATCACATTTTCATCCTGCATATCGAATTTCATCATAATCGGTTAAGAACTCACCGAGTTCCTTCCTTACAGGCCATATTCCAGGACTTTCTCAAAAAATCATTTTAAAATTCCATTCCCATCCTACATATCGAATTTCATCATAATCGGTTAAGAACTCACCGAGTTCCTTCCTGATTGGCCATATTCCAGAACTTACCCAAAAAATCATTTTAAAATTCCATTTTCATCCTACGTATCGAATTTCATCATAATCGGTTAAGAACTCTCCGATTTCCTTCCTAACTGGCCATATTCCAGAACTTTCCTAAAAAATCATTTTAAGTTTAAATCACATGTCGAAATATCCTGTTTTGAATTATCCAGTTTTGTACCATATCTCATTTTGTACCTTATCTCGTTTTGGATTATCCAAATTTGAAATATCCAGTTTTGTACCATATCTCGTTTTGTACCTTATCTCGTTTTGAATTATCCAATTTTGAAATATCCAGTTTTGAATTATCTTGTTTCGTCAAATCCAGTTGTAAAATATCCAGTTTCGACCGGTACCCGGGGAAATGGAAAATTTTTATTATTTTCGACAAGGACTACGAAATTTTCGATTGATATTTCGGATAACCAAAATCATCTAAATATAAAACCATAAAACCGGGTCTAACCCCACTAGCAATGGAGTAGCAGTCATTTGAGGCTCGGGCCCTTTCATTTTTTTTTTTGGTATTTTTACTATGGGAAAATGGAAAATTATGGTTTTTTTACTAGGACGACGAAATTTTCGGACACTTGAAGTCGCCTATAGAACGATTTAAATGCCTTGGCCACGTCAAAAGAACCCCATCACATCGAACCATTAAAAATGTGTCCCAAAATCAACCAGCTGGAGTACATCGAACGGAAATACCAAGACTACGATGGCTTAACGACGTCGAACATGATCTGCGTGACATAAGTTATCGAAACTGCAGGCAACGTGCGATAAAAAGAAATGAATGGAGGTCGACTGCGCGGGCGGCATAATTCCTTTATTGACTATTATGTAGTAGTGGCATAATAAGTCACGAAGAAATTTGGATAGTAAAAACCGATTGAATCGCACTAAATGGCCTTCGCAGTTCCAGGTACATCTAGACACTTCGTTGTTTTTCGAGGTCAATATACCAAATCAAATTTCCGTTTAGCAAGAATAAAACAAGCCCCCAATTGTGAGTCTTCATGAATACCATCGCCATATCGTAAGGTATGGAACACTAGATAGGTTGCCCTATTATTTTTATTTGTATCATAAGTATGTAGATGAGAAGAAGAAACGCAGCAACAGACACAACCATATAAGTAGTTACATACAATAAATGCAGACTAATCAAACATCCATATATTTAATCTATCGCGTACAAATTCCTAAATTACCCTCATCATTTGTGTTGAGCGAACTTTACTATTTACAATGTCAACCCTAAGATCATGTTCTGTAACAATAAAATCTAATAATAACTATTTAAATAACACTTACCTTTACCTGTATGCCAGATGCCTTAAATCCTTGATATTATTTAAATAATACGAGTGCATTCCAGCCACTTTCGGAAAAAGTACATTAATTATAATTTACTGACCGCGACACTCGAAATAGTTATACTAATGTTCGATAGTTATTATGGTTAGCCGGTACATAGGAATGTTGGTTTATTTACTGTCTTGTCTGGCTCACAAAGTTTTAAACTTTTCCAGATATTGTGCAACACGTTCCATTTATTAGGCAACCATTTTTTGAGCAAATTTTTGTGCGGTGCACCACAAATCACAACCAATTAATGCTAAAAACTTCTTTCAACACAAAATGTTCACTAAATATTAATAGAGCAAAATGTATTGCCGTACGATTAGTTAAAATAAATTAAAATATCGACATTAAACACAATTATGTCGATTTCGATTGATTTTTACCCCACTCTGGTCGAGTACACTGATTTTTTCAATCAAACGAACATAAAAATTACTCTGACAGCTTTATGCATGTGTTTATGTGTTCTGTCAAAATATGTATTTTGCCAAAATCTATTGACTACCAAAAATTCTAATAAAAAATTAACAATAATTTACAGAAAATTAACAGAAACTTTAAACGCAATTGCATAAAAATTACACACAAACTATAATGCAAAATTACATTTCAAATTTAAGATTTTTTTATTTCAAATTAAATTATATTTCAAATTTTCCGCTAAACAAATTAACCGTCACTGACAAATTATTTATTGACAAATAAACAGAATATTTGTTGGTGTGTGTAAAGTAGGGGTTACTCGACCAAAAAACCTCGAGTAGCAAAACTTGCACTAGAGCTGTCAAATTAGCTGTCAGAGCAGTTTTTTTTTCATCAATCGAACATAATCAGGGTAAATCGAGTACCCTTTTTGCACTCAGTGCAAGTTTTATTCTTCAATCGAAATCGACATTAATGTCGATTTCGATTGATTTTTTACCCCACTCTGGTCGAGTACACTGATTTTTTCAATCAAACGAACATGAAAATTACTCTGACAGCTTTATGCATGTGTTTATGTGTTCTGTCAAAATATGTATTTTGCCAAAATCTATTGACTACCAAAAATTCTAATAAAAAATTAATAATAATTTACAGAAAATTGACAGAAAAATTAACAGAAACTTTAAACACAATTGAATAAAAATTACACACAAACCATAATGCAAAATTACATTTCAAATTTATGATTTTTTTATTTCAAATTAAATTATGTTCCAAATTTTTCGCTAAACAAATTAACCATCATTGACAAATTAATTGTTGACAAATAAACAGAATATTTGTTGGTGTGTGTAAAGTAGGGGTTACTCGACCAAAAAACCTCGAGTAGCAAAACTTGCACTAGAGCTGTCAAACTAGTTGTCAGAGCAGTTTTTTTTCATCAATCGAACATAATCAGGGTAAATCGAGTACCCTTTTTGCACTCAGTGCAAGTTTTATTCTTCAATCGAAATCGACATAAGTTCAAAATTCTAAAACAACACAAACGAAATTGTGCACCGTCTGTCACTCGATCTCGAATGAATTGCGCAAGTAATATTGCGTCGTAAAAAAATAAACAAAAATATTCCTTGACAAAGTTGACGAAATGTATTCAAGGTTTCATCATATTTTAGCATATTAAATTGGTAAAACCTATCATCTAGGAGCACGTACAGTGCACGAAGCATAAATTTGTTATTTATATGATCATCATAGATTTTCTGAATTTTCGATTTATGGCGTAAATTACACAGTTTTGAGGATTACGCCAAGGATTTCCTGGATTTTGTAATTTTCCGATTTATGGTTTAATTGTAAAGTTTTGAGATGTACCACCATGCTTTTCCTGGATTTTTAAAATTTCCGATTTATGAAATAAATTGTACAATTTTGATGGGATTAACATCGTGAATTCACTAGATTTTGGGAATTTCCGATTTATGGCGTAAGCTAAACAGTTTTGAGTGCTTTCATCATTGGTTCCCTGGCATTGGTTTCCCGGTGGAAATTTTCGATTTATGGCGTAAATTGTACAGTTTTAGGGCGACCACTATAAATTTCCTGGGTTTTAGACGTTTCTGATTTATGGCGTAAATTGCAGAGTTTTGAGGGCTACCACCATGGATTTACTGGATTTTGGAAATTCCCAATTTATGCTGTAAATTCCACAGTTTTCAGGGCTACCACTATAAAATTTTCGATTCATGTTTTGCTGGGCTTCACAACATGGATTTTGGAAATTTCTGATTTAAATTTTACAGTTTTGAGGACTACCACTTTGGATTTGTGGCGGCTCGATTTTCGGTCCGTTTTTTTATGTTGTGCTTGTTGGGCAATTCGGGTTTGTTTTGTGTCGATATCGTCCGACTCGTTGGACACGAAGAAGCGAAGAAAAAAAAATTGTTCATTCTATACTCGTACTTCTCATTGTTAACGTATCTACAACTTAGAGTCACAATTTTGGTTTAATTTTTATTTTGTATAAGCCATTTTGTTTTACTTTTATAATTCAATAAATTACCTCTAATAAAGTTATTAACAGTTTTAGTAGTAAACAAAAGATCGGTTTCATTACAAGAAAAGCAGTGACATACAGCTGAAACATAAAAACGTAGGGCGGAAATTCTAGAATAGCCGAAGACGCTTCGCCATTGTTCATTATGTTGATAAAAAGATATATATATATATATATATATATATATATATATATATATATATATATATATATATATATATATATATATATATATATTTATATTTATATATATATATATATATATATATATATATATATATATATATATATATATATATATATATATATATATATATATATATATATATATATTCCTTTAAAATAGACAACGGAAGTCGAGGAGTGGTATACGGCGAACGATTTTATGTATAATTAGTATCACGCCGCAACAAAGAAACACGCCACATAGCCTATTACATCCGATAACCCCCTCATACCACAGATTACCTACATTTTGGAAATTCACGATTTATGCCGTAAATCCCACAGTTTTCAGGGCTACCACTATGAAATTTTCGAATCATGGCGTAAATTTCACAGTTTTAAGGGTTACCACCATGGATTTTCCGGGTCTTGGAAATTTTGATTTGTGGCGTAAATTCCACAATTTTGAGGGCTACCACCATGGATATCCTGGATTTTGGAAATTTTCGATTTATGCCGTAAATTTTCAGTTTTGAGAGGTACCACCATGAATTTCCTGGATTTTGGAAATTTTTGATATTTCCGATTTATGTCGTAAATTACACAGTTTTCAGGGCTTCCACTATAAAATTTTCGATTCATGTTTTGCTGGGCTTCACAACATGGATTTTATGGATTTTGGAATTTCCGGTTAATGGCGTAAATTGTACAGTTTTGAGGGATACCACCATGGATTTCCTGGATTTTGGAATGGATTTCCTGGATTGTGGAAATTTCTGATTTATGGATTTCCTGAATTTTGAAAATTTACGATTCATGGCATAAATTGCACAGTTTTCAGGGTTACCACCATGGATTTCCCGGATATTAGAAATTTTTGATTTATGGCATAAATTACACAGTTTTGAGCGCTACCAACATGGATTTCCTGAATTTTGAAAATTTTCGAGTTTTGGTGTAAATAGCATGGATCAGAAGTCAACGACATCTACGTTTTTGTTTTGTGCTGAACCCAACGTATGTTTGCCTATGATATACTGATCAGGTCGGTGCCAGCTCTTATTTGTGCATTAAAATCACTTTGAATTATCTTAATGTCATGACTTGCTGTTATCTTTATATGTAACATAACTTGCTCAACCATAAACACTATATATGAGAATTATCTATCCATCACGATCGATAAACGAACTTCAACAAAGCAAATCTGTTCTCTCGTCGCTACATCAGATATTTATGATATATGTGTATATATTATTATGGCGCCTGTTGTTAGGGAGCATCAACGTGTCTTATTCAGTACATATAAAAGTTACTATTTGGTAGACACTGGGTCGGTATCGACGAAAATGTCTTCTCAGAAGTAAAGAACTAATTTACCTTTTTCTGGTTATCTATAGTAGAATTGGTGATCCGGTATGGGCTATCAATGGCCTATAACTACATATTTTTATTACAATATTGATATTTGATACCAATTAAAATTAGTAAGATCACACCTCCGTAACAATTAAATTTTTTTTTGTTTGCTAATTGAAAATCGGTTATATATACGCGCAGGTAGGTATAAAAATTTTGATTGGATGCCGTAGCATCATTCAGCAATAAATTAAGTTCTTTGCAATATAAAAATGTCAAAAATTAATTTACAATCGCAGTGTTTCTAAAAAAAAAAAAAAGTTTATCGAGCACAAAGAAAAGTGATCACCGATCTGGAACATTTTATGTATAGGTAACTATATCTATACATACAGGCTAACTTTATAATTATCGTGTGAATATGACATTTTATTGCCTACACCTCTAAATTCCAAATATGATATGATCGAGAGCATCCATTCCACTACTTCATAATATACAGTAACGATGAAGATCATAAATATCCAATTATCATTACAACTAATTAGCAAACTCCCGCATGGATATACGGAAATGTACTCTCGTCTCGTCTGTACATAAACTGATTAAAATTATTAAGCAGACTGTAAAACTTTGCGTGTTGTAGATAAATCAAAATTAATACAGCAACAATAAAATGATAAAAAGAAAACTGATCCGTATGCATATGTATGTAGTATGATCAACCATATGCAAGAAGAAGAAGAAGAAGACGAAGAAGGTTGCAAAGTTGCACAATTAATTATGTTACCGTATTATATCCTCATTTTCTTGTCAAAAAGTACAATATATACAAAAAAATGTTCTTCTTGAGATCCTGTATATGATTATGCGATCATGATCACATTTTGATCGATACAGGTAATTAAGTTTTTATATTGTATAGTTAGTCTCGGAAATTTCTTTAGGGCTTGGTCATAAAATTGTTGATCAATGGGATGGATTTTTATGATTTGGAGCAATTAAAAATTTTTTTTTTTTTTTTCAATATGATCGTAATTTTATTTGATTCTGTGCGATCATTTAATTTCCTATATACAAATGGTATAATTGGCAATTAGAGTATAGTATTTATAAGTGTATTGACCGGTTTTAATTCGACCGTGGCAATATCACGGAAAGGAAACATAAACGGATATTGGTTTTATTAGTTTCAACTGGGATATTATCATAAACGGCTTTTATTGGCTGTAAGGTATCTACGATCCGATTCAATTCGTTTTATAGTGGTGGGCTTTGGTCATAGAGATCATTGCACCGATCTTCTTTTACACTTTATAAAGGCATTTATTAAATTCCTGAAGGCGTAAAAACCGAACAGCACGATTACCCGCGTCAAGTCTATAGCAACCATATTTTGTTAGGTTAGCACACCAAACAGTATAGTATTCAAACTGTGTTCCTTGAACGGTCGTGTCGTTTACCCGGTGGAACACTGAAATTCTCATATTAGGTCTTAGTGTGTCTAAACGCCTTGTATTTTTGGCAGGACTAACAGGATTTCAGGACCTGTTGAAATTTTAAAGTAAATCGCTAAGTCAGTTAATTTATAGGAACCAAAAAGTATGTGCTGAAAGCTCCGTGTCAGCTTCTTGCTATCTAGCGATTTGCTTTATGTTAAGTGAGTCTCGGCAGCTAAAGTTACGTGAACTGGGACACATATTTAAATTGTCGAGTGAATAGATGTGGCAAAAGCATATGTGTGCTAAAGTGGTTTTTAGCTGGTCGAATGCCTGTTGACATTCATATGACCAGAACAGGTTTTTGGACATTTTCGGCTTCTTTAGTAATGTAGCCAAATAGGTATAAAAAGGAAAGTGTAGGGAGCTAGTGCTCAACTTGTATTCAGACAGTTTCTGGAACTGTAACTCCGAAGCTGAGGCTACAAGTATGTCGTCATTGTAAACATACACAAATTCGAGATGCTTGACGATCTCGTTAATAAATCGTTGAAACGATTGTGAAGCATTTTGTAGGCCAAATTATATGCCAAATGATATTCAAATGGTTTCATCAAGTTAATCTTTGAGAATATGTTGCACCCTTACGTAGGTTCATAGAGCAGTTTTGGATGTGGGGAATTTGATAGCCTTCAGGTACCTGGATTAATCTGCGATATTCTCCGCACGGTATCCAGGCCTGATTTTCCCTTTTAACTAAGTACAATGGACATGATCTGGTGATGCCTATGTACCTAGTTGAATTATGTTTTAGAATTCCGTTGTGGCCGCTTTGCGCGAGACCAGATCCAATCTTCTTGGTTTGGACACCGGTAGATAACCTGTAGGCGTTATGTGATAAGTAACATTGTGTTTAACGGGCAAATTGTAAATTGGCGGAGCTGTTATAGATCATGAAACTCCTCAAATCAGGAGGATTGAATCTTAAAAAATGGGCCAGTAACAATAAGCAGCTAACAACACTTATACCAGCAGATTCTCGTGAAGGTGGATTATGTCTTATTCAGATCGATGACACAAATAAAACACTAGGCATCAACTGGAACCCTAATACAGACATTTTTGAATTCAAGATCACAAAGAAGTACCAACTAAAAGGAAAATATTAGCAGAAGTAGCCAAATTATTCGATCTATTAGGATGGCTCGCCCCAGTAATTATACAAAACTGTTAATGCAGAATATTTGGATAGCCGGCGTCGGATAAAAAACTGAATACCGATATATGCTCAGAGAAGGCGTTTGCAGCAGACAAACGAGGTATCCCCGTAGTTTATTTAATAACAGCAATATCGCACATCTAAGAAGCGAAATATCACTACCAAGATTAGAATTATGTGGAGCACTACTAATGGCGAAACTATTAAAAAAATTAGAAGAATCCATGAATTTAGAACATTTAACTGTTTATGCCTGAACTGATTCAATGATCACACTGGGCTGGATAAAAGGCAACCCCAACAAATATAAAACCTTTATGGCAAACAGAATATCGGAGATTTAGTCACTTATGCAACCAAGCCAATGGCACCAAGTAAAGTCCAGTTTCAATCTAGCCTCACCAAGAATAAGCGCTCACCAGTTAAAAAAATTCGCATCTCTGGTGGCGAACCAGACTGGTTAAAATCCACAAATTATCCATTACTTCTACAGCCAACCAAAGACGCAGTGGTGGCAGAGTTGAAAACAAGTTGTCTAGTGGGCAGCATGCTACTACTTCCAACGTTAATAGATTTATAGCCGATTATTTTCGTCCGGGCTCAAAATTAAAAGAACTGTCATTTATCGACAGTGATGGCCTTCTCAGATTAGGTGGCAGATTACAAAATTCCCAACTTAAATTCAATCAAAAATATCAAATGATCTTAGCAAAGGATCATGTTTTTTCAAAGCTAGTTACTCAAGAAGCACACAACCTTGTAATACACGGAGATATTTAATCAAATTTGGCACAATTGCGAACCAAATATTGGATTCTGAAAAGCAAGAGTCTAGTGAGTTTAACTATATGCAGCTGTGTAAAATATTTCCGATTCAGGAGAGCTACATCAGAACAACTAATGGGCATGCTACCTCCAGAAAGAATCACTCCCTGTGGTCCATTCACCAATACAGGAATTGACTATGCCGGCCCATTTGCCATTCGTGTATCAAAAAGTAGAGATACAAAATCATATAGAGGATACATAGCCTTACTTTTGTCAGCTTCTCGACAAAAGCAGTTCACCTTAAGCTAACAACGGCAGCCTTTCTAGCGGCATTTAAACGTTTCGCAGCAAGGAGGGGAACCCCTCTAAATGTATACAATGACAACGGTACCAACTTCGTCGGAGCCCGGAACGAAATAGACAAATAACTAAAACTAGCAATAAAACAAGCTTATCACGACGCCGTTGAACGAACACCCATTAATGGAACAAAATGTCATTTTATTCCGCCCGCTAGTCCCCACTTCGGGGGATTATGGGAATCTCGTGTTAAATCAACAAAACACAATTTAAAAAAATCATCGGAGAAAACAACTACTAACACAAGTGGAAGCTTGCTTGAATTCTAGACCAATTCTTCCCATGTCAAATGAGAGAAATTTTGTCAGGTTCAAGAACAGAATTTTATAAATCATGCCGCAAGCCCAGGAAAATCAATATGTTCATTGATTGTACTATCATTCCAACAGTCCTTGTTAGAACTGGAACATAAAAATGAACTGCTTCATCACCAAAAGGCTAACTTTCGAAGAAGCAAACGAGGCATTCTTTATACATAGTAGGATTCATAGCAAGCAATCTATTTGGTGTACTAGATGACAGAGACACTGTTCATTATGAACAAGAAATCGAGAAACTTAAACTGAACAACAACCACCTGTTAGATTTAATGGAAAATCAAACTACAATCATAGATGTCACCGTAAACGTTTTTAAAAAGAGGCAGCAAGATATTGATCAGCATTGGATAGTGTTCAAAGTTTAGAAAGTAACGACAGAAATATTAACTTTCTAGCTTTATCAATGCATACTTTACTACTAATGTCATCATTCAAGGACGTTCAAGAAACTTTGATCGAGACAGTACTAGACAAACACAATCAGGCCATCACTACAAAACTATTAACAATTCAACAACTCATAGGTGAAGTAGATCTCATGATTAGAACCCTACCAACAGAAATCATGCTACCCAAAATACAAGACACCGATGACATATTGGCATTATACCAACTTATGACACAACCAAAACAAAGATAAGCGGCAAATATACAAACCGATTTCACTACATACTACCAACGTACCATCGATATTTATAAGACCACAAATAGAGCTTCTTATAACAGATCTTCATCGGCGTACATACTCTTCAATGTCCATTTATTAACGGCAAAAATGCACTAGCGTTAATGACCTTAACATATGCAAACTAACTCACCCAATTCAACAAGATGATAATGCCATATGTGAAACACAACTGTTAAGGCGCTTTTATGGTTGTGTTCATTCGTTCGTTCGTTCATTCGTTCATTCGGTAATATTATTTTGATGATTTTATGGTTGATGAAAATTTACGGAACGATTTTAACACCACCTATCGATTAAAAATCTAAGCATTTGACATTTTCTTGATAGATTTATCAAACTTATTTTGTCTGTAAAGAAAACTATACCTATTTCAATTTTATTTTATGTAAAATTGATTTTAAACAACGATTTACTATTTAATTTATATACGTTTACCACGGAACTTTAACAATACTAATCAAATTATTGCTATTGTCAAAATTTGTTTGTATATAGTATTGCTATCCTTTTTAAATTATATAATTTTCTCTTTTACTCCATAATCGTTCGAACGAAAAGTTAAAAGTTGGTCATCTTAATGAAAAAAATACGGAACGAAAATAAGGGGAAAATAAGGGAATGTGATTGGTTAAAAGAAAGTACGGAACGAATTACCGAACGAATAAACACAACCATAAAAGCGCCTTTACGACAGAAAACAATGAGCAAAAAATGTAAGGTTACACCATTACACTGGTGTAATGGTGTAACCTTACATTTGTAATGGTGTAACCTTACAATCTGCCTACCGCTACGAACTTCAGACAGACGACAGGGTCAGGAAGTATGTCTGTTCAACATACTCACATAGTATAATTGAGCAAAAATAATTACAATAATTATATTTTCGCTATCAAATTACTGAAAAACAGCAACTAGCTGAATCAATAAATCACAGCGTTATTAAATTTGTTGGTGCATCGACTTAGGTAAATTATTATTTGTCGATGTTATATTTAAGTAAGACTTCCTGTTATTGGTTTAAGTATATTTTTATTGCACATTAGTGTGATGTTTTCTATAAAGTTTGTTCATTGGGTTTTGTTATACGTATGACAACACTGAAAAACCATTTCATCTGTCAAGAAATGTAAAAAGATTAGAACAGTAATGTTCTGGTTTGAGCGTTTGTTAAAAAAAGAAGTAAAATCTGTGGAAGAAATATAATGAAATAGATAACAAAAAAGGCAACGTGTTTATCTTGCTTAAGAAATACATTACATTGGCGACGAGTGGGCAGAATTCAACGACGGCATAATAGTTTAATCGTATATATGTTACAACAAAATGAATAATAATAAAATGGTAATTGGAAATAGGCTAAATTTTGACCACGAGATTGAATCGTGGAAGGAATATAAAGCGAGGTTAGAATGCTATTTCGAGATAACGGAAATCATAGATGTTAAAAAAAGTGGCATCTTTGGTAAATTTATGTGTCCCAAAAACGGGTACCGGTCGAAACTGGATATTTTACAACTGGATTTGACGAAAAAAGATAATTCAAAACTGGATATTTTAAAACGTGATTTCTTTACCGATTTTGGTGAAATTCGATATGTAAAATAAAAATGGGATGTTAAAATGATTTTTTGGAAAAGTTCTGGAATATGGCCAGTTAGGAAGGAACTCGGTGAGTTTTTAATTGATTATGATGAAATTCTATTTGTAGAATGGGAATAGGATTTTAAAATGATTTTTTCGGAAAGTTCTGGAATATGGCCAGTTAGGAAGGAACTCAGCGAGATCTTAACCGATTATGATGAAATTCGATACGTAGGATGAAAATGGGATTTTAAAATGATTTGTTGGGAAAATTTTCCTCTCCACATATGTTGTTAAAATTTTCGATAAATCTACGTATTTCTTTTTATGAGGTTCTTCGGGTTGACGTAGTCCATATAATAATTTATATGTTTTTGGGGGGAACCGATCAGAACTGGACATTTTAAAACTGCCATGCCAAACAGTCGACGAAAGAGCACAGGAATTTATCAAAGGTACAAAAATTTTTGATCGGCTATGCAGTGAATGAAATATGACAATGGAAAAAACATTAACTACGGCGAAAAAAATGGAATTGCATTGGAACGGCAATCATCATCAGGAAGAAGCCAAAATTTGTAGTGTGAAATGAAAAAGTTCACCAGTGACAATATAGGAAACAGCAGCAGCGGCAGAGAAGGAAACAACTCGAGATTGTACATCATAAAGAGGTTCACTTTAAGAAAGATAGTTGCATGCATTGTGGTTTTTCTAACCACATTTCAGGTAATTGTATAGATATAAGAATTATATATGTAGAGTGTATTTTTAAAGGGCATTTAGCCAACGTGTGTAGAACTATTGGTTCGAATCGTCGTTTAAATTGCATGTCCTAAGATCCCGACGGGACGAAAATAGAGTCGAGTTATTATATTGCACCGGTGTATAGCAAGAAGATGACAAGCCTATTATGTTTAGTTTATCGATTTTTGACAAAGTTATTGAGTTTCAGGTGGATACTGGTGCGGCTATTTTGGCATTACCATTCGCGGTTGTGTTAAAATTGTTCAATAAAATAAACATTGGGAGAGATGACAGTGTAGTCAGAGGATATGATGGCAACGTTTTAAAGGTTAAAGGCCATTAACCCTTTTATTATATTTAATAACATAGGGAAGTACTTTAACTTTACAGTACGCTGTAAAGAATATCAGAATTAATCAAGTTGTATCGAGTTTGGATCGCAGTAACACGTTGAATGATTTAATTGCACAATATATCATTTTATTTGACGAAAAGTTAGGCAAATTAAGGGTTGTTAAAGTGAAGTTAGAGCTGGATAGTGATGTTAAGCAAGTTTTCGCGAAAGCGAGAAAGGTTCCCTATGCTTTCATAAAGGATATTGAACAACAATTTAATGAGTTGGGGAAGCAGGGTATTATAGAGAAAGTTAATTCTACACGATGGGGTACGCCTTTGGTTCCGATCTTATTATAAGGTAATTGTGAACAAATATTTGTCCGATACGAATTTCCCGCTTCAGCGAATTAACGATCTGTTTGCTCGTATCAGCAATGGAAAGATCTTCTCCAAAATAGACTTAAGTCGAGCATGGAACATGGAGCACACATTTAGGAAATATAAAATGTAAAGGCGATTCCATTTGGCGCTAAGCCTGCCACTGGTATGTTCCAAGCGAGAAATTTCAAAAATATTATCATGAATTGATGGTGTGATGAATTTTTTAGACGATATAATAATAATTTCTGCACCAAATGATGAAATTCACAATCAACGACTTAAAGAAATTTTCAATGGACTAAAAAACGCAGAATTATGATTGAACAAGGTTAAATGTGCATTCGCAAAGGCTTTATTAAAGTTTTTAGGACACATAATATCAGGGAAAGGATTTTTTTAAATAGAACAGGAACGAAGAACAGGAAATTTAACGGTGTTAAATTTTCCAATACCAAAAACAATTTCCGACGTTAGGTCATTTTCAGGATTCGTGAATTACTTCGGAAAGTTTATTCCAAATTTGGCAACAAAAATGGAAACTAATGAAATTGGCCAGCTCCAATGCCAGTGTTGGATGCAACTGCTGCTACTATGATGTCCATACTTGGATTAAAATGTGTTAACATCAAATCCGACTTTAAAATATTTTTAAAACGATTGCTGGCATGCTGGAGTCCAAATCCATATTGAATTTTTAGACAATAGATCGTCTAACGGTTTACGTAGCTGATGCATATATCCTTTATGAATTTACCATACAAATTTATAGCAACAAGATATGACTGAAGTGATGTTATATCTTTCGGAGGAAGCATCTTATTATTGCATCAACCTTTGATTGATCAGGACGGATTCCCTCTTTATCAACGATGTGACCCTAATATTTATGGATTTCATGTAAAAACTACATTTCTCAATTTGAAGGTGAAAACCGAACTCTTTGGCAAATTCCACTTGTAAAAATTGATGTGGTTCAAGAATTTCATTTAAACCGGTTGAATTTTCCCCACAAATTCGTATAGAACCGTTGCTATTTTTTACTACTACTATGGGTGGTGCCCAATTTGAAAAATCAACTGGAGTTATGATTACTAGTTGTTGGAGTCGTTGAAGTTCTTCATCGATTTTCTCAAGAGAAACGTATGCTACTGGACGCTTAGCTCTGGTTTAGCATTAGGTTTGGTGTAAATTACGATTTGTGCTAAAACCGGTTCACCTATCTTTTGCCATGGCGATTGTGAAATTATTGTAATATGCGGTGTCAAGCTGAAGCTTGACGACAACATGATATATGGAAACTGTAATGAACTTCCACTGATGACAGTTTGATGTTATGAACATAAAAAATTCATTTAGTGAATTTTTATTAATATTTTGAGCACCATTTTTATTTGCCTGTTTGGGTGGAATTGGTTTATTACTGAAACAGTTGCAATACCATACTTTATAACCCATTCGGTTGCACTGTTGACATTTGTGTTCTTTATAAGCTAAAAAATATATATCAGCTGAAAAATGCATGGCTCCACAATTCCAACATGGTTTCCATGGTATTGATGATGACGAATAAGCTGACTTTGACTGTTGATTTTTGAGGGCGATGTTTTCTTCTGGCTATGCGACTTTTGATTGCTGACAGCCTTGACTGATGAATTTTTATGTTCAATCATGTTTGTGTCTTGTCTCAAATTAGTCACCTGTTGGCAATCATCTACAAGATCTGAAGGTGTAAGTTTACCGTCAGCATCGTTCTCAATTTTTGATAGCAGTCTTGTACGCATGTCTGAATTTTGTGATGAGCGAAGACCACAGACGTAAAATAGACATTTGAATTGTTCCAGTGTCAAATTCGATAGTTTCGACTTTTCACATTGTCTATTTATTCTTACCGCATATGAAACAAAATCTTCGGAATTTTGTTTTTCCATTGGAAAACATTCATAACGCAGTTTTAACAGTGTTTTCTGAGGCCCGACATTTTTTGTTAGGATAGCTGTAGTTTCATCAAAACTATGTTCTTTGCGTAATAGGATTCTAACTTTGTCTGGATCAAAACAAAACTCGGTGATTGCATTTGAAATCATTGTTTGAATATCAGGATTTGAAGCTGTAACTCCTGTGTCTGCTGAATTTCGCATTAACTGTGTTATGTTAGTGTTCTGGTTTGCCACATCCTCCGCATAATTGTCTGATTAACCCACTCAATTCGTCATTCGAAGACATTTTATTTTTATTTTAAAAGGTTATGCGTTTTTCTATTTTTTTATTTTATTTATTTATACTTCGCAAATATATAAATGCCAATATTCTCGTCCATGTGACGTTAATCAATTGCCTCAACTTCCTCAACTTTTAGGAGCCATATGGTTCATCCCAATAATAGCAAATTTTCAATACAGTTGCTATTTCAGATATTTTTCCAATGTTACAAAGACAATTTGTGGTTAGATTTAAATTCAATGAGAGCCCAATGCGCCGTGTGTCCTTCATCAAGAAGCGTTGCTGCAATCCCCGATGATACACAGCTAGAGCAATTTCATGCTTTATTCGAATATCAGCGAGTATCAAATTGAGTAGAAATAATTTTCCTGTGCCTCCGGGTGCATCAAGAAAAAAATCTACCTTTTCCGCTTCGTACACGGTCCATAAATGAGTCGTATGGGAGTCGTTGATCATTTGTTAATAACCGTTTCTGAGCCTTGAGAAAAACTCCAAGTGATATGAATGCTTCATAGAAAATTTTTTCCGAACACTGAACATCCGGAGATGGGCTCGGGAATGTCTTTGCTTGCTCAGAGAATGGTGTCTTCTCTCATATTTTCTTTGTGTTTTCTACATGCAGATCAGAAGGTGCACAGGTTTTCAAAATAATGACAATGTGGTGAGTATGACGTGTTTTAGATATGTCAGTAAGTTGTCCCAATGTTGATCATTTTCAAGCAAAGCAATTTGAAACATGCTTACTTCTATATGTCTGACTCACTTGACTGCCGATGGTTTTGATTGCTTGAAACGGGGTTGGTCTATTGACCATGTGAAGCAAGAGTCACAAGCATTCCTCATTATTCGGATTAATAGTATATCCTTGTGGTATATCCTCGTAGAATGTCTGGCGCCTTTTTTCTTCTGCAAATTTCAAAGCTTTTGCGAAGTCGTCAGTTGCTTACAATTAGAAAAAACGATCGACGTTGTGTTTGATCGATCTCCATCTCTCTGGAGTGCATTCTCTTGCGTGTAGTAGGTCGACCGCGTTTACCAAATTAACACTAAGGTCCATGACAGTCGAAAAGGGTTCGTACAGCGTCATTGCTGCTTACATGACGTCTCATTTGAAATTGTTCGACTTCATTGATAAGTGCATTGGGACTTGCAAGTTCGGAAATTGCCATATCGCTGCTGTTATTCATATATTTACATATAAATTTGATCGATTTAACTAAATTGCAGCCACAAAAGTTAAAAGTGGTTTCTGTGTTTCAGCTAGTGATGGCATATTAACTTTGCCATTGAGGCAATACGTGCTACGTGTTTCTGTATGAATCTTCGAACGCGACAATAAAATCACCGTGTTGTATGTCTATGAGCTTAGCACTTCCATGTTTACGTATTATATCTATGATTGACAAGTAGAGAAGAAGATTAGTGTTTGTAGGGAAACTAAACAAGACATATGTAATAAAAACCTCATGTTTATAAAAATTTTAAGTTAATTATTTGTTAATAGTAATTATTTTATTTTGTGGAAACATCCACAACATGGTGTCAGAAGTGGGATAAAATAATTTAAATAAAGAAAATATATTGAAACGTGAACATATTATTTTATTCGTAATAGGCAATTAACATAAGTGAGGTTAAGAAAAAAAAAACGCACGCGGTTTCTACAGAAAATTTTTTTTTTCCTGTGAAAATACTAATAAATATAAAAAAAAAATGAATGAGTTGGCTGAGACAATAAAAGCTTTTCACAGCTACGTGCCAATAAAAATGTGAAACTAGTCAACAATAAGCTGAAATTGCTTTGTGATGATTTTTATAAGAAAAGTGAAATTGACGTTGTAACATCTCATGTTTCATTTCCGAAACTATTGGATATAAATGGTAATATTGAGGAAAATTATCTGGGATGATGCGAAAATTAAGTTTTCACATTTTTCTTTGACTAAGGCCAAGAAGGACACTGCTGAAAATGTTATTGAACTAATTTGTAATCGTCTGGTGTCAAAGCAAAACGTCCTGTATGACCGATACATGTTTTATACGTTTTCGCGATACACGGTAATTTATTGCTGAAGGAAGAATCGCAATGTTTCATGAGGCTTAAGGAATTCAGTCAAATGGCGCGAACTATGTTTTCAAAGATTATAAAAGTTATTCGCTCAGACCGCGGAACAGAATATAAAAACAAACAGGTCCTTGAATACTTAAAGGGCATCGGGACTAAAGTAGAATACACTGCCGCATATTCACCGGAACAAAATAGAGTAGCAGAGCGCAAGAACCGAACGCTAATCGAGATTGATCGATGTATGATGATTGAGGCTAAATACGTTCTGGGTGGAAGCAGTTACAACGGCTAATTTCATGCAGAACCGTTTGCAACAAAAGGAGCTCCGAAGACACCACTAGAAATATGGTCGAGTACATTAGCAATTTTGAAAAATTTTAAAATCTTCGGGAAAAATATTTTGTGCATATCCCTAAGGAGAAACGAAGAAAATTGGACATAAAGGCAGTGGAGGTACGATTTTTGGGTTACGAAAACTCAAAAGCGTATCGACGTTTCGATGTAAAGACGAACAAGTTGATTATAAGCCATCGATGTTCGTTTCTTAGAAGGGGGAGATAACACCATAATTGTCGAAATAAAACCACAAGTTTACAATATCACTAATGAAAGTGAACAAATAGTGGAGGTACCAGACGCTGTGTCTGGTCAAGAAGATATCAAGCGAAATAATGAGGGCTGCGAAGAAGGAACCAATTGCCACAAACCCATTTAGATGCTCGGAACGAGAAAGTAAAGGGATCAAACCAGAACGATTAATCGAGGAAATCGACAATATTAATTCAATATTTACTGAGCCGAAAACACTGGTAGACGTACTGGAGACCGTAGAAAAGGATCAATATCTTGCGGCTATACATGATGAAATGAAATCACATGCAGAAAATGGCACCTGGTAAATAGATGAATTACTAAGTAATCGCAGACGGCACTGCAAAGCGGTTTAAGGCTAGACTGGTTGCCCAAGGGTTTACTCAACGATTTGGCCAGGATTACGATGAAGTATTTTTAGAACGTTGTTGGTGGTGGCAGGCAGAGAGCAAATGCAGGTCATCCATTTGGATGCAAAACGGCTTTCTTAAACAGCAAACTGGAGGATGAAATCTACATGAAGCATCGACATACCAAAGCATGGTATGTCGATTAAAAAGGAGCTTGTATGGACTGAAGCAGTCGGCACGCACCAGGAATATGTAATTAAATAAGGTAATCGTTGACGCAGGATTATATCGCAGACCCATGCTTATCCTATCAACAAATCGGCAATGGGTGGTGTTATATATTAATCTACGTTGATGACATCGTGGTGGCTTGTAGTGACAGCAACGCGATCAAGCGGGCTTAGGAAATTCTGAACGTCAAATTCAAAGTTGATAGTTTGGGCCAAAAAAAGACGTACATTGGGATAGAGGTCGACAGGGACATTAATGGAATATTTAACATTAGTCAGAAATCATACATCAATCACGTGGTGAATCGATTCAATTTAGAAGGTGCACAAATATCTAAATACCCGTTGAAGCCAGAATATCAGAAGGGTTCATTGGCTGATCTGCTACCAAATAACGCGGAATATCAACAACTGATTTGCAGCTTGCTGTATGTGTCAATAAACACTCGGCCAGATATTGCAGCAAGTGCCGCGATACTCGCACAAAAGAAAAATTGTCCGAATGAAGAAGATTGGACAGTGCTGAAGAGAGTTGTACGTAATCTAAAGGGTACAAACGATTTTTTGGGTATGCAGATGCCAGCTGGGCCGAAGATCGTTGCGATAGAAAATCAAACAGCGGTTATTTATTCAAATTATTCGGAGCAACGATAAGTTGGAGTTGTAAGAAGCAATCATGCGTTTCACTATCATCAACAGAGGCCGAGATTGTTGCATTGTCCGAAGCATGTAAGGAGGCCATTTGAATCCGAATGTTGTTGAACAATTTTAATGTCGACATAAACAACTCGACTTTGATATACGAAGATAATCAAAGCTGCTTAGCACTGATCAACCAAGAAGGTTTCTCTAGCCGATCTAAGCACATCGACATTAGGCGACATTTTGCTAAGGACCACATCGAAAAGCAAATGATTTAATTTGAGTATTGTCCTACCAACGAGATGCTGGCAGATATGTGCACCATGCCGCTGGGCATAAATCGGTTACAATCACTTCGAAAGGACAGCGGGTTGTTTTAATTTCATTTATAATTCAAGGAAAGAGGAAGCAGTTGTTATAAAGTAGAAATTGAGGAGGAGTGTTGGATGCAACTCAAAGTCAACTACTTACTTCCGTTCCGTTATATGTAAAAGTTGTATTGCATAATTTTGTTACTAAAAATAAATATTCTAAAATCATCAAGTGTTTCAATTAATTAAAAGAGTTAGATTGATTACACTCTAACAGATGTCGAATTATTAAAATATTTCGAGATTGGTAAACAATTGACAATTGAGTGTGATTCGAGCAGTACTGGACGGGGTGTAGCAGTTTTCCAGGAAAATCAAATAGTGGCTTATGCGTCTCGTACTTTGTCCGCAGCAGAAAAGAATTACGCGATGATAGAAAAGGAGCTATTAGCCATTGTGTTTGCTTGTGTGCGTTTTGATCAACTTATTGCATCAGATATAAAAGAAAAAGTGCAAATGTGCGACATATGCATTAGATATTCTAATTCACAGTCACATCCACCTATGCAGTCTCACGAAATACCATTCCAGTTTGTGTCAATGGATGTTCTAGTATATAATAGAAAATCGTATTTAGTTACCGTTGATATATGCATTATTCAGATTTTTTCGAACCTATTATAGGATTCAACACCAAACTCGGTAATTGAAATCTGTAAGCGAAATTTTAGTCGACATGGTATTCCACAAAGAGTATGTGTACAGACAGTGGGACTAATTTTATAAATGCACAATTCAAAATTTTTTCTGAAGGTTGGGGATTTACACATGTAACATCATCACCACATCATCAAAGAGGAAACGGAAAGGTAGAGTCATCAGTAAAAATAGCTAAACAATTACTAAAGAAAGCAGAAAATTCTAATGAAGATGTATGATATTGTTTACTGCATTCTCGCAATTCTCCTAATAAAATAGCTAGCAGTCCTGTGCATAGATTTTTTTTACGTAATACCTGATCCAGAATTCCGTTGTTTGATGATCAGTTTATACCAAAAGTGGTTGAAGATGTTCCCAGCGTTCGTCTCGCTCTTCAGATGGAACAACAGCTCTACTGGCTGATAATTGTCGCGGAAGTCTGGTCTATCTTTCAATGTTTGACTTTTTTGGGTGACATTTTAAATAATTTCCAGTACTTAAAAATAAACGTACACTAAACACAATATACAATATAGATGGTGCTGCAGCGCCATCTAGTGGTGAGTTACAACAAAATAGATATTTTAGTGATCGGTCAAATGGTGTCGAAGCCTCTTAATCTCGAATATACCAACATCTGAGAAATTATTGAATTTATCCTAAGGTATTTCCATTACAACAATCACATCCACCATTTGTATTTTATATCCAGTCACCATTTTCTTCATGGACATAAATTTCGTTTTACCACCTAACTCTGAAACGTAACTATGAACACCCTAAATTTAACGGTTGATGAATTTTCATTCAAAAACCATCACAAAAATTGCAAATTTTTAAAGAAATCCACCTAGATATGCTTTATACTGCATGATAAATTGTGTCCGCCTTTTATTAAAAAAATTGTAAAAAAAGGAAATGGAAAAATGCAATGATGATGATGATGATGATCATTCAAACAGGTCAGCCCCAACCATCATAATATGTTATTATACGATTGTTCGTATTATTATATGATTATTTATGTATTATATGTAGATCTAACGATCAGTACACAACATTGAAATGGATCACGCTACCGTATATTATATACATATGTGCACGTACGTTAGTCCGTTGTAATTATGAAAAAGGTAAAAATAAAAAATAACGACAGGAGAAATATTGTTTTGGGTTACCAACGAATTGTGCGCACTGCACTGTACACACACAATTCAGAGTTAATTATACATTTGGATGTGGATTGTGTTAAACTTTTACACTTTTATACGTAATAATTAGCCGATTATTAACCATCTCATTGCCACTGCAAAATATTTTTTATTGTGTATTCCTCCTAGTGCTATTAACAACGATGATGTTGTTGTTGCGATAAGCTCATTGCACGGTGATTAAGTTGTCCATCAGAATCCATGATTGTTTAATCAGAATCAATGATTGTTTAGATCATTAAAATGATGTGGGAAATATGTTTTACTACCGCATTTGTATTCCTGTTAATTTGCTATATATGCAAATATGCTATGTATATTTATCGTATATTTGTAGCCGATGGCTAGTTCGTGGCAAATAGAAAATTTATGACATTTTTTTTTGTTTTGTTTGTGTGTGTTGTTCAAATTACATAATTCTATGTATTTTATGCATTTTGTAATTATTTGTGTCATTTTCTAGTTAAACATAATTGGCCATTACATTTTTTAACGCAAAGTCGATAATTGCTGTATTTTTAATGGGATCAAAGTTCGCTTGACTAATTCAGTCAATTTTATTTAGTTCTAGTCTTATTCCTGTTAAAGAGTCATCTAATAATTATAAGACGGTTTTTCCAAGCAATTGGCCTGTGCCGCATTAACAATCCAGCTCTCGATCAACTTACACACACACATGACTACGTGTCTGATCAACTTCTTGTACTATTTCAGATTGTCGGCATTTCACTTTTATATACCCTCCCACACAACTATCATGAGTGACAAAGAACTCTAGATCCATTTTTACGGAAGATAAATTCTAACATGAGATTAACTAATTGCCGTGTACCAGAACTAACCGTACACCAGAACTAATTGCAAAAATTTCTGTTAGCTTGTACTCAACTTTGACACAGCCTTGTGACTGCATTACTGTCATTTTTCATAAACTCACATACTTTACAGATATTCCTAGTCATTGCAAAGAAACCTATATACTATTCCGATCGATTAAGTCATATAGGATAGGTGGAAATCCAAGAACATCTGTTCTTCCACGAAATGTCTCGTAATATTTAGAAAAAATCATCCTCAGTGACTGATCAATTCACACGAAATTCTTCTTGGTGATCATCTACAATTTTTCCCCACCAGGGATGTGATTCTCTATAATATATGTACGTGAATGATTTCATTATTGCCAATGAGAATAATAAGGACGAATCATTGATGAGTTAAGGGTTTGAGTATAGGTACCGTTCAAGGTGTTAGAACTCAATTTTGGAAGATGAAGCCAAAATGTATCTGATTGATCTTGAAATCGATTCTAAAATGGACGAATTGGAACCAATATTTTACGAGGCGATCGAAAAGCTCAACAAATAGATTCGAACTCGCTGCGGTGTTACAGTCGACTAGAGCTGACGGTTGGTCGAGGGGTTTGAAAGGCATTTTTAGAACATGGGATAACTACAAAAAAAGGACTGAATAAGAAGGCGGGGTTGACTCGATCAAGTCTCGGTACGTAACCGGCCAAGTCTCGCCATTATCCGTCTTCTGGAACAAGTTAGTACCTATTCCAGTGGTAGATGCGTTACATTGGATATAGTAAGGATATAGTAGTAGCCAATAATTACGTGAGCTTGTTCTTCCGGCGCTTCGAATCGAGTTTAGTTTTAGCGATTTTATAATACTATAACATCACTATATTACTATAACATCACTATATTATGACTGTAAGAAGAAATTATTTTGTGTACTTCGTGGACCTTCGAGCTAACTCGAAATCCGTGCTCGATGCGGTTCCTTAGCATAGCATATACAATTGTCGAGCAAAGGGTAGATGTAAGATGTGCCATATAGAAAGCATCACAATTCATTCCATGAAAAATCCGTTCATGTTAATGCATCCAGCCACGTAAAGTCATTAGTGAAAATCCTTAAAGAATCTAAGCCATCAACTAGCGAAAAGGGTGAACAAGAAAAGCAGGTCTTCCAAACAACTACTCTATATATACTATGCCAGCTGCGCTAACTATGTTAATAACTAACGGACGTATCTTGATGAGTGGTTTAGAGCACTCCAAGTTATGGCGAACTAAAGGATGCACTCAACTAGAAATCATGTCTAGATCAACCTTGGGATCTAAAACCAAAGTGCAAGCTTACGTCATTCCAAAAATCACCACGTTGGAGATGTTATCTAAAATAGTGATCCCCAAGATTGACTACTGCTTACCACATCATGGGGTTATTAAGAAAACCGCAGCACAACAACGAAGTTAAGAGTGGTATTGCACCTACTATACGTGCTTATGTAAAGCTACTCTAAGTGAAAGAAATTGAAATCTTCAATAGTTTAGAATAGACGGATGGATCAGAAGATTGCGTGTTAAAACCACTTCAGGGTCACTAATACAGCAAAGAAAGACTTTAAACTTTAAAGTATAAAGTGTATAAAGTGTTAAAGTGTATAAAGTGTATAAAGTGTATAAAGTGTATAAAGTGTATAAAGTGTATAAAGTGTATAAAGTGTATAAAGTGTATAAAGTGTATAAAGTGTATAAAGTGTATAAAGTGTATAAAGTGTATAAAGTGTATAAAGTGTATAAAGTGTATAAAGTGTATAAAGTGTATAAAGTGTATAAAGTGTATAAAGTGTATAAAGTATATAAAGTGTATAAAGTGTATAAAGTGTATAAAGTGTATAAAGTGTATAAAGTGTATAAAGTGTATAAAGTGTATAAATTGTTTAAAGTGTATAAAGTGTATAAAGTGTATAAAGTGTATAAAGTGTATAAAGTGTATAAAGTGTATAAAGTGTATAAAGTGTATAAAGTGTATAAAGTGTATAAAGTGTATAAAGTGTATAAAGTGTATAAAGTGTATAAAGTGTATAAAGTGTATAAAGTGTATAAAGTGTATAAAGTGTATAAAGTGTATAAAGTGTATAAAGTGTATAAAGTGTATAAAGTGTATAAAGTGTATAAAGTGTATAAAGTGTATAAAGTGTATAAAGTGTATAAAGTGTATAAAGTGTATAAAGTGTATAAAGTGTATAAAGTGTATAAAGTGTATAAAGTGTATAAAGTGTATAAAGTGTATAAAGTGTATAAAGTGTATAAAGTGTTGAAGTAAATAAAGTGTATAAAGTGTATAAAGTGTATAAAGTGTATAAAGTGTATAAAGTGTATAAAGTGTATAAAGTGTATAAAGTGTATAAAGTGTATAAAGTGTATAAAGTGTATAAAGTGTATAAAGTGTATAAAGTGTATAAAGTGTATAAAGTGTATAAAGTGTATAAAGTGTATAAAGTGTATAAAGTGTATAAAGTGTATAAAGTGTATAAAGTGTATAAAGTGTATAAAGTGTATAAAGTGTATAAAGTGTATAAAGTGTATAAAGTGTATAAAGTGTATAAAGTGTATAAAGTGTATAAAGTGTATAAAGTGTATAAAGTGTATAAAGTGTATAAAGTGTATAAAGTGTATAAAGTGTATAAAGTGTATAAAGTGTATAATGTGTATAAAGTGTATAAAGTGTATAAAGTGTATTAAGTGTATAAAGTGTATACACTTTATACACTTAAAGTGTATAAAGTGTATAAAGTGTAAAAAAGTTTATAAAGTGTATAAAGTGGTTAAAGTGGTTAAAGCGGTTAAAGTGGTTAAAGTGGTTAAAGTGGTTAAAGTGGTTAAAGTGGTTAAAGTGGTTAAAGTGGTTAAAGTGGTTAAAGTGGTTAAAGTGGTTATAGTGGTTAAAGTGGTTAAAGTGGTTAAAGTGGTTAAAGTGGTTAAAGTGGTTAAAGTGGTTAAAGTGGTTAAAGTGGTTAAAGTGGTTAAAGTGGTTAAAGTGGTTAAAGTGGTTAAAGCGGTTAAAGTGGTTAAAGTGGTTAAAGTGGTTAAAGTGGTTAAAGTGGTTAAAGTGGTTAAAGTGGTTAAAGAGGTTAAAGTGGTTAAAGTGGTTAAAGTGGTTAAAGTGGTTAAAGTGGTTAAAGTGGTTAAAGTGGTTAAAGTGGTTAAAGTGGTTAAAGTGGTTAAAGTGGTTAAAGTGGTTAAAGTGGTTAAAGTGGTTAAAGTGGTTAAAGTGGTTAAAGTGGTTAAAGTGGTTAAAGTGGTTAAAGTGGTTAAAGTGGTTAAAGTGGTTAAAGTGGTTAAAGTGGTTAAAGTGGTTAAAGTGGTTAAAGTGGTTAAAGTGGTTAAAGTGGTTAAAGTGGTTAAAGTGGTTAAAGTGGTTAAAGTGGTTAAAGTGGTTAAAGTGGTTAAAGTGGTTAAAGTGGTTAAAGTGGTTAAAGTGGTTAAAGTGGTTAAAGTGGTTAAAGTGGTTAAAGTGGTTAAAGTGGTTAAAGTGGTTAAAGTGGTTAAAGTGGTTAAAGTGGTTAAAGTGGTTAAAGTGGTTAAAGTGGTTAAAGTGGTTAAAGTGGTTAAAGTGGTTAAAGTGGTTAAAGTGGTTAAAGTGGTTAAAGTGGTTAAAGTGGTTAAAGTGGTTAAAGTGGTTAAAGTGGTTAAAGTGGTTAAAGTGGTTAAAGTGATTAAAGTGATTAAAGTGATTAAAGTGATTAAAGTGGTTAAAGTGGTTAAAGTAGTTAAAGTATTTAAAGTGGTTAAAGTTGATAAAGTTGTTAAAGTGGTTAAAGTAGTTAAAGTAGTTAAAGTGGTTAAAGTGGTTAAAGTGGTTAAAGTGGTTAAAGTGGTTAAAGTGGTTAAAGTGGTTAAAGTGGTTAAAGTGGTTAAAGTCGTTAAAGTGGTTAAAGTGGTTAAAGTGGTTAAAGTGGTTAAAGTGGTTAAAGTGGTTAAAGTGGTTAAAGTGGTTAAAGTGGTTAAAGTGGTTAAAGTGGTTAAAGTGGTTAAAGTGGTTAAAGTGGTTAAAGTGGTTAAAGTGGTTAAAGTGGTTAAAGTGGCTAAAGTGGTTAAAGTGGTTAAAGTGGTTAAAGTGGTTAAAGTGGTTAAAGTGGTTAAAGTGGTTAAAGTGGTTAAAGTGGTTAAAGTAGTTAAAGTGGTTAAAGTGGCTAAAGTGGTTAAAGTGGTTAAAGTGGTTAAAGTGGTTAAAGTGGTTAAAGTGGTTAAAGTGGTTAAAGTGGTTAAAGTGGTTAAAGTTTATAGTTTAAAGTTTAAAGTTTAAAGTTTAAAGTTTAAAGTTTAAAGTTTAAAGTTTAAAGTTTAAAGTTTAAAGTTTAAAGTTTAAAGTTTAAAGTTTAAAGTTTAAAGTTTAAAGTTTAAAGTTTAAAGTTTAAAGTTTAAAGTTTAAAGTTTAAAGTTTAAAGTTTAAAGTTTAAAGTTTAAAGTTTAAAGTTTAAAGTTTAAAGTTTAAAGTTTAAAGTTTAAAGTTTAAAGTTTAAAGTTTAAAGTTTAAAGTTTAAAGTTTAAAGTTTAAAGTTTAAAGTTTAAAGTTTAAAGTTTAAAGTTTAAAGTTTAAAGTTTAAAGTTTAAAGTTTAAAGTTTAAAGTTTAAAGTTTAAAGTTTAAAGTTTAAAGTTTAAAGTTTAAAGTTTAAAGTTTAAAGTTTAAAGTTTAAAGTTTAAAGTTTAAAGTTTAAAGTTTAAAGTTTAAAGTTTAAAGTTTAAAGTTTAAAGTTTAAAGTTTAAAGTTTAAAGTTTAAAGTTTAAAGTTTAAAGTTTAAAGTTTAAAGTTTAAAGTTTAAAGTTTAAAGTTTTAAGTTTAAAGTTTAAAGTTTAAAGTTTAAAGTTTAAAGTTTAAAGTTTAAAGTTTAAAGTTTAAAGTTTAAAGTTTAAAGTTTAAAGTTTGAAGTTTAAAGTTTAAAGTTTAAAGTTTAAAGTTTAAAGTTTAAAGTTTAAAGTTTAAAGTTTAAAGTTTAAAGTTTAAAGTTTAAAGTTTAAAGTTTAAAGTTTAAAGTTTAAAGTTTAAAGTTTAAAGTTTAAAGTTTAAAGTTTAAAGTTTAAAGTTTAAAGTTTAAAGTTTAAAGTTTAAAGTTTAAAATTTAAAGTTTAAAGTTTAAAGTTTAAAGTTTAAAGTTTAAAGTTTAAAGTTTAAAGTTTAAAGTTTAAAGTTTAAAGTTTAAAGTTTAAAGTTTAAAGTTTAAATTTTAAACTGTTTACGTATGGCAGTGATATAACATAATAAGTTTCATCCGAAATTGGCTATTTGAGCAAAATACCAAAAAAAATTATGACATTATAGCACGACAACAAAACGCGGTGCGCGCACGCGAAAAAGTTAAGCTTCAACCGAAATACACAAATCCTTCAATAACGAGCAAAGTTGATAATACTCCTACGCTCGCCCTTGAACATCAAAACAAATTAAATCTTTCATCAAAACAAATTAAATTGGTAAACATTAAAATGAACAACATATACGACGTATAGTGGGGATGAAGGTGGTACACGTGCTCTCATAAAAGGGATATTTATATATAATATATAATTGCAGGAAATTATGGTTGCCACATATCCTATACCACTTAACTCGTACACTATATATAAACAAACATACGAATCCATCGACAGACGAAAAGAGATTGCAACCAGGGTGATTTAATTTCAATAAAATCGAAAAATCGATTTCTAACAACAACAACGACAAAATTTGAAAATCATTTTTCAAGGATGAGATTTTGCATTTCCCAAACTCTCGATGCGCTCCAATATACGATACGATACATATACAGACATATCTCTCACTGACAACAAAATATCGCATATATATGTATAGATGCAGAATCGATCGTTCATTCTTCACAATTGGGAAATGGAAATTTAATTTTAAAACCGTTATGTTGTTGTTTTTGTTAGTGTTTTTGTTTCGAATGAGAAAATTGAGAAAAGAACATTTTTCCGTATCTATAGGGTCTTTCAATAGGGACGTTTGAAATTTGTTAGGTTTTTCTTTGTTAGATTCACGCCTCCTTATTGGAAGACCCCATTTCATTGTAGCTATGAAATGACGTTGGGGTGTCGTAGTTTTGTGCAATTTTCATAATACATACACACAAATTATGTAAAATGTCAGGTGGGAATATACTTGTGTACATCATACATCATACCACTATTGTTGGTGAAATCTGAAAAATCGGAAAAATATTTTTCTCTATTAAAATGAGATTTTTTACTTTTTTTTTTGTTTATTTTGTGGAAAGCATAATGGAAAATTTATTGGGATAAATGATATTGTTATGCGGTTTTGAAGAATTAAAAAAAATGCATTTGGGGCACACGTGTCGTGTATTTTTATATGAAATTTTCATGGAAATTTTTTTTTGGGATCTAAATGGTGTTCAAATTAGGATGTTTAAAACAGAACCACGGATGTAAGCCAACCCAAAGAAAAAGATTGATGGGTTCAATACAGGAGCATTACTTCAGAATAGTGATCGGTAACTTTAATGCTAGAGCTAGCTAAAATCAGAATGACTTATGTTAAAATATAGGTCCGTATTCCCGACACAAACTAGCGATTGCACACCACCTCTGAAATCAAATTGGTGGAGTGTTGATTTCTAAAGGGTAGTCTCGGATCGTCCTAGATATGAGATAATATCGGTCGGCTGCCAAATTCGTAGGCCGTGGTTATCAATTGGGCAATGCAAAGCTACGATGTCAGTTGGAGTATAGGTCAGGGAACACAGAAAAACGAACCTTACGTTTTAATTGTGCAGGTCTGATAAACGAAGATGAGAAAACAATCTCCGATGCCGATATGGTCTTAGTTCTCCAACATTTGTTTGTCCAATATTTGTTTGTTGTGCGACTAGCAAACTCTGCAGAATTATATTATGTGGGAATGTGTCGCCGTCGTTAGACGTTGGAATATTGCTGCTTGTAACCCGCCCGATTTAAAACATATACTGATTTTAAGTTGACACCGATTTTCGTAGCTGATTCGTACATTCTTGAGCACTCTTTCAAGGAGATGAGCCACAACTCTAGTCGAGGAATCGTTACATCTTTCATTGGCACAACTTTTATCTTTGCAGTTACCTGCGAAACGTTTATGTCATTATCGACATCGATAAATTTCTGCTGCATATACCTTACTGTTGGATTCGCAGAATCCAAGAAGTGTTATCGTCGCAGCTTGTTATAAACCATTGCGAAACGTCAGCCAAAGAGTTCATAGTTTACCCGGTAGGGCTGTATCCAAATGAAGTTTCTCACGCCATTATACCTGAAAGATAATTTTTGCCGCCACGATTACTGGGGCCGATATACCCATAGGTGATACCATAGGGATCATATCAATAGATATAGGTATTCATAGGGTCTAGTTATGTCGCCAAGAACTAGAAACTGTCTTACGCACCTGTTTTACGCACCATGTTGTTATTGTGCGGTGGTTGTCTATAGCAAATTGCCTTGAATTGATATGTCTGCAGTGACTACGTCCGTGATTTCCGCCACAGTATCTGTTTATCAGATTTTATTCTTAAGTGAATCTTCACAAATCTTGCGTAATGATTTAAACGGTCCTATAATGCGAGTGGCAATTTGGATGGTGCTAAGCCTTGATTCGAAATTAGAATCAAGTCGCCCGATTTGAAATATAAATACACATAGTAGTACCATGGTATGTTAGTCCATTGACGTGCTAGATGTCACTACTGGTATCGTGAATAATCAAAAAATTGTATATGTAAAATCGCCTAAGTGTCATATATTTGTTCTAAATTTTGACGATATTGTATCCACCCAACATCTGGAACATCAATGTGTAAACTATTTTTTTCTAATGATGGTAGTACTATATGTATTTATATTATGCTTTGACGCATCTACAAAGTTCGTGCTTTTGGCACATGCTATAAAAGTAGCAGTGCTCAAACCTGATACAACTTCCTGCGAAACTGCTTTTGTGGCCATACAAAGGAATATAACCAGATATGCCTTTACTATATGGAATGTTGTTCCAAAATCTCAATACTGGGTTCTCAGGTCGGTTTAATCTTTTGTGGGTGTTTTAAATGTAAGTGTTTTAAAATAATTCAGGACTGTTGATCCGACAGTTACTGGTACTGCGATTAGCAACATAAGTTCCCCATAATTTTGGCTAATAATGTGACTGTGGAATCGGTTTAGATCCAATCAGATTAAACCACGGCCCAAGAAGAATTTTAATTTTGATTTTCAAGTTGATTTCTTATGTGGAGCCAGGCTTGCTGAAAATCTAGAGTTAACTTTTCATCCTAATCAATTTCTGCAATCCACAATTTTTTTGTATAGGATTTCCACACCTATGGCTATGGGTGACAGTAAATAAAAAATCGTAGATACGTGATGTCTCCGATAGTAATATCATTTTGGAGAGCTTATAGTGACTTCAGGTAGAACGATCTTAAAATAACTTAATTTTAATATTAATTTTTTTAATCTAAACTTCCCTTTCTTCAGTAATTAGGCAGTAAGGTCTCTTTTAAGATTAAATGTTTCCTCTAGGGTACATAAGCACGGCTGCGGCAATCGGGAGTATTTCCTCAGTTGTTTTGGGTTTTAACAGAAGCTGGCGTCTTTAATCGAGTAACTTTGAAACGTTTAGCACAGGATTTAGTGATAAAAGAACGTGTTATAGGTGTCAATGAATCCGATCCACTTCAGGTCGCAGCCAAATGTCTGTTATTTTAATAGTTTTTCCTTTTTATTATTTTGCTGCTGTACGGCTTTTGGGACTTAAATTATATTAAGTCAACCGTTCAACTTCACACTATACGACTTTAATCTAAACTCATACATCTATATATAAAATGATTCAGTTATTTTGGAATTTCCGTTTTCTTTTATCGGAATTTCGTTTTGTATATCAAGTTGCTGAGCCCGTCTTCGCATAACACTAAATTTCGTAAGAAAAACTATAAAATTTGATTTAAGTAAAGCTTAAATCGTTTCCATCAATTGTTTTGTTGCTGTTTTTGTTTTCTTAACTGCATAAATAATGTTGATTGCACAGATGATGTCTTAACAATTTGATTTATAATTATATTAGACTATAACATCTGCCCCTTAGTTTTTTTTTGTTGTTACGAATGAATTTAATCCAACATATTTAGCATAATATTTTATAAGAAGCATAATATTGTAAACGTTGCTTATATGTATATAGGAACGAGTGAAAAATCCTATTTTTGGAAATTTAAAAAAATTATTTAAATGAGATCATCGCGAACCAATCGCGGTATATCATCTATATGTTCAATGCCTCTCGAATTGTTACCGCGACTTTTTGGACAAATTATTTATTTTTTTAAATTTTTTATTGTTTAATTTGATGCTGCCGCACTTTTTTGTACAGTATGATCTAAACAACACTGTAGAACCAGTCCAGTAGCTCAAGTTTAACTTTTTTACGACAACTCATTAACCCAATGGTTGATATTAAAAATTATTTCAGTGGAAGGTCAACCGTTAAAAAGGTCAACCGTTAAAATACCTTTAATTGAAGGGGTCACAACCTATACAAAGCAGCTATAGAAACAATCATACATTTCCGTATATCCTTTTTCCTCAATGTTTCTTTGGATAGTTATAATTTACATTTTAAAGAAAACAATTTTTTTATCCCATAATATCGTTTTTAAAGTGCTCTACAGATCACACTACGGTCTCGACATATATCCTCTAGTTGCTGATAATTTTTATTGACACACAACAGCATAATTCTTTGTTGTGGAAAATTTATTATAATATATAATATTCAAATTGTGTACGCAGCCGAAAAAAAAAAACAAAAAAAAAAGTTAAATTACGTTTCCCATAAATGGTAACACTTATTTCGTACAAAACAAAATTCACCGAAATATTTAAAAACAAATTAAATTGACGTCTTAACTTTGCAAAAACAAAAAGTGCAAAAGAAATGCATTACGCGATTCAAATTTCCTTAAATGAACTTTTTCAATTGGTTTGTTAAATTTTTTTTGGATTTTCACTCTGTTTTTGGATCAAAGACATGCCGTGGCTTGCATATTGATGAGATAATATTCAAAATCAACGTACAGTGTATGATGGCAGATTATTGTAAATTTATTTCTGTCAGTCTTCAAAATACGGCTTTAAAAACGAGATTTCTTCAAAGAAGATCCTGAGGGAAAAGCCATTTGGTAGGTGCATAGCCCAGCCATGTAGGCAACGATGGCTTTTCAGGATAGAGAACGACTGTAAATTCAGTTAAAAATTCAGTCACTGCTTAAGTTTAAGCAACTCGGATCATTTACGATTTAAAGAATTCAAATAATTAGTGGTTACCATGACAATTATAAATAAAACATTTATCTCGTCCACTGTATATAAAAACGTATTCCATTCTTCTATCTCTATATACTCATCTGTAAGTAATTCAACAAAATTTATTAACATTGCCATATCAACCTTAATGTCTCGTCAACAACACACATATACATTAATATTATAATCACTCATTCCTGATGTAAATTTGCATGTATCGAGGTAGACAGTCATACACATGCACACACCCACACACGTAAACAAACCAGGATAACAATCTCGTATCTATATTCTGTATATAAAACCATACCCATTCCAGGAAAATTTAATTAAAATCAAAAAAATTTGATTTCCTCTCGTAGTATGTCCCGAAACAAACAAACAAGACAGGGTGCGTATTATGTCCCTGGCCGATTTTTATTTTTATTTGAAGTATTCTGGTAGATAAAAACGGCTTTAAGAATGAACTCATTATCAGTCGATCTGTGCATGAAGGCAAGGTCACAACTTGGGCGCTAAAATTTCAGCAATGCTTGATTGATAAACCACAAAACCTGGTTTTGAATTCGAGCCACGGGGTAGAAAATCTAAATGCTGGGCATCAAAGCAGTTAACGAAAGATTTCTTCATTTGATTGATTGATTGATTAGTACAACCTAGGATTAACCAAGAACTCCTTGAATGTCAGGCACCACCTTACATCCGTTCTATGCATATAAAAAACCTAAGGATTGGATAGGATTGTTAGTTATGACAGTAGACTCGACCCTGTTACTGACACCTAAGCGATCGCTAGTTAGTTTTTATTTTGTGAAGAAGGAAAGGAAAGATATGACAGGAATGACAAGTGTATAGCTTCTAATATAATAATATAATAATATAATAATATAATAATATAATAATATAATAATATAATAATATAATAATATAATAATATAATAATATAATAATATAATAATATAATAATATAATAATATAATAATATAATAATATAATAATATAATAATATAATAATATAATAATATAATAATATAATAATATAATAATATAATAATATAATAATATAATAATATAATAATATAATAATATAATAATATAATAATATAATAATATAATAATATAATAATATAATAATATAATAATATAATAATATAATAATATAATAATATAATAATATAATAATATAATAATATAATAATATAATAATATAATAATATAATAATATAATAATATAATAATATAATAATATAATAATATAATAATATAATAATATAATAATATAATAATATAATAATATAATAATATAATAATATAATAATATAATAATATAATAATATAATAATATAATAATATAATAATATAATAATATAATAATATAATAATATAATAATATAATAATATAATAATATAATAATATAATAATATAATAATATAATAATATAATAATATAATAATATAATAATATAATAATATAATAATATAATAATATAATAATATAATAATATAATAATATAATAATATAATAATATAATAATATAATAATATAATAATATAATAATATAATAATATAATAATATAATAATATAATAATATAATAATATAATAATATAATAATATAATAATATAATAATATAATAATATAATAATATAATAATATAATAATATAATAATATAATAATATAATAATATAATAATATAATAATATAATAATATAATAATATAATAATATAATAATATAATAATATAATAATATAATAATATAATAATATAATAATATAATAATATAATAATATAATAATATAATAATATAATAATATAATAATATAATAATATAATAATATAATAATATAATAATATAATAATATAATAATATAATAATATAATAATATAATAATATAATAATATAATAATATAATAATATAATAATATAATAATATAATAATATAATAATATAATAATATAATAATATAATAATATAATAATATAATAATATAATAATATAATAATATAATAATATAATAATATAATAATATAATAATATAATAATATAATAATATAATAATATAATAATATAATAATATAATAATATAATAATATAATAATATAATAATATAATAATATAATAATATAATAATATAATAATATAATAATATAATAATATAATAATATAATAATATAATAATATAATAATATAATAATATAATAATATAATAATATAATAATATAATAATATAATAATATAATAATATAATAATATAATAATATAATAATATAATAATATAATAATATAATAATATAATAATATAATAATATAATAATATAATAATATAATAATATAATAATATAATAATATAATAATATAATAATATAATAATATAATAATATAATAATATAATAATATAATAATATAATAATATAATAATATAATAATATAATAATATAATAATATAATAATATAATAATATAATAATATAATAATATAATAATATAATAATATAATAATATAATAATATAATAATATAATAATATAATAATATAATAATATAATAATATAATAATATAATAATATAATAATATAATAATATAATAATATAATAATATAATAATATAATAATATAATAATATAATAATATAATAATATAATAATATAATAATATAATAATATAATAATATAATAATATAATAATATAATAATATAATAATATAATAATATAATAATATAATAATATAATAATATAATAATATAATAATATAATAATATAATAATATAATAATATAATAATATAATAATATAATAATATAATAATATAATAATATAATAATATAATAATATAATAATATAATAATATAATAATATAATAATATAATAATATAATAATATAATAATATAATAATATAATAATATAATAATATAATAATATAATAATATAATAATATAATAATATAATAATATAATAATATAATAATATAATAATATAATAATATAATAATATAATAATATAATAATATAATAATATAATAATATAATAATATAATAATATAATAATATAATAATATAATAATATAATAATATAATAATATAATAATATAATAATATAATAATATAATAATATAATAATATAATAATATAATAATATAATAATATAATAATATAATAATATAATAATATAATAATATAATAATATAATAATATAATAATATAATAATATAATAATATAATAATATAATAATATAATAATATAATAATATAATAATATAATAATATAATAATATAATAATATAATAATATAATAATATAATAATATAATAATATAATAATATAATAATATAATAATATAATAATATAATAATATAATAATATAATAATATAATAATATAATAATATAATAATATAATAATATAATAATATAATAATATAATAATATAATAATATAATAATATAATAATATAATAATATAATAATATAATAATATAATAATATAATAATATAATAATATAATAATATAATAATATAATAATATAATAATATAATAATATAATAATATAATAATATAATAATATAATAATATAATAATATAATAATATAATAATATAATAATATAATAATATAATAATATAATAATATAATAATATAATAATATAATAATATAATAATATAATAATATAATAATATAATAATATAATAATATAATAATATAATAATATAATAATATAATAATATAATTAATAATATAATAATATAATAATATAATAATATAATAATATAATAATATAATAATATAATAATATAATAATATAATAATAATAAACTATGATTCAGCAAACAAACGTCTGCCTGACAAACGTTTATTTATCACTATCCATGGGATATCTTGATTAACTTATCATTTCAAGGGGTTTTTATTCCACCAAGGCCTCCATATTTTGGGAGTCCATGAGAAGCGGAAGCAAAACTACTAAAACAACATATGATGAAAACCATTTCACCGACACCACCTACGTTCAAAAAATTGACCACCCTACTAAATTAAACCGAAGCATCATTAAACCGTTGACCTCTTTTCTCTCTTACAGATGATCTAGATAAGCTTGAATTTTTGCCACACCTAATAACCAGGCACCATTGGTACATTTCCAAAATAAAATACCGATGCGGTTCTGATGCTACCACCGACGTTGTACATTTTCAAACTACCGATATCAGAAGAAATAAAAGTTGTTGATGATAAAATAAAAAGAGAAAATGAAAGATATATGTAAATTGAGAGTCAGTACAATTCGAGATTGGTTAGCATCTAAGGATTGGCATTTAATGAAACAGAAGATGGAAATCGTGCTAATATTCAGCAAGAAAATAATGGAGAAGTTATGGATAAAGTGGATGGCGAATAGATTGTGCTTAAACCGTTTGTCAAGAACCAGGGAGTATTAATCGACCCTAGACTATAATTTAAAGCTAATTTTGAAACTACATGCGGGAGAGAGCTGGAAGAGAAAATTGGCATTATTGCGGAAATAAAGAAGGTATAGGGGGCATTATTACTGGGAAATGTGGCCGTATTTACTACTATAAAGAACACCGATTTGTAATAATGGATAACGGGAATGCCGCCAATCGACTTATTAGTTCTGCGACTATTTCATCCACAGTAGTTCCCATAAAATCGCCATTGACTGAAAGACAAGAAATTTTTAGACGGTTAAAATCTCCGGAAAACAACAGCTGATCATTTTCTTTTTGTAGCGCTAGAGCGTCACTTTTAATATCATTTAGCTCCCGAGCAATAAAAGTTATGCAAAAAATGCAACATAAAGTGAAATTCATACAATCGAAATGCGAGTCACTTGCGAGGGACAACTTGGAGGTGAACCATCGACATGCAACGTCATCTGCAAACTAACACTTGCAATATGTGTGTCTATAGTATAGGCTGCATCTTATTTAAATGTCAATAAAACTGCCCCTAAACCATCTCGTAGACGTTTGGTATTATTTTTGGAATTTCTTTTCGATTTTGGCTATAATTGCGATTGTGTTTGGCTTATTGGAGCAGGCTATTAGCATCTCTTTAAATTATCCCACAAAAAATAATGGAAAGTGCTCAAAACTATTAGGGTTAAGGAACATGTATCATGAGCCTCTTTAGATTTTTATACATTTGGACTGTTCACAGGGTACGGATCAGCGATGTCCTGCAAAGACTGACTGTTATTAACACATTGTTAAAAAAAAATCCGAAACTTGTTACGAATTAGTTGGCAGTTGTAACACGCCTGACTTATAATTAAAAAATAATTTCGGTTTTAATTTTGTTGGCGCCAACTTCAGTGAGAGTTGGCTGCATTGCTTCGTAAATCTTCGAAAGACGTGGCTCAACTATTGGCAAATGATGGAACAACATTGTTCAAACCACGATGTCTTATCTGCCAAAGAGTGCCGGAAAACTATTTACCAAGAGTGAGCAAATCAGGAATAACACGACCGGCAATAATAACCACTCGACCATCATCGATTGCTGTATGAAAAAGATAAACCTCAACAGCCAGCAACACCGAACCCCCCCCCCCCTCCCGATTTTGTGATATTGCTAAAATTATAAATCCAACCTAATAATGACGGAGCGACTTTTAAGAAACTTCAATTATCTACTACTAATAAACCAACCACGCAGGTAACAAGTATCAAGTTCCGTTGTGCTGTCGTTGGACTTATTCAATTTTTTCGACTTGAAGGTCTTCGTCTTTTTGAAACAGAACACTTCCAACCGCTGTTTTGGAAGCATTGCTTCTAATCTAGAATGCTTGGTATAATCAGGATTAACTTTTAAAGGAGCAGTTGTTTACTGGAGTTTCAGTTTGTCTTTAGGAATAAATTTCACAAATTTGATAGACCTATTATGTTTTCCAGGGTTTTATAAATTTTTGATTTGTAGCTTAAATTTCACAGATTTTCTGAATGTGGCATAAGGTCTAAATGTTTAATATATAAACGCATAATATAAGAAGTAATCCTTTTGTTTTATTCTACAGGAACTAATTCACGAACACTGTCCATCATTTCCAATATGTAATTAGATGATGCGCCCAATTCGATGGATGAATTATTGGTTTTTGTCTGTCATTTTGACCTTTGATTTAGAACCCGCGAGGTACTCTTTAACCACAGCTTTCAGAAACCTTAGACTCGATTTTGGATATTTTGCCATGTCGACAGTTTTCAGTGTTTTCAGGAGTTAATATGCATTATAGATTTAGTGCTGGAACGGCTGTAAGTGGTTTGCCAATCAAGAAATGACCGAGTGTTAATACATCTAAGGAAAAATGATCTTCTGTTATTCTGTATAGTGGTCGCTAACAACGTTCCAACAACTCTTCTTATATGCTGCTGGGTTAATTTGATAATCCGAAATGCGGGTTAGTGGCAGAATTAAAATTTAATTTGATAAAAAATTATATTACCTCAAAGTGGTTTTCAGATATAAAAAGATTAAATAATTCGTCAAGTTCAAGTTTACTGCCATTGTCACAATAAATTTTATCAGGCAATTTTATGCGCAAAATAAATCTTTAAATTGTTGTTATGAAATCCTCGCTAGTCATATAGAAGCAATATACAAATAGAGCAATATATCTTTTTTAATTTGGCCTGTGGATCCTCGTCATATAGTCCATGTTATTGACCAAGATGGACATTATGTTATGGGAAGAGAATTGCTATATACTCCGGTTTGCATCTAAATTTTATGACTGAATCATTTTCCGCGCTGCTAAGCTTACCACGTCAAAGGAGCGAGAGCAAAATTTACGGGATTAGAGCCAACGTTATATCATCGCGTTCCAGTTCAACAATCACCGTAAAGTCGAACACGACCAATTTTTATACAACTTTAAATGTTCATGTGCTACCCAAGATCACAAGTTATCAGCCAATTAATTCCGTTGATAACATCGATTGGTGGGAAATTTCATTAAATATCCAGCTAGCCGATCCAGAATTTTTTAAACTTAGAGACATTGATTTGCTGTTTGGCGCAGAGATCTACCATAAATTACTCGCTGTGGGTCAAATACAATTTTTGTCATTTGGCTGGCGATAGTTCAGTGATGTTGAGTGAAGCAATTGAAAGGTTCTGGACAGTTGGGAACCTCCCACATTCTTATAAATCGTTTTCGTCCGAAGAATTCGAGTGCGAAGAACACTTTACTAAATTTACCAAACCAGACCGTGAGGGCCGATTTATCGTCAGAATTCTATTTTCATCATGTTCATCGGAACTTGATGATTCAAAAAATCTGGCTACTCACCGATTCTTCAACCTAGAAAAACGTTTCCATAAGTCGCTAGAATTATCAAAGAGTTACATCAAATTTATCGATGAATATAAAACTTTAGGCCATATGGAAACTGTCGGTCCGGAAACCATAAATTACCCGAATTTTTACTTCCCGCATCATTGTGTTATCAAACCGGACAGTTCTTCAACGAAATTGCGGGTGGTTTTTGATGGATCCGCCAAAACAACGTTAGGGAAATCACTCAATTCAATAATAATGGTTGGTCCAGTAGTTCAGAATGATCTGTTTTCAATTTTAGTTTGCTTCCGGTCACATGCATATTCGTTTAGTGCTGATATTGTTAAAATGTATCGGCAAATTCGAATTCACGAAGACGATCAAAAACTCATATTGTGGAGAAACTCACCTGTTGAACTGTTATCAACCTTCAAATTGAAAACAGTGACAGCTGGCCCTAGATCATAAAGGCAGTATACCCGTCGCAGCAAATATACTCGAAAAAGATGTCTACGTGGATGATCTGCTTACAGGAGCAGCTGTGGATGCAGATGGCTTGGTGTCCGTCAAACTACTTTGCCTAAAATCACGTGTAGCTCCACTGCAAAAAACAACATTACCTCGATTAGAATTGTATGCGGCGGTGCTTCTTACTCTGCTGGTGCACAAAATTCACAAAAATTTAAATTTTGATGTCAATCAAACATTTTATTGGTCAGACTCTACTATTGTGCTCCATTGAATAAAGTACTGCCCATCTAAATGGAAAACATTTATTGCGAATCGAGTGGCCGTCATACAAGAAAACTGGCTGCATGTACCCACCGACTGTAATCCAGTTGATTTGATCTCCCGAGGAGTCATTCCCGAAAAATTTATTCAATCTGACCTAAGGATTCATGGGCCTATATTCCTGCTAGAAGAAACTTCATCTTGGCCGACATGAAGAATTTCCACTGTCAGAGGAAATGTATGAGATGAGAAAATCGACACCAATCGCCATGGTGTCAACGGAATCTTCAAATATCCTAAAGGATATAAAATTTCATAACGACTTTCGAACACTGCGACGAGTCATTGAGTATATGCTACGCTTAAAGATCAAATCAAAATTTAAATTTAGCGGGCCGCTTAGGCTCCTTGTTGGAGGACGTCTTCAACATACAACGTTGCCTTACACATCAAAACACCCAATTTTATTATCAAATGCTCTCCACTTTACAATAACATTAATTACCTTTTATCACAGGAAGCTATTGCATGCCGGTCCTCAAGCGTTGTTAGCTGCCGTTCGCCAGTCTTACTGGCCAATTTATGGTACTATCGTCTGCAAGAACGTTGTTCGCGAATGCAAAGAAAGTTTTCGAGATCGACCGTCTCCTATGGCACAATCAATGGGAGATTTACCACCGGACCGTGTAACTGCATCGCCACCTTTCTTTGCAGTGGGAGTGGATTTCGCTGGACAATTCTCTGTCCACTATCGAATGCGTGGCAAACCGCCAACTTATGTCTGTTCATCAACTTTGTGACGAAAGCAATCCGACTTGAATTGGCCTCCAATCTGAGCTCACAATCATTTATGGGCTGCTTCAAACGTTTTGTGGCCACCCGAGGTCTCTGCAAACGTGTGTTCTCTGACAATGGAACAAATTTTGTCGGCGCTAATTCAGAGTTGCGCGAGCTTTATACACTACTTGCATCTTAACAGCTAAACGATGAATTGCAATCAATATGTGAAGAAGACTAGATAGAGTAGAGATTCACGCCACCAGCTACCCATTTTAGAGGTCTCCATGAAGCAGGTGTAAAACTTGCAAAATTTCATCTGCGTCGTACGATGGGTGTTGCGTTTAGATATGAAGTTTATATATGAACAGCTGTCGATATGGACGACATCGATTATCTTACACCGGGCCACTTTTTAATTGGCCGACCACTCAATGCAATGCCTATGTCTCATCTAACAGATCGATCGCCGTTAGACACTTGAAAGCAAATTGAATTTTATCATAGAATATTTTGGAAACGCTGGTCAACGGAATAGCTTCGATCTCTCCAACAACGAACAAAATGGACCAAAGCAACGAAAAATCTTGCTGTTGGAGAATTAGTAGTCCTGACCGATGAAAATCAACCATCGCTAAGATGGAAATTGGGTCGGGTGATCAAGGTTTGCAATGGTCACGATGGCATGGTTCGTGTAGCAGCTGTTAAAACAGCCTGGAACCTTTCAGCGCGGAATAGCAAAAATTTGCCGGTTCCCTTAGGATACAATTGAAATATCCACCCAATTTCAAGACGGGGAGAATGTTCATACATCGACCACCAGTTTTAGATGTGTCATGTAAAAAACGCTTGTTTGTTGACATATACTTGATAGAAAAAAAAATATAGCAAAATAAAAATTCAATAGACCCGCACCCTAATATGATAAGTGAAACTCCCGTATCCTTTAATCCTCTAATCTGACTTCCTTTAATTTCAATGTTAGCATAAAGTCTAATGTCTATTTCACTTGACTGTCTAACAGCTGTGCTAAGTGTAAGAAAGTTCCGGCCATATACATCGAAGGATATCACTTTAAGCTTATAATATACGATTCTAAAGTGGCTGAAGTCCCAACAGAATTTAAATGGAAGATTGGCTTACTGGAGTCTGAAACTATAGGCTTATGACTTCACTATACAACACTAGCGTGGGTTAGAAATTATAATACCGGATACTTTGTTCAAAATGCATTGTGATTCCATGAAGACCTCGGTGTATCGTCTATTATTGGCTTTTTTGACATTGGCATTCAATGAGCCGGAGTATGTAAAACTTCGGAAAAGAATTCTCTATTGTCCATAAAACCATCCTGCTTCCTATCCCAGGAACCGATCTATCCATATCTGATATATATTAAATTGGAAGATTTAGAATCTAACTAGGATGCCAGAACAATATTTCTATTGGTCAGGTAGAAGTCGTCAAGTGTATGATTTTGTAATGAACTGCGTTTACCCTCTTTGTTTACAACTGAACCATGAGAACATGTTTAAGTCGATCTACTCAGATGACTGCCAATTTAATTCCAAAATAAAATGTTATAATTCGATTGTCATGAAATGTTGACACAATTCGTTTGAAGTTTCCTACATTCTAAAAATCAAAAAGAATTTTCATTAAACGCACCATCTATGGGTTAGTATCGGAACTTAGTGTGACTTTTATGACTACTCACCGTAATTTTGGTATATTTTCATCGCAATCAATTGAATCGTGAAACAATAAAATTAAATCAGAGGTGTACACCTTACGTACATCTTAAAATTTATTTACTTATTTATTTTTATTTGTAATGTATAATTTAAATATTTACTAAATTACAATTAATGATGTCATATACATACAATACGTTCATATACCTTTCTACACAATAATGAGGTCTACAAGATTTTTTTTTTTTATGTTAACAAGAACAACAACAAAAACTAAAAAATTTATCAATAATAATACAAATTTTTCTTAATTCTTTATTTATTAAAGTTAAAAAGATTTTATATCGTCTTAAAAATAATTTAAATTTATTTATAAAAAAAAAAAAAATTAAGTTAATGTTTAAAAAAAAAAATGTCGGCATCTATCTAAGTTTTACCATTGTCACCGGAATGATTCAACAGCGACGATTGTCCCGAACAATAGTAATATTGTAACGAAAATATTGACGAGGTCGATGTCGATTGTGTTCCAATTATATTATATAAATTACAGCCGGTATTTCCATTCGATTGTGATCGAACGCCATATGTGGTCGAGGGTAATAATGAACTGAGCGGATGATTATAAAATGGTTGGCGCTAGGATGGCCCCGTCGTTGGTGCGGGCGGTACAAATGGTGTCCACCGCAAACAATCGGGATCAATTTTTATGACATGACCACGATTTTTTATGCGCTCAGCATATTCTTCGAGTACATCCTAGAAGCATAATAAAAAAAAAATAAAAATATTTGCATATGGGCAGGTAGTTGCTGGTATTTTATACATATTTATGCGCGAATGTGGTAAATAAAGTGGCCGGACATATTTAGATATGTACGTACGTTGAAACCAAAAAAGAGAATTTTGCAAAAACAAAATTGTAACATTAAGGAATGCGCCTGAATGGTAATACAAATTAATGAATGCGCCTAAATGATACCACGAACATTAAATACTAGTCTGATGTCGGTATTTGATAAAAAATTTAGTGGGCTGTAACATCATACATTTATAAATACATTTCCAGAGGTTCACAAAACACTTAATACTGGTGCTTTTTAAGAAGATGATGTCTTAATCAAAAGCTTCTAAACCGAGAAGCCTAGTCGCTTTATTCATTGCATCAACTGTTTAAAAGATAATAGAAACTAACAGCAGATAAAAATAATAAAAGTACTCCGGGGTACTTCCCTTACCGGAACCCAGACGAGTGTGGTCAAGGCTGCACTTAGAGCGCTCTAGGACAGTAATCTCTCTGCGCATGACTCAAGAACAGTCGTAGGGTACTCAAAAAAGAGATTAGGGAACTAAGATTCTGTGGTATCACAATTTTGAATATTTTTAAAATAAAATCATTCCATGGGGAAATCAAATTAGTTCTAAAATTAGCCCCCTTTCTCTTCTTTTTGTATGATTGTAATTTTAAATAAAAACCCCATTGCAGTTTCCTATTTTACCGCTAAAAATATACATAACATGAAACATTTTTTCGATTCATAATAGATGGCACTGTAATCCACAAAATTTAATTATTCCGATTTCTCCTTCTGAGAACCTATGCATGCAATTTTAAAATATGTTTTTAATGAAAAATATCGCATTTTAATAGTAAAAGCTTAATAGTTCTTGTTTATGAATGAGTAAAGATAATGTTGTCACTTTTTAATCCTGTAAAAAAGTCACTTTTTCATTTAAGGTGGAATGGACATTTTTGGAAGCTGCATGGTTTTCAAACGTCATTAGTATCCTCCTTGGATCAAGTATATTTACTCCACCATCTTCATGATGTTGGTTTTCAAAAGCGAATAGCTTTTTTATCAAAAGTCACGTAAACAAATACAACAAAATCTGATTTTTTTTGGTACATATTGTGCTGCGACAAGTCGTTATTCGATATAACATGCATTACTGGTGTGTTAAAGATCAGCACTAACTTTATCAAGTTACTCAACAGCGTTATTGGCCCTTGTCGGCCCTCACATTATTGCAGGCAACTTTAATGGGATTTTTGAAATTAATAACAAGTATCGAGACATTTTGGAAAACGATCTGCCAACATGACTCCTCAAATAAATTGCTTACAAACAAGGATCTGCCAGAGAATAAGGCTGAGCGAATCAGAAGTGCATGTGCGAAAAATAAAACAGATACACGACTTATTTATTTACAATCATTTGAAATGCGGATTAATAAGAGCATTGAAGTCAGAGACCACCATTGAGTACTTACTTCAGTACGAAAAATCATAAAAATTAAATTTCATGGATTACAGCGCCATCTATTATGAATCTTAAAAACGTGTAATTATGCACTTTTAGGCGTAAAATTTGAATCTACAATCAAAAATAGAAGTTCCCAAAGAAGATGTTAAATTTACCCTCACCCCACACACAAAAAGGGGGGTAGGGGACTAATCTTAAAGCCTAGTGTGATTTCGATTATTTTACAAAAAAATTCTGATCTTAGAGGCCGTCAAATAATTCTCGTTTCCCGAAATTGTAAACAAAAATCGACCAATAACTTTTAAAAAAAATCCGACCACTTTAACTACCCGACCCGGTATAAATAAAATCTTACATAATATACGTCCTATAAAACACGAAAATATTACAGATCATTTCCACATTTAAGACATTAATTAATTAAATTGGTAAAACATGTATCGCCGAAATGACGATAATACTTCATAGTAAAAAAATTTTCAGCTGACCCAAAAAAAAAACGAATCAAAATCAAATTATGTATTTATAACAAAAAAAAATGCATCTGCAATCAAATCGATTTTTGGCAACCTACTTTCAGCACTACTACATTTTTTTTTATTTCATTCTCTCGCTCTCCATCTAAATATACGCCAGTGTACATAAAATCTTAACTCCGGGGTAAATGACACCTCGAATCATGACCCAAATTTGTATATGCATTTTACTTGCTTATGTGATGTATACGATACGTGTATGTCGTGCGATGCTATTTGGCCAAACCCAAATTTTAATTTTTTTTTACTTTTCATGTAATTTATCGCCCATCGTGTTCACTGAAGACGGAAATTTAAGAAATATAGTCTTTGAACTGAATACATGTTATGTAATGCAAGATGACGTTTTTCGTTTTCTAAGCCCGCATTATTTGATACATTGTCATGTTTCATTCGTTTTGACAGATTAATTGACATGTCCCGTTTTATATAATTATAATTAAATAAAAAAAATTTCCTCGCAAAATTATGATAATTGGTACTCAACTTTTTATTTCACTTTTTCATCATTAAAGTAATCATCATCATTTTTATTGGCTTGTTGTTCGTACACATTTTGTTCGGCACCTTTATATATTACAAATATGTTGCAGAAGGATTTTTTCCCTCCTTTATCTCTTTACTTATATTTTATTATGTAAACGAAAACACTCTTATCACTGTGTCTTATGTATGTCACCATGTCTATATCGATCTTATAACATAACAAAAAAAAATGGATGCCAGTTGAAAATTTCTATACACTATCACTATATGTATTCATTCATAACTCATTTTCACTTAAAATAATTAACAAAATTAATTAAAATTTTAATTTTTTCGTTAATTAGTTAAAAAAATAATTTTGTGTTTTTGTAACAGCTGAAAATTTTTGAAGATATCTCTATTGATAATTTCGTTTTTACAGTATAGTAATTAATTTTAAATGAATAACAATACGAAGGACATTTATCGTTTTGAATCTTAAATCAACTTACAGTAAATGTTGGTTGTCCGACGATAACAGTATTAAATTGGTGTGCCCAACTTACCTGAAAAACAAAAGAAAAGAAAAAATTAAAGTCGAGTAAAATTAAAACGAAGGGAGATTGTCTCCCATGGTTATTCTGAAAAAAAAAATTCAAAAAAGTTATATTCCAATTTTTGTCAAACTCGATCAAACTTTAATCAAAGTTCAATCAAACTAAATCAAACTGCAATCAAACTCAATCAAGTTTCAACCAAACTCAATCAAGTTTCCATCAAGCTAAGCAGGCCATAGATACGCCTAATTAGTAAATATAGTTAATTAGTGATTATATAATAGCAACATTCAAATAGTTTATTTGACCACAATTATAATTGTAATAAGGTTAAAACCGTAAACAGTATTTCAAATCAAGCTAAAATAAAATTTAACAAATTGAATTCATGTTCGATTTTTTTTGTTATAGCCATAAGGTTTGAATAATTTGACATTTTTGAAAAATTTACTTTTAAGAATCTTAAATTTGATTTTCAATATGCAAATGTTCTTTTCAAACTTTAATCAAAAAACTGGATCAAATTTCATTTCAACAAAATACTTATTATTAGTTATCAATTCAACTATGATGGAAGTCAAAAAAGTTTAAATATAGATTGATTTATACAAAAATATTTTTCACAACTACATCTTTATGCTTTAACTAATTTAAAAGTTTAGTTTGAAGGAGACTTGATACCTGAAACTTGATTAGAGAACATGAAAGTTGAAAAGTTTAAATCAAGCTCAATCAAACTTAAAAAGTTAACATAACAAAATAGATAAAATAATTTTACAAACTATTAAAATTTGATGATTGACTACACTTTAGTTTGAATAAAAATTGATACTAGTATTGCACTTTACAATTTAACAAATTTCGTTACATTTAAAATTAATTTTGAAAGGTAACTCTAACGTTTAATAAAATAGCAGTTTTTTAGCTAAAGTAGATGGATCATAATTTAAATTTGAATACAGCTTCAAATAGAAAACAGAATTCAAATCAAGTTAATACTAAATTTGACAGATCAACACTTTTCAAATTTTATTGTTATAAAAATAAAGTTCTTACAAGTTAAAATGTTTGGAAAGTTTAATTTAAAAACGTCAAGCTCGATTTAAAAAAAATCTAATATTTACTTTTCAAACTTTAATCAAACTGCAACAAAATGCAATAAAATTAGCAACAAAATGTTATTAGTTATAAATTCAACTATTATGGAAGTCAATAAAGTTTAAATGTAGTTTGATTTAAACAAACATATTTTTCACAACTACATCTTTATGCTTTAACTAATTTAATAATTTAGTTTGAAGGAAACTTGATACCTATTCCAAAATATTAAATTTTAAGGCAACTCTTGTTTGATAAAATTGTATTTTTTTGAATAAAACCAATAAGTTTATATATTTAAATTAAAAATCAAGTTTAACTTGCCATTCAAATAGTTTTTCATATAGTTTGATTACAATTAAAATTATAATACAGCTTCGAATATCAAACAGGATTTCAGATCAAGTTAATATCAAATTTAAGAAATCAATATTATTAAATTGAAATTGCCATCAAATTCTCAAAAAATGTCAAGTTTAGAAAATTTTCTTTCAAGAATTTTAAACATGATTGCTTTCAAACTTTAATCAAACTGGATCAAAATTTAATAAAATAGGCCACAAATATGATTAGTTATCAATTCAACTATGGTAGAAGTCAAAATAGTTTGAATGTAGTTTATTTGAAAGTTAGATATAAAATTTAACTAGAACTTAGTTTGAATGATAATTGATGTTAGTCTCATTGTACAGTTTTAACAAAATTCATGGCATTTAAAATTTTTATAATTCAGTTTTGAAGGTAACGCTAATATTTAATAAAATTGCATTTTTTTAAACAAATGTAAATCAAGTATGAAAATTCCAATTTGAATCAAATTTAAGTTGCCATTCAAATAGTTTTTAATTAAGTTTGCTCAAAAATAAATTTTAATACATTTTCAAATAGTAAACAGAATTCAAATTAAGTTAACATCAAATTTAAGAAATTAACAATATTCAAATTTTATTGTATCAGCCATCAAATTTTTCAAATGATACATGCTTTGAAAATTTTCAGGAATCTTTACCTTGATTCTTAATAAGCAATCTAATATTAACATTTCAAACTTCTATCAAACTTAATCAAATTTCTATGTAACTGATTAAAAAATATGATTAGATATCAATTCAACTAATATAGAAGACAAAAAAGTTTGAATGTCGTTTGATTGGTAAAAAAAATATTTTCCACTACAACAAAATTATGTTTTGTCACTTGATTACATATAAGTTTGACAGTGTAGAACGGACATACACAGTAATTCAAACTTAAGAACTGATATGACATTTAAAATCCATTTTCATTCAATTTTTGAAGGTTACTGTGAGTTTGATCAAAATGCAGTTTTTTAACTAATACAAATAAATTTTGAGAATTCAACTTTGAGTCAAATTCAAACAAATACACCCGGAAATTATTTTTTAAAAATTGCCATCCAAATAGTTGTTCATATAGTTTGAAAACGGTTAAAATTTTAATATAGCGGTATTCAAATCAAGTTAGAATCAAATGTATCAAATCAATACTTTTTAAATGTAGCTTTAATAGCAATCAAATTTTCAAAATTCACTATGGTCAATAAAGCCAAAAAAGTTTGAATATAGTTTGATTAATCAAAAATAATTCTTTATGCTTTCATTAACTTAATAATTTATTTTGAAAAAAACTTGACATTTAATTCAAAATACTAAATCTAAATTAAGCTTGAATGAAACTAAATCAAGTTCAGTCAAACTCAACCAACCAACATATCTTATAAGAAATATTCCAACTAACTGTTAAAAATTGATATGAAAATTGACTACAATTGAGTTTGAATCAAAATTGATGTAAGTACAATTTAAAAAAATCCGTTACTTTCACAATTAATTTTGATTCAATTTTTGCACGTAACTGTAAGTTTTATAAAATCGAAGTTTTTAACTTAAGTGATCAAGTTTGAAGTTAAGTGATCAAGTTTGAAAAATTTACTTTCAAGATTCTTAAACTGTAGTTTTAATAAAAAAAACTGATATTTTCTTTTTTAAACTGTAATCAAACTGAATCAAATTTCTATAAAATTGACCCAAAAAATTATTAGTTATTAATTCAATTTTGATAGATGTCAAAAAAGTTTAAATGTAGTTTGATTGATAAAAAAAATAATATTTTCCAATACTGCAAAATTATGCTTTGATTAATGTCACTTGAATACATAAATGTTTGATAGTAGTAGAACAGATAAATACAATAATTTAAGTATTCAAATTTAAAAAACATTATGACATTTAAAACAAATTTTCATTAAATTTTTTAAGGTTACTATAAGTTTGATGAAATTCAAATTTTAATTAAATTCAAACAAATATTTCAAGAAAATTAATTTTTTAAAGTTGCCAAAAACAGTAAATAGTAAACAGTACTTCAAATCAAGTTGAAATCAAATTCACCAATCCAACACTATTTAAATTTAATTTTAATATTAATCAAACGTTCAAATCTTGACATGTTTCAAAAATGTTTGAAATGTATTTACAAAAATCTTAAACTTGATTTTCAATATTCGACTTCGCTTTTCAAACTTTAATTAATCTGAATCAAATTTAAATAAAATTGGTCCAAAAATATGATTACCTATCAATTCAACTATAATGGAAGTTAAAATAGTTTGGATGTAGTTTGATTGATAAACAATTATTTTTCACTACTACACCTTTATCTTTTAAATAATTTAATAATTTAGTTTGAAAGAAAATTGATATATATTCCAAAATATAAATTTTAATCAAGTTTAAATCAAACTAAATCAAATTCAATCAAACTAAACCAGTAACATATCTAATTAAACGAAATAATCTAATAAACTATTAAAATTTTATATGAAAATTGGCTACAGTTTAGTTGGAAAGAAAATTGATGATTACAATACAATCATCAACAATTGCACACTTTACAATTGTAACAAATTCCGTTGCATTTAAAATTCATTTCGATTCAATTTTTGAAGGTGATTTAAAAATTGAGTAATATTGCAGTTTTTTAATGGAAGTCATCAAATATTCAAACGCAACGAAATCAACCACAAGCCAGCCTAAAAAAAAAAAAATTAGGATCATTTGATTTTGACTGACTCTAGTTTGCCGCATAAATTGCGATATTATTGGGAGCTAACGTAATAGCATCAGGCAGAGGAAAACCAAGCGCAATCAAGACTAGCTTCGGTTGGGTGATTTCTGGGCCCATCCAAATAAACACAATGCATCGCGCTTGAAAGGTTTACAGCAGTACAATGAAGATGGAATCTAAAATGAAACGGTTCTGGTAACTGGAGGAAGTTACGGGGACTATCGCAGCAGGTTCAAGCGAAGACAAGGCGTGTGAACAAATCTTCTCCAACTAGAAAATAAATTAGACCTCAAACACGAAATGCGAAAACTGTATAACAAGTACATGACATAAGATCGAAGTTTGGGCCACCTGAGGTTAGCAGCATCATTCACTAGAAGATATTATCTGCTCCACGCGGTAGTAAAGAAAACACCAGAATCCACCAACATCTGAGTGTTTTCGATGCGACAATGGAAACTTCGACAGGTCTGTATCTAAACTACAACATGTACGCATGAATCTCCCTACAAGGATCATTATTTTAAAGTGGAGGAAACATCGAGTAGTTTCTAGGATAAATATCATCCATATCAAACTATCGTGTGGAGGAACATAAAATTGTCCCTACAAGAAGCCCTACTAACCACAGTAACATATGGAACTTGGGCCACCCTCTATCAGGTTGTCTAAATTCTCTGACATCTGGCAAATGACGAAGGAACAACTCATCCGGAAGCTAGCCAAATTAGAAGAAACATCTACAAACATAACTAATCCATTTACTGTACAAAAGAGGATGCTGGGGAAGTCGGTCAATAATCACGCAGATATCTTAAAATAAATCTCGCAGTCCAAAAGATTAATCGGTGATCTGAATTTAATGACTGCGGAGAGTCAGTCAAAACATATCAATCCAGCTTGAGATCATCTGGAGATCATCAGCTTGAGATCATCTGCAGCTGGAGATCATTTCATATTTGATGTGGACCTGCCAGGCAAACATAAACCAAATAACTAAGCCGGTAATTCCAGTCCAAAATTTCAAGATTTTATGGCCTGCTAGGGTGGCTGACACGACTCACAGTTAGCTGCAAAATTCGACTTTTTGGACGGATGGGATCGATTCACAACAAAGATTATGGATCAAAATCATTTAAATTATCTGCCTTACCACACTTTGAAGCCGCATCCTATTTGTCAACTGAGGGATTCATAAGCGCATTCCGCAGATTCACCTCCCGGCAAGGAAATGTCGCCTATATGTACAGGATAACAGCACCAATTGTATAGGGGCTCATAAGGAACTACAACTGTTGGTTGTCTCATTTCAATCCACCATCTGCTCCACACTTTGGCGGATTATGGGAAGCAGTAGTAAAATCCATCGACAACATCAAGCTAACATTTCAGGAGGTGACAACTCTACTCATCCAGATTGAGGGCTTCCTTAACTCTGGACCACTTTGTCCACTAACAGAGAATCCGGAATCTTTAGAGGTGCTAAGCCCGGAGCACTTTTTAATTTAAGATGCAGGAACCGCCCCACCAGATATGGAACCTTTTAGGCTGAACCACCCTTCATGTCACGATGGAAAGTGGTACAAAGTATTCGAATACAGTTCTGGCAAAATTGGATGTCAGATTACTTAAATCGTCTACAAAATCGTCTGAAATGGCATCATGAGGTAGCAAGCCTAACACCTGGTCTACTTTGGGATGAATTACAAACACCAACAAGATGGAATTAAGATCGGGCCAAGGACGTCCAAGTATCAAGGCCGTCCCTAAAAAAAACCATTACCGACAAAGATGAGATTGAATTCATCATACCGACCAATTGGCGCACTGGTTTAAGATGCGGTGTTTCGGTCGGGAGGTACCGGTTTCGAATCCCAACGGAGGAAGGTAGAAAAACTAATTTTCATCACTTGATTACCATCGGTGATGACGATTAACACAACTATGATCCCCTGTTGGCGTGCAGAATCTATGGACCGGACCATTGTCTATGTCAGTACAGACTGGCTGGAGCAATGCAGTGTGCAAATAGATATTTAAAGCGATCCTATATTCGTGTTTCCTCGACTTGGCTGGCGACGGCGTAAAGAAGGATGTTCAACATAAGAAATTTTTTAATTCAAATTTTAATCATATTTCATTCAAACCGAAGATAATACAGATAACGGTTTAAATTTTATTTCAAACTTTAGGTACCTATAAGGTAATTTTACCTTTGTGATCAGGGGTCATAAGCGTGTTTCGTAAAAGACTAATAAACGAGTAGAACGTCCTTAAAATTCTCATAGCATCGTTGATTTCGTCGTAGGACGTGGCTTATCGAAGGTTGGATAAATTCGATTGTCAAAAGTGAAGACCATGTGTCTCAAGGGGTACCGGTCGAAATATGATATTTTACAACTGGATTTGGCGAAACAGGATAATTCAAAACGAGATAAGGTACAAAACGAAATATGGTACAAAACTGGATATTTCAAAACTGGATATTTTAAAACGAGAAATGGTACAAAACTGGATATTTCAAAACAGAATATTTCAACATGTAATTTAAACTTAAAATGATTTTTTGGAAAAGTTCTGGAATATAGCCAATTAGGGAGGAACTCGGTGAGTTCTTAACCGATTGTAATGAAATTCGATATGTAGGATGAAAATGTTGATGAAAATTAATTAGTTTTTCTCACATAGATTCTCTAAAGTGAAAAACAGTTATATTAAGTAGAAGAATAAAAAATAGATGAAGATACATTTTACTGACAGTAAATTCGATCAAGTCAATGATTATTTTAATAAGATGAGAAAAACAGCTCACTTCACTTAATGGTTTAAAAAAAACATTAAGTGAAGGAAAATTCTATTTCTCTCCTTAGAAATATTCAAGTATGGAACCTTACTGGCCTTATTCCAGAACTTTCCCAATAAATCATTTTTAAATCCCATTTTCATCCTACGTATCGAATTTCATCAAAATCGGTTAAGAACTCGCCAAGTTCCTCCCTGCTTGGCCATATTCCAGAACTTTCCTAAAAAATCATTTTAAGTTTAAATCACTTGTCGAAATATCCAATTTTGAAATATCCAGTTTTGTACCTTATCTTGTTTTGTCAAATCCTATTTTGAAATATCCAGTTTTAAAATGTCCAGTTCTGAGCGGGTCCCATCTCAAGACTATACGATGCTTTACATATAGTGGAAGTGATCTCTGCAATCTTGGTGTTCGATTTAGTTTTGAGCCCGAGGTGAAAAAGGCTGTTTCGGATTTTAAAGCATTCGATAACCATATATGTCAGCTATATTGACGCTTGCAATATACCCAACCTGTCTATCTTTTAAAGATAAAGACTCAGTTTACAATAATTTGAAGGATCCAATGACTTTAATGCCAGAGCCGGCAACAAACAGAATAACTTATGTGAAAATATAGGTACTCTCATTGTGACTAGATTCAGTCATGTTTTGCAGGCCGATCCGTACCGGATGGTGTAATCTCTTTTTGGCATACAATTTTGACGAAATTTTTAAATACATAATCCTCATAACTTGGAATGTAAAACATTTTTGTCCGCTTTACAGTTAATTTACCAACTATTTGAATCCCCTCCCCCGTCCAATATATTATTAGCCTACCTGTCAAAAAAATAAAAATAATTACAAAGCAAATCTTAATTTGTAATCTTTCAACATCGTCTCGTCAACGTCTTACAAATACAAAAAAACAAAACAAAAAATATCCATCAAGTGATCTCATCGTGTGATCTTTAATTTTGTGATATTAAAATCCAAACATTTAACCGGAAAACATTAAAATATTTTCAGTCGCCGGATTGACGTTTTATTTGCTTTTGTATATGAATACGTATGATCTACGATCATAAATAAATTGCATGATCATTTGCAGCAACATGCAACATGTTAGTGTTATACGCGATCGATATGTATATGAATTCGGTAAAAAGATGATCGTATATACGAAATCTAATTAGCACATTGTATGTGCACTTATTCAATGCAGCAACGTGTCTTGTTGCATTTTTTTGTGTTTATAATGGCTGAAACTTTTTAATGGTAATGAGCGAATCCCTAAAATGGTGGGAGGAGTATTAATAATCATAATAATAATATATACAAATCAACAATAGTAATAACCCCATAACAATAATGAATAAGACAAACTTATGGGTGGGATTTGTTTTTTATTTTTTGGTCGCGTTTTTGGTTCAACTTCAGTGTGCTGATTTATTAACAATAAAAAAAATTAACTTTGTTGATTCTTCAATTGTTGTTGCCAGCATGTTTCTGCATTTTGTTGTTTAAGTGCAATTAAATTGCATGAATAATACATTTGGTTTAATTTGTTGGTATCGTTATTTGTTGCATATTTTGGCGAATGTGTCTTTTCCGTTATAGAGTACGAAAAAAGCTTTTATAGTGTTTTTAAGGACCTAGTTACCCATTTACGTGAGGTATAAGTGGTTTTGCTATTGGAACTATAATTTGTCGTTAAAAATGTATAAGAATGTTACCTGTTGTGGCGATTGGCTAATTGATTCTCTTAATACAAAAAGACATTTTCGGATTACATTTGCACATTGGAGAATTTATCCATTTGATTTACGATCCTTTTTGCTTTTTACAGGCCATTGCTGGCTCATACCGAATCAACAGTCTGGCTTTAACGGTTTCGGTCCCAAGCTTGCTTTTTGTATTTTTTTTCTCTCTCTGGCTTTCACATCCCATGAAGGATTTTGCCGCCCGCACTAAACTCCTCCATCCATCTCGGTCAATCGCTCTCGTCAGCCAGTTTCGACATCCTAATGCATGTAGATCTTGTTCGACGTCGTCACGCCACCGCAATCAGGGTCTTCCTCTACGACGAACACCGGCTGTTTGTTGATGGAACACTTTATTGGTCATTCGTTGTTGTGGAGATCGTGTAACGTGGCCGAGCCATCTAACTCGATTGGATTTGATAAATCCGATAATATCGCAGCCTCCAAGAAGTTGCCTTATCTCGTGGTTCATACGAATCCGATATTCGTTGTCCGCGACTTTGATTGGGCTAGAGAATGAGCGAATGACCTTCCTTTCGAAGGTAGATAACAATCTACAGTCGTTAGAGGTCATGGTCCAGCTCTCGTTTCCGAAAGACAGCACAGGTCTTATGAGTGCTTTATAAAGTGCGAGATTGCACGACTGCGACATATGTTTAGATCGCAATAATTTCGATTGGGCGTAGAAATCTCGTTGTCTGGCAGCGATTCGGGCTTTTATTTCTGCCTGCATATCATTCGACGATGGATGTTATAACTGACCCGAGGTATTTAAAATTTTCGACGCTATCAAAGTTATGGTCGCCAATCCCGAGATTTACCATGGAGATGTTCCTGGGTGTTGATAACAATTTTGTTTTGCTGCTGTTCATTTCTTGCGCAGCGGTCGAGCTGTATGAAACTGTCCTTGATATCGTTAGGTCTTCGGCCAAGAAGCACGATATCATCTGCATATCCAAGAATTTGGCCTGATTTATTAAATATACAGCGCGAAGTTTCAATGTGGCTTTTTCTCACTACATACTCAAGCGCCAAGAAGAACAGCACAGGCGCGAGTGCATCCCTGTCAAACACCAGATGTTATTTCAAAGGGGTCTAACACAGCTCCCTCAATTACGATTCTACATACAGACCCAGAGGTTGTTAATTTGCACAGAGAAACGAGTTTCTCTGGAATTCTTAGGCATATGAGCGCGGCCCATAAGTTTTTGCGGTTTATACTGTCATATGCCTGTCTGAAGTCTATATACAGTTGGTGTATGGTTATGTCGTACTCCCAACATTTTTCAAAGATCATCCTCATGGTAAAACATTGGTCAGTGGTCGATCGGTTGGGACAAAAACCACATTGATAGTCGCCAATGGTGTTTTCGGCGAGAAGAATGAGTCTGGTTGGTACAACATTAGCCAACACTTTGTAAGCAGTGCTCAACAGAGCGATACCACGATAGTTTCCACATTTAAGACGGTCTTCTTTTTTGTGCAGCGAGACGATGAGATCGTATACATTTGTTGCAAGAGTAGCGCTTCCGAGCATAATCAATTCTGCGGGGATTCCGTCGAGACCCGGCCCTTTTACATTTTTTAATCTACCAATAGCTGCATCTACTGCCTCTACTGTGGGATATTTAACAAGTACTTCTTCACCTGAAGGAGCTGTTGCTCTAATGGAGGTCACTTCGACGTTTCGATTTAGCAGATTTTGAAATTAGGTTTGCGATACTGAGAGAACATCAGCCACGTTTGTGCTGAGCTCTCCATTTCCGTCTTTGGTGACTGTACTTCTTAAGTGGAAGTCTTTAGTCAGATTTCTGGCGTTAGCAAAACAGTCCCTTGAGTTTCCTATTTGCGCTTGGAAGCAGATGTTTTCGATGCAAGATCTCATATGGTCGCTTTTGGTTGCTTTTGGTATTGCTCTAGACTATTCGAAGAAGTCAAGTCATTTTCGCATAACGGGACCGAGCCAGTGTACTTGTTTTACTTTAACTTCATGAATGATATCTGAAAGTTTCATCAAGTTCATGATCTTGTGGTTGAATAAAACTTGGAAAGTGTCGTCATCGTCCCGTTGGCAGCCATATATAATGCGCATAATTTCCTCTTGAATAATATTAACCTTCTTTCATACTCATGCGTCATGGTCCAAGTCGCACACACATACATGACAACGGGTCTTACCAATACCTTGTACAATTGCAGTTTATCGGATTTTGCAATTGTGTGGTCACCACTACTGAAATCCATTGTATATTGGTATCTATAGCCACTTTGACACAACATTGTGACTGCATTACTGTCATTTTACATAAACGCACATATTTATCAGGTATTCCCAGATATCACAAAGCAAACCATAGGCTATCCCGATGGATTGAGTCATAGGCTTGTTGGAAATCCAAGAACACCTGAGGTACGTCACGAGACGTTTCGTAAAATTAAGAACGAATCATCCTTAGCGAAAAAACTTGATCTGACCAATTCGGACGAAATCCTCATTGGTAGTCACCTACAATTTCCCCCGCCAGGGTTGTTATTACTTTATAAGACAGAAGTATTCCCTCTGAATATCAAGAGCTCGGAATTAATGAAATCAACCCTAAAAGGACGGTTTCTCTGCATGGCCATAGTGTGAATTTCTCGTAGGATGGGTTCCCTTGTCTGTATTTGACAACGTTCAATGGTAATATAAAGTATAAATAAGCAAACCCTATGGTAATATCGAGTATATAGCTACAGCTTGCGCTCGACTCCATATAGTTCTAGCTAAAGATAAGTCCAACAAGATAAGGCCATTTGATTTTTACTCCGAAAAAAGTCAAATTGCTCATTAACTCCTTTCAGCCGGTAAAGACTCCAGGCGGGGTTGGAATCTTCCCAGCCCTCCTCCAAAGGGGCTTGGACTTGATTACCTCTGCTCTGGTAGCCTTATTTCGAAATAGCTTCAATTTGGATTACATACCACAGAAGTCATGTGGTTTTTACCCCAAATCTTAAAAGTCGGCCAAGTAAACTCCCTAAATCATTTCGATCTATCAGTGCTACATCGTTTATTTTCAAAACTAAGGAACGACTGGCAGATCATCATACCAGAGACTGGTTAATTGTAACCAAATCTCTGAATCCTAATCAATTCGCCTACAGAAAAGGTAAATCCACAGATGGGCCGCGGCATCTACTTGTCATCATAAAATTGAAGCGGCTTACCGCTCGAAAGAAATTGTTGTGCACTTTTTCGAATATTGAGGAAGCTTTTGACAATACTGGATACGACTCAACTGCTAGAGCAATCAGGCGTAGAGGTATTGATGATCCGACTAATCACTGGATTAGTTCCATGTTGATTAATTGAAAGATTATACATCCAAACTAGGTAATGAGTCAATTACGATTACGGCAATAAAGCGGTGCCCGCAAGGCGATGTTCTGTCATCTTGCTTGATAAGCTACATCTACTCGGTTATAACGCCACTGTGGACGATCTGGTTATCATGTCTCTGGCCGGGCATGAATATACGATGTCTGCCGGCATGAAACAGACCTTGCTTGTTATTTCGAATTGGTGCACTAAAGAAGGCCTTTCGATTAACCCAAGCAAAACAGTCCTGGTGCCTTTTAATCACAAGCGCTATGCGCACCTGTCCTACGGTGGCAATGGAAACCCTCATCGGACTCACTCCACTTGATCTACGTGAAAAAATCATCTGCTACTTAGGTAGCTAGATTACAGCTAGTGAATCAATGTCATGATGGGTCACCCGGACATCTTCAATGTACTTTCTGACCTGGATATGTTTTTTAGAGTGCCGGCTGATGCCCAAAGAACTCTGCTTTGGCAGGAATTTCGTTGTAACAGCCCTCGATAGAACATGGAGCCTAACAGCCTAACCTGGTTCATGAATGGAAATGGCTAGTGGAGTCGGTATTGGTGTCTTTGGACCCAACCCCAAAATATCGAAATCACTGGGAATTTACCATAGTGTTTTTCTAGCCGAAATTCACGCCATTGAAACCTGTGCCTCAATTATTTTGACTAAAGGTGTTAAAAGTGCCTCTATCCATATTTTGTCCGATAGTCAAGCAGAATTGAAAGCACTGGCTTGTAACTGCATGGATTCTAATTCGGTCAAAAGTCGTTATAAACTGCTTCAATCTCTCTCTTGCCATAACAAAGTTATAACAAAGTTAGGTTGTAGTGGGTACCTGTTCATAATGGCATCATTGGCTCTGAGCCTTTCTGTGGCATCCCGTGGGCCTCTGCAGCCTGCACAATTAGTAAATGGGGAAAAATACAATGCCTGATCTATTGGAACCGTATTCCCTGCCTTAGACAAGTCAAATCTTTGATCAGACCATTTCACCATAAGGACTTGGTGGTCAATTTCAATAAAGGAAATACCAGGAAACTAGTGATTGGTCACTGTAACCTCAGACCATTTGAATAAAATGAACCTGCCCATAGAGGCGGGGTGTCGACCTTGTTTGGAAGGGGTTGAAACTGCGCAGAGCACATAATATATGAGTGTGTTGCTCTGTGTACACTGAGATCGTTTCATTTTGAAGAGAGGTACTTGACCCCGGAGAAATGTAAATTGGCCTCTGCAAGCAGCATTCTCGCCTCTATTAGGAAGGTGGTGAAGCTCTTAAGACTAATAAACCCAATAGCACAAAAGATCTTTTAGGTCGCAGTGCTGGCCGCTAGGCAGGGGACTAAAAAAAAATAAAAATAAAATAAAAATGATGCATTCCGGTAACTCTTTTAAAGAAGCCACGAGAACTGCGCTAATTGCAGAGTTTTTGTACTCTTAAGACTTCAGCGTTTCACCATTCACGCTTTGTCTGTCTACAAATTCGCGGTTTTCCTAGAAAGGGCCGCTTTGTTCTTCCGCTTTGTGTGATTGTAAAACGTATTCTCGCTTCTTTATATAGGCTCTATTTGTGACACTTTGTATCAACCCAATCATTTTTGGGTTTACTTTTTACCATACCTAGAGTCGCCTGGGCAGCAGTGACGCTCTATGAAGTTTTCAATACCTTTCATAGAGCGTTTCACATCATCAGAACGAGGGTTGGTTTCTATAATGCTACTGCTAACCATATTCTGATATTGTGCTTTCTCATCCGATTATCAGACCTTCACAGTTGAAACGTGAGTTACGTTTCCCTGTGATCTCTACTTTGTACGGAAACTGCCATCTTATCTTTGCAGTTACCAATTGATCACTGCTTGAATTTGGCAGCCGACCGATAAGATCTCAGAATTTGGACGAACCAAGACCTTCCTTTAGTAATTAACACATGGTCAATTTGACTGCGGGATGTCTTACGAAGATTTGTCCAAGTTGCCAAATGGATATTTTTATGAGGAAAGAATGTGCTAGCTACATTTAAATCGTGCACGATCGCAAAGTACATAATTCTTTCTCCATTATCGGTCGGTAGATCGTGTCGGGTGCAGAAGCCTATGTTTTTACATAAGTCAGTCTGATTTTTGCAAGCTCTAGCATTAAAGTCACCAATTATTCTAACGTCACAATTGATATTGATCATTCATGAGATCATTCAATATCATCGTGGGTTGGGATACATTAGTGGGCGTATGAATATAAATGATTGACCCAGGCGACTAAGTAGCCAACCACTTAGTCGCTTGGGTAAACGTAGCTTACACAAGTCCCTATTTAGCTTTAATGTACTTGATTGTTTAGACAGATGTAGAAGCTACCCAAAAGCTTGATTCAGGAAAAACTAAAGTATTTGGAACAGAAAATAATTTTTTCCCCGTTGGACATTAACTTTGTTAAAAACTGTGATTTGATTTGTATTTTGTTAGGCTTTTTGAATCGAGTCGACATGATAATCCAGGAAATACCTTTTCGGTGGCTTGCAGCTCGCAAACTTATTTTTTGTATGGCTATATATATTATGGTTTAAAGCTTGACATTTTTGCACGTTGGAATTGGACCAGAGGATGTTACCGAAAGCTCTAATGCTGACCAATTAATGATCACTGATGTCCACCGTATATAGCTCTGAGGTATATTGCCCTGGGTTCTTATAGAGAGCAACGAATTCTAACTGATATGCACTTGCAAGTTTCGTCAACCTTAGTGGCTTTTTTCTACTATTAGTCTACCACCGTTTCCAGATTTGGATGCCATAAATTCAAACCACAAATATCAATTACACGCGTAAAAATTTGTCGCCCATTAAATTACGACAAATGTGATGATAAATGCGAACGTTAATTCACATTTTATGTGCATATTTTTTGCAAAAACATTAAAAATGTAAAAGCTCGATAAAACATCATAATCCCAGAGGCAGATTATATTATGCGCGGCTATTAATTAACTGAAACGGCGAAATGTAATTCATTTTGACAAATTTTTTTCGTATACATTTTCATCGAATTAGGCTTCGGGCAGCGCACATTTTTTTCAAATTTTACAAATTTTCCAATAAATGTTTACAAGCACACTTTAAAGTGTACAAGTATTTTGTAATTTGGTGACGGTTTAAGGTGGATACCAACATTTTTTTAAACTGACGGATATAAACTATGGCTGTACCTCTTAATTTCATATACTTAAGTGATTGTGCGGTTTTGTTTTTTTTTGTAATCCATCCTCTGTTTAATGATATAGGTTAGGTATACGTACCATATAAAAGAGTCGAGACGAGAGTACAGTGCATAATAATAATTATGCAAATTATGTAATGGCAAAATTATGCAAACGATTTAATTGAATGAAACATGACAATAAACAATAGGTTTTTTCAGATTCGATTGAAGTATTACTTTTTTTTTATAGTCTTATATATGCAAACAAAACATAATTACATGTCGTTAAACGGTTTGGTTGCAATTTAAGCTGCGCGCAACATAATACAAAATATTAACTTTAAAACACGAAATTATCGCGGTTTTACAATAACAACAACAAAATGTGTATTCGCGTACACCCGTAATCTTATTTTGACATGACACAAGTTGGCGTTCATTTGGTTTTTTTGTTGTAGATAGAACAAATATGGAAGAAATTGAGGATACACGCGCTAATTACATGACAGAAATTGATGAGCACAAGGTGGCTTCACAAATGTTTGGTATACGATCTAGACGAATTCTGGTTAAACTTTTGCTGCGACCTAATATTTTTGTGCTAAATTCAATTTCACAAAAATTAAATTCGTTATCGTGCTTCTCGACAATTTGTTTTATTTATTTTATTTTTTATTTTTTATTTTTTTTTTATTGGTGAAAATTGTCTGAAATATTGCTCTTTTTATAATGTGCGTCGATTGATAGAATGTAAAAAACGTTTTTCCCGATTTCAACAGTTGTTTGGTCGTAATGCGACTTAAATTAATGTAAAGTGACTTTATTTCTAATTTCTATAATTTATATGTCGGAATCTATAAAACCCAAAATTTATAAGATTTGCCACAGTTTCTGTTAATTTCCGGATATTTAATTTCACAAATTCAATTCTCTCTCTATCTACATATCTCTCTCTCGCTCTCTTTCTCTCTTTCTCTCTCTCTCTCTCTCTCTCTCTCTCTCTCTCTCTCTCTCTCTCTCTGGCGTTACATTTCACATGAAGAGATTTCATGTACAGTCACTCGTTTTATCGCAAGATGCCTTTGACTTCCTATATGTCACACAGATCTTGTTCGACTTCATCACGCCAGCAAAGTCGAGGTCTACCGCTCTACATATACCAGCTTTAACGTGACCAAGCCTTTCGATAGGATTATATGAATCCAATAATGTCGCAATTTTCGAGGAATCGCTTAATCAGTTTTTACTTCCATAGGGAAGAAAAGTAATAAATAGGAAGGATATTGACATCGGTCAGCACCGATCGTATGACGAGAACGTTATCCTCCAGAACCTCCAGAAAACCCCTCATTTTTTTAAGTTAAGTATTAATGTAACAAGAAATGAAGCAGCTAATGTAACCAGATCGAAAGGTAAGCCAGTCATAATCCTTATATAGAGCCAGTTATATTCTAATGATAGTCCTTATGATAAACGATGCAGTGTGTGTTTTTAGTGGCAAAGGCGCATTCATCAAGTAGAATATGGTGACAAAATGGAGGATATTGTCATAGTAGAGGGAGATAATGATCATGTAAGTGATGGAGGACAAAGCGATAAATAGCAACACCAGTTATAAAGCATTACTATCAAATCCTAGGGAAATTCCACATAAGGACAACATTTCAGTTGAAGAGACAGTTATCTAAGATTTAAAAAAATAAAAACATTAAGGGCAGAATTTGTTAAACGCCATACGCATAGTAAATGTATCATTACAGAGTAACTTACATAGTTTGTAAGGAAAATCATAAAAAATGAGAGCGGCAGATAAAATCTGTTTCATTTGTGAAAGATCCAAATGTAAAACCAAATGAATCGCCAAATGGTGAATGCCAAGTGGTGAATTATTTAACCCGATAATCCTACAACAAAGATTTTTATAATTTTATTTGACTGTTATTGTTAGTCAAAATTAAAGTAGCTCAATATTATATTCCATTTCCATGTAACCTCAGTAAAATTAGTTTAACTAGTACACACTAGATGACAGTACTACTACATTTTGTTGCAGAAACAAAAATCTTCACGAAGATTTATGAGCGATTGATAACCAGTTTTTATTTTATTATCATTCATTTAGAAATATAACTATCGTGTTACATGGTTAAAATTATAAAATAAATTGAGAGCATAAATAAGCGTGTTTACTTCATCTTTTCCAGCAAAAAAAAAATAAAACAGGTGTGGCGACATCTGATGTACAACAGCAAATTAATTCGACCAAAATAGTTTTGGTCGAAAGAGCATCGTATTGGGTACGTAGGGTCGAAAAATAGACGTACCAACTTGAGAGAAAAAAAACCACACGTTACACTATCTTTTTCTCAAATAATGGGATTCCACATGGTTCGCTCAACAAAAGTAGACGTATGTAATAGTCGAAAAAATAAAACGTAAATTATCAGAAAAATATATATGGGTGTAATTATTGTGTAATCCGAAATTATTATATAGATAATAACATTTAATTATCTATACAGGTACGAATTACAACAAATTCGTTCATGGTCCTTCGAGCCGGATATAGAGAAATTAAACTCGAGTTAACACGTTGTGACAAATTGAAAACCATTGTTAAAATTCGAGGTAAGTCTTTGTGGTGTACTGTAAAGAGTGGAACCTAGTGTAATATGGTGGATTAAGAACAAAAGATTATTGATGCGTTACGCCGGAAACGCGGGAATGTTAAAGGTACTCTTACGCGACTTGAGATTTATGGCGGAAATATAAATGAAGAAACTGCCGCTGAAGATATTAGCATCTGTTTAGAATTACTAGAAAATACATACGGTGAATTTAAAGACGCTGAGGATCGTTGAATTACTTATGCAGCGCAAACCTCCGAGCTTGCAGTTTTTGAAGAACGCTACATTACATTAAAAGTAAAATTAAGAACTAAAGCAAACAAGTGAAATAACATGTTTAAAGGTTTACATCAGCAGTTCACTTCGACGATGAACACGTTTATCCAACAGTAGCAAGAGTATTTCAACACGTTGCAAGACAGAAGTTTTGCACTTAGTACAGGACGAGAAGAGATTAAACTACTAAAAATTTCAATTACGCCATTTTAGTGGACTTCCGATCATTTAAGGATTTGTTTGAAGCCACTATCCATAACAATGAATCATTGTCGAGAGTGACAAAAGCACGTGACAATCTCGAATGCAAACTATGGTGGCTGATTTATTTATTATTAGAAAAGTGCGATGAAGGGACAAAAAAAGCTTGAGCATTGAAAGCAGTTGAAACAAGATTTCCGACAATTAAGGAATTTACATCATTTCTGGACAATTTTAGTAACGCGTTGGAACGTGCCGAGCCAGTACCGAAAAAGATCGTGAAATCTGGTAATTCAATCACCAATGCAAATGTTTTGGCAGCAGCTACGTGTCTGCTGTGCGACCAACAATATATGCTTCACAAATGCGACAAATTCCTAGCCCTAGACGTTTCATCTCGTCGAGGTTTAATTGCGGAGAAGAAGCTGTGCTTTAATTGCATGAGAGGTGGTCACCGATCTAATATGTACAAGTTAAATTTAAGATGTTTCAAGTGCAGGAGAAAACACAACGTTTTGTTACATACAGATTCTATTGGTAAACAAAATCAAACTGCGTCTAATCCACAAATTGCTAACGTGCAGAGCGATGCAGTAACTTATCAACCCGAAACAAGTGGTGAATTTACATTGAACACTAATCTGGCAAATATAAATGTACAGGCAGTACTACAATTGTAAGAGTAACATACGGTTTAGGATAATCTCGACTTGTCAGGGTTCTTCTTGACAGCGGATCTCAAGCGTCTTTAATATCGGGACTGGCACCTTCAAGCATTGTCACCAAAGGAGTGACTAATTTAAAAATCATGTCTCGATTTTCCAATTCAGCGATTAATGCCGAGACATTTATTTTGGAGAAACTACCGTTGGAATTAGCCTCGTCCAAGTTTAATTCCTCAAAAAATTCAATTTCTGAATAAATTAAATCTAGCAGATCCAAATTTTTGTAATAATCGAAAAATAGATAAATTACTAGGTGCTGATGTAACGACACAATGATGATTGGCCCCACAACCCAATCATCCTTTTGGGACTTGTTGATGCGATTCAGAACACACAAATATGTAGTGACTGCTGACATTGAAAAAATATATCGTCAGGTACGTATTATGGAAGATGATGCCAACTACCAGAGAATTATATGGCGCAGTAATCCAGATGTTAATTTGAAACTGTTACCTATGGTTCTGCTTCTGTTCCATTTTTAGCAACCAGATGTTTACTACAATTGGCTTTAGACAATATAAATGGCTACCCTCAAGTAGCTCAAATAATTAGAACGGACGCCTATTTTTTTATTTTTTTTTTTTTTTGAGTTGGATTCAATCTACATATGCGATGAAAAAAATGCGATAAAATTCCTCGGCTTACAGTGGTTTCCTCAATGTGATGTCTGTTATCTGATGCATTTACAATTTACGATCCATTGGGATGGTTGGCTCCTTCAACTGTTATAGTAAAAATTATGTTTCAACAATTATGACTACAAAACCTGGGTTGGGATGATGAACTTCCAGAAACAACAAAAAAAATTTTACAACCAAATTAGAAATGAATTTCCGTGTTTTGAAAATTTAAAAATTTCGCGATGGATTAAATGTTTGGGGAAGGTGAAATTCTGTTTTTGCTAGTGAAAAAGCATACGCAGCAGCGGTGTATTGTAGGAGCATTTGCGGAGACAACATCATTCGAGTCAGCCTTATGACGACAAAAACAAAGGTGGCTCACATTAAACAAGAATCCTTACCAAGATTGGAATTATGCGCAGCATTTTTGGGAGTAACACTGTTAAAGGCCGTAATGGACTTAATGCAGCATAAGAGTTATACTATATTTGCATGGACAGACTCGTCAATTGTGTTATCTTAGCTTAGCGATCAATCCAGAAAATGGACATCATTCAATGGTAATAGAACATCTCAAATTCTTACTCTATGCCCAAGAGAAAAATGGATAAAAGGTTGACATTAGAAAAGCAGAGCATTCTAAAATCTCTAAAATCGTTTTTGGATAAAAATGGAGTTTTAAGAGTCGGCGGCAGATTTAAAAAAGCGAGTTGCACGTTTGCACAAAACATCCAATTATTTTGCACAAAAAATCCATCCTCAGTAAAATAATTTTCGAATTTATTCACTTAAAATTCCTACATCCTGGTCCTTCTCTAACATTTCATATTTTAAGACAAAAATTCTGGATCATCAATGGTAGAAGTATAGTTAACCAGATTGTGAGACGTTGTGTAACATGCGCGAGATATAAAGATTCACCATTACAGCTGATGGGTCAACTTCCTAAATTACGAGCTATTCCTGCAAGAACCTTTGAAAAAGGCGTTGGTTTTACTGGTGCAATCACACTGGCAAATAGAAGAGGTTGCGGTACCAAAATGTCTAAAGGTTACATATCTTACTTTATCTGTCTCGTGACTAAGGATGTGGATCTTTATCTGTCTCGTGACTAAGGCGATTCATATAGAACTGGTCACTGATTGTACCACTGATGGATTTATTGCGGCGTTACAATTAGTTGCTGCAAAAACAAAGGTAGCACCTATCTAAACTAAATGTACAAAATGCTGCAGATTTAATGCTAAACCATGACAACAACAAATGGTAACGTTACCAGAGCAAAGAGTTACACTTGCTCGTTCATTTTATTATATGGGGATAGACTATGCCGGCCCACTTATCATTAGCTCCAAGAAAGAGAGCTAATGAATGCTGGTACATTTATCATTAGCTCTCTTTCTTGGAGCTAATGATAAATGTGCCAGCATTCATTTGCATATGTCAATCGGAACCACACATCTCGAGCTCGTAACTGATCCTATGACCGATTCCTCCAGAAATTCTTTTAAAGCGATTTGTTAGAGGGAGAGGCTTGCCAAAAGAAATTCATAGCGACAACGGTATACATTTTATGAGAGCAAAACGAAAACTTCAAGAAGCGATGGTCTATAGGAGTCAGCGGTCAAGATGATCGAATGGCACTTATACAATACTATCGGCAATACAGATTTAAAGACGTTGCTGCACCTAATTGAAGCAGTGGTCAACTCACGGCCTATCACTCCAATTACTGATATCATCCAGGTGAAGTACTTCTGATACCAGCAAACTTTTTAAAGAAAGCGATTTGAAATGAGCAAACGAGGAGCTAATGTACCCGGCTGGCCAGGAGTGAAGTAAGACTCAGGTTTAGGGAGAGTTTATACTTTACACCCAAACAATGTTATATTTACTATCTATGGCTTTTACTGGTTTTAAAACCAGTTTAGGTAAAGATTTTAGATTGCTGTGTTCAATATTGATGAGGATGTTGTTATGGCATTAGGAGCAAGCGGTTGAAAACAGTATGGACAGAAAGTAATAAAGAAATTAATTTTGCAACAGCTTCTTGTGGAATACCTGCAACACTTTGAGGAGTAAAACCTCCTCACAGTTTTGTGAAATTTTTAAGCTAAGTAATAGAGCTTAAATCTTGAAATATTGTGAAAAGAAAGACCAATTCTTTAATGGAAAGACATTGCCATTAATACAAAGATCCACTCGAGCTGACTAGGTCAGAGTATACATTAAATCTTCACGATTATGGCCTTATTTTAAAAAATTATCTCTTACTATTAATATAAGAATACATTTACAAAATACAGTTTTCATTTCTCAAATCCCACTACTACCGTCTGAGGATCCATTACTATTAATTTCCGAATATTTAATTCCAAATTCAATTACTTCTCTTCTCTATCTTTCTTCCTTTATTCTCTCTTTCTCTCTCTTTCTAGCCTTGCATCCCGCATGAAGGGATTTTCCCACCTGCACAGTCGTATGTTTTATTACAAGGTGCCTCCAGCTTCGAAATCCTATGTCACATTGATCTTGTTCGACGTCGTCACGTCAGCAAAGTGCAGGTCTTCCTTTCTGACATATACCAGCTGCTTTTTTTTGCGACACTGTTTTTATTGTTCGATATGGTGGTACCCTTTTGACATTGACCAATCTCCGAGGAATTTATCTCTAATGATAAATAATCATAAACCTAGGCCAATTTTCTTACTTTCAGTACTCTCCAAAATCTTTGAGGAATTGCTGCTGAACCCTATACTATTTAAAAATATATAGTACCTCCTCATCAATTTGGATTTCGAGAGTCACTCTACCATCGAACAAATTCACAGGATCAGAAACATAATAGAAGATGCGCTTGAAAATATGAAAATATGTTCCGCAATCTTTCTGAATGTAGTCCTACCCTTCAATAAAGTATAGCACCCTGAAAATATTACTTTGAAATTCTAAAATCTTACATGGCTAACCGATATTTCAGAATTAAATATGGAAAAACTTCCAAACTAAAACAAACATCAGCAGGATTCCATAAGATAGCGTGCTGGGGCCAGTATTAAATTTACTTTATACAAGCGATTTGCCTAACAAAAGCGAGACAACGGTAGATATTTTCGTAAATTACAATTCAATTCAAGCAACCGGAGTTAATGTAGAAGAGGCAGGCAGAAAACTGCAAATGACTATGAACCTTATAAGTAACTGAACTAAAAAGTTCGGTTTTGGTTTACTGTCATCACTCTTACCAGTTAATCGGGACTCGGATAAAGTTGAATTACTTTTGCAAGAGGAGATCTTGTCTGAGAAAGTTGTTCGAATTTTATTCCAACTCACCTTCCTTGATGTTGAGAATCAAAATTGTAGGGTTATTTTGGAAAGTTCTATCTTGTTACGAACTTTAGATTTGTCATGTCTGGTTCTGGAATTGCTATCAACGGCTGTCCTATTAGAAATTGACCTAACATTAGAGCAGTGTCGTCGAGAGGAGGAAGCTTATATGAAGATGGTGTTTGACGGATTTTACCCCTTCTTCCAATAAACCTTCGAAGTAGGAGTTTTGGGGAAAGATAAAATTCCAGTTGATCCCTAGTTCGGCAATTTACATTGATCTTTGCGGTCTATTCATAAGTTTCGATTTTATATGAGAGGGAGGGAGTGGCGTGTTGAGTTTTTTTACTGTTCTTGCTTTGGAATTTCTATGAAGCTGAAGTGTCGGTAGGAAACGAATAGTGAAGTTATCAATGATGAAGTTGTTACCGGCCAGTTCGCTTATTGTCACTTTGTTTTTGACGGAGTTTGGGTTTGTGGGTGGGACGGCTTGGGTTTTAGGTTGAGATAAACTTTAGCTAAACCCGTTTGATTATCGAGCGTTCCTGAAGATTTATTATGTGTGTGGACAGAGAGCGCTTACGCAGCAGTGGGTGGATTATTTTGAGTATGATTAGATTGGAGGATTTTGCATGTCGAGATGGAAAGAAGCCTTTTATGTCAAACTGAGTAATTCTGAATGACAGGCATGGCGGATCCAATGGACTGGCGGATCCAATGGACTGGCGGATCCTTGAATACATGGTTGACATTAGGACAACGTGATTATTGGTTCAAATTGGTTAGTGTTGTTCGGAAATAAATTAAATATCGGAAATATTCGAAATAAAAAAAGCCACATTGCATGGTGGAAATCAGGCAAAAATACTGGATATTGCACGTCAATAGTTTCATCCGAAACATGATAAACAATTGCACAATTGACTATTTGACTTGACTATTGACTTGACTATTGACTTGACTACTGACTTGACTATTAACTTGGCTATTGACTTGACTATTGTCTTGACTATTGACTTGACTATTGACTTGACTATTGACTTAACTATTGACTTGACTATTGACTTGACTATTGACTTGACTATTGACTTGACTATTGACTTGACTATTGACTTGACTATTGACTTGACTATTGACTTGACTATTGACTTGACTATTGACTTGACTATTGACTTGACTATTGACTTGACTATTGACTTGACTATTGACTTGACTATTGACTTGACTATTGACTTGACTATTGACTTGACTATTGACTTGACTATTGACTTGACTATTGACTTGACTATTGACTTGACTATTGACTTGACTATTGACTTGACTATTGACTTGACTATTGACTTGACTATTGACTTGACTATTGACTTGACTATTGACTTGACTATTGACTTGACTATTGACTTGACTATTGACTTGACTATTGACTTGACTATTGACTTGACTATTGACTTGACTATTGACTTGACTATTGACTTGACTATTGACTTGACTATTGACTTGACTTATTGACTTGACTATTGACTTGACTATTGACTTGACTATTGACTTGACTATTGACTTGACTATTGACTTGACTATTGACTTGACTTATTGACTTGACTATTGACTTGACTATTGACTTGACTATTGACTTGACTATTGACTTGACTATTGACTTGACTATTGACTTGACTATTGACTTGACTATTGACTTGACTATTGACTTGACTATTGACTTGACTATTGACTTGACTATTGACTTGACTATTGACTTGACTATTGACTTGACTATTCACTTGACTATTGACTTGACTATTGACTTGACTATTGACTTGACTATTGACTTGACTATTGACTTGACTATTGACTTGACTATTGACTTGACTATTGACTTGACTATTGACTTGACTATTGACTTGACTATTGACTTGACTATTGACTTGACTATTGACTTGACTATTGACTTGACTATTGACTTGACTATTGACTTGACTATTGACTTGACTATTGACTTGACTATTGACTTGACTATTGACTTGACTATTGACTTGACTATTGACTTGATTTGACTTTTTACTTAAGTGTTTATTAAACCCCATATATTGTTAATGTAGGGGATTAAAAAATATAAAATATAATTTAAGTTTTATGGGTAAGTAAAATAAACCTCATTTCGACATTTAATTAGATACTATTAAATGTGGCAAATAAACAAGATAATTAAATTTTTTCAAATTACCCACTTAATCCGTTCTTAATCGTACTTGTATATAAAATAATGACCACGGGCACACGTGATCCGATTGTATCTCACGCAAAACCATTTTATTAATCAACTACATGTATTTTGATAAGAACTAAAGTTTCGAGGCAAAAAACATAAAACTACTGATATGTATATATATATATATATATATATATATATATATATATATATATATATATATATATATATAACGGATAAGGGTAGATAAAGAATAAAAAAATAAAACACTTTTTTAAGATTATCTTAAGCGAATATCTCTCAATTTGCGAACAAATGCTTTAAGACAAATAACAACATAACCGTCAAAAAAATAAAAATTTAATTAAAACTCAATTTTTTTTATATTTATAAATTATTAACTTACCGATAATGATCTTAAAGATCATCGTTGTTATATCGTACATGAAATGTAATTATATTTTTGGATGGCGGTGTGCACATTAAACACAGTTGCTGGGGTTATTTTTTCGAAGTTTTAGTGTTGGATTTTAATTAAATGTCGAATAATGAAAACACGTTTGTAATTTTATTAATTAAAATGTTGCATAATACACGAAGAGATTTAATTTTAAGATTAAGGCACAGTTTTAATTTTTTCGGCTGTACACATTTTAATCGTTTTAAGGAGGTTAAAGTTTATTCACTATAGCAACCTTCACACCCTATATACGATACGTGCATATATAAATATATATTAAGGGGCATCTGCCCATCACTCAAAACATTCAAACCCCATATAAGAACTAAAATATCTAATTACATATAAAATGTCGTCACTGTCCTTGAGACAAACATTTATTAGACAAATATTATACAAAAACGTGCGCACATGTTATATACCTCGGACCTTCTCACATCATATACAACAACCAAAAACAAAACAAAAACAACGATTTTTACTTAAAGGAGTGTTTTTAGAAAAAATATCATTAGCCAACATTAATTTGCTAATGTTAACACAGTAATATTATAAAATTAGCGCACGAATAAACTCATAATCATTCCACTCGAAAATCGTAGATTAGGCAAAAAAAAATAATTTACGTTGATCTTCAGAATGGTCAGTTAGAGAGATAAACAAATAAACAATGAAGACAATGCATATTTAAATAATTTTGGTACGCACCTGTTTCTTTAGTATTATATGTTTGCCCTTCCAATATTTCATCATTCCGAGGGCTTGTAGCGTACTAACAATATCGTACGAATTAATGGCCATTTCCTGAAAAAAAAAGAAAAAATCGAATATTAACGATCACAAACAAATTTGCTACTCGTACCATAAAAATTGCAGATCAATTATGTTGATAACGCTACCATACGCTCAAACACCATCTCATAAGATCATAAATTTTAACAACGCTTGTAAACCGATCTTCTTGTAATTTTTTGTGTTCTTAACGATTTTTTTTTTGTTTTTGTTTATTTTGATACAATTAAGTTGTTTTATATTTATAATTTAATTAAATTACATACAATGTAGTCGTAATATAGCAGATACCCGTTCAGGTGTTGATCACGATCAATTATATGGTATTATGATACAAAGTAATCTATCGGCAAACTTAATTTAATTTTATTTGTCGACAATTTTTACCATCGTAAAGAGCAGACAACGATTGCAAATATTATATGTACCTTGGGCTAGTTTTTTTATAATAAATTTCTAACCTTCAAAATATGTGCAATTACATCATTGAATATAATACATCATCGATAAAGTTGGTAACGAGGCCAATCAAAAACAAATGCAAAATAAAAATGTATTTACTCTAATAAATGCTGTTGCTATAGTAAAACGATTAGCGATGATCAAGAAAAAAATCAAAAACTCTATTATATTGTTACATTTTCTCTATAGTTTTGCATAGAGACATCTGTGAAATAAGACTAGCATTACCAAAAATTGAGCAAATATTATGGATAGTAAATATTAGTGAAATTTTTGAATAATACAAACTATCGAAGAGAATAGACAAAAACGTAACATATGGTGACAACGGTGGGATTGTGAATAATAGAAGAATAATGTACTAAGACTTGAAAGTAGTAGAATTGAAAAAGAAATTGCAGCGACATAATTTACCAACTAACGGTAAAAAAGAGACGTTGGTGGTATGACTTTATGACCCTATGATGTATATTACTGTAGTAGAAAAACAACCGTTAGTAGAAACAAATAAAGAATCAATCGGAAATTTCGATTTAAAAGGAACTGCGGCTGAGACTCTACAGATCGTTCTAAAAAAACGAGCGTGGTGACTATAGTAGAGTAATGCAAATGTTGAAACGTAATTATGGAAGTGCACATTTAGCAAGAACTATACAAAATGAAGGTCAAAGGCCGATTTTAAAAGAGTGATGAATCACTACAAGTTGTTACGAAACGGGCCATATTTTAATGGACTGTATAGACCGGCGAAGGAAACGACGAGAACACCATCGTCATTGACAAGCGTCAATATATGTATCGCAGGCCAAGGAAACAAGTTGAGAGATTGGCCAATAAAAAGAAGCAGGTAACGACGCAGTTGTTAAACTAAAACTAGTTAGTTTCGAGAAACAGAAATGCGGCCAAAACCCGTTAAAGATATGAAGCAGAAATGACCAGAAATGGAAGGATCAACACATAATGGGAAATGCTAATAAGTCAAGCACCGAAAAGGTTTACCAATTACAAAGCAGACTTACTGGTAGAAAAGAAAGACAGCAGTCTACGATTTTGCGTCAATTATAGAAAGCTCAACACCACAACGAAAAGGGATAGTTATACTAGCAGGAACACGAATATTCCCAACACTTGATTTGCAGAGTGGTTTTTGGCAGGTGGAAGTCACCTAAGTGGTACATAAGGTTCAGATCACCGAGATTTTAAGTATACAAGTGATGGTCATGAGGAAGATTTTAATGGTCGGAATATTCGTAGTCAATAGCAAAATGGTGTCAATAATGCAACCAATGTATGGCGGTTAAATGTCCCGCTCGAAGAAGTTGAGGTACAATGCGGCAGTAGAACGTTGTGATACCATTCGAAAGAACCGCGATTGTTGTTGCGAGACCGTTTCCAACTAGTGACCAATAGTAGAAATAAGTATGTACTGGTACTGAATTACTTCAGCGGTTGGCCAGAGGTATACCCAATAAAAAAATCGGAAGACAACGTCTATCACAAATGATCATTTTATATGTGGCACCGACCGAGGTTTATTCGGGTCAGGGGTCGATTCAGTTGTGTTTCAGAAGATGTATCAAATATTGGGTATAAATAACCCACGAAGACACCTATGCATCCACAATCAGACAATATGGTGGAGCAAGTTAATGCCACCTTAGAAGATTACATCGCAAAGACAGTAGAGAAAAACCAGCTAAACTGGTATCGGAAAATCCCTCTGTTCCTAATGGTCTATCGATCGACAATACACGATACAACAGGAGTGACACCAGAAAATGTTACTTTTGGTAATAATTCCCAACCCTGTGTTGTTTATTTATTTGAAGCCAGTAAATATTAATGGAAATAAATTCAATCCAGTGATAAGAACTTGAAATAGGCCAAAAACGTAACAATTAGTGACAACAGTGGGGTTATGAATAATGGAAAAATAACGACTCTCTACGGATTGAAAGTTGTGAAATTGAAAAATGAAATAAAATAACAGTAATAAAAGGACGTTGGTGGTACGACTTTGTGAACCTATGGAGAAAGAGGGATTTAAGCGAGAATAATATAAGTTCAAAATAGGAAAAAATATAGTACACAAGGAAAAGTTTTCGAAAATAATATAAAAGAAACACAACGGTTGGTAGAAATAAATAAAGAACGTGCCGGAAATTTCGATTTGTTATATTTATTGGCTGCCATGAAAAAAATTATGCTCTGTCATGCACAGCAAGGACAAAATAATAGGTTAAATAAGTGGTATGAAACTGTCTAGCAAACTAGAGTTTTAAACGATCGTAAAAGTCCAAAACAAAATGGACGAAAAACTTCACGAATCAGGCATAGCCGTGTCATACAGAGCAATGTTGAATTCTGACTTCCAGGTCCGCTTTATTACCGAATCTTGTGCGCAATATTTTCGGCTCAAAAACAGAAATGCTCTACTATAGGGCAGCCCCCATAGGCAGACAAGTTCTTTGAGTATATTAATCGCATGATGGAGAAATCGTTCCTCCCGCTACCATGCGCGACTTAATAGTGGTTGCTCAGGTACGTAGAGTTGGAATCATTATTGGATGTGATGCGAACTCACACCATATGATCTGGGGAAGCACCGGCACGAATGAAAGAGGTGAGTTACTATTAGATTACCTTCTTGGTACTAACCTATCTGTCTGTAACATAGGCTGTAAGCCTAGTTTTATTTCTAACAATAGACAGGAAGTTCTGGAAATTACCTTTGCATCAAACTTCTTGTCAAACAAGTTAATAAATTGGAAGGTATCTGATGAGCACTCCTTTTCTGATCATTGCTATTTGCAATATGGAGTGGACATAAAGTACTCTACGACTCTTACTTTTAGAAACAGGAGGAAACCAACTGGGATATCTTTAGAACTATTCTAGGTAATTCTTTATCCGGTGTGATTCGTAAATCTCCCAAATCTACACAGGAATTAGAAGTCCTGGTTGATAGGATGTCTAATACTTTCAATGAAGCTATTTCAGTTCCGTGTCCTCACTGCAGGCCGAAGGGTAAATCTCGCTCAGTGTGGGGGTTCAAGGAACTTCAAACAATCCGTCTATAATGCAAGAAACTCTTCAAAATTGCGAAGAGAACTAAACATGACGCGGACTGGGACTCCTATAGGGTAGTCCTCAAACCTTATAAATAATAATGAATGCCAAAAGCAAATCCTGAAGGCAATTCTGTGGAAATATACAGGGGTCTTCTGAGGCAGCTAGGCTACGTCAGGTTTTATCAACTTGTCCTGCCATTCCAAGTTATCTTCAACGACCGGAAGGTATGTGGACTACAACGGGAGAGGAATCTTTGGACCTTCTACTGGAAGCGCATTTTCTGGGTTGTTCCGAGACTCTGCTTATTCTGCCAAAGGCTAATACGGCTTGTAGGCTTGCTCCGAGGAAGTTCACAGCAAACGATGCAGCAATCCGAAAGTTGCTGAACAGCAAACCAGATACATCAACTAAAACACTATCCGATCATCCAGATGCGGTCAGAGTTCTTGGTATTCGTTGGAACCCGATTAGCGCCCCCTTTCAATTACAAGCACTGATAATCTCAACCCATTTACTTCGGCACATTTACTGATACACCGGCCAATGAGTCAAGTGCCTGGCCTGGCACATGATGGCATGTGGAACATCTATCCACTTTACAAAACAGATCCAAATGAAAGACCGGGAAGGCTTACATTAAGCTCGATGACGTTGTCTTGTAACAGAATAATAATTTACCACCTAGGAAATGGCAATTAGGTCGAATAGTTGAAACACACGCTGGAGCTGATGGAAGAGTACGAGTGACCACTGTAAAGACAATAACAAAAATTTCAATCGACCAATAACAAAAATGTCCATACTTCCAATCAATGAATCGGGTGATTCATGGCCGGCGAGATGTTTGGATCTCATATTCAGCATCACTTTGCCATCTCTACGATGGTCAGATAATGGCCATCAAACTTCCACCTGAACAATTTTTTTAAATATCAAGTTTGAAAATTCTATAAAATGTTTCTTGAAGGTCGCGTTAATATGATGGTTTATCACATATGATTGCCAAATAGTACTCTACAAGATCTCATATTCAGATCCAATTAGCCATCTCTACGATGGTCAGATAATGGGCATCAAACTTCCACATGAACAATTTTTATGAATATAAAGTTTGAAAATTCTATAAAATGTTTCCTGAGGGTCGCGTTAATATGATGGTTTATCACAAATGATTGCCAAATAGTACTCTACAAGATCTCATATTCAGATCCACCTAGCCATCTCTACGACGGTCAGATAATGGCCATCAAACTTCCACCTGAACAATTTTTTTGAATATCAAGTTTGAAAATTCTATAAAATGTTTCCTGAGGGTCGCGTTAATATAATGGTTTATCACAAATGATTGCCAAATAGTACTCTACAAGATCTCATATTCAGATTTGCCTAGGTATTTTTACGATGGTCAGATAATGGCCATCAAACTTCCACCTGAACAATTTTTATGAATATCAAGTATGAAAATTCTATGAAATGTTTCCTGAGGGCCGCGTTAATATGATAATTTATCACAAATGATTGCCAAACAGTACTCTACAAGATCTTATATACAGATCAAATTAGCCATCTCTACGATGGTCAGATAATGACCATCAAACTTCCACCTGAACAATTTTTTTGAATATCAAGTTTGAAAATTTTATAAAATGTTTCCTGAGGGTCGCGTTAATATTGTGGTTTATCACAAATGATTGCCAAATAGTACTCTACAAGATCTCATATTCAGATCCACTTAGCCTAGCATTTCTACGATGCTCAGATAATGGCCATCAAACTTCTACCTGAACAATTTTTTGGAATATCAAGTTTGAAAATTCTGTAAAATGTTTCCTGAGGGTCGCGTTAATATGGTGGTTTATCACAAATGATTGTAAAATAGTACTCTACAAGATCTCATATTCAGACCCACCTAGGTATCTCTACGACGGTCAGATAATGGCCATCAAACTTCCACATGAACAATTTTTTTGAATATCAAGTTTGAAAATTCTATGAAATGTTTCCTGAGGGTCGCGTTAATATGATGGTTTATCACAAATGATTGCCAAATAGTACTCTACAAGATCTCATATTCGGATCCACTTAGCCATCTCTACGACGGTCAGATAATGGCCATCAAACTTCCACATGAACAATTTTTTTGAATATCAAGTTTGAAAATTCTATAAAATGTTTCCTGAGGGTCGCGTTAATATGGTGGTTTATCACAAATGATTGCCAAATAGTACTTTACAAGATCTCATATTCAGACCCACCTAGCCATCTCTACGACGGTCAGATAATGGGCATCAAACTTCTACCTGAACAATTTTTTTGAATATCAAGTTTGAAAATTCTATGAAATGTTTCTTGAAGGTCGCGTTAATATGATGGTTTATCACAAATGATTGCCAAATAGTACTCTATAAGATCTCATATTCAGATCCACTTAGCTATCTCTACGATAGTCAGATAATGGGCATCAAACTTCCATCTGAACAATTTTTATGAATATCAAGTTGGAAAATTCTATAAAATGTATGCTGAGGGTCGCGTTAATATGATAGTTTATCGCAAATGATTTCCAAATAGTACTTTATAAGATCTCATATTCAGATCCACCTAGCCATCTCTACGATGGTCAGATAATGGCCATTAAACTTCCACCTGAACAATTTTTTTGAATATCAAGTTTGAAAATTCTATGAAATGTTTCCTGAAGGTCGCGAATCATTGTGGTACTGTCTAGTACGTCACTAGGGAATAAGTTCTTAGTGTACTACAAAATGAAGACATTAATACAGCTACTCAACACGTGTATTGTTATTAATTGTATCACGGGTTTTTTCTACTAGTTTTAACCAACTCAAGTTCTCATTTCTAACGCCGCCTTGCCAAATAATTTTTAATAAAAAAAAAAGAAAAAAAATTAAGTATTAACACGCTTTACACTGTAATTACCTAAATTGATAGCTACGCGGAAAACTCGAATTCAATTTTTTTAATTTTTTTTTTTTTTAATTAAATGATAACCCAAAACCAATCAATATTTATGCTCTTATGTAAAGATTCGTTGGTACCAAAAAAAAAACCAAACCTTTTAATTCACTCACCTGTTATAGCATTTATAAATTTTTATTTTTTTTGCATTGGTTTGTCTCAAACGTATATATTCTTAAAATATTTTGCATACTCGTATATACATATATCTGCATAATATATAACAAAAAAAAACAAATTTAAGCGAACAGCGAAAATGCAGGAAAATTTAAAAACTATCCAAAGATAATGTGCTCTGTAATTACATATTTTATTCAATACTCTTGTAATTGAGATGAAGAACGTGTGCGCAAGATGAACATAAAGATTTCACGCGACTTAAAAAAAAAAAAAAAGTAAAAAAAAAACTTTTTTTCAATTTTGTTTCTTCTTATATAAAAGTGAAAGAAAAGCGGGATTTTTACCGTAAAACTATTTCTTGGAAAGTGTAACACGGGAAATCCAAGAAAACAAAATCGAATCTAGCGCACCATGGTTAGATTTGATTAGATGTGGTACACATTGAAATACCAAAATTTAAAATGTTTAGCAAATTAGAAAGTGAAACGAAATATTTTGGAAATTATCACTGTACATTGGATTCATTGAACTCTGTAAAGCGCACAAATGCGGAATTATTTGAGCATTTGAAAATTTTTAAATTTTTTTTATATATAATGCATTTTTATAATGATATCCTTTTCACAATTATCTTTTGCCCTTTTGTTTTGATCGCGATCATAATTACAGTGGCGTCAATACCGGCGATAAGAACGTATACGTTTCTATATTGTAAACATGAGTACACGTACGTTAACCATCTTAGCATTAATATTCTGGTTACGAGAATATTCGCATAATTATATGTTTGAATGCCAAAATTACGGTTCATTAAAAAATTTACATAAGTCGTAACAAAAAAAAAAAAAACAATTTATGAACGTTGTCCGTTCGCTTACCTGTGATACATCTTTTATACTCAGTGCTGTTCCAGATCGTGAACATAAATAGTCCAGCAGTACATCTTTCCAATATGAACGATATGATATTAGGCCAAGATCAGATAGTGGTTTTTCTGGTGATCCAATTTTACCTTCGACCCGTGTTAATAAGTAGCCTGGAAATGCAAAAAAAAAAATGTTGTTAGACATTTTATCGTGATCATCATAATAAAGTTCAACGACCACGAGATCTCCAGTTTTAAATAAAAGAAAAAAAATTTTTGTATGCACAAATTTATATGGGCAGAAAGATCGGGTGGGCTGATAGTAAATAAAAAACTTGGCAACAAAGTATATAAAAGCAATAACTTATTGATCTTTACGTTTGTTTGCACTGTCACGACTTTTATGAATTACAAGGACGAATTCAAATGAAATTGAAAATAAAACAATTTATTAGTTAGCAAAAATATTTGATGAGATCATTGAAATTATAATTTATTTCGGGTTGTAGATGTGATCTCAATTAAAAATACATTTTATCCAATATTTTTAGCGATCTGTACTGGGACAGAAGCATAATGAGTTCTTTCGCAAATTCCTATCAATGACCTTTTCCGTACACTATTGCAAGTCAAATCGATCATGGTTTTTGACATCCGTTAAAAATATGTCTGCAATAATATCGCCTATACTTCATTTCTAAAAGCGTCATCGGTTATTTTGCCAATGATATCAACACTGAGAGAAAGACCAGATTTTTCTAATTTATTGCAAATTTTTTAACGCATCTTTTAACTGACAGGGACAACGGTTATTTTGGTTATGACAGTTTAACGGTTATTTCGTTTGATTTTGGTGTTAAATAATTTTTTTTAACCTTATTCGAATAGTATGCCAAAGCGAAATTATGTCTGATGAATTGAAAATGGCCGCCTTATGCTCTATCAATAAAAAGTAACATCACACAAATGGCGAAAACTATCGCAGTATAGCTTTCCTTTGTACAGCATACAAATTGCTGTCTTACATAATATTTGAAAGAACCGCTTCCCTGACGGAGGAAATTAAAAGTAACTAACAAAAAGGATTTCGTCCAGATTGATCAGTTACTGATCAAGTTTTTTGGCTGAGGATGATTCTTTCTAAATATTACAAAACATTTCAAGACGTACATCTGATGTTCTTGGATTATCATCAAGACTATAATCATAAGTAAAGACCAGTACAAATGTGCAAATTTTAAAGTGTTATTTTTACAGTCAAAACGAATTGCGGATGAAAAAATTGTTACTAATTAAGTTTTGTACTATTTCGTAACAATTTCGTGTCAGAAGTGGGATTATGCAACTATTAAGTATGAGGAAAGCCGACATCAAAACATTTACATCTCAGCAGCTAAGCAATGAATTGCAGCGGCGTGGCCTTCCCACTGAAGGCTAAAAAAAATGAAAAGGTTTTGAAGGCTATACAAAATTTTACAAAATCGGTAACGGAGAACCAATAGTAAAGGAGGATAGTAGTCTAAGTAAGGAGGCCAAACCAGTCCATCCATTTCTCCAAATCAAATAACAAGCGCAGGACAAAACAGTAAGTTGGATGAACTAAATGCCAAATCTGACCAACAAGCAAACGAACAAAAGAGAATTTTGATCAAATGCAAGGCGTGCTGGTAGAAAGGATAATAGAATTGGAAAAATCAGGATAGATGTGAGAGTAACAATTAGATGCAATAGAGGTTTGACATATTTTGGGAGGTTTAACGCTTGAGTCGCGGCAGTATCTTGTATTTTTTATTAGTTACGTTTATTTGAGAGGTCGAACGCAGCGTGTTTACTGCGTTAGTCTCAGATAAAGAGCAAACAAAATATTTATAGTGTGGAACATAAGTTCAAATATAAAATATGTTATGAACTTGCACTCTTAAAAGATAAGAAGTTTAAGCTAAAAATCGTGAGTCATTGATTTTACTGAATAAAAAAGTCAACAGTATTGCGATCATCGATTTTTGTAGTCTAGTAAACTTGTGGAACTTATATTTTATAATTTGTTTCACTAATAATTTGTTCCAACACTATTTGTTGGAATTACATCAATATGAAGCTATTATAATTATTGCATTTGTGTGGAACCTAATTTTTATTAATTTACTCCTCAATTAAAATTAAGTTCGGCTTTCTCAAAAGTATTGAGAAAGTTGTTGAGAAGTTACTCGAACAAATTTGAAAGATCATGTTAAATTCGCGTCATTTACGCGATTTGTATTTGTGGAACCTATTTGGGAAAAATATTACTATTGAAATTTAAGGAAAATTAATAAGAACTACTAGAGTTTAATGACTTATATTGTTAGTTTGGATATAAGTCAAATCTAGTACAATGCGTTTTTATACATTAAGTATTGTGGGACATATTTTAAATAAGTGGAGTATCCAATAAAAGTTTACCTGATACTTATAAAAATTAATAAGTACAAAATGTGAGTACTTTAAAATAATAAACCCAATAAATCGGGCCGATATTTATCGAGCTACGTAATATTTAAAATGTGGAACATAAGTTTAGATTTAACATTTATTCTAAATAACCTCCTTAATTGTGGACTTTATAATAAGTCATTCTTTTCGTATTATTCGGTATAATTACGTAAATATATTATGTACTACCGCCAAAATATATTATTATTATTTAATTGTATGAAACGTAATTTCAGTTTTAATTTAAATGTGGTTTTACTAAACCAGGAAAAATTACCACATAGTAGCCATTTTCAAATCAAAAACATTACCGCTGTCAGACTCAACATTTTGACATTTTGATCGAACATTTTTTGACATTCTGATGGACGGCAAGATTTCGGGTAATTCCGGCATAGTGGTACAGAATACTGTCGTCGGGTGAACTATCGCAGGAAATATAGGAGGCAACCATATGAGGAACTCAGGACAACTAAGTTACTGGACAGAGTTGAATATCGATCGCTCACCTCAAAGATTTTGTGAGAGCGAAGAACTACTAATTATCAGTCAAGTCAATGAGACAGTCACCATCGGAACCAAGAAAGTAGGTTGATACTATGTTTGCCATTTAGGGAACCTAGAAAACTATTAGCCGTTCCATAGATCTGGATATGTATGATCTAATGTCTGGAGCAAATAATAAAATTGATGCCAGTATGCTACAACCGCAAATTATTGAGATGCTAGGAGCCGCAGGGTTTTATTTAAATGGAACCTCGGACCAGGACGAAACTCCAATTCATCTGTATTCCAGGAACTGTGCGACATCCTGAACATCAATGAACATTCAGACGGAATGGTGGAAAGATTCAACCGAATGTTAGAAAAGCATCTATACGGAAAGAAGTAAACACGGCAATTAGGATATTCTCTTTTTTCGAAGAGAACTTACTTCGGTTTCCATGTGAAATCAAATTTGGTTCATCCAAAGCAGAACCAGTCACCAAACAAGATTACGTAAGAGAACAATATCCTTCAATAAGGGATAGTATAATTAAGGCCAGTGACTAAACGAAGACAAATTATGACTTGTGGTCAAATAGTAATGGATTTATGTTAGAAAATTTGGTTTGACAATACAAGTCAAAAAGAAGGGAATCCAAATTGTTATTTGTTGTGCTTTTTAGAATGTAACTCAAACTAACAAGATAGATCATGTTAAATTTGGACCATTTACGCTATTTCTATTTGTGGAATCTATTTAAAAAAATTTATTATTAAAATTTAATAGAAAGTAATAAGAATTTCAGATGTTAATAACTAATAGTGCTAGTCTGGGCATAATTCAAATTTAGTACAATGTATTCCAATAGATTTAGTACTGTGGGACCTATTTTAAATTTGCTAAATATCTAAAAAAAAGTTTACCTGATACTTATATAAATTAGAAAGTACAAAGTGCGAATACTGCAAAATAATAAATAAGGCCGATATTTTATACAGCTACGTTATACTTAAATGTGGAACATAAAACCAGATTTAACGTTTATTTTAAACTAGAAGTACTTATTTTAAACTAAAATAATCGTTTAATGATTTCACATCAATAACCTCCTTAATTGTTTAACTTATCCGTAATATGTCATTCATTGTCTAACTCATCTATATTACGTAAATTATTTTAAATGTGTGGAACCTAATAGCAGTTTTAATTTAAAAATGGTAATTGTGTCTAATGAACTGTAAAACATATAATCATACGAATATTAAAAAATGTAATTGCATTTTTAGATTTGATGTTAGGTTCCACAAATAATTAACCGTTTGCGAACGATTTTGAAATGATTTGAAATTTGATTTGACCATACAATCCAAAAAGAAGGAAATTGTTATTTGTTGTGCGTTTTGGATTATTACTCAAACTAACAAGGGAGATAAATGTTAAATTTGGACCATTTGGGCTATTTCTATTTTGTGGAACCTATTTGAAAAATATTATTATTAAAATTTAATGGAAATTAATAAGAATTTCAAGATATTAATGACTTGCATTGCTAGTTTAGACACAATTCAAATCTAGTTAAATGTATTTTTATAGATTTAATGTGGGACCTATTTTAAATTGGCTGAATATCTAAAAAAGTTTACTAGATACTTATATAAATTGGAAAGTACAAAGTGCGAATACTGCAAAATAATAAATAGGGCCGATATTTTATACAGCTACGTTATACTTAAAATGTGGAACATAAAACCAGATTTAACGTTTATTTTAAACTAGATAAAAGTATAATCGTTTAATGATTTCACATCAATAAACTTGTGGAACTTGTCTTACGGAATATATCATTTATTGCGTCTGATTCATCTATATTACGTAAATTTTTTTAAATGTGTGGAACGTAATTGCAGTTTTAATTTAAACATGTATGGTAATTATGTCTAACGAACTGTAAAATATATAATCATAAGAATATTGAAAACATGTGATTGCATTTTCAGAATCGATGTTAGGTTCCACAAATAATTAACCGTTTGGAAAATACTTTTAAAATGTTTTGAAAATTGTGAAAAAATGTAATTGTATTCAATGCGTTAGTCAGATCGTAAGTGTCAAAAGCTCAAATAAATAACTTGGTTAATCTGTCAATTTTTAACGCAGTCTTTAAACTTGCTTGAGTTTACAAAATTTTTAAGACAATAAAAAAATTCGGTTTAATTATGACAGTAGCTGTCATGCGGAGCTTTTAAACAAGCTTTTGAATTTTTTATATTCTTTAGTAAAAGCTAAATATTGAGCTTTTTCAAAGTTTTAATGATAAAACAGCTTCAATTTTAAAACAAAAGCTCAAATTGATAAAAGACAAAGTTTAATTTTAAGAAAAAATTATAAAAGTTAAATGTCAATTTTGGTGCTTTTTTAAAAATCGCTTTAATTTAAAATATTAGGAAGTTTTAAAGATTTAGGTAATCAGGGTCCTTTAACAGGATAATGTGCTGTTAAAGCTCTTAGTCTTAAAATGTATACAATAGCTTTAGAAAATCTTTTGAAAAGCTAGTTTAAAATGAGCTTTTACATATTAGTAAAAAAACAATTAATAATAAAAACGAGCTGTAACGAGCTGTAAATTAAATCCAAAGACTGCTTTATAAAAAAAAAGTAAGCCTTTTTGTAAAAATGCAAACACTTTGTTAGGTGTCTTTTAACCAAATAAAAATTATATTTTTTTAAGGATCCGAAAAATTTGTAGTCCTAGTCCTTAAGTTTGCTTTTCCTAATCTTAAAATTTTTAGATTCGAATTTTTTATTTAATTTAAAAAAATTTTAAAATTTTGAATTTTGAAGTAAAAAGAAATCCGACTTATTTTCAAACCGGCTTCCAATTAATTTTGTCTACACTGTATTTTAAAAAGAAAAAGCGTCTGATCGAATTTTCCAATCGCTTGTGTTCTAAATAAATATTTCCTATACTCAAATCACAAATGCACAAAAACGACGAAATTCAGGATAATGGGGGCCCTCTCTATATATTATATGCATAATAAAATCAGGAACATAAAATTACTTTTCCACATTTTACACATAAACACACACACACATACACATTAAATAAAATTTTCCAGACAAAATGGAAACTTATTATTAGTTTTTCCTTTTTTCCCTAACATGATTGTTGTTATCACTGAAGTTCAATAACACATCTGAAATTATTATTTCCTGCATTTTGCACATAGTATATACTTGTAAACACAATTACACATACACGTAAAAACGGGAATCCTATACACATACACACTTTTAGCCAGAAAAACTATATATTATACACACACAGAGAATTTTCCATTTCCATGTATATGCATTTACATCGTATATAGAAAGAAAAAAGGCAAACTACAACTACACACATACACAAATACAGATATAAATACAAATACATACAAACATTTTCGTTAGGAGTGGAAATAAATTTATTACAAAGTGAAAAACCCAACTTGTTGTAGTGTTTTTTTTTTTTGTATTGCAATATGTATACGATAGATGGTTCCGGGAAAATCGTCGCGACGCATTAGGGCGCCATACCGACGTTGCGCATCGTTAGTGTAGGTTAGGGTTTTTTTAATAATAAAAAAAAACTCGTGGCGTTTATGTGTTGCTGTTATTGTTGTTGTTGTTGTTATTTTTTTTTATAATCAATTCTTCCAGGCGGTAAAGCAAAGTGGTTGTTGTTGTTGTTCTTTTTACTGTGTTTAAAAGAAAATTTTCTGGTTTTGGTTGAATGCTTTCCTCATACCATAAATGTCTGCTTAGTTTATATATATATGTATATACAGGATTCATTTATCATGAGTTTTTATAGTAAATTTTATAGTAGAATTTTTTTATTTCAATTTTTAATGATTATTGAGACAGACACAAAAGGAAAAAATCTAACATCACATGATGATGACAATGATCATATTGTTTGATGATGACTTTTATTGCCAAACGCAAGTACATGTGTGTATCGGTGTGTGTTTGTGTCGTCAAATATAGGAAATTTAATTTATATTACACATTAAAACCAAATTGTTTCGTTCGTTCGAGAGCAGACAAAAATATATCCAAATGGTTTTTTTAATGTTGTGGATGTATATATTTTGTGGGCGCACCATGTTTATTATTCTTAAGAGTGGAGGAGCGTATTCTAGGTGCAGACCACCGACTATGTTTGGTCGTAAAAAAGATATCTATAGTTCTTTAGAGTTGGGATATGGATAATTCTACGTAAAATGATAAATTATTAAATCTTATATCATTAGGAAGTTGCTGATTGTTGATCACATAAACCTTATGATAGAAGTATCGGATCAACGATCAATATTATTTTTTAAAACTATTCAGGCCTATCATAAATTCGCCGTTTTACTTTAATATTTTACTTTTGCTTTATGAACGGAATACGGAATTTTCATCAAATTCTTGATTTCGTGGTTAAAGGGAACTGGGGTCATATAATTTATGCGCATTAGAAATATCATGATGTTAGCCTATAAAAATTGTGAAATTTAAGTCACAAATCGAAAATTTTCAAAACCCAGAAAAATTATGATGGCCAATAAAAATTGTGAAATTTAAGTCACAAATTAAAAGTTTCCAAAATCCAGAAAAATCGTGATGTAAGCCTATCAAAATTGTGAAATTTAAGTCACAAATCGAAAATTTCCAAAACCCAGAAAAATCGTCATGGTTAGCCTATCAAAATTGTGAAATTTAAGTCACAAATTTAGAATTTCCAATACCCAGAAAAATCATGCTGATTCACTTAGAAGAAATTATAAAATTTACGCCATAAATCGAAAATTTCCAAAGCCCAGAAAAATCGTGATGGTAAGCCTATCAAAATTCTTAAAATTTAAGTCACAAATCGAAAATTTCCAAAACCCAGAAAAATCATAAAAGTTAGCCTATTAAAATTGTAAAATTTACGGCACAAACCAAAAATGTCCATAACCTAGAAAAATCGTGATGGTTAGCCTATCAAAATTGTGAAATTTAAGTCACAAATCGAAAATTTTCAAAACCCAGAAAAATCATGTTGGCCTATAAAAATTGTGAAATTTAAGTCACAAATTAAAAATTTCCAAAATCCAGAAAAATCGTGATGATTAGCCAGGAAAAATTGTAAAATTTAAGTCACAATCCGAAAATTTCCAAAGCCCAGAAAAATCGTGATGGTAAGCCTATCAAAATTCTTAAAATTTAAGTCACAAATCGAAAATTTCCAAAACCCAGAAAAATCATAAAAGTTAGCCTATTAAAATTGTAAAATTTACGGCACAAACCAAAAATGTCCATAACCTAGAAAAATCGTGATGGTTAGCCTATCAAAATTGTGAAATTTAAGTCACAAATCGAAAATTTTCAAAACCCAGAAAAATCATGTTGGCCTATAAAAATTGTGAAATTTAAGTCACAAATTAAAAATTTCCAAAATCCAGAAAAATCGTGATGATTAGCCAGGAAAAATTGTAAAATTTAAGTCACAATCCGAAAATTTTCAAAACCCAGAAAAATCATGATGAAATTAGCCAATCAAAATTTGTAAATTTACAGCACAAATCAAAAATTTCCAAAATCCTGAAAAATCGTGATGGTTAGCCTATCAAAATTGTGAAATTTAAGTCACAAATCGAAAATTTCCAAAGCCCAGAAAAATCGTGATGGTAAGCCTATCAAAATTGTTAAAATTTAAGTCACAAATCGAAAATTTCCAAAACCCAGAAAAATCAAAAAAGTTAGCCTATTTAAATTGTAAAATTTACGGCACAAACCAAAAATTTCCATAACCTAGAAAAATCGTGATGGTTAGCCTATCAAAATTGTGAAATTTAAGTCACATATCGAAAATTTTCAAAACCTAGAAAAATCGTGATCAAAATTGTGAAATTTAAGTCACAAATTAAAAATTTCCAAAATCCAGAAAAATCGTGATGATTAGCCTATCAAAATTGTAAAATTTACGGCACAAATCGAAAATTTCCAAAACCTAGAAAAATCGTGTTAGCCTATCAAAACAGTGAAATTTCCGCCGCAAATCAAAAATTTCCAAAACTCAGCAAATCATGATGGTTAGCTTCTCAAAATTTTGAAATTTTCGGCACAAATCGAATATTTCCAAAACCCATTCAAATCGTGAACTATCGAAATTGTGAAATTTAAGTCGTGAACTATCGTGAATCAAATCGTGAACTATCGAAATTGTGAAATTTAAGTCACAAATCGAAAATTTCCAAAACCTATAAAAATCGTGATGGTTAAGCAAGCCTATCAAAATTGTGAAACTTAAGTCACAAATCAAAAATTTTCAAAATTCAGAATAATCATGATGGCCTATAAAAATTGTGAAATTTAAGTCACAAATTAAAAATTTCTAAAATCCAGAAAAATCTTGATGATTAGCCTAGTGTAAAATTTACGGCATAAATCGAAAATTTCCAAAACCTAGAAAAATCATGATGAAATTAGCCAATCAAAATTTTGAAATTTACAGCACAAATCAAAAATTTCCAAAATCCTGAAAAATCGTGATGGTTAGCCTATCAAAATTGTGAAATTTAAGTCACATATCGAAAATTTTCAAAACCTAGAAAAATCGTGATCAAAATTGTGAAATTTAAGTCACAAATTAAAAATTTCCAAAATCCAGAAAAATCGTGATGATTAGCCTATCAAAATTGTAAAATTTACGGCACAAATCGAAAATTTCCAAAACCTAGAAAAATCGTGTTAGCCTATCAAAACAGTGAAATTTCCGCCGCAAATCAAAAATTTCCAAAACTCAGCAAATCATGATGGTTAGCTTCTCAAAATTTTGAAATTTTCGGCACAAATCGAATATTTCCAAAACCCATTCAAATCGTGAACTATCGAAATTGTGAAATTTAAGTCGTGAACTATCGTGAATCAAATCGTGAACTATCGAAATTGTGAAATTTAAGTCACAAATCGAAAATTTCCAAAACCTATAAAAATCGTGATGGTTAAGCAAGCCTATCAAAATTGTGAAACTTAAGTCACAAATCAAAAATTTTCAAAATTCAGAATAATCATGATGGCCTATAAAAATTGTGAAATTTAAGTCACAAATTAAAAATTTCAAAAATCCAGAAAAATCTTGATGATTAGTCTAGAAAAATTGTAAAATTTACGGCATAAATCGAAAATTTCTGAAACCTAGAAAAATCGTGATGGTTAGCCTATCAAAATTGTGAAACTTAAGTCACAAATCGAAAATTTTAGAAATCCAGAAAAATCATGATGACTATCAAAATTGTGAAATTTACGACAGAAATCGAAAATTTTGAAAATCCAGGAGAAATATGATGGTTAGCTTATCCAAATTGTAAAATTTAGGCAAAAAATCCAAAATATTCAAAATTCAGAAAAAACTTTATTTCCCAACAAATCTATAAAATTTAAGCCACAAATCGAAATTTTCCAAAATTTGAGAAACACTAATCAAACCTGAATTCAAACTTGACTCTGGTACTTTTCTTTTAATACTTTACTTATATTTCAAAAACTGCCTAGTAGTAGTTTTACTGTAAGCAAATTTGAATCAAATTTGTTATGTACTTAACAATCAAACTTTAATTTAACGATCAAATCTAAAAATGCGTGTAGTTGTTTTCTTTGTGCGTTTGTTTTATTTCAATTTTTAAAATATTTAATCAAACTCGAATCAAATTTTTATTAGGTAATTACTTTTATATATTATTGCAATCAAACTTTAACCCAATTATTTTACAACATTTAAAAAATTTGATTAATTACTAACCCATCGCCAATTTACTAAAATATCTTTCAAATTTTAATCAAACTAGTATCAAACTTCTTCCGGAAGTTTTATTTTAGAAATTTAAAAGTATCTAGATTACTGTCCAGGTGTCAAGTGTTTTATGAGTGGGAGGTAAAATCAAAATAAACTTGAATACAAATTTTCTGTAAATTGCATAAGTCTAAAAAGTAATAGCAATATTATATATATATATATATATATATATATATATATATATATATATATATATATATATATATATATATATATATAAAAATATATATATATATATATATATATATATATATATATATATATATATATATATATATATATATATATATACTTCAATCGGCGATATACCAAATTAAACTAATCAACCAACCTTTAACCCCTAACCATTTTATGTATATATCCAGCAATATATAATGACTAAATAATCCACGCTAATTTGTATACAACATTCTCTTACTCGACTAAAACAAAAACCCAACCCAACGATCTCGACACAACACTTAATTTTTTTTTTTTTTTTAACATAATTTAAAACATTTTATATTGAGCTTGCCATAAGGCATCCGACATGATTTATTACCATCAAATCGACTTAATGCGATTACATTTTGTTGTGTTATGCTTTTTGTGTATAGAGTTGTGTTACGGGGCAAAATGCAAAAGAAATTGTGCAAGTGAATTTTGACCCCGAAGGTTAAGCGATGGTAATGAAATTAACATTTTCCGACGTATCTTCGACTTTCATTCTAATATTTATGTTCCATATACGATATAAGTATTGGAATCTATAAGTTCATTACCATTTCGTGTATTGACATTTTACCTTTTACTTCTAGTTCTAAATGTATTTCCATCATCTTGTGCTTTTAAGCGATGTTATATTTCTTCATCTTCATAATATAATATATTATACGACGGTAGAAAAGTTGAATCAACTTTTTCCAACACATACAAATATGTTGTGTATTTGTTGGTGAAAATACTTTTTCGGGTTCATTGCATTTTGTGTAATCCTTTGATTTTTTCCCCTTCTGGATTATCATCAAAAAACTGCGGTTAAATTATATCCCAAAAAAATTTTTTCTAACCTATACCGAACCATTGTTCTCTCAACCTACTTCAAATTTTATATGGATAAAGTTCATTATCCACATTAACCGAGTGTGTATGTGTCGGTGTAACCCCGAAAAAATTTTTTTTACTATTTTTCTATTCGTCCATTGACACCATCTTACATTTTGAATTCTCTAAATTGCTGTATGTACACATATATATATAGCGATATTTTCATCTTAAACATTTTTCTCGAACATACGAAAAACAAAAAAAAAAATCAGTCTAAAAGTTGATTCAACTTTTCCGTTTTACTCCTTAGCGCATTCAATCGTTTATTCCTCTTTATAAGAACTATCTAGATATATGCTCTCAATGAGCGTGTGGCGTCGACTCATCGATACAAATGTAAAACGTGGAAATTTTCTTAAAAAAAAAAATAAAAAAAGTGTGAGGTAATTTGGAAACTGAATGATGATATCATTTTCTTTTCCAAGACATTGACTCTATTACTGTACTTAGTACATAAATTTATATATTAAATAAAAGAGAGTTCAAGATGTGGGTGGTAATATGTGGCTTGAGACAATAGACTTTGTATATTTATACCCCATAATACAAATTAGGCTTTTTCGTCTTATTTTTTTTCTTTGGTAAAATTGAGTTTTTCAATAGAAGATTATATATGGATTGATCGCTGCTATATATATTATGTCTAGACATTTTCTTATTTCGATTTTATTAGCCAAAAATCAAGTTCATTAAATTTCAAAAATTGTCAATGTCATGCCCTCGAGAGTGTTAATCGATTTTGGTTTAATTTAAAGGATTAGAACAATCTACAGTAAATTTGGAACTGTTAAACTGATATAATACCTTAGAACGAGACATATCTTCTTTAACCTCAATATTATCGAGGGGTTTGCCCAATTTACAAATCTAAATTTTACAAATCTATGTGCTCTAAGTTCTTTATACGCTTTTGTGTCATTTGTCCAAGTGTCGGCCGAAAGCTGCGCACCCAACAAACAGTTTGTGGTATTCTTCCAACGCATATAGTTGCCACTTTTCATCTTTAAATGTGTGAGGTTTACCAGTTACCCCGTCAGCCGTCTCCCCAGGTCGCGGATAAGGAAAAACTTGCCAGATATGGCAGGTGGCTACCGGTCGATATTGGATATTTTACAACTGGGTTTGACGAACCCAGTTGTAAAATATCCAATATCGACAAAACTGGATATTTTAAAACGAGATAAGGTACAAAACGAGATATAGTACAAAACTGGATGTTTCAAAACAGGATATTTCGACATGTGATTTAAACTTAAAATGATTTTTTAGGAAAGTTCTGGAATATGGCCAATTAGGAAGGAACTCGGCAAGTTCTTAACCGATTAAGATGAAATTCGATATGTAGGATGAAAATGGAATTTTAAAATGATTTTTTGAGAAAGTTCTGGAATATGGCCAGTTAGGGAGGAACTCGGTGAATTCTTAACCGATTATGATGAAATCCTATTTGTAGGATGGGAATGTGATTTTAAAATGATTTTTTGGATAAGTTCTGGAAACTTATCTGGCCTTATTCCAGAACTTTCCCAACAAATCATTTTAAAATCCCATTTTGATCCTACATATCGAATTTCATCATAATTGGTTAAGAACTCACCAAGTTCCTTCCTAACTGGCCATATTCCAGAACTTTCTCAACAAATCATTTTAAAATCCCATTTTCATCTTACATATCAAATTTCATCATAATCGGTTAAGAAATCACCGAGTCCCTTCCTAATTGGCCATATTCCAGAACTTTTCCAAAAAATCATTTTAAGTTTAAATCACATGTCGAAATATCTTGTTTTGAAATATCCAGTTTTGTACCTTATCTCGTTTTGTCAAATCCTATTTTGGAATATCCAGTTTTAAAATGTCCAGTTCTGAGCGGTTCTCATGGCGGGTACCGGGCAAATCAAATACTCGGGGCGGGCATACATACGCCGATGCCTGCATGGCTAAGAGGGTGCTTAGTCGTTAGTGTGTACTCCGAATTTGTTGACATTTGGTTTAAACCCATAGCCTTGCTATGATAATGGAGAGCTCTGGCAAAGTGACCGTTACTTATCTTGCCACTCTAGGCGAGTCTAGTCAAGAAAACAAATAATTAAATAAAGCCATTCAATGGATCCACCAAACTGGTCCTGAAGTTTCGTTCGAAGTAGAAGCCGTAAACTAGGGAAACAACAGCAAGAAAACGAAAAGTGGTAATTCAATCGTCGAGTATCAAACCGACGAGGAAGAGTTAGAAAGAGAAACCAATTATAATGAGAAAATCAAAAAGGGTTTTAAAAAAGCAAAAAACACAAGAAGTAAATTCTTCCAGTAAAAGGGAAGCTGGGTCATCTCCAGAAATGAGCACCAGTATGAACATATCAGGAGCAGAGTAAACAATTACCAGTTGGTAGGGGTCTACATCAAACATGCATACCAGATGAGATAATTAAAGATTTCGAAAGAAAAAATGTAACGGCCTTAGATGCAGTTAATATATTTAAAACAGAAAAAAATCCTACCGGCAACGGTCGAGGAAGTATTTTTAACAAAATAAAGATACCACTGTTCACTCTAACCTGTGCAAACTCAGAGAAAATTGGGAACATATTCAACATTAAGAACATCTTGGGAATGGTTGTTCAAATGGAGCCATTGAAAAAGACGTGTAAAATGTGCGTGATAGATAGGAACACTTCAGCAAAATGTACTAACTGTCGAGGAATCCACCATTTTAGCTACAGATGGTGTGAAGTAACCAAAACACTGCAAAACAACCGAAATAGGGCAAATAAAAACTAGCCATGAGAGCAACGAAAGAAAAGGAAGTCAACGGCCACTACGTTCCATAGGGCAAAAGTGGCAGCAAGACAAGAACTATCTGGGCCTTCAGATCAAATTGTTGGAATTCAACAAGCTATGACAACAATGCAAAATACTCTAAATGCTATTGTCAATCACCTCTCTAAAATAGAAGAAAAATATAGAGGTTCGAAACAAGTTAATCTTAACAGCACTACTGCAAAAATTAAAAGTCACAAGAATGAAACATATACACAGGGAATAAGAAATCTGGTCAGAAAAAACGGAAAGCTCGCAAAATTTCAACTCAAAAACAAGCTGCAAAAGTTAATACAAGAAACCAAACCGGCAAGCTTCAACAAATATTTAATAAGTCTCTCTGTCCAGAAAGAAAGTGATTACTCTTTATTAAAAGCTACAAAGGACTGAAAAGACCGAAAGAGCAGATGATACCAATCAAAAAAGCAGATGACACTTGATCCAAAAGCCCCAAAGATAAAGCTGATTTGTTTGTTGAACATTTTGAAGAAACGTTTAAAACTTTGACTAGACAAACAGCAGATGAAAATACCGTTCTCATGCAAAAAGAAAACGAGTTAGACATACGACCAGTTACAATGAAAGAACTCAAAAATTAAATCAAACGTAACCTAAATTCAAAAAAAGCTCCTGGATACGATCTTATTACAGAAAAAAAGCTCCTGGATACGATCTTATTACAGGAAAAGGATTGTTTGTCCAACTATTTTAGCATTTTGCCTTTTAAGTTGGACAATCCTAATTGATAGTTTATGTGGTCTTTAATTAACGTAATTTTCCGAATGACTACCGCTTTCTTTGGATATTGATTTCTTTATTTTGGATATGTACTTTTTGAAATATTTACAAAACTCGAAAAATTCCCTAAGGAAGCAGCCACTTCCTGTTAGCCGATTTTAGCCAACATTAACTAACCTCCTTACTTAGTTTTAGTCGGAAAATCCGAATTTGCAATAAAAAAATAGGGGTTCCTATTTTCATTTCAAAGTTACCCACCACTCCACCTACAAGAAAAGAGAGAAATGGGATATTAATTTTAGCACGGAATGATTACATTTTGATCTTGTACACACATTTTTATCGTAGAGTGCTTATTTTCCGAGATATTTGAAAGTTTCAGCTTAAAAAAAACACCAGGTATATTATAGTTTGATTAACGTTTGATTACCACTATTAATAGAATTCATTTCAATTTACTTTAATTTATTTTTTGTTACTCTGTAAACTCATGAAATTTACGGACAAATTTCATTCTATTTTATTTGAGTCAAGTTTGATTCTAGTTTGATTAAAATTTGATTAAAATTTGGATTCAAGTAATTTCAAATAATTGGATTAAAGTTAGATTATTATACAATTTTTTAAAATTCATTCATAATTATTTTTATATTAACACAACCAGTAATCAAACCCAAAGAAACCAATCAGCACTTCAAAATTTAACATTATGTTTTACAATCAAGCTATACTTCAAGTTTTTAAAACTGTTAAAATTTTAAGTACATATAAGACATGAAAGTGTTAAAAAAATACAAATTTGAGTTGATTGTTAAAACAAAACTAATTTTGTACAATAAATATTCTAAAAATTTGATTCTAGTTTGATTACTATAACATGACTGCAAAAAAACCTAATTTGATACCATTCTTTTGTAAGCATATATGCAATTTAAAAATTCACTAGAGTCAAGTTTGAGTTTAACAAGCTTTCATATAAAAAGCTAATCAAGCTTCAGTTAATTTAAATACTCAGTAATCTCTATAACTCAAAGATTGAAGGAAAACATATATGTAATTTAAAGTATTAATTAGAATTATTCGTTAAATTAAAAATGTTATTGTTAAATACATAAAAAACTTGATTCAAGTTTGATTACCATAAAAATTATTTTATACTTTACTTTAATTCTTTCAAATTTATTTTTATTTTGACTTGACCAGTTATCAAAACATATTTTAAATACCAAAACAAAAAAAAGATCAATATTGATTCTACTTTGAATAGAAGTTTGATTAATGTTTGGCTGCTATAATGTTGCAATTACTTTGATATCTTATAAAATTTAGGAAGAAATGTCGTTCAACTTGATTTTGAGTCATGTGCAGTTCTAGTTTGATATAAATTTGATAATTTGTTTAATAAACGGCCAAAAGTTCAATGACTAATGAATAACTTCGAAAATAAATACACTTCAAATTTGATATATTTGAAAAATTGAATGTATTTAATCAATAGAAAATAATGTTGGTTGTTAAAACAAAATTTAAAAAGCTTGATTCAAATTTGATTACCATTAAATCATCTGAATTCATTTAAACTTATTTTCAAGTCGTCGAAACCTATGTCAAGATACCAAAATAAAAAAAATTTATTAATTTTGATTCTAGTTTCAGTTCAAGTTTGATATATATTTTGCTGTTATAACACAGCAATTTATATTAATTTAATTTGATGACAATCAAACTATTTTATTTTAGTTTTTAGATGGAACTATCGATAGAATAAAACGTATAGCTGATTTTGATACGAATATGAGGATTAATTTATTAATTTTGAACTTTTACTAACATAGTTTAAATAAGTTTGATTATGTTTGTTTATATTTGATTTGTTATCAATCGGTTAAATATTGCAGGTTAGAACCGAGACATTTCTTCTATTTCTTCTATTTAAAATATTTTAAAATACATATATTTCAACACTGTGATTTTGATCAAACTTGTTTCAAACTAGAGTTTAATCAACTCTAGTTTGAAACAAGTTTGATCAAAATTTTCAAATAATCTGAATATCGTTTCATCATTCTACAAATGTTTTATGTAGTAAAGTAAATATGAAAAATTTGAAATAAAACTGTTAACTTGATCGTTAAGTTGAATTCAGTTTGATTTGATTTCAATTACTTGATTTGAATTTAATTGAACAAACTTGATGTCAGTGGTCTTGTCAGTTTGATTTTCACTAAAATTTAATTTTGGGTTATCTGTTAGCTCCAGTTTGATTAAGTTTGATTAGATTTTTGTAACATATGCGAATAACTTGATTGAAGTTTGATTACAATATTTAACTTGCAAAAAGCATAATTTATTGCTATTATTTTATAAATACATGCAGTTTGATAGACATTTTGATATATTTTGAAATTTGATAGAACGTTTCATGAAATGTATATTATTATTTTATTTTTATATTATTATATTTTTTTTATGTATATAAAAAAAGTCTAAAATATGAAAATATTTGATTCAATTCTGATTACTACAAAATTATTAAAAAGTCATTTAAATTTATTTTGATTTAAAACTAACTAATAATCAAAACCAAGGGTAACTAACCAATAATTTAAAATTTTATCTCATTTTTTACAATCAAGCTAATTTTCAAATAAGTCTATATAATTTTTGAAGTAAAGAAAGTATTAAAACAGTAGAAAGTTGAGTAAAATATATAAATAAAATAAAAACTTAATTCTAGTTTGATTACTATAAAACAACTGAAAATTTCAAAAGTAATAATTTTAATCAAGTTTTAGTTCAAATTTATTTAACTTATACTATCACTAATTTAAAGATTGAAGCAGAACTTATATGAAAATTATTAATTAGAATTTTGCGTTAAATTTAAAGTTTCGTTGTTAAAATCATAATAATCTTGATTCAAGTTTGATTACAATAAAATTACTATAATTCTTTCAAATTTATTTTAATTTTGACTTGACCAGTAATCGAAACTTGTGTCAAGTACCAAAATAAAATAAGGAATATCAATTTTGATTCTGGTTTGAATTCAAGTTTGATTGATATTTTGCTGTTTTAATGTAGCAATTTCTTTATAAACTTAAACATCTTATGGAAAAATTTCATACAGTTAATTTTTAACAAGTTTGATTCTAGTTTGATTAAAATTTGAAAGATATTTTAGGTAAACTACCAAAATATTAATCATACAGTTTGACAATAAAAACTATTTTATATCATATACAAAATAAGTTTTATTCAAGTTTGATTACAAGAACTTAATTGCAAAACGTATATTTTGTTGCTATTACTTCCAAGATATGCAGTTTGATAGATATTTTTAAATTTGACAAACCTTGATATATAATTAACAATTTTAAACAAACAGTAATAAAATTAATTAAGAGTAATAGTTAAAAAACTTATTTCAAGTTTGATTACTGTAAAATGACTGCAAAAAGCTTAATTTGATTGTTTTGTAAGCATATTCATTCAAACTAAAATCAAACTTGATTTCATATCATTATGAAATCAAGTTTGATTTTAGTTTCAAACTTGATCTGGTTTAATTAAAATTTGATTCTAGTTTGAATAAAATAAAATTACTATAATTCTTTCAAATTTATTTTAATTTTGACTTGACCAGTAATCCAAACTTGTGTCAAGTACCAAAATAAAAGAAGGAATATCATTTTTGATTCTAGTTTGAATTCAAGTTTGATTGATATTTCGCTGTTTTAATGTTACAATTTCTTTATAAACTTATATATCTTATGGAAAATTTTAATTCAGTTGATTTTTAACAAGTTTGATTCTAGTTTGATTAAAATTTGAAAGATATTTTATGTAAACTACCAAAATATTAATCATACACTTTGTCAATAAAAGCTATTTTGAATCATATACATAGTTTGATTCAAGTTTGATTACAAGAACTTAATTGCAAAACGTCTATTTGGTTGCTATTACTCTAAGGCATTCAGTTTGATAGATATTTTTAAATTTCATAAACCTTTATATATAATTAACAATTTTGTTAAATATTTAATTAATTTGATAATAATAATTTGATTAAAGTTTGATTATTACTCATTCAAACTTATTTTAATTTAAACACAACTAGTAATCAAAACCAATAGTAAACAAACAGTAATAAAATTAACTGACAGTAATAGTTAATAAAAATTAAGAATTATATTTTATAATCAAGTTACTTTTCAAATATGTTTGGCAACAGTAATTATTTGAAGGATTATAGATCAGATTTGAAAGTGTGTATACGAAAAACAAAACAAAAGTAATTTTATACATTAAAATTGAAAAATCTTGATACTAGTTTGATTACTACAAAATGATTTAAAAAAAGCTTTATTTGATGCCATTGTTTGTAAGCATATGCAATTTACAGACTAAATTCATTTAAATAAATAAAATTATCAAAATCAATTTTGATTCTAGTTTGAATTTAAGTTTGATTAATATTTTGCAATTTAAGAACAAATTTTATTCAAGTTGAATCTGATAACTTTAATTCTAGTTTGATTCGAGATATTTTAGTAGAACCGAAAAATGAACATATAATTTGACAATAAAAGTTATAACTTGTGCAATTTATTTGATTACATTATTTGATTACGCAGTTTGATTACCGGAATTTAATTGCAAAACGTATAATTTATTGCTATTATTTTAGAAGTTATGCAGTTTGATAGATATTGTTAAATAAGTCTAAGATAAGTCTAAGATTAACAAACTTCAACAATTTTATTAAATATATAAATAGTTTAAATAAAGTTTGATTATTACACAATTATTCAAAACTCATTCAAAACTATTTTTTTAACACAACCATAAGCAAAACCAAAAGTATCTAATCAACATTTTAAAATTTTGTCTTATATTTTACAATCAAGCTACCCTTCAAATTTATTAAAACTATACAGTCAATAAAAAGCAGAAAATATCACATTTAAAAGTTTTAAAACCACATTTAAAAGTTTTAGGTTGGTTGTTAAAACAAAAATTATTTTTTACAATATATATTTAAAACTTGACTCAAGTTTGATTACTATAAGATAACTGCGAAAAGCTTAATTTGATGAAATTGTTTTGTAAACATATGAAATTTACAGACCAAAGTCATTCAAATTTATAATGATATAAAGTCAAGTTTGATTTTAGTTTGAATTAAATTTTAAAACTTATGCAATTAAAAGATACATTTTATTCTGGTTTAATTAAAATTTAATTCTAGTTTGATTACAAATTGATAAATATTTTAATAAACATACAAAACGAATAATTTGATGCTAATAAAAATACGAAAATGACGTTTGTTAGTAAGTCCCATTAATTGAGTCATCAAATTTTAATTAAAGTGTTTCAAACAAGTTTCAATTCAAATTTATTAAAGTACTGAGTATATAAAAGAATAAAGAAAAACTATAAGAGTTAAGATTATAGTTACTTTGGTAAATATATAAATATTTGAATAAATTTGAAACAAGTTTGATTACTATCAAGTTTGAAATTATATTTGATAAATAAAGAATGTACTGAATGTACTTACGATAGTAAGATAATTATATTGAGAAACCGGTATATAATTTGAGTTAAGAGAGTTTGAAAAAATTTAATTGCTATCAAATTCCCATACAAAACTTGAATTGTTGGAATTATTTAGTAAACATATGCAATTTACAGATAAAATGTCAATTTTTTTTCTTTTGGATTCTGATCAGAGCACCAACATAGTTTGAATAAGTTTGATTATATTTGAAATGATCTCCATTAAAGTTTGAATACATTAATGGTTATCAATCGTTTAAATATTGTTGTTATAAGAAGACTCTTTTTTTTATTTTTTCGGTTTAAAATTTTTGAAATGCGATAATTGAACTCTAGTTTGAAACAAATTTGATCAAAATTATCAAATACTCAGAATATCGATTCATTATTCTACGAATGTATTCATTTGTAAAGTTATTTTGAAAAATCGTATAAACAAAATGTTAACTTGAACGTTAGTTTGAATGCAGTTTGATTTGAAACAAATTTGAAATTAACAAAGTTGATTGCAGCAGACTAGTCAGTTTGATTTATTTGGTAGCCAGAGTTTGATTACAATTTTAACAATGTTGAGGTTTCAAATCAAACCGGATACTTTTACCTAAAACTTGATCAGAACTATATAGACTCTCGGTAGGTAACTAAAGGAAAATATAAAAAATTTAAAATTCCGCCTTTGATACCAAACCAATTCAATAACCTGTAATTTGCACCCAAAAGAATGTGTCACAAGCACAACTGATTATTCAACTTTGAACCAAACCAATATTTACACCATCCAACCTATCCATTGAACTCTAATCTATTAAAACTGAATTTTTATACATCGCACACACACAGAGAGACGCTGAGTAAGAAAAATCTCTAAGTTCAGCACACAAAAAATTCATTCTACACACCACCTGGCCTTTTTTTATCAATTTTTTACCAAACCAAACCAAACCGAAAAATGAAAAATGAAAATGAAGAAAAATTTTTGTCTAGCCAAAAAAATGTAAAAAAAAAATAGAAAGAAAAACACAAATGATAATTTTTACTTTTTAGCAAAACATGAAAATGGGGTGAAAAATCTAAAACTCTCTCACAAAATGTGAATGAACTAACAGGAATCATTGTTCTATTTATTGATTTTCCAAAACCCGTATCTTAGCCAATTACATGTGTATATCCTCTAATACCTCCTTCAAATTTCTTATATGTATGCGTATGTTCTTACTAATGCGTAAATTTTCTTTATTATTGCGCTGCCAAGTCATAATAACAAAAATCAGCTGATCAAAGTTTATGAATTTTCTCGAATAAAATATTATTGTCTGGCATTTTATTTGTGTAGCAATGGGGAAAATGAGTTTTTCAAAAAAAAAATCAATACGAAAATTGAGGGTGGATTAATTTTTTTTTTTTTTTTTTTTTTTTTTTTTTTGTAATATTTGAAACAAAGCAAGACAGACAAGAAAATTGGACGTCGTGTCGTCAAAAAATTATATGAATGACGCTTATTAAATTTTCCCAATGGATATTAATTTTTTTTTTCATTTTCTTTATTGTACACGTGTGTGTACAATGTAATGTATTTATTATATTATGTACTCAACAAATTAGTATATAGAAGTGGATTAAGTGATGAAGCATGCAAAGTTCCTAAATTATATATATATATATATATATATATATATATATATATATATATATATATATATATATATATATATATATATATATATCAATGGTATATAGGGCACATATGTGTAATGGAATTATATATATATATATATATATATATATATATATATATATATATATATATATATATATATATATATATATATATATATATAAATATGTGTGTTTACCATACCACGCCATTGGTATCCTCAATATTAGTCACAATAATATGTTTTGACATAATTCGGTCATTAAACGACATGACATGAGTAATATATTTTTATTTGTGGCGCGCGTGCTGACGACATATCGGCACTTTACAAATCGGATTTTCCAAATTTATTATTTGCCAATCAGTCGGTAACCATATATATTCGCGAAACTACAAATAATATCTCATTTCACATGACATTGTGTCTACTTCACTTATATTTATTTCACTCCTACAGGTGTGTCATCATCCTAATTTTCAATTTTTCTAAAGTTCAAAAACACTTTGTAAATAATTTTCGCAGCAGATAGAACAATATAAAAATTATTTTTTCTTCTTTTCACCTCGGCTACTTATACACATAAACACACACATACACATCCAGACACATTATAATTTTGTCTATGATCTCTCGATGATGAATTTTCCAACAACAACAACAACAAAAATAAACCACATATAAGTATGAGTGCAATAATCTTAACAAAAACAAAGTCTATAAAGAGGAAAATTTATAAAAAAATTTCCCAAAAAACGGAATCAGAAAATTTTCCATCAACAATGAAAATTAATTTAATAGACAGATAAACGCATACAAATAAAAAAATATGAATTGGTATGCGTGTGAGAGATAAATTTGTATAAGCGTGTATCATTTTTCCGACTTGGAAAATCATACACCACCAGTATGATTTTTCTCTTCTCTGATCATACTCTCAAACCGAGATGGGAACAGCATAAATGAAATACGATTTTTCATTTGCAGCAAGTTGAATTTTGTTGTCTTGGTTTTTCATGTGAAAAATTGGTTTAAATGGAAAATTTTACCACAGACACATACAGACTCATAGACTAACTGGAGAAAAATATATGTGTATAGACATGCACATATAGTATTTGGTTGTGAGATAGACTTCGTTTACACGATTTTGTGTTTCAGATTTTTTTTTTTTTTAGATTTTGCTGCTGTTTTAAATAATAAAAAAAAAAATTTTTTGGATGAAGAGATTTTTCTACATGAAAAACGTATTTTTTGCGAACGTAGTTGTAAGCGTCGAGACAATATTATTGATCGATTCTCATGGCCCTGAGGGCGACGCCCTGACTATGAACTGACTTGACCTTTCGTATATTATGCATGTGTGTATGTAGTATTTTGCAAAACTATGTTTTTCCCAATACCGAAATATTTCGATTTGATCTAAGATATCAAAGGTCTACAAATTTTTTACCTTGTCTTCATTGGCACTCCACATATGAAAATTTCCGAGAATTTTCATTATACTCATACCGTTATAATTGGCGCCATATAAATGTGACATTGTTATTGATTTCATATATTACCTAATTAGACCTATCGTTTCGATATCGCGTCATACATAATATGGACTGTATCACCATAGCCACTTCACACTTTGTTTTTAAAGTATTTCTATATTTATACTTGCTGTGTGCGTGTAGATGTTTATATGTGGGTTTTTCGGGATTTGTTTATGAATGAAATTCTCTTAAGATGTTGTTGTTTGTTCCATATACTTCTTGTGATTTACGTCATTTGAATTATCAATATACATAATTGCTAGAATGTTGAATATGCTATACACTGTGATGATACTCGTATGACAGAATTTGAGTTAATGCGCAGCTAGGCCAGACATACATATGTATATACGGACAATAAACTATATGAATATATAAAGATGACCTCCTTGGAATCAAGAATGATGTTACACATTTTGACTGGCAATAGACGAAATTAAAAGAATTTCATTTCAGTATGGACTCGTACATCTTATAAAGTCGTAGTCATCGTCATCTTATACACATAAATTATTCTTATGTTCTCGCAAATCTCATTTTCATTTCAAATACGAGACAAAACTCAATGTAAAATAACGAAAATATTTATTTTGTCTCAAGTTTTGGCATTAAGATGGGGCGCACACACACACACACAACACACATCTATACATATATTGGAAATACATATGTGAGGAAAACAGAATGACAGTAATTTTGAGGAATGATTTATTGACTCACTAATTCTTTGGTAAATGACTTTTCTGTTTTAATATTTTCGCTGGAAAGTTATATGGTCGCAAGATGTGTGCAAATATTGTGCGCGAAAACTCTCTATACATAAAGAGGTGAATCATCTGCGATTATTTAATTTTAAACAACTGAGCAACAAAAATAACAACTAAATTAGCATCACAATCTAAATTGCGAGATATATACATTTATAAAAAACCAACCCCACCCATTTTGGGTACCTAAATTACAGACAACATTGAATTATACATTTTCAACCCTTTTTTTTTTGTTTTTTTATATATGCGATTATATTTGCATCTTTCTGTGTTATGTGTCTGGAAATTTGAAAATGAACAAACAAAAAAAAAAAAAAAGTTTTTGTCTGCATGTTTGAAAATTTTCTTCCTTAATTCTCTATCCCTTTACGAAATACAGGCGATTTTTGTTATGTGAACGATTTTATGAAAATATATCCCCTATTTTTTCGTATTTTTTTTTTGGAAATTGGCAACAAAAATATTTTTGTATTTAATAAAAACCGGATTTTAGAGCATATGTATGTGTGTGTGCGTATACTAATTGTTTGTCACGTGATTTTGAAGTGGATAAAAGTGCAAAATTTTAGGTGTAACATATGTTTTATGTTGGTGGAATGTATATATACGGCTTTGATTTAAAAATCTTCTTACAGGTCATAATCAACCCCAAAAAGTTCCAGTTCAACGGTTTCAATACTGATCAATAGTTTCGGTCGTTGGCCAATGTACATATTGGCCAATGTTTCGGTCGTTGGCCACCTTTGTAAATAGTTCGATTCCGATTGTTCTAAATTTGGTTCTGGGAGTCTAGTAATAGGGTAACCAATAAGAATATGTGCTAGAGTAGGAGCATCTCCATCATCATCTCCACGACACAGTGGTCTTGAATTTAAAATCCTTTCAATTACTGTTACCATAACTTGGTAAATTCGCTTATTGTTACAATGTTCTTGCCTACGACTCGTTTGAGGAGAGTTTTAAAGCTTTTGCATTGCCGCTTCCCAAAACTTCACAAAATATGGGACAAATGTGGATGATTGAAGTGCCGACGAAACTCTTCATCGAACAGAAACAGCACTAAGGATAACAATGCGCTTGCTTTACTAAACCATGTATCACTCGTCTAAGTCTGAGATGAAGTAAATCTGACATTCGGATTGTCGGTTTGTCATTATCAAATATGGTAACCATGAGAGGAAGCACGACGTTAGTCAAGGTGTGATCCAAGATATTCCATCAATTTAACATCTCAGATCATTAAATATATTCCGTCAGAGTTACCTGAGACTGGGTTGTTATGCAAATGCGCATCATACAATCTGGGCAAGCACCGACATCAATGATAGGGGTGACTACTTATTTGATTATTTATTGGGGACTAACAGGAACAAATACGGGGAAGTGTTAGTACGACTCCTACCGACCGATGCTCCGAAGCCCCCAGCCACAGAGAAGGAGCTGGATTTCCTGGTGGAGGAAATCACAAGCGCCTGTAACTTGTCCTTGGACACTGCTTGCTCCAAGAGAATACCTAAGGAGAAGCAGAAACCGGTATGGTGGTTCGGAGATTTTGGAATCCTTCGTATAAAGGCTCTAGGGAAGCTCAGGATTGGGACTCCTATAAGGAGCACCTTAAAAAGTATAAAAAGGAAGGCGCAGAGGAGGTCTTGGAGACTATTCTTTGATAAAATGGAAGGTTTTTCAGAGACCACGCGCCTCAGATGGGCTGTGGACAACGTCTAGTGGGGAATCATTGGCGCTCCTGTTGAAAATCCATTTCCCAGTTAGTGTGGATGTATCGACGGAGCTTGGTAGGAATAGGGAAAAATTATCTTCGGGATGCCCGGAGGAAATCGTGTGCTAAACAGCTTTAGACCCTATAAATCGGCAGGCTCGGACGGTATCATTCCAGTGGAATTGCAAAAACACTCGTCGAGCATTCTCCCATGGCTGGAGGTGATCTTTAGGGGATGTTTAAAGCCGAATGATATTCCTAGGAAATCGACGGAGGTTAAGGTGATCCCGAAAACGGGGAAGAACTCACAGGCCTACCCAAAGGACCTAAGACCTATAACTCTATCATCCCTTCTGTCGAAACATTGGAAAGACTAATTGACGTGTACATACGTGCAAAAATAAAACCCAGTAATTGGGCGGCTTTTTAGCATGCGTACTGGAAAGGGAGATCTGTGGACACGGCTCTGCATTCCCTGGTGCGAACAAATGAGAAATCAATCCACTCGAAAAAGTACTGTATGGTAGCCTTCCTCGATATAGAGGGCGCCTTTAACAATGTCAGAACGGAGTCAGTTCAGGAAAAACTGTCTTTCTTAGATGTGGACTACCCGTTTAGGAGGTTGATAAATCAGATGCTAGGATGCAGGATTGTTAACGAGGCGAGTAGTTATAAGAGGAAATCCGCAAGGTGGTGTCCTATCACCTCTTCTCTGGAACATAGTAATCAATGGATTGCTTTTGGAACTGGAGAGGGAGGGAATAGGGGTAATAGCGTATGCAGATGACGTAGCGATCGTGATCTTAGGTAGGTATCTAAGCACGATTAGGAAAGTCAAGTGGGCCAGCAAATGTGGGCTGGGTATAAATCCGTCCAAAAGAGAGCTTGTACTCTTCACCAAGAAATATAAAATTCCGGTAGTCGCCCCTCCTACCTTAAAAGGCACGGCACTAGCCTTTACTGATAAGGCAAGATTTCTGGGCATAATTTTGGACAGTAGACTAAATTGAGATGAAGACCAATATTTTAGAGAGAGTAAAGAGGTCTACCATGGCTCTGTACTCATGTAGGAACGCCGTCGGTAGGAGATGGGGTCTAAAACCAGAGCAGGTACACTGGTCTTCACCGCTGTAATCAGACCGATTTTGATGTATGGGGTGAGTGTGTGGTGGCCAGCACTAGACAATAAAACTTATAAAAATATGATAGAGAATCCTAGGGGAACAGGCCAACAACAGAAACTGGAAATATACAATCATACACTGACGGCTCCAAGCTAGACGGCAAAGTCGGAGCTTGAGTCTATTGTGACAAATTAAATGTGAATATATCCGTTCGTCTTCCTGATCACTGCAGTGTGTACCAGGCAGAGGTGGTAGCGATTGAGGAAGTGCTGACTTGGTTGATGCATAATGTCATATCCACAAGGGATATAACAATATATGTGGACAGTCAGGCGGCAATCAAGTCGCTGGAATCCGTTTCTCTGACGTCTGTGGTGGCATTGAAGTGGCGCTCATCTCTTAAAGAGATGAGTAGGCATTTCAATATCCAAATAGTCTGGGTCCCCGGTCACTCGGACTTTCTGGGGAACTGCAGGGAACTTCTGTAGAAGCTGTATGGATAAGGAGGAGGAAGAGACTGTGAGCCACTTCCTCTGCTCATGCCCGGCGCTAGCTTACAGGAGGACAACCATCTGGGCAAGTATTGTTTCGATGGCTTTAAAAATCTCGAGAACTGCAATGAGCGAGATATCTTACGCTACATAAGTAGCTCTGAATGGTTTCAATGAAGGTGAAAGGGGAGTACGATCCTTTGGTATCACAATGGTCTATCACCGGTCTAAGTGTGCGTTAGCAGGCAGTCTAACCTAACCTAACCTACCTAAGTCTACGCTAGGAACCGCTCAGAACTGGACATTTTAAAACTGGATATTTCAAAATAGGATTAGACAAAACGAGATAAGGTACAAAACTGGATATTTATAAGGTACAAAACGAGATATGGTACAAAACGAGATATGGTAAAACACTGGATATTTCAAAACAGGATATTTCGACATGTCATTTAAACTTAAAATGATTTTTAGGGAAGATCTGGAATATGGCCAATTAGAGAGGAACTCAGCGAGTTCTTAACCGATTTTGATGAAATTCGATTTGTAAGATGAAAATGGCATTTTAAAATGATTTTTTGAGAAAGTTCTGGAATATGGTCAGTTAGGAAGGAGACGGCGAGTTCTTAACCGATTATGATGAAATTCGATATGTAGTAAGAAAATGGGATTTAAAACTGATTTTTCGGAAAGTTCTGGAATATGGCCAGTTAGAAAGGAACTTGGTCAGTTCTTAACCGATTATAATGAAATTCGATATGTAGGATGAAAATGGGATTTACAAATGATTTTTTGGGAAAGTTCTGGAATATGGCCAGTTAGGAAGGAACTTGGGCAGTTCTTAACCGATTATGATGAAATTCGATATGTAGGATGAAAATGGGATTTAAAAATGATTTTTTGGGAAAGTTCTGGAATATGGCCAATTAGGAAGGAACTCGGCGAGTTCTCAACCGATTATGATGAAATTCGATATGTAGGATGAAAATGGGATTTTAAAATGATTTGCTGGGAAAGTTCTGGAATAAGGCCAGTAAGGTTCCATACTTGAATATTTCTAAGGAGAGAAATAAAATGTTCCTTCACTTAATGTTTTTTTTTCTTTAATTGTATAATTAAATTTGATTTTAAAACCTATTTTGGGAAAACCTCTAGAATATGGCCAGTAAGGTTTCATACTTGAATAATTTTAAGCAGAGAGATAGAATTTTCCTTCATTAATGGGTTTTTTTAATTGCTGCTTTTCTCATCTTATTAAAATAATCATTGACTTGATCGAGTTTATTGTCAGTAAAATGTATCTTCATCTATTTTTTATTCTTCTACTTAATATAACTTTTATTTACTTTAGAGAATCTATGTGAGAAAAATTAATTAATTTTCATCAACATTTTCATCCTACATATCGAATTTCATCATAATCGGTTAAGAACTCACCGAGTTCCTTCCTTTTTGGCCATATTCCAAAGCATTCCCAAAAATCATTTTAAAATCCCATTCTCATCCTACATATCGAATTTCATCATAATCGGTTAAGAACTCGCCGAGTTCCTCCCTAATTGGCCATATTCCAGAACTTTCCTAAAAAATCATTTTAAGTCTAAATCACATGTCGAAATAACCTATTTTGATATATCTGGTGTTGTACAATATCTCGTTTTGTACCTTATCTCGTTTTGAATTATCCAATTTTGAAATATCCAGTTTTTTACCTTATCTCGTTTTGTACCTTATCTCGTTTTAAAATATTCAATTTTGAATTATCCTGTTTCGTCAAATCCAGTTGTAAAATATCCCGTGTCGACCGGTACTCATATCTAACACATATTTGACGTTCGAGGAGATGGCTACTCTGCTTTGCTAAATTGAATCAATTCTAAATTCAAGGCCACTATATGCGACGGCTGCTGATGATGCAGTCTTCGATGTCTTAACACCAGCTCACTTTCTAGTAGACTCCGCGAATTTTTATTTACCTGAAGAAGAAATCGATGAAGGCATACCAGTGGAAAGGCTTACTCGGTGGCGGTATATACAACAACGTGTGCAGTTATTTGTGTAAGGCGCAACCCAGTGAATTCCTTATAGCAGTTATATGTGAACTGCTTTCAATTACTGAGTTGTTGTACTTTTAACACCATTCACGCATTTTCCGTCTAAATATGGATTTAATTTTAAACACCCTGTATATATAAAAACATTCTAAACGTAAAATAGTAAAAATAAAAAAATAGGGAAGTATACATTTATAAACTATTAGAAACAAATTAACGCATTACTAAAGTAGTTTACGTTTAGTCTCATACATAGACTGAATTTTTGTAAATGAAACCCATAAGGCATAAAAATAAATACTTCCAGCACACGCCACGTCACCCCACAAACAAAACTAATGTTAAAATAATTTCATTGCAGTTCAACATCCTTTATACTTCCTGTTTTGTTTTTATGTATCCCGAATCACCTTCTTGCATCCACCATACTCGCCTCGTTTCGTTTTTTCCCTATATACATTTGCTCTTTTGGTACATACTATCGTAAAAACATTTTTCGTTCTCGAATAGGATTTAATACTTGTTATTCTCGATTTTTTTTTTGTTGTTGTTGCTGTAAGACACGGGAATAAAAATAAAAAGTTCGGTGACTGGTTTGGTGTGCGGTGTTAAATCTTATTTCTTTATCTCGTAAGGAACAAAAAAAAAATAACAACAATAAGTCTATTTTCCAATTCAGGTGTGTTTGGTGTGGTTTATACCGAATAGAAAATTTATGTTTGGAAAATCTTATAAATTTTCTTATTGTTATAAATATTATTATATAATCAAAGCGTCACCATCTCATTTGGATGTTTTCTTTTTATTTTATTTTTTATTTTTCGTACCTTAAAAGTAGAAAATGAAAATTTTAATTTTTAATTCTAGAATTCTCGATTCTTATACATATATATACATATATATTTATATATAAGAAGAAAATCTTTTGTACATTTATATTATTATTAACAATGAATGCGATAATGTAATGCATAAACGGTATATTATGCGGTATATACGAACAAACTGAGAAAACACCAATGGTCATGATTCATTATCACAACATAAAATAAGAGACCGCGCATAAAATATAAATTATGTAAATAATGTATACGTACATAAAAATTACATAAATTTAAGATTAGCCGATGGCTTACAAAAATTACAAAAAAAATCGCAACACTACAGCGCATAAATTGGATCAATCAGTTGAATGTGTGCGCTGTTATGTAATAAATTTATATCTCGACCCTATCGCACATTTTAATGTATCTATACAGAGTTTTCCAATTTAAATGTCTCGATTATATTATTCTGTACACGTGGTTTAGGATTGGCACGTGAAACTTTTAGTAACCGAGCAATTGGCGCAGTGGTTAAAGCTGCGGTTTTTGGGAAGGGAGGTACCGGGTTCGAATCACCTGACTACGATTGGCGATGACAGTGCTTGTGTATTTGTAATAAAACAGTTAATTCGATCTAATTCGAACATTTAATTGTTTTATTTAAATTTTATTTAAATTAAATTCGGTAATATTATTTCTATTTAAGTGAATATGAATAGGATTTTCAAGTTCGTGCTTGTGTATTCGTTATAAAACAGTTAATTCGATCGAATTCGGACGTTTAATTGTTTTATTTAAATTTTATTTAAATTAAATTCGGTAATATTTTTTCTATTTAAGTAAATATAATTAGGATGTTCCAATTCGTGCTTGTGAATTCGTTATAAAACAGTTAATTCGATCAAATTCGAACATTTAATTGTTTTATTTAAATTTTATTTAAATTAAATTCGGTAATATTATTTCTATTTAAGTGAATATGAATAGGATTTTCAAGTTCGTGCTTGTGTATTCGTTATAAAACAGTTAATTCGATCGAATTCGGACGTTTAATTGTTTTATTTAAATTTTATTTAAATTAAATTCGGTAATATTTTTTCTATTTAAGTAAATATAATTAGGATGTTCCAATTCGTGCTTGTGAATTCGTTATAAAACAGTTAATTCGATCAAATTCGAACATTTAATTGTTTTATATAAATTTTATTTAAATTAAATTCGGTAATATTATTTCTATTTAAGTGAATATGAATAGGATTTTCAAGGTCGTGCTTGTGTATTCGTTATAAAACAGTTAATTCGATCGAATTCGGACGTTTAATTGTTTTATTAAAATTTTATTTATATTGAAATCGGTAATATTATTTCTATTTAACTGAATATAAATAGGAGCTCACTTAATAAATTTTAGCAGCATGGAGTTGAAATATTCAATTTGTAAATTGCCGTCGAAAACTAATGCTTTATATTACAGGGTACGGTTAAGAGTAATTAGTTCATTAAATAGTGTTGTAAATGGCAGATGAAAATAATTCAATTTATTACAGCCTACGACTAAGAGCAATTTGTTAAAATTAAAGCAATTTGTTCAGCAAATTACAGTTGAATGGTGGCGTTGCTCATATTAGTGTTGCTGATAATAGATGACAGGAAGCAGAGTAGTTCATTAAAAATGTGATTGTCTTGTGCTAACATTAAGTTGAATATTGGCAACCGGACCAATTCTGTCATTGCTAAAAAATCTTTCCCTTCCTTACACCACAAAAATACTATCGATCGCTTAGGTGTCAGTAATCGGGTCGAGTCTGTCACTACTAACATTTCTTCCATTCCTTCGGTTTTGTTATATGTAACACATTTCTTCCATTCCTTCGGTTTTGTTATGGAGTGCAGAATCCATGGGCCGAACCATCGTCCTTGTCAGTACAGACTGACTGGAGCAATGCAATGTACAGATGGAATTAAAATTGAACCTGTATTCGTGCGTCCTCGATTTAGCTGGTGACGGCGTAAGGTAAGACGTTAAAAATTAACAGCGAAAGAGTTGGGAGATCTTCGGTCTCAGAAAAGATTGTAGGGTTCAAAACAAAAATAAAAACTTTTAGTAGCTCAGAAACTTGAGTTTGATATCAGTCATGAAGATTTTTTTTGAGTCTTGTTGCGCTCCATAAGAAACTCAATGGTCAAAAAGTGTAAATCGCCTCTTCCTATAGGCTATCAGCAGATTTACTGTGAAACCTATAACCGTCACGTCAGCGTTCACTCAACTGAAGATAGAAGTTTTACAATTTTCATCAAAGGCTATTGCATTTTTACCAACAGCTGTGGTTTGGGTAGTCGATAATTATAGGATCGACTGAGAATTTAGAGCATTACTGGAACTTTACGGTGGCATCGTCACAGATGAGAATAAATGAAGTGGTTCTTCTGAAAAAAGCAACCAAAGTTCCTCAGGTAATAAACTGTCAGTTAATAAAGCAGAAGCCGCGCCATATTGTTGGGAGCTGACGTATTTTTTGATATTTTGAAAAATGGTCGATTTTTGGACAGATCTCCCAATCACAAAATATAAGGTTAGGGTGGATATAGTTGAAGGAAGTGCAGACAACAAACTCCAAGAGATCCAAACACTCTCCACTCTCGTGCAATATCGACAACTAGTTGCCAATTGTCATTCTAATCCGATCCAATCAAACTTCCGAGCAATTATCAAACAGCCGTTTCTCAGTTAAATGCACTACAAAGACTTTTGAAACGCAATTCACAACTTCATCGGCTGTATAAGGACTTATCAACCCAGAAATATCTAAGTTTATCCACAGGCCACCAAAGCAATACGAGAAGATATTTACGCGAATGATGTACCTAACGGATAATACAGAGAAAGAGCTAGTCGCACTGAATGACCTGTCCAAACTACTAACTTTAAATACGATCAAAATTTTTGGAATCCAGTGGAATCTAATTTAAGACAAGTTTCACTTTGCGATACATCTTCCAGCCTTTCTGAAGCTAATCGAATATTCGACCTGTTTGGCTGGTTGTCGCCACTGCTAGTCAGATCAAAAATCTATTTACAAAATTTATGGTGAAGTAATGTCAATTTGGTTGACAATCTGCCGAATGGCATTCTAAATGAATTGCTACATTGGCGACGAGATATCGGTAATTTAAATTCCATTCAGTTATAAAGAGATGGTTGACGAAGAGGAAGAATTCGAACTCCACGTTGGTTCAGACGTGGATTGTGTCATACAATATTTTATTACAATGGGACCAACGTTGCAGGCGTGGCAAACTTTTTGTAAAACATGAAACAGTCCTTTAAAACCTACCATCTAACAATCACAAATAAATTGATGGAAGACAGAATTAAGTTCAAATTCACCCCAACTGGTGCTCCTCATATGGGAGACTGAGGGGGTCTGCTGTAAGACTTGCCAAAATCCATCTACATCGAAGTGTTGGAGAACAAATTCTCACTATTGCAGAGTTCGTGCCGTTACTTGTTGAAATTGAGTTTAATTGGAATACTCGGCCTCTATATGCTCATCATTATCACCAACAGAATTGCCTAGCATTAGAATTTTAGGCTTCCCTGCATGTATTCAGCAATTAAAACTATGCATGATTTGTTAACAGAATGTATGTCTGCCATAAAAAACTTGAGCATACCCACTTCACCATTGCCTAGCCACGAGAGATGCCAACAAAAAATAAATTACACGTTTTCCTGGGGCACACGTTCCAGGTATTGGAGGCGATAATGCCAAAATCACTCGCTTCTCGCATCACAGCAATTGTCAAACAACCGGCAAGAATCAAGACCCTCTACAGACAGCCCCTGTGGACCTGTACTAGTGCGTTAGCTCTAAAAAAAATTCAATAACAACTCACACTTCTAACCAGTAGCCACAGCCATGGTTAACGTACAAACCAACAACATAATAAACAATCATCCAGAACTTCTCCAAGTTCTAATGATGCCGAATCACAGATAACGTTTATTTCTGAGGAACCTGCTAAAAGGATAAACAAAAAGATGATAAAATTAAGAAAATGGGGCCATAAATGGAAGTACAGTTTTTGTGGCCAGATGGCTGGCATTTTTCGTATATAACCACAGATTTTATCCAATTTATCAATGGAAATAAAGGCCTTGGTATTACCAAATACCGCACAAAAAGTCCACAAAAAGTCACGAAAAAGTCTGGAAATTGGAAGAAATATTTCCCAAAAAATTTCTGACTGAAAAAGAAAAGCTTTGTGAAATTCAGTATAAACAGAACTGGCAGCAGATTCAGCTATTTTCAACTAATTGGACCCAAAATACAGAAGAATCTCATGTCTATTATTTCCGACAAACCAAGGTACATCTAGACGATCAACATTACAAAAAAATTGTACGGTGAAAATCCCCCCAAGAAGAAATAAAAGAATATTAACTGACAACAATAACATTTGGGATGGCATCTGCTCCGTATCTGGCCATCAAGGTGAAAAACTTCCCAATTGCTGGAACGATAATTCAAAATCGTTAATGGTCAACTATCAGGAAATCACAACATAGATGGCGCTAAAGAACCACAAACTCATTGAAAGCAGATGGTTTCAAGCTAAGACAATGGACTAGCAATCATTTACAACTAATAATAAGTGAAAACCCAGCAACAGACAAGTGTCAACCCAACTGTTATGGGGCCGATGTACACCCAACTCTTTTGCGGTAACTTTTTAACTTTTTAGGCAGGACCTTACGTCATCGCCAGCCAAATCGAGGACACATGACTACAGGTTCGCTTTGAATACCATCTGCACATTGCATTGATCCAGCCAGCCTGTATTGGCATGAACGATGGTTCGACCCATGGATTCTGCACTTTAACAGGAGGTCATAGTTGTGTTCATTGTCATCACTGATCGAAATCAGATAATGAAAAATCCTTTTTGCAACCCTCCCCTGGTGGGATTCGAATTCGGTTTCTCTCTACCCAAGCATCGCAGCTTTAACCACTGTGCCATGGCAACCTTGTTGACATAAAACGGTGCAGTCGGAATTTGTACATATGATCGAATTAGGCATTTGTAGGCCTTCTTCCTCGCACGTATATTTTTCCTCTCTCTTCACATGGTGAAAAAAAAGATCGTGAGTAGAGACATGATTGTCTATAACCGATTCCTACCTAAAATTGTTGAAATTATTGGCCTTGATTCACTCCCACTTAGCTGTGCTTAATAAGAGGCCCAAGGCACCCAAGCATTTTACTTGGACTGTGCAATGCGATTTAGCATTTTTGAAGCTTAAAAGAGAATTAGTGAATGTCGCTAATAAAGAAACTGTCAGAATCTGAAGTAAAATACTTAGCCTTTGATAAAGTGCTGTTGGCAATTTATTACCAAGGTCGGATCACTACAATCTTTACAACCATAAACTTCTGATCAGAGAGATTCAATCCAAAACTGAGCCGAATCCAAGGCAATCGAGACACTTAGATTTTATTAGCCAGGTCACAACGGACATTCGTTATGTGCAAGGAAAAGATAATGCAGTCGCTGACACAATGGGGAAACAGCAGCAGTCGAGATGACGTGTTTTGACTACAAACGAATTATCTCAGCCGAAGAATCGTATACTTAGAACTACAAAACTTGCTTAGGAAAAATTCCGAAGCTTCTGGTTCCAGACGTTGACGTAGTGCCACTCTCTCCAATCTGATGGCATGGTTGAACGATTTTATCAGCAACTGAAAGTCGCGCTCATGGCAACACAACTATTGGAGCTCTCAAAACTGCTTACTGTCTTACTTGGAATTACAGGTACGGTAAAAGAGGGTATTAAGTTTTCGCCTGCAGAGCTCGTCTATGCGGGCAGACAATTAAGCTTCTGGTGAACTCTTTATCGAAAAATGCTCGATCACCTTTGCCTACTTATGACACAGTAATCAATGAGAAATCTCGTACTTAAATTTCGACGCGTAAACGCAGAATGATATTTTCGTCCGGAAAAGATTGGATGGTTGCTATGATTTTGTCGCAGGTTTTATAAAGTTTCGACTGGGTTAAGTTAATTCGCCACTACTACTTTGTCATGTTGAAAAAAGCTATAGGCAACTTCAGAATTTGCGGATGAGTAATTTGGATGAATCTTTTGGTTCCGGACGTCACGTTGGTTAATTGAAAGGATTTCAGTTTTCCATGTTTCCATGTAACATTACATCAGAATATGAGTTTACAAAATATCATCCGCCAATACTGCATTACTAAGCTTGAGTGCTTATCGACCATAATAAGCATTAAGAAGCTTATACTATATATGGAGGGATATTCTTTCGTCATAACTACCGAACATTCTCCGTTGGTTGATGAACGAGAGGTTAGTCTGTAGGAGGTTGTCTGGTAGGTTAGCAAGATAGAGCTTAAAGCTTCCCGCCTTCAGTTTTAATATTAAGTGCCATGAAGCGTCTATGATCAAGCATTCCTCGATAAAGTCTATATTGGCAGAGGAGTGCTTTGCGTAAGGAGCTCAATTAGGAAAAAAACTTATTGCAACGCTAATTGGATTGGTCTTCTATGTCACGTGATGTGCGAAACTTTAATAAAAATTGTGAGTAGTGTAAAAGGACTAAGCCCACACGAACTTGATTACTCGACCAGAAATGGGAAACTCTCGTAAAGTTCATCGACCATAATTTAATATTTTCTAAAAGTCAACTATAAGTTCCATCAGGTAATTGGGACAACAAATTGGGACTGATATTTGACTGAAATTGGATCTGGCCTGCTGGATTTTCACCATTTTTTAACAATTGGTCATACATGCTTCTCGTCATTTATCCTACGATTGTAAGACGGCCAACATTATTCAATAAAGATTAAATAATTGAAGAAGTGAACTGTTAAGCCACGCAAGTTTTTTTTAAACCAGGCACAAAAAAAGCATCCCAGTAGTGTACCTATAGCCGGTTGCGCTATATTACGAGAATCCAATACTGTGAAGTCTTCAGCGAATTTCAAACTGAAAGTGTCTAGTTGTTAAACCGTTACAGACTCGTTTCTGTCAAATAAACTCAATATAGCCACAAAATGTAAACCACGTCTTCCAAGACTATCTTTTGCTTTTATGAAGCCTTAGATCAAAAATGAGGTTATGTATTTCAACAGTTAAGTTAACTGGAGTTCAGTTAACTTTTTCGTTGATTTCCGATTCAGTAATTTCTCAAATAATTTTTAAATGACGGGAAGTAATGAAATCGGCCTATTCGATATTTTATTTTTTGCTCGTTTGCTTGGTTTGGGGAAAGTAATTACTTCTGCAACTTTCCATTTATGACGTGGGACATATTTTTTAGTCTAAAGGGTTGCATTGATTATTTAGACCACCTTTCCGAAGTCTTTTTTCGGGAACAGCTTTTATAATTTAGCCAGTAATTAAATTATATCCTTAACTGTCAGCCATCTTAAATATTAACATCGTATTTCAAAGTTTCTGGCTTTAGTAAATCTTGGTTAAGGCGATCAGTTACCTGTTAATCAGGCTGAAGTATGGCTTTAGCGTTTTATCCGAGAAGGTGTAGGAGATGAAGAATAAAAGTCACTTTAGTAAACTCTAAAACCAAGGTGGCTTCGATTAAATATGTTTCCATACCAAGAGAGTTCCCTTTGCCAAGACCAAGTTATGGACCGACACCAATATAGTTATAGAACATCTCCTCCGCCGAGAAGATAGAAGATAATTATCGCTAATCGTACAGCCAACACTTTAATAAAAACATCAAGAGAATCTTGGGGTTACGTCGATTCACACAGCAATCCCACATATTGACAACAACGCGGAATGAGACTCTCAAAAGAGAGTCCGATTGAATTCGATTTGGCACTCCACACTGGCTAAATAAATCACAAAAAATGGCCTAATCAAAATTATATTGTTAGCAAACGCCAACTGTCGAAAAAAGAACGAAAAAATAAACCGTCAATGCTTGCAGCAAACTACTAGACCGTTTGCTACGTGAACGTGTCGTACGAAGAGATCTTCGAGAGATCCGGCATTCAGATCAAATTCATTATATCCGAGATACCCGACAATGACTAAACCACGTCTCCTGTTATATTCGTTTAACGAGTACATTCAATCGAATCGCATCTAATTTTTCGGATGAACTGGGCCATTTAAATTGACCCCATATTGTTTCTCAACTCGACGCACTCCTTAAAAATAGGGACTGCGATTTCATAAGCAGAAGCGAAAAATTGATGCCAAACAAAAATCCCATTTCCCATCACCATACAGATTAAGAGTGGGTGCATCTGTGTTGCCAAAACTTATAATGAATATTCCGGAACGGCACATTAAACCACCAAGAAATAGAATCGGTTAGTTTTGGCTGACCCAAGGTTCGACACACCTGCTCCTATTGACATCTTATTGAGGATTGATGTGTACTTTAATTTTATCAGCACCTACTTCTCAACAATAACGGGATTACAAAGCGTCAATTTTTATCGGGAATGTCCAGGGTCTTCGACCCATTGGAATGGCTGACACCACTTATAGTTCGCTGTAAGATAATGTATCAAAAGTTGTGGAGTCCTATTGTAAGCAGGGACGACTTACCCCAACATAGTCCTCTGACTACTGGGATCGAATTAAACAGAAGCTGAGGTCTACTCAGTTAAGGTAAATCCCATGATACATCCAATATTCCAAGAACAACGGATTGTGCGATGCATCCGACACACTAACACAACTGTGGCCTACAGCAGAATCATCACCAACGGTCAAGTGGTAGGTCGCCTGACCGCGAAATCTAAAGTAACGCCCACAAAACCTACCTTAACTATTCCACTTCTCGAACTCTGTGGGGCATTATTGTTAAGCCAACTAATTTTACGAATAATAGAGGCACTTGATGTCAACATTGGCGGAATAACCTTATGGTGTGATCCTAAATTCACACTCGCTTGAATACGAAAGCCTGCATCAAACTGGAATTCCTTTGAGGCACATCGAGTGACCGACATCCAAACTAATATTTGCCTGGATTCTTGAAAGCACATCCGATCAGAGAATAACCCGGCTGACTACGAATCTCGCAGAATGGCTGCGAAAAACATAGTGGTCGTGGATAGTTGGTGGAATAGGCCAAGATTCTTACTGAATAAAGAGCAAAGTTATGACAAACCGATATTCGAAACATCGCAAATTTCCATTTGGGAAAATGAACCATCGTCCATGTCAGTGCAGGCTGGCTGGAGCAATGCAATGTGCAGATGGATTTAAAATCGAACCTGTATTCGTGCGTCCTCAATTTGGCTGGTAACGGCGTGAGGTAGGACGTTAAAAATTAACTGCGAAAGAGTTGGGAGAGCTTCGGCCCCAGAACAGATTGCAGAGTTCAGAAACAAAAAAAAAAAAAACATCGCAAATGAAGAAATCGATCCTTCTGTTAAAAAAGCAAACAAAACATCGAAGGCCAATACGACCACAAGAAAGGGACCATGCAATATCCGTGCAATATCGAACTGTACAAATGTCAAAATTCAAAGAAAAACGTTATGCACTGGAAAAATCAAAAGCCGTTAGCAAAATAAGCAAGTTGCGGTCTCTACATCTCTTTTTAGATGAATTTAACATTTTGCGGGTAGAAGGTCGGTTGGAAAATTCACAGCTACTATATGAAAAACGACATCATGATTACGCCGTATCAAGGACAATTGACCGAGCTGATCTTGGACCGAGCACACCGAAAAACATTACACGGAAGTAACAGTATAACATAACCGTATAGCATTAATACTATCACATAACCGTAAAAAGTTCTGGATTATTCGAGGAGGGAGGTAGGTCAAACAGTAAAACATCATATTGAACAGTCAAACATCAGAACATCAGGTTCAAACATCAGAACAACTTATGGCAAACTTATCTAAGCCCCGAGTCACCATATCGCGACCTTCTACTCATACCGGAGTTGATTATGCCGGGCCTAATACTTTGCGGATAAGTAAAGGGCGAGGAACCAAGCTACATCTGCATATTCATCTGTCTGACCACCAAGGTCATTTACATCGAGGTGACTTACAATCTACCATCTGAAGGATTCATAAGCGCGTTTCGTAGATTCATTGCCAGGTGAAGAAACATCGCTCATATGTACAGTAAAAATAGGAATTTTTTTGGTGCCAGTAAATTAAACTGGCACTTCATTCCTCCAACATCATCGCATTTCGGTAGACGTTGGGAAGCCGGTATGAAATCGATTAAAACACACTTGAAAAAATGTATTGAAGAAACAAAGCGGACCTTCGAAGAAATGGCCATCTTATTAACTCAAACAGTCCGTTAACCGAAAACGCAGAATTTTTAGAACTATTTAAACCGGGGCATTTCTTGATTGGTGATGCAATAATAGCAGCACCGGAAAAGAAATACTTCGGGTCGGAAAAAAAACTCCATACACGATGGGCGTACAAAATATACGGACTCAGTTCTTTAAAAAATAGGTAGCAGTCTATTTTCATTGTTTGCAACAACGGGACATCGTCTTAATTAGAGATGAACTGCACCCTCCACCGAGATGGAAGATAAGTAAAGTTTTGGAGTTACACCCTAGGAATGATGGTCTTACTATTAAGTAAGATTAAAAACTAACATTAAAAACTACGAACAACCCCAGCCTCAAGATATCAATAACCAAATAAAGTGTATATAAATTAGATTTTCTGCGATTACATGACATATTGGTCATAAAACGGTTAATTCAATCGTTTTGTAATATTTAATCAATTTTTTAAAAATCTAATTTGTACTCATTTTAAATTGTGTCAAATAAAGTGTATATAAATTAGATTTTCGGTGATTATATGACGCATTTGTTATACAACGGTTAATTTAATTGATTTGTAATATTTAATCAATTTTTTTATTTATTTATATATTTTCCTTCCACTCCTTCGGTTTTGTTATATGGTACAAGAGTGTACGGTGGTGCTTGGCGTTCCGGAAGTTCCTGGTTCGTCCTTGGCCGTACATTCTAATCAATCAATCAATTTATAAACTCAAATCCATACATTAAAAATAGAAAACCTTTTAACTTTTAACTATATAGATACGAGTACGTCAGCTCTGTTCCATTAAATTACGGTTTGAGTCAATGAAAATTTTTCAGTTTTCCTTCCTTTTTTTGTATTTATGTTATGTAAATTTTTTTTTTTTTTATTACTTTATTGTTGAGAGACTGTTGTGGGCGAGATGGATTGTTATGGTTACGAATGAAGCTACACGCACATTGAATCACACAAATTCGTCGCAAATTTTTTTTTCTTTTTGATAATTTTGCGTATTGCTATTTAGTTTTGCGAGGGTATATCAAATTCAATCGGATGAATAATTGAATGGAACATATATAGTCTACGTGCTCGCAATAGAATTTAAACGGGGGTAAAAACGATGTGATGAATGGGTTTAATTAGTATTTATAATTGAAAATTGCAATCCAATTAAGAATCAAAATCATTAAATTGTGTAAACATTTTTTTTGTATAAAGCGCAAATAGCAGTAAAGTTCAAATAGTGCAACTCTTTGATTAAAAATTGATAACCTCATTAACTCCATCATATTTGAAACCGACTGATCAATATTTTGTTTGCTTTCAAAATGTTGGACGGCTTAAAGTAAATCGTTAAAAGATGGATCAAAAACCAACAAACAAATTAAAAGGAATAGGGAGCAACTGGTAATCAGACTGAATCGAATACGAGATGTAAATACTAAATCTCCAACTCATGGTGTCAATGCAGTCACAATCATCGTGGCAATTCAGTCACAGAGAGTGCAGCTGTCACACGACCAATTTTAGAGTAAAAACAGGAATAGCAATATGATTTATGAAAGCCTTAGTTTCATCAGAGATGTTGGAGTTGCAATGGGCCAAAAAGTAGTAGGTAAAGTACAGGAATGATTTGAAAGCATTCAGACACATAAACCCGTCGAGCAACCAAAAATTAATAAGGTCCTTGAGCCAAGAAAATCGGATTATCAGAGTACAGACCATTGTTGGAAAGAGAGTTTGAAAAGGTGTTGCAAAGTGTGGGAGGTGATCAAACTCACGGCTTTAGTAATAGGGCCACAAGCACTTGAAAAAGGCTGTGAGTTTAGCTAATCAAAGAGCGGTCAATTTAAGTTAAGATCTGAGAATTGGTTCCCAACTTACTGGGTGGTTCAACTTATCAAGATAAGGATTTAAGCTAAGCCCTGGAATGCTTCTAAAGCAGACACTGCTAAAAGGATGAAAGATTTACCGTCCAGACTTATTTTCAGTTGGGCAAAAAGAAGCGGTAGAAGATAAACCAGAAAGGAATATTTTGCAAGTGTTGGAAAGCACTAGGAGCCAACCACAACCTGTTTTTCAATTCCAAATGAAGAAAAGGCGGTCAGTAAGCCAATTTTAAAGCTTTGATGCATGAAGCTCTTATAGAAATACAGGACATTGATGTAGTGACTACACAGAACGAAGTACTTTAGGCTCTCAAGTCACTGGTAGAAGAAACTAAATAAAATACTGAATGGTTGGGTAATTTGCAGAATTCGAAAAATAAACGAGCCTTTAAAATGTTTTAAATGCCTCGAATATGGTCACCAAGCTCGACAAGGTAGGAGTTTAAAGGACTAGTCTAAGCTGTATAGGAAGTACGGAGAAGAGGGTCTTAATGCAAAGGGCGGCAGAAATGATCCGAAATGATCGGAGGGAACAGATGTTCCGCTGATAGTTTACAGTGTCTGATATATCAGCACTCTTAATCCTTGTGAAGCTGCGCAAGGCCTGCTATAGCAAACAGTACATGATTTGGACCCAAACATTGTTATTGTATGCGAACAATAGAGAAAGTGTGATAACAAAGTATCATTTGGGCAAAAGATTTTTTAAATTGCGCTGTTGTCTGGGTTGTCTGGGTCTGTAGGAAGATACTCTTGCAAGTGGTGCGGAATCTGATTTTGTAAGATGTGCAACCATATAGGAGTTATCAGTCTTTCTAGATCGTTAGTGACGCACACAATTATAGCCATTTCTTGATTGCGGGCGATTTTAAGGTCTGCGGGTCGTTGAATAGGGAAGCCGAGTTTCTAATAAAGAGCTAAAGTTCGACGAGAAGCATTTTCGATACTTCCAGTGGTAATGCTGAATGTTGGTAACACCTTCAAATTTCATAGAGATAGTGCTAGCTCGATAGTTGAACTCACAAGGATTAGTGGCTGTCATCGAAAAAAATCAGAAATTTAGCGTTGGCAACTGGGTTCGACGTACGTATCCAGAGCGGTTTGGAAATTCATCACCATACATAACCTGGCATGAAAAAATGAATATTTAAGCAGCAAGTGGCTTCTGTTTATAAGGTAAGCGCCATAAGACTGGGGTTTGTGAATTTTGATCATGAGGCAGTTTGTCTCAAAGCGGAAATGTCACCAGTTTATTTATTATAAAAAAGCGCCGAATTATGTATTCCCGCCGTGGGGATGGGACCACGTTGGAAAAACGTAATATGATCATTACCGAAACTGTGTATGAGTAGGAGGTGCGATTGGATGATTCGCAGATGTCGGACGCATCAAAAAATCCCTTCGATGAATAAATGGAGAAATATAGGAGATATGGAGAGGTGGATTTCTACCTGAGTCCATAATATAAATAAATAAAGTACTACCATGATAAGAAAAAAACAGTTTACCCATTGATGTTCCAGATGTCGGGTCGATAGAATATCGTCAACATTTAGAATAAATATGACATTTAGGCGATTATACAATAAATATATAACATTTAGGCGATTATACATATCGTTTCATATTCATATAAAACGATACCAGTAGCGACGTCTAGCACGTCAATGGGCTAACATATCATGGTAGTACTAGGTGTATTTATATTATGCTAAATCAGATCCTAACTGGGCATGGTTATTTTCGTGCTTATCCTTAATGCCCTAAGTACGAGGGTAAAACTAAGAATATATAACCCATGTTTTTTTTAATGTTCGCACTTTTAAAGAAATCTGCTTTAGACGGATTTAGACAAAACTCTCCTACAAGAGCTCACTTACAATTTCGTCTCTCCGGGAAGTGATTCCCTCCAATATTATGTAAGAAAGTAATTTGTATGCTGTGCAAGGAGAGTTATACCAAGATACTCTCCGCATTTGGACCGATCTCCAACTTTAAGGCCAATTTCCATTCATCAGGCATAACTGCACTTTGCCATACGAATTGAATAAGGTTGAAAAGATAGTACCAAAACTATGCACATCTCTGCAGTTTGTATTTGACAACTTTCAAACAGAGCATTTGACAATGTTGAACTTTGAGTAAATCAAAGAAATGCTCCTTCCAAGTGTCGAGCATCGATATGACACCATCGATAATAGCCTACAAAAGTTTCATCGCATTGTCAAAGCCTACACAGATGCGTACAAATATAAAATCCGAAAATGCACTAAAACCATTTTTTTTTATATAATCTTCCAAAGAATCCAGACAAATCTAATACGGAAGTTGGCAAAAATAATAAAATTTAAAAACTATAAAAAGAACAAAAAGATTCCACCGATATTTTCACGATGTATGTTCATCTCTTTTGCTATACGATTCATACATCTAAATGTACGTACATGCGAATTGCACAAAAACATAGAAAAACAGAAAGGAAAAAAAAAATACATAAAATTTGAGCCCCGGGAACGTCAATGGAGCTACATCATAGAAATTATATTAGTATAGTAGTTTTTATTATAACTATTATGTTTTTATTTTATTTTATACTTTTATAGTTTTATTTTTATTTTTATTTTTTTCTTGCTATATAGCAACAACTTCAAAATTTATAACTCCGCCCTGTGAAAAGTACATTGCACTCATTTTTGCAAAACATAACAAAAAAAAAAAATTTTTTTTTATCTTTTAGTTTTCTTTTAGTTGTGTGTATTTTTCATGGTATTTTAGTTTTTCCCAGCCCTCTTCATCATCAGCCGCACACTACATTACCACCAATATAAATTTACCGCCTTGTATATACGAACAAACACCTCATTCCATTGTCTCGTCCCAAAAATACCAAAAAAAAAAAAAGTGCAACAACAAACTGTATATGCACTGTTAAGACTCTATATATACACTCAAAAATATATATATGTATATATATATATATATATATATATATATATATATATATATATATATATATCCATGTGATATACAAACACAGACACACACACCGCACTAAAACTGCAATATCTGTATAGCTGTAGTTGTGACTCGTAATTTATAGTTTTTGTGTTCCAAAGTAAAGTCTCTCCGTTTTCCATATCTTTCTCTCTCTCATTTTGTCTGGCATATGATTATAGTATTATGATACTATATCACAAAATAAAAAACCATTGCATAGCATGCATGTAAGAGCAACCGCACGACACAAACTATCTAACATGCGAAACACAAAAAAAAAACATCTTTCAGATAATTTTTGGCCAGTAGGAATATTTTTCCTTCCGTTCCTCATTAAAATTAAAATTTTGATGGTGAGTTCATTTAGAGGGTAACTGATGGATATTGTCCACTCTCTCGGTCGGTCGGTCGATGTATATACAAATATAATCCTCAAGGAAATGAGTAATAATGTGGTGTATCTGTTAGTCTGTGTATAATTTAATACTTTCTTAAAATTAATTGTATGTAAATAGTAGTGTATTTTTATTACTATAATTTTGTTGGTGGGAAATCACCATCCCATTACATTATATAGTTTGTGGTGAGTTTGTATGACACAAAAATATTGATTCATAGTTTTGTTGTTGTTTTGGTAAATGTTAAAAAAAAAAATTCTCTGAATTTATGACTTATCGATGTGGTTTTTGGGTGATGGTTATCGGTTTGATTGAAATGAGTGAGAGTTAAAACCAATTTTCGGTTTTTAGAAAATTTTAAAATCTTTTTTTTTTTTTTTTTTTATTTACGGAATTGTTAATACTATTAGTCAGTGTTTTTTTTTAAATCGGGTATGACTGCAAGAAAATAGGTAAATTGATTTTATGACTTCTTGGGATTTTTGTTTTTTGATTAGACGTAGATGGATACCTCATTCGAAAAAGGTGGAAAAAGAATCGAAAAGACCACGTAATCGACCGGATGATTTTTGATTTAAAATAAACGAAACGGTATTGTAGGCTGAGCTGCTTTAAGAAGTGCATGTGGACTCAGAATCGATTTACCACTCGCTTATGCCGGCCGTATCATTAATAAAGTTGAACTGAATTTTGCTAACATCGAAAAGGAGCTCGTTGTCATAGTATTTTCAGTAAGATCTTACCTGCATGGTAACAAATTTGTAATAGTAACAGATCACAAATATGGCTATGTAACCTTCAAAATCCGTCCTCTAGATTAATGCGCTCAAAAATTCAATTAGACGAATTCGACTACACTGTAGTGCATAAACATGGTTCTTAAAATAAAAACACAGATGGTTTAAGCAGAATTTCAGCAAAGACATAAAACAATATTGCAGAATTAGAATGTAACATAGTAACACGACCACAATCACTCATCATGAAAATTGGTATGCATAGGTATTTGAGCACGGAAAATATTCCCGCGCCATTCACTCTGTTGTAATTCGCCACCAGATGGCACTGGAGCACGTCAACTTCTATACCGTTCAACTGTATGCCTTGAAAATTGGTATACATAGATATTTTAGCACGGAGAGTATTTGGTTAGCTGGTAAAATGGTTAACAGAAAGCTGAACGCTCACGGCAGATTCAATCAAGAAATTGATTTCAGCAAAGAGATTTTCTGTTTTCTGTCGAGTTTTGAAGTTTAAAAAAAGAAACACCTGGCGTGTGGTGCTCCAATGGCAAAGTTAATATATGTCCACTGGCTGGACGGAGCTACTCGGAAATACTAAGAACTTTCTAGAGCCTATTCGGAAACACGACACATGCTTATAAAATCGTGTAGTTCGATTAATATTGTGAGATATGGTAAGATATGTTTCATGCCTACATTCAAATTTCACGGTTTCGCAAATATATTTTATGGAAAATTATTGCTGAATTACGAGCAATATTTTACGAGGGCAGTCAAAATGTCTTCAATGTAGAAAGACGCTTCAATGCTCTAAGAGACCCTCAAGTAACAGCGGTAACAGCGGTAACTGTCGAAGCAGAGATTACTCGGTTGGATAATGTTTCCAGCAGACCAGATCAAACCAAGCAACGTGTCACTGAAACACACCGATTGCACGATGCACTTCAATATCCAATACTTTCTCCGCGGTTGTATCAATCGAAGCTTCGAGTCAAAGAGTATATCAATTTCCGAGATGCAATTGCGAATGATGGAACAGTTGCTAACATATATAGGACAAATGATTTTACTTCCGGATTCGTAAACTGGAATTCCAAGACACATGCATCAATATGCAAGGATCAAAAATATGTAAATATGTGAATAAAGCCAGCGATATGGCTGTTTTCGGACTTCCGAAACCCAATGCACTGGTCAAATCAGTCGAACAATTTTAAATGGTACGTTATATAAGCAGCATTAAAGCTATATGACAAATTCTTGGTTTCAACAGTCATTAACGCTTTTCAGTTTCATTTGAAAAACGGTCAACGAGTCTAATACACGAAAGAAATACAACCCAGAGAGCTACAAATCTACCAAACACAACGTTGACGACCTTTTCCTTTTATGTGTGCAACTAAGTGGATGCTTTGAGACAGTGAAAGAGTGCAAGAAGAAAACTTTTTTTGAAAGGGTGCAAGTAACCATTGAAACATTTTCCAAATTTGAACTTCCATTCCGAAATTTTGTGGGGGTAGTGAAGAGATAATTTTTGTGTTTCCATCATAAGTGCGGAAACAGTAATTCTAAGCAGGATCATGGGATTGGATTTCACATATTAAAATGCGAAGTGCAAAAAGGAGAATTTTTGAGAAAATAATTTGGAATTAAAGGGAGACATTTTCTGATGATTACCGTAATAAATTAGTGCTGGGCAAAAAATTAAATTTGGATGAAAAGGAAATTGTTGATATTATGATTGAGGGATTAAATTGTCCCATCCGCAGGCTAAAATGAACAAAATTGAGACATCATCAGAGTTATTTTAAATTGTTTCGAGACATCGCAAGGATCATCAAATAATGTGAAACGAAATCAGATTATGTAATATTCAAGCGGCGACATAAAAGGAAAAAAGTCATCTGAAACTAAATGTTAAAGTTTGTGGCGCTAGTGGTAACATAAGTTCAAATTGATTAACAGAGTGTGCTAAACGGGAAACCAAAAAAGAAAAGGAGGTTGCCATTATGAAAGTATGAAGCCAATTTAATTTTAATTTAATTTATAAAGTAGATGTTTCTTTTCTGACGGATGTTTCCACAGTCCTCTTCGTTGTAGAATGCCGTTTGGTTTAAACAACACTCCAGCGGCGATTTAAATATATACAAGCGAGGCATTCGCTAAAATAATTGAGGTAGATAAAGTGTTGGTGTACGTATATGATATTATGTACGCAACCGTCACACTGGAAGATTTTTAAAGTCCTAATTTTAAATTTTATCGTCATATACAGAGTGTGAAAAATTTAGATTACTAAAAAATGTTCAGGAGATAAAACGATTTTTGGGTTTCGTTCCGAAAATGTATTCAGGATTTTGTAATTATTTCTAAAACATTAAGCGAAATTTTTAAAGAGGATGCAAAATTTGAACACGGGAAAATGCAAAAAAAGCCTTTAAGAAGTTAAAATTGGCTTTAGTTACGGCACCCGTATTTGAGACGCCGCCTCTTTAAAATAAACTTTAAAATTAACTTTATACAAAGTTAGAAGGTCCCTATAAATATCATTAGAAAGGTTCTCCCGAATGATCGATTTCCTATCGGTGATATTGAAGAATTCCAGTAGATTCAGACACCGTTCGAAGGTGTGTTAGATGAAACGAACTTAAAACAATGGCCTTGGTTTCGCTATCTATCATCATCCATATGCACTTCGGGGTTAACGAAGTGCATATGATAGATAGCGAAACCAAGGCTTAGCAACATCGATCGGTCGTCGTTAATGTCAGGTCCTTTTTGCGAAAAGATCGAAGGAATTAATTAATACATCGTCATATCGCTTGCTAGAAATGCGGCAGTAAGATAAACGAATAAAATAAAAGAAGAGTTTTCGATACTATAGGTGCTGGGGTAAAACTGAGAACGTAGAGTAGTTGCCTACTCTTAGGGAAGAATTATCACATTTAACGAGAAATAGGCAAGAATGTCAATATTTCAAAATAATGACAGCCGAGCGTAAAGTAATACTTATCGGTAGTACCATCATAGGGCGATAGTTTGTGATCAGTTTTTACTCCCCTATAATTAATTCTTAATAAATGCCAGGGAAATAAATGCAGCCCGCAGATGAAAGTGATACAGATATCTGAATCAGAATCCAATAATATGGGAAAGAAAAGGCTGGGTATCCAGCGCTCTTGATGAAGAACTTTTTCTGGAACTACTTCGTGATATTAATATACCATGAGGCACAGCCGAGGACAAAGTTAACTATGTAGTCACCCAGCTCGGCAGTGCATGCGAGGCGTCTGCTAAAACGAACTACAAACAATAGAAGGAACCCAGCCTACTGGAGGAACGACGAGATCAAGGAACTAAGATATAAATGTCACAGGGCCAGAAGAAGAAGTCAAAGAACTGTAAGACGCTTAGAATACGATGAGCAAAATCGAGAATACTTAAGGCTGAGGAAGCTGCTTCGAGATGAAATAAGGAGAAGCAAAAGGGAGAGTTTCAAACAGCTTTGTGATGAGGCAGACAGAAGTCTATGGATCAGTGTCTTTAGAGTGAACATGGCTAGAATAAAAGGCCAAAGAACCCCCCAAGAAAGATGTCCAGAGATGCTAAAAAAGATCGTCATTGAACTTTTCCCGCAGCACCCTCCAAAACCAGCTCAACGAAATGCTGATCATATAGAGGAATATATGGAAGAAATACCCAAAGTAACAATTGAAGAAATGTTGACCACTTGTGGAAAACTAGCTATACGAAGTAATCCTAGACTCTTTGTTAGTATTTCAAACTCCTGCCTAGAAGAAGGAGTATTTCTTAAAATATCGAAGAGGCAGAGATTGATCCTCTTGCCTAAAGCGGGAAAACCACCAGGTGTACCATCCTCATATCGTCCACTTTGTCTCTTTGACACAGGGGGGAAGTTATTGGAGCGCATTATACAGAATAGGATGGTCTCAGAATATGGATGAAATTGAGATGGTCGCAAATGAGACGATTGCAATAGTAAAAGGCTGGTTGGAATCCGTTGGGCTGAAACTAGCAGAACACAAGACAGAGGCAGTGCTGATTAGCAGCCGTAAAAAAAGGGAAACAGCATCACTTAAGGTTGGGGACCATGTCATAAAGTCCAAAGAAGCTATTAAATATTTGGGGATTATGCTTGACAACAGGTTGAATTTCACGAGCCACCTAGACTATATGTGCGGAAAAGCATCCAGACTGTACTCGGCACTATCCAATATGCTACCAAATGTCGGGAGTCCAAGAAGCAGTAGACGGATTCTTTTATCCAGAGTCGTAAGCTCGATACTGTTATATAGGCTCCGATCTGGTCAGGAGCACTGGAGATAAAAAGTAACAAAAGGCGGCTGGCTCAAGTCTATATGCCAACCACCCTTAGGGTCATCAGTGCATATAGAACCACCTCAGATGAAGCAGCATGCGTTTTAGTTGGAATGATACCGATTGATATCCTTACAGATGAGGCGAGGAAAGTATATGAAGCAAAGAGACGAAGCTCTCTGGATGGACAGAATATCCAAACTATAGAAAGAGCCAAAACACTGCAAAGTTGGCAGGAACGTTGGGATACTACAACGAAAGGACGTTGGACTCACATGTTGATTCCGGCTATTGAACCTTGACTGAAGCATAAACACGGAGATGAACTACAATTTAACCCAATTCCTTACGGGACATGGTGGTTACCGTAGCTATCTGTATCGGTTTGGACATGATAACACATCTCTACGTCTATCTTGCAATAAAGTCGAAGACCCCGAATACGTATTGTTTGAGTGTCCGCGCTTCGAAGCCGAGAGATTCGAACAAAACATAGGTGGATGAAATGCTCAAATCTCAGCAGACATGGGACGCTTGCTGCGCCACCATAACTAAGATTAAGAAGGAGTTAAGGCAAATAGAAACGGGTAGAAATTTAAGGTAAACATGTGTGAGTAGAAATACTAAGCTTGCCCCTCGAAGTAATACTTTGCGGTGGTTCCGGGGGGAGCACCGGTATAGTGAGAGGAGGTGGTTTTAGTGAGTAAAAACCCCACACGGCGGTGGGGTTGCTTACCGTGTCTTTCTGAAGATTTCCCCTCCTCGACATAAAAAAAATAAAATAAAACACACACACACAGATAGTCGTAAACGCTGCAATAAAATGAAGCGTCGAGTACGATAACTGCGATGGGTATATAAAAGTGAGATTTGGCACTACAAAACAAGTTGAATTTAAACCGTGCAAGTGATAATAAGTTCTAATGTCAAAGTGATCAAAGTAAAGTGTTAAAGTGAATTGTAAAGCTTTATAGTAAAATAAATTATTAATCCGAGGGATTAAAGAAGAAATTGTGTTTCTAGTGCGGAATCAATTATGAATTCAAACTTGAAGTCCCATTTCGTAACAAATGGTGTCAGAAGTGGGATTTCGCGAGAAATTAGTAACACTTCGTGGACCACACAAAATATAAAAATCGAGCTGACTAAGCGAAATCTTGTGCAGACTGTTAAAAAATCAGAGCTGCAAACTAACTACGAGGTACCACCAGCGACAGAAGTGCCAAAGTTCAGTAATGCCAAGTTTGAGGAACAAGCTGCCAAATTGGATCAGATCAGGCGAGCTCTTCATTTTGGTCACAGACGCTGATAAAGCACTATCAAAAATGGTAAAACTAAAATAACTGCGTATGGATATGCAGATTTGGTGTGCCATTAGAACTGCATTCTGGCCTACTGAAATAGAACTACTAAATCTACTAGCACCATTCTTAGTTTCTTTAAGTCTCCAAATCTATGAGTCTAAATCAATTATTTGATCACAAGTTTAAGACACACCATTAACGACGTTAACGATTTAAAGGACAGTAATTACATTGACTAGGTCACATCTCGCGTGACACAATATATATCATATCATAGATTAAGTACCTCTACTTTTCCCTACGACCTATATTTTAAAACAAGCTATATATAGTAATTAACCGCAATTTGGCTTAAGTCAGTTTAATTTTACCATGACCCATAAATATTAATCCTTCAAATAATTAAGGTTGACCTACTTTTATAAAAAAAAATTAACATTTAAAAAAAATTAAACTAACACTTGTTAACCTAAAAAATTCATTATATCTTGAATAAAACAACTTAAGTAAAGTAAACGGATTAAATGTTTGCTATGCTTATTAAACCTCAATAATTACTACTCTCAAGTATTTGTTTTAATCACATAATATATGACTTAAGCCATAATTAATATAAAATAAACTACTCAACCTTGATTTATTATACCACTTGGTTCGTAAACTAACCTATAAATTTTTGAAAAAAAACTATGATATTTTTTATATTTTAAGCAAATTCATTTTTGAGTATATGACTTAATCATTTTATTAATTTAAAAATATGAGACTTGAGAAATGAATGTCAAACAAATCGTAAATTTGAATTGAATTAAAAAAAATTTAATGCAAACAAAAACCGTATATATGTTCCACATAAACACCATCACGAAAATCAAATTATTGTTTCTGTTTCACTAAAACATAAGTTCCACAAATTAAATTTGTTTTAAATAACTGAAGAATTAAATGTTCCACACTTTTATTTCAGCTCTAACAGGCTTTTGTTTGATTCTGAAAATTGATAGTCGTTTTCCCTAATTCAAAACTGATATAATAAATTTAGATTCCACACCACCATTAATCTTTAGCTTCAGGAGCTTGATGTTATTTTTGTAGTAATCAACAGCGAAACGTTAAAAGAACAACACACTATTTTTCGAAGATCATCCGACCTAATTTTTAATCGATCACTTGTAAAATAAGATCACTTTTTCGAAAATAACTTAAAATCTACTGCTAATATGTCGATCCTCAGGAATATTGCTAGGTTCTTTGGTGAACATAAAGCCAGTTCAGTTTACCTAGTGATCACCGCTACGAACAAATGAGAGATCGATCCTAATTCCAACATGTAGTTATTACATTTAGAATTATCACCCCGTCGATCGTGATCCAATTGTTGATCATCAAATTACAAAAGGACAAAACGAAATTTAACATATTCTAATTACCTTAACCAGTCGTCAAGGAGTCCGCTAATGTATTTCAAGGATTGCATGATCGAGTCACAGTTGTCTATAGGGCACTTACTTCATCGGGTATTAAAGATCAAGTGGGAGAAGTTTGCAACCAAAATTATACCTACATGGGCCGGGTTTTGTCATTTTTTGGAGAAATGTGATTCTATCTTTAAGAAAATCGATTTTACCAAAAATCAAACACGACGCGTTTCAGTTTCCCAATTCGCCATCCATTCTACAAATCACAATCATCGATCACATTGTAAATGGAACAATTGCCACATTGGAATAATTGCCCATTGCGGCCGTTAATTTTCCAATAGAAAATTTGTCCAAGGGAAAATTTTGTTTTGGAGTCTTTTGCTTCCTGACACCAAGATTCTGATTGAAAATCTTCCAATACTACAGGAAACCAAATTTGGTTGGACTGTCAGTGGCCCACTTCAGCCACTACCTGAAAACACAAGAAATACTCTTGTAAGCAGCCTGGATATAATGTATATCCGCTGAATAAATGGGACCCTCTGGTGAGGTCGTTTTTGAAAATTGAGTCAGTACAATTGCTGACTTGGGATTGGCCCCATAAGCTAAAAAATTGGGAAATCCTGCAATGTAGCATCGCGTCACTTTTTAAATTTAGAAAAACGACTTAATCGATTATCTGAGATAACAGCCCGTTTTTTTGCAGTTTATTAGTGAATATCAGAAGTTTAAGCATTTGGAGCATTTAGATTTTTATCACGCAACTCCTCATTATTTCTTGCCATAACACTGAGTATTGAAAATGGCGAATTTAAGCGAACAAAGTTAAGGGTCGAAATTTGTAACTAATATTGTGGCGGTTGAACCGAAATGATCCTATTGTGTGGCACTAGAGTGCTTCGTCAAAATTTCTATGTCGATGATATGATGATAGGAACGAAATCTATTAGACATCTTTTAGTGATTCGAAACCAAATCACGAATTTGTTGAAGGCGGTAGGCTTCTCTTGATCAAAATTCTGGTCCAACAAGGGAGAGATCATCAGCTTAATTGACATAAAGCATCGAGAAAAGTTCTTCAAAGTCGGGGGTGATGTCTTGGACTAATTTGATAATCAACCAGCGACCTGTTATGGTATTCTTTTGATCCTAAGAGCTCAATGGAGAAGGGTAACATTTCAAATTGATAGTGAAAATATCACCTGAGACGTTTCTTCGCGCTTTCAAACTATTCATCTTTCATCGAGGTATGGTCACCAACATTTACTCCAAGAATCACAGAAAAAACCGCGGAATATGCATACAAATGGCATAGACGTAATACAACAAATATGCATCAGTGATTGAATCAAATGGTGGTTTATACCCCTCGTGCACCCAATTTTGGAGGATTTTAGAATACATTCATGAAAATAATGAAACGGCTAATCTTGTTTTCGTTGGGAGCAGATACGACCGTCGAACAATTCACCAGTTGATTCATGACTCAATACTATCCTATTTTTCTAGCGATCGCGACTAAACCACTTCTTAAAAGATCAACTATAAAAAATGTATGGGAAATTGATTGAAAAATCAACGAGTTGATCGGGATCATTCAATCGCATCATCACTTTTGATTAACTGATCTCTCAAAAATCGTTTAGCAATACAGTAAATCCAATCGTTCAGCAATACAGTAAATAACATTTAAAAAAAAGAAGGTTTTACCATATGTCCTTTGTTAAAATTGTAAATCTATTTTATTTCACTAGCGATCGACTGTACACATTTTTGAGAGATCAACTATTCAAAACTTATGAGAAACCGGTTGATAAATCAACCGGCTGATTAAGATTATTCAATGATTACTTGATCTCTCAAAAATTTTAAATCGATCGCAACTGCAATGAATATTTTTTTTAAGAACCCGATATGGGATATAAGCAGAATATCCTTAAGTAAAATGTTTAATTGATTCTATTTTACCGACTGACTAAATAAATTGTTGAAAGATAATAATACAAAACTTATGGAAAACCGATTGATCGAGATTATTCAATGATTACGTGATCTGTCGAAAATTATAGATCGATCACTTAATGCATTAAATATAATGTTTAAAAAAACATTATGTCTTTTCGTAGTTTAACTATCGCATTTTACTAACGGTCGACTAAACAAATTCTTGAAAGTTCAATAAAACTTATGAGAACTGGTGATCAAGCGATTGATCGGGATTATTCAATAATTACTTGATCTTTCAAAACTTTTAAATCGATCACAAATAGAATTAATTTTTTTTAAGAACAGAAGGTTCTACCATATGTCCTTAATTAAAATGATTAATTTATCGTATTTTTCTAGCGATCGACTAAACAAATTCTGAAAAGTTCAACCTCATAAAATTTATAAAAAACCGGTTGTCAGAACAACAATTTAATCGGAACGATGTAATCGGGATCATTCAATCGTATCATCACAATTGATTACCTTCGCCTCAAAAAATTTTAAATCGATCGCCAGTACAGTAAATAATATAATATTCAACAAAAAAAACAGGTTTTACCATATACTTTGGTAATCTATCTTATTTTACCAGTGATCGTCTACACAAATTTTTGGAAGATCAACTAAGCAAAGTTTAAGGGAAACGCACTTAATCAGGATCATTCAACAGTATGATCACGATTTATTACTTGATCTCTCCGAAATTTTTAATCGATCTCCAATGCAGTATATAATATATTTAGTATTATTTACTTTTGGTATAATGTTTCCTCGATCCTATTTTACTAATGATCGACTTTATAAATTCTTGATCAACTTGACACTATTATAGTAAACCGATCTTCAGAATTTAACCGTCCAAAAATTGGTATAGTTGATTACTGAAACCCGCTCGATTGTGATCGACGTTTTAATATCTTTAATGGTTCAAAAGTTTAAATATTAAACATATCATTAAACAGGTGATCACGATCGATTTACTAGTGAACAAACGATAAATAGTTTTCATTGCTTGATCTTAGACGAGTAATTAAACTTTGATCTACAAGTTATCAGCACCTGTTAACATTAAAATTTTTAATTGCATGGTTCACGATCATTATCAATAATAATTTATCAATAATAATTTAAAATTGTTTCCGTTTGCCAGAAATTAAAAATCCTGATCATTTATCGGATCGAATACGATTTACAACAACACACGCCGTATAATAACAAACAAAAATAAGATCATTTTAAAAATTTGTATATATGTGATCGCGGTACGCTATAAATCGAACAAAGAACTCGACACTAATCTTAACCCCATATCATATCGTATTATGTGTATACGCGCACCAAAGTAATTTAAATATTACGTGATCTTTTCATTTATTATCATTATAGCTCACAAGCGCGCTGTTAATCGTTTCAAAAAAAAAAACGCGCACCGAGACAAATACACATCACATACTTGGTATCTTAAACACGTTTCTTTTGTATTTTTTTTTTTTGTGGCGGTTAATTTATCTCTTAGTGAAATTTATATTAAATTTGGAGTTTTTTAAAATAATTGATCATGTATTAAAAGTTTAAAAAGCCATCGATCGATAAAACCGTATAAATATAACCGTTTAAATCTAGCCTAATTTATGATAGTGGTGCGCATATTTTCATAATAATGCCTAACTCTGTTTATGCGATGATGTAACGATGGAAAATGTAAACATTTTCCACCAAAACAATACATTGACGTTCGTTAACACACTACACACAGGGCCTAGGACAATATAGTAGTTCTTGTGCTACTATAATACTATATATAGTTTACAATTGTAGAATTATATACATTTTTTTTTTTACTTTTTGTTAATTTTTAATAAATGAAAAAAAACGCAAACTAAACAACATTTTGTTTGGTTGATGGCGTAATCGTAAAGCACAAATGCATCACAATACACAGAACAAGGAACTTTGAATATGTATGTATACACAAAGACATTAAACACAAATAAAGAAAACTGTCGACGAGACACGGATAACATTTTGTGTACAAGAATGACAAATTATATCCATAAGGTACGTATATATACATGAGTAGGGTGGTGAACGGAAGTTAAGCAAGGGAATGATTCTAAATGTTTTTATAATCGATATATGTCGTATAAAAAATTGTCGTAACATCAATATAGAATATCTAGGTCTGGGATATCTATATATAAAGATGGGTTATTATATTCACTAGACTACCCCAATGGACGAATTACGGCCATTTCAAAGTTTCGATCGTTAGTAATTTATCGGTAAAATAAATTATTACCACAAGCTAACGGTTAATTCATTTAATTTTAGTGTTAAATAATTTTTTCGAATCTGTAATTTATATAAATTTTATAGTTCAGTATGGATAATTTATATATATAATAGTGGTCCGATTGGGGTCAATGATGCCTCTAAGAATAGGTTATGTTTAGCTCATAAACTATACCAAAGTTCATTCAAATCGCCCAATTATTTCTTAGCTGCTGCGGCCAAATTGTGTCCGTTTTTTACTCAAATTCGAGTAGTTTGAAAATCGAAAAAATCAAAATCTGTAATAGTGGTCCGATTGGGGTCAATGATACCTCTAAGAATAGGTTATGTTTAGAACATAAACTGTACCAAAGTTCATTTAAATCGCTCAATTATTTCTTAGCTGCTGAGGCCAAATTGTTTCATTCATAGGTTAATACAAACATATTTGACAGTTTTGCCATGGGACTTGTTGATCATCATGGCATAATGGAATAATTGGAAAATTATGGCGTTTTAACACAAACGGTTGATTGCCAATACCAACAACGGAACCAGCATGAACATGACCACTATGAATATAGGCCCAGAAGTGTAAGCTACAAATCCTAACTTTTTCTGATGACTATATAGAGTGGTAAAGTTTTTTTGACCTATTTCACTCCAGTATACTTAATAGAGATAGTAGAGATTTCACCAGTCCAAAAGTTTCAATATTTGATAGGTCTGCTTAGGGATGACGCATTTACATTGGTAAGACATTTTAAGATTACCGAATCTAATTATATTGAAGCTTTGAGACAGCTTAACCAGCTTAATCCTCCAGTATACATCCGACGAAGATCCAATGAATCACTGTTTTTACAGTTTCTCTTTGACAGCAATTTGGGGCAAGTCCCGGCTGTAAATTATACTGATGAATATTATCGTCAATCATCATCTAACAAATGAACTTCTTCCACGAAAGACAACCATTTTTTTACATCGATCACGCCTATATGATCGTCTATATGAGTCTGGGAGTTTAATAAAAAATCTCTGTCAAAGTTCAACAATCATTGCTTGGGCACGATTTTTAAGTTACCTAAGCAGCACGGTTTTTGGGAAATTGTTCGGATTTTTCATTATTTAACAATGAACGGCATCATTTTTTAAGCATATAACTGAAATGGGGGTAAAAGGCGCATGGAAGTAACTTGTTATTAGAAAACTGTAATCAAGAAACAAGATGAACCTTTGCGCTATAGCATGACCTAACATTAATGACAAGCTTAATTTATTATTTAACCGCATCAAATCATTAGAAACCTTGAAACGCCGGAGAAACGCGTGTACATATGAAAGCTGTGAGAATTAAAGAGCATCACTAGATCGGGATTGTAAGTATCAATCATCGATGAGCAACTGGCGAACAAATTGAGCTTACTAAGAAGGGAAAGCAGAATAAATTTATTCGACTTGACAGACCAAAATGAATATGGAATAATTATACTCTGTTACATATTTGTTTAACACTCAACACCACGTACATAATACCATATATTATTATTTAACCACACAGACATCAAACATTTTAACTTTTCTTTTTTAGGCAAAGCCTGGTAGTATTTTTATCTCAACGTGCCTATATTAAAATCTGTAGCCCACTTACTATTCGAAAATTTCTGATCGAATATAGAAGGTGTAGAAATAGACATCCTCTTACAGTTTTGTATCTATATTTTCATATACCGCAAATGTGGAGTAAAAATATTTTTATTTATTTTATCTCTTCTTAAACAAAGCTTCCTTCAAATCTCCATTTCTAACCAGACCTCTCCACCCATATTTTACTAAGAACCCACTACATCACAATCAAAGCACCAATTTTATGGTATATGTAAATTTTATACTGTCAACAACATTCTAATCGACATAATATCCAGTTGAACGGATATCAGATAAATTTTCAGTCATAAAATTAAATGATCAGCTATTCACAGATCTACAAGTGATCACATTTTTCAGATCCGCATAAAATTATGTTAAATTCCTTTAAAAAAACAGAAGTGAAAGTAAAAATGCATTTTAAAATTGCGTACAACACTTACGTAATCGACTGACATTGATCTTTATTAAAACTTTAAATTCTAGCATCCGGATGGTACATTTTTTTGAAATCGAGAAATATGAGAAAGATTCAAATTATTAACATTTTTCAAATCACGATCGCGTAAAATAAACGATTTTACAAATTCACCGCAATGTCGCCCACAAAATACTGATCTTGTTCATCTACAGATCGATCTAAATAAATCACATGTGATCGCTTTTTTAAAAATAACGATCTTATGGTATACATTAAACGATCAGATACCTAGAAACGTATAAATGCACATCTTTAATAAGCCACGATCGTTATTTAGTCGATTTATTAAATATAAATATCGCGATCTATTTAAGAAAGATGATAAATAAAAAATTTTAAAAATGATCAAATTTTTTTTTTATATTAATATTTAAATTTTAAACACAATCAAAATTTTAAATAGTCGATCTTCTTCGTTGATGAGATCACAAATATAAAAAAAGATCATTAAAATATACAAGTAAGTAGGTGTAAAATAAAAATAATTTTACATAAATAGATTCACGATCGTTAAAAACAAACGATGTCGTTAATTTAATACTTTAAATTATGTAATTAACTTTAAATATTTACTAGAAGAAATTCTACGGGCACCACATAATAAAATATGACCACAAACGATTGCCTACGGATTTTATAAATTCACCGAGGTCGTTATTGTCTTGTTATTGACCAACATACATAAATGTAACTGAAGATCGATTCAAATTTTACTTGAATAAAATTTAATTTTGAGGATCACTGATATTTTATAGATCACCTATAAGGCTTGGATTGTTAAAAAAATGGCAATTTTTTTCATAGTTGCACCCTATGTTTATCACGGGTACCGGTCGAAACTGGATATTTTACAACTGGATTTGACGAAACAGGATAATTCAAAACTGGATATTTTAAAACGAGATAAGGTACAAAACGAGATATGGTACAAAACTGGATATTTCAAAACAGGATATTTCGACATGTCATTTAAACTTAAAATGATTTTTTAGGAAAGTTCTGGAATATGGCCAATTAGGAAGGAACTCGCGGCGAGTCCTTAACCGATTATGATGAAATTCGATATGTAGGATGAAAATGTGATTTTAAAATGATTTTTTGGGTAAGTTCTGGAATATGGCCAGTTAGGAAGGAACTCGGTGAGTTCTTATCCGATTATGATGAAATTCTATAAATAGAATGAGAATGGGATAAATAATAAAATAATTATTTAAGTTTAAATCACATGTCGAAATATCCTGTTTTGAAATATCCAGTGTTGTACCATATCTCGTTTTGTACCTTATCTCGTATTGAAATATCCAATTTTGAAATATCCAGTTTTGCACCTTATCTTGTCTTGTCAAATCCTATTTTGGAATATCCAGTTCTAAAATGTCCAGTTCTGAGCGGTTCCCGATTATCACCGAAATCTTAAAATATGACCCAACGTCGATCAGGAAAGATTTGTAGAATGAATCTGCCATACTCGACAATAACTTGGATGCAATGAATTATTGTGCGTTGGCCAATTGTACTTTATTCAAAGCTTTGAGTCTCGACGAGAGTCGAAAATTAGTAAGAACCTATTATCGTTGTTTTGTCATCCAGTGTTTAAATATTAAAGCTCAACGAAAATGCGTAAAATGTCGGAGTAGGATCATGAACTTTTTCATATTGATGAATCGAGACACCAAATCCAGGCTGGTCCCTCTACTCTAAACGCCTGTGTTGAACGGCCAACAACACACTAAAGAAGATTATAACAGAATCATTCCTACGACGACACTTAGTGGATTAGGGGCATCTAGTGTTGGTACAGCCAACGGTATAACAGATTTTGTACTTAGTGCGGTTAGAGACTCTAGAATCTAGTTAAATGTACAGGCAACTGGGCTGCTGAAGATGAAGTCACAACTTCCCAAGGTGGAAATCGACATCCCCGAACTTTTTAAATTAATTATAGCTTGTCGAACCGAACTTCCTGGTATACGGAAGGGTGATATTTTAATCGGATCGGATCAAAAAATTGTTTTAATGTAATTCAGACAGATCGTTAGTGAAAAACAAGAGGTCCACAATAATTTTTAGTTGGATTATAGCCGGACAATTTAATCAATCATCAAATAAATTAAATTATATTGAGTCTGGTACGAATTTTCTTACACAACTAGAGCTCGATGTTCTTCTGCGGAATTTCTGAGAAATCGAGGAAGTATTCACCGAAGAAGTAAGACTCGGGTGGGACTATTAATTACATCAAGACAAAATTGCTAGATGGATCGAGCTGAAATTCCAAGATTGATTATGACATAAGGAAGTAAAAAAAATTAATCGAAAGCTTCAAACTTATTTAACTGTTAAATATGTAACAAATTAGCTTAAACTAATAAAGACATTTACTATAAGATTAAATTAACGTTAAAACAAATTTTCCCTCAAATCTTAAATAAAAAAGCTTTTTCAACAACCGTAGTAAATTGAATTTCAATTTTAAAAGAAACGAGCTTTTAGAGGAGAAATTTTTAAATTGCGATATCATTCAAAGTTTTTAGAAATGGTCGAAGGCCTTTATTTTTTTATTCGCTATATGAGCTTTTTCATAAAAGCTTTTAAAGAAGTAAGTAAATTTAAACTTAAATCAAAAGCTTAGATTTAAATATATCGAAACTTTTAAAAGTTAGCCATAAAATAAAGAATTTTAAATTAGAATAAAGCTTATTGAGGACTAAATTTAAACAAAGATAAAATAAGCTTTTTTAGAATCATAATAAAAGCTATATTTTTCTAATGTATTATAACTTTTGTAAAAAAAAGCAAATTTAATAAATAAATTAACAACTTAGTCTAAGCTTTTTGATTGCTTCAAAGCAAATAAAATATGAAAGAACTTTTAAACCTCAAGTTTCTGACAAAACATTTTAAAAGTTTAAAACAAAAAAAGATAATATAATATTTCAGCTTAAATTTTAAAATATATGAGCTTTTTTCATGAAAATTTTAACTGAAATAAAAATCATTTAAAAATTAAAGCTCAACGAAAAGCTTCAAAGTGGTTCAACTGCTAAATATTTAACGGACATATCTATATTAGAAAGAGCTTTGTAAATATCGAATTAACATATAAGTTCATTCTGTAAAATTTTTTGACAAAGCTTTCAAACAGGGTTTCAGATTTAATAGTAAAAGTTTTGCTCTATTGTTAACTCAGCGCTACTACTTAAAACTTTGTTTGCAGCTTTATTCAATTAAAAGCTTATGAAGCATTAAATCGTTTTTACTGTTAAAAATGTTTAAAAGTTTCCTATATTTTTTTCAATTAATACAACAGTAATGGGGAAACCAGGAGCATTACGATCATATCTGTATAGAAGTGTATAGAAATCGATATGCAGAGTTTTCAAAGCGCTGAGAAAAAAGTTTATTAAAAATGGTGGCTTTAATGTGAACAATTAACAATCAGAGGACTTTTATAAAATTTAAAAAAAAATCAATGCATACAAACTTAGAATTATTCTCTAAGAAACCCTAAGTATAGTGCCCTCAAATTTAGAGATCAAGATAACGATCAAAATATTTTTAGATTTAATCTATATATATATATTTATATATATATATATATATATATATATATATATATATATATATATATATATATATATATATATATATATATATATACATATATATATATATATATATATATATATATATATATATATATATATATATATATGTATATATATATATATATATATATATATATATATATATATATATATATATATATATATATATATATATATATGAAATTGCATTTTTCATATTATAGAGTTGAAAAGAATTTCGATCGTATACCAAAACATCAAATTATTTAAAGATCAAGCAACTCTTTTTGATCCCATAATATTTGAAAACTAGAGACCTAACCATCCTCATTTGTTACCCTACGGAAATAAGATTAAACTAAGTAATAAAATTACAAACTTAGACAAGAAAAAAGATCACACTTTTTAACAGCCTTAAAGTATAAATCACAAATTGGTTAAAGATCAAGCTTGAATACGATCTTAAATATGATCAAACTAAATTTCATTGATTCGAAGCCAAAGATCTCACAGCTAGAGAAGAAGCTAAGAGATCAAATATTTTAAAACAAGCGATCATAATACAAGCGATCGTATTACAAGCGATCGTACTTTATTCTATTTTATCATATAAACTTTATCATATAACTTTATGCATATAAGTCTATAATCTATAACCTATGAATCTATAATACTTCAAAAGATAGCTTAAACAACTATGATCGTGATTTAAAAAAAATAACGATCGAAGACGTAACTTCAACGTAGATACCACAAATAAGCTTGAGAGCGTGTTAACGATCTCTATCCGATCGAAATAGGTTCCATTGTTTTTAAGCTATAGAGATTTTAACTAGCAAAAAACAAGGACGATCAATTTTTTTTTTAAACAAGCGATCGCTTTTCTAGCGATCGCTCTTAATTAATATTTAATCTGCTGATATACGAACAAACTACTGGTAACCAAATTCCCTATACGTAAGATAAATTTAACAACTATTATAGAGAGTTGGATAGAATAACGATCACAGACAAGAAAAACGACCTAAAATTAGTCATAGATCAAGTTTGAACACGATCGAAAATTCGATCAAAATAAATTTCATTGTTTTTAAGCCAAAGCTCTTAACTATATAGAAAAGAAGAAGAACGATTAAATATTTTTAAAAACAAGCGATCACATTACAAGCGATCGTACTTTTTTTAATCAATGTGACATCAACGATGTTGTTAATTGGTGACTCTATTTAATCTGCTGATACAAACAATCTACCCAAAACAAAATTCGATTCTCATTAAATATGCCATTTTGCACAAAAATCAAAATCTCATAAATGTTTTCAATATTTTTAGGCAACCTTTTTTTTTATTATTATTATTATTTTAACGATCGACCGGATATTGATATTATACATTTTTTAAGACGGACAAAAACAAAACTAAATGACTAATATCAAAAATATTGAATGGAATATATTTTTTTATAGTTTTGGTATTATTTAACAAAAATATTTTGTTGTTGTTCGTTACTGCAAAGGAGTTAACTAATTGGTTTTGTTTTTAATATATGTGAGTGCGAGTATATAAAAAAAATATGTTCACTTCCACCGGAAATTCATTTTATCTTTTTGAGTATCCAAAGACATTACATTAGTGTATATATATATATATTTTAACTATATTGTGATATATATTACAACTACTACTACTACTAATATTACGCATCTATATACAAAATTCATTGTGTTCTTTCTTTGCTGTAGAACCGCGTTGTGTTCGATCGCAGCAATGGAATTTGAAATGGTATGCCGAATATTTCATTTTAGTTTATGTTTTGTTAACTGCTGTTGCATTGAGTTATTAATTTTCTTTATACACATTAGAATATTGGCCATTAACCTTAATTTGAAATTTTATTTTAGTTATACTACATTTATTTATTTATTGTATTTTTTTTTTATTTTATTGGAATGTTAGTGAGGTGAGTCATAATTAAGACAAGGGAACATAATTTTTGTTGCTAACACATTTATGTACTCTATTTTAAGTTACCTTCAAAGTGAGCGGAAGAGATGATTTTTGTACGATAAGTGGTAATGACCTTGTTATAAAATTTTGCATACATCAATATTATTTATTTGTCGATCATCTTGATCTTGGAAGGTATTCCATTTAGAGAGATAAAAATATAGCGATATGAATCCATGCCCTCAGGTACAAAAAGACAACAAAACCCACCTTTTCATATTTTACCACGGTCATATTGGAAACAGTTACCTTACTGTATATTTGGATTAACTCGTGAGTACAGTGATTCTCCAATATTAAGTATCGTGTAATGACCCCAGCCGTAGATCCAAGACGCTCTAAATAGTTTACTGAACACTTTATCGAGAAACAAGATTCCAATATTTGAAGCTTGCTTTAGGAGGTGTCACTGTTACCGCCATAGCAGCAGTGGAACTAAGTGATGAGAATTACAAAGTTGCACTGAGCATTCTCAAAGATCGGTTTGATAAACCTAACTTCATCATACAACAACACATACAGGAACTATTTACATTGAAACCGTTCGATCGACAAGACTCCAAGAAATTATTGGGGCTGTTGGACCATTTTCGATCTCATTTGCGTTCCTTTGAAGCATTAAAAAGCCCCGTGAAGCAATAGGATGACCTGATCGTCTATCTAATAGTATCCAAGTTACACCGGCTAGACATTCAGGCAAAATATGCACCATCATCATCTAGTGCATCCAAGCTACCATCAAATTCGCAACATCACTTGCTATAGCACCAATTCTATCTACTATATTGTGTTCGTTGCAAGACAAACAGCCATTCATTAAGTAGATGTCACAAATTTCTCCACTGCACTGTTGATCAACGTCACAAGTTCGTAACTATGTCAAATTTATGTTACAATTGTCTTCGTTCCGATCACGCAATTTCTTCGTGTCCAGTGACGCTGAGCTGCCGATTTAAAGGCTGAGCCACCATCGTTACTTTCGAAGGCTCCAGCATCATTGAATGCTACGATTTGTGATTCAAGCAACGAATTAGCTGCCATCAAATCACAAGCATCAACGCTTACTGCTGTCAACTCCAGAGTGATGTCACCATCATTTGCGTACTTAGCCACGGCACTAGTCAAAGTGTTTGGCCATTTCGGGCACCCTATGATTGGGAGAGCACTATTAGACTCCGGGTCACAACTGAATTTTATGACCGAGTCATTTTCATCGCTATTGAAGATACCACATCGCAACAGCACCACATAAATTCAAGGCATTGAATTCAAAACGGTCGCATGTTCTAGCTGCTTAACCATAATTTTAATATCGACCACGACCAACTTTTCCACCACGTTGGATGTCCAAATGTTCCCAAAAATAACCAAACACATCAATTCACAACGTCAAATCTTGGACAATACCATCGGATATCAAACTAGCCACTCCTGAATTTTTTAAGTTCCAACACATTGATTTATTGTTAGGTGCGGAGATTTATCAAGAACTACTGTCAATGGGACAAATCAAGTTTGCTGATCATCTGCCTATGCTCCCGAATACCGTATTAGGGTGGGTGGTTTCCGGAAAATTATCGTCTCACTCACAATCTAACCACACTTGTCAGGAAGTTGAGCGAGCAAATAGAGAAGTTTTTAACCATCGAAAGTCGCCCTCATTCCATTAGATTGCTGTCACCCGAAGAAATTGAACGTGAAAATCATTTCACTACGCGTGACAGTGATGGAAGATTTATTATTAAGCTTCCATTTTCATTAGATCTGGCGAGTTTGGGCGGTTCCAAATTTTTGGCTACATGCCGATTTTACAATCTAGAAAGACGCTTCCACAAGTCAGAAGAACTATTATCCAGCTATACCAAGTTTATTGCTGAATACAAATCGTTAGGCCACATGGAATACATCCATTCAAAATCCATCACTTCACCTAATTGTTACCTCCCACATCATTGCAATTAGCTATAGCCCACAAAAATTATTCGCTGTAACCACCGACGCAATTAAAAATGATATATTCGTCGACGATCTATACTAACCGGTACAAATTCCGTCGATTCCGCTATCGAGTTGAAGGACAGAATTTCAAAGATATTGCAATCGACAGGCATGGAACTTAGAAAGTGGTGCGCCAATCCCTGAAATTATAAACGACATCCCACCGGAATTCACAGAAACGTTGCTGAAGATTGACGAAAATTATGTGATCAAAACATTAGGGATTTATTGGCATGAAACATTTGATAAATTTACATTTGCTGTCAACTTTAACGAAGAATCAATCATTTCCAAGAGAGTCATTTTATCTCAAATCTTGACCCTCTTGATCTATTGGCACCGGTAGTCATGTTGGGAAAATTATTAATTCAGTCACTATGGAACTTACAGCTTGACAAAGTACTTCCCCAAAATCTACATACATACTGGCAAACATTTCAAAGAAATGTCATCGTTATCAACCAATTCACGATAGATCGTCACCTATTTAGCTTAGATCGACCTCAAGGCTTCCAAATACATGGATTTGCCGATACAAGCGAGCGCGCATACGGTGCTGTGCTATATGTTCTCAGTTTCACTGTCGATGGTCGTATAATCATCAAGCTATGCTATGTGCAAAAACACGTGTTGCACCAATAAAAAACTCTTTGTCGCGCCTAGAATTATGTGCGGCGTTCTACTGGCGGAGCTTACTCCGACGATCACGTTACATTTGACAAAATCGTGTCCATTCAAATGGAGGACTTCCGTTTCAAATCGAGTCACCACAGTGCAAAACTTGGCACAAAAGGAAAACTGGCTACATGTACCCACCGAATATAATCCAGCCGATCTGATTTCACGAGGATTATTTCCAGAGAAATTAATTAAAATTGATCTATGGCTTTATGGACCGACATTCCTTCAATTCTTGAGGAAACGTCTCCAGAAATGAAGAAAGTTGCAACAATCAACATAGTGTCATCCAACAGTCCCAATAGACTAACCGAAATCAAATTCTACCATGATTTCAGGAAGCCTTTTTAGGCGGTTTTAAACGATTTGTGACAACCTGAGGTCTTTTTAAACGAGTGTATTCCGACAATAGCACCAACTTTATCGACAACAATTCAGAATTGCGGTAATTATATGCAATGCTGACATCTCAGCAACTCAATGATGACATTCATTCACTATGCTGAGAAGAACAAATCGAATGGAAGTTCACACACCCTCTGTCACCCCCCACTTTGGTAGTCTTCATGAAACGACGCACGATGGGTCCCACTAAATATACCTATGAACAAATTTTTAATTGGTCGACCCCTCTATGCAGTACCGATGGCTGAGCTAAGTGAACGAACACCCCTCGATACCTGGAAGCAAATAGAATATTACCTTCGAATATTTTGGAAAAGGTGAATATTTCCGATCCCTACAGCAGAAACACAAATGGACCAAACCATCAAAAAATATCACTGCCGGTGACCTTGTGGTTCTCGTCGACGAAAATCAACCGCCACTTCGATGGAAACTCGGTCGCGCCATCGAAACTTACACTGGAGACTATGGACTTGTACGGGTAGTCAACGTAAAGACAGCAAATGGAATTTTTAAGCGCGGAGTTTCGAAAATTTGCCTGCTGCCTCAAGTTGAAATTGAAACGACTGGAGTGTTTCAATGCAGGCAGAATGGCGATGCATCTATAAAATTGTTTTTTTTTCTAACAGTGTCATGAATATCCTAAATGTTGATTAATTAGATTTCCCTGGTTTTTATATATATTTCCCTGTAATCTATATATAAATATATATTTTATATGTAATATACATTTCCCTTTTGCACTCTATTTCTATCTCTCTTAACAATTTGTGTGCGAAGAGAGATATAGATACGAAAAAACGCTTACACCTCGTTCATTCTGTTTCGATATTTAGTGCGTAAAATAAACAAGATACCAACCAGCAAAACAGTGAAAAGTTAATAAAAATTAAAAATATTGCAAACGAAACAAAGTCCGTCCATTTTTATTGTGCCTCGCACGTGGAATATAAGAGTTTGGAAATACATCAGCACAAAAACTCTTGTGCTCCATCATTCCTATTAGTAATCTTCTGAGTAACACACCACCACACATCTCTACACGCGAAATTGTTTTTTAACGATGGTAACATTTTTTAGTTTAACGATTATTTCATTTAATTTTGGTGTTAAAATTTTTTTTTTTAATTTCTAACTTTTGTATTTTAGATATTTGCGTGTATTGAAATGTATATCAATTGGATTTTTATAGTGACGTAGGTTTAACGGTTGTTTCATTTAATTTTGACGTTAAACTATTATAATATTATATTATAATATTATAATATTATAATATTATAATATTATAATATTATAATATTATAATATTATAACATTATAATATTATAATATTACAATATTATAATATTATAATATTATAATATTATAATATTATAATATTATAATATTATAATATTATAATATTATAATATTATAATATTATAATATTATAATATTATAATATTATAATATTATAATATTATAATATTATAATATTATAATATTATAATATTATAATATTATAATATTATAATATTATAATATTATAATATTATAATATTATAATATTATAATATTATAATATTATAATATTATAATATTATAATATTATAATATTATAATATTATAATATTATAATATTATAATATTATAATATTATAATATTATAATATTATAATATTATAATATTATAATATTATAATATTATAATATTATAATATTATAATATTATAATATTATAATATTATAATATTATAATATTATAATATTATAATATTATAATATTATAATATTATAATATTATAATATTATAATATTATAATATTATAATATTATAATATTATAATATTATAATATTATAATATTATAATATTATAATATTATAATATTATAATATTATAATTTTATAATATTATTATAAAATTTAACACCAAAATCAAATGAAATAATCGTTAAACTAAAAAAATACGTTACTAATTCACGGGTAAAAAAATGGGTTTGCCAAGTCATACTGTTAAAAGTGGTTAGCTTCAATGATTTGCAGAACATATATTAACCAATGATTTCTTGATTCTGCTTCATTTTCAAGCACTTTTGGCTCACGAATTAAATTGTTGGATATTTCAAGTAATCGCCGAACGTTTAAACTGGACTGCTACTGAAGGTATTAGAGCTTTTGTGATGACGCTAATCTCTGATTGTCATGGATTGAAGAACAAAAAAGTTCATAGAATGACTGCCACTTTGTCAAAATCAGTGGTAAAACTTGAAATACGGATTTTTTTACAAGTTGTACGTCCATATGACTTCCCATCATTGAAACATCAGGAAGAGTCTTATTCGAAGAAATCGTTTGTTCTTTTTTATTTCTCAATTAAATAATTAAACCTGTCACTGCCAGAGAAGTAAAGCGTTCGAAAATTGCCCTATATTTAAGAAAGAAGTTTATTCAAACTGCGAAAACTACTGTGATTTTGCACAACGCTTCTTTGCACAATATACAAAATGCTGTCTTACAAAGTATTAGAGGGTGTATTAGACTTTACCCATCATATGGGTTATATATAAACACCCGGTTTATATTTATATATATATATATATATATATATATATATATATATATATATATATATATATATATATATATATACATATACACAATTATTGATTGTATATAGGTTGCATTTTAGCAAATATTTATTTTCCGTGATAGTTCTGTTAGTGTCCATTCAACCAACAAGTCATAAAACATGACCTCGTCTATATTTGCAAAAAAAATTAACGATTACTTGAAGCAAGCATAGCGCGCACAGAAACAACACACAAATATACATTAAAAAAAAAAAAAAAAAAAAAACAAATAATAAAAAACTTAACAATTTCTGCGAATTAAGACATTGGTTTCGTTAAATTTAAGAAGCATAAAGAAGTTGTCTCCACACATACTTAATAATAATAATTATTAAGTTTGTTTAAAGTTTTTAAAAAGTCCAAGAGTATATTATAGTGTGTTGTGTTTTACAACACAATTTATATAATCATTGCAGTGCGCAGAAACAACGACAACCTTGAGTCTGTAATTTGGTTTTTATATTTAAATTAACACCATCAACTATATACACTCGTGTAGCCATGATTCGTAATGTTTGTGCTGCGGAACATTTGTGTTCCATTATCTTTTTTTTATATGCATATTTGTATTTTTTTTTCTCTTGTTCTAACACAAGCCAAATATCACCAGTCACTGCCCAATCATCACTCTATTATAACACTCTTATACTTAGAGCCAAATTTTCTCATTAAGGACTTAAGCAAAACATAGAAATAATGATCAGCAATTCAGTGTTTTTTGGGGCGATTTCACTTAAAACCTAGCTACAACCAGCAAAAATCGAAAAAAAATCTCGTGATCTTTAAGCTCGAGGTAGGACCAGACAAAAAGTTTAAAAAAATGTATTTTAATTAGGTAAAATCTATATAAATTATTATCAGTTATCAATTGTTCACAGATAGATGATAAGCTTTGAAAACTTTTATCTTATATAAGTAAAAATTAGACAAAATCTGTACTTTAGTTTAGTCGAAATGAATTTCAAGTCGCGTGTATATAATTATAGATCTATTTTATTTCAATATTTATAAAGCTTTTGTAAGCTTTTGTAAATTAAACATATTAAGTCATTCATTTAAGTTTAAATTTAGAATGTAACATGTTTCAAATAAAAAGAAACTCCAATTTGGAATGATATGGTTTTGGCTTCAGTACAACTCCTGATTAAGCTCTAAAGTTAAAGTTTAACTTAAATGAGCTTAGAGTATTCAAAGCTTTAAAGCATGATTCTACATGTGTATTTTTACTAAACTTTGATTACAAAGCTTTTAAGCTCTCGAAATATTTAAAAAGATCTAGTTTGGTCAACAAGTCAAACCCAAATGATACAATCATAAAAAAGAGCTTTTTTATTATTTCAAAATTAAATATTATAAAAGCTCAAATTGTTTATGAACATTCAAAACAGTAAATTTTCCTCAAGCAACTTAATACCAAAAAAAAAACATAAATCTGAATTTTACTAAGCTTTTGTAGAGAGCAACTTAATATGAACAAAACATAAATTTAAATTATACTGAGCTTTTGTATATAAATTACTATAAATTCTATAAATTTTAATCAAAACTTATTTCTTAGATCCTTTTTTTTAAATATTGAGAAAGCTTCTTATAATATAAATTACTCTTAATTCTGAAAGCTTCTGCAAGTTTTTATAAAAATTAAAAATGTAAAAAATAAGCTTAATTTGAAACCTTTTTTATAAAAATTTAAATACGAAGCTTTTCAGCTCCCAAAATCTTTAAAAGCTCTTTATAATTAAAAAGCTTTTGTAATTTTTTGCAACCAAATTATATTCTCCAACCTCGCATTCTTTTAGGTGAATTATTTTAGGTAAAGTCACTAGAAAATATTAACAGTTATTATTTATACACAGATAGATGACAAGCTTTCAAAGCTTTTATCTAATGTAAAAGTTAAACAAAATCTGTACTACTACTAAGAGACTGAAATGTAAAATTCATTCGCATTTGGGCGTTAACATCAAGTGAGAAAGTGAGACAACCTATTATTTTTGAAAATAAGCCTTACTATTACTCTAAACTCTTATAGCTTTTAAAAATATTATTGTATATTTAACTATTTTAATCAAAATTGCATGGGCACAGTTAATAGATCATTTTTTTATTGGTATTTATAAAGCTTTTGTAAGCTTTCGCTTTCCAAATATATTTATAAATTTACTTTAGTTCACATTTATAAAGCAATAACATGCTTCAAATAAAAAGTAACTTTAATTTGAAATAATAAAAGCTTTAAAGTTAAACTTCTTAACTTAACTTATATGAGCATAGAATATTCAAAACTATATTACATGATGCTACATGTGTATTTTTATTAAAATTTCATTGCAAAGCTTTTAAGCTCTCCAAATATTTAAAAAGCTTTAGCTTGGTCGCGTAGTTTAGCAATAAATCAAAATAAAATGAGACAATCTTTAAAAGGAGCTTTCTTATTATTTCCGAATTAAATATGATAAAAGTTCAAATGGTTTATGAACCTTAAAAAACAATAAATTTTCTGCGAGCTAAATTACTATTACTGCTAAATTACTATTAATTCTTGATATTTGCAGCTTTTAAAATATGAAATAATTGTAATTAAAAATTATGTTTAGTCGCATAAAACTTTTTTAAAACTATTGAGAAAGCTCCTTATAATATAAATTATTCTGAATTCTGAAAGCTTCTGCAAGCTTTTGTAATCCTTAAATATCTCAACATTTAATTTAGTTCGGATATATAAATTCAAAAATACACTTTAAATAATAAGCTTTAAATTGTAATGCAACTTCACTATAATTACTGACTAAGCTCTAAATTTAAATTTACTCGCAGCTTAACTCAGAAAACTTTTATATTTAAAAGACAAGATGTTCATTTGAAGCTTTTTAGAAAAAAATGTATTACAGAGTTTTTAATCTTCCCAAATCTTTAAAAGCTCATAAAAGTTCCCGTGCGCGACATGAAAAATAATAACACTTTAAAATTTAACATAATTTTAAATAGTACTATCTCCTATACAATCGTAAAGTTTCTCCGTAGTTAATTGTATATAACTGAGAAAGAGAGACATATTTAAAAATAAGCTTTTTTATTATTTCAAAATATATTATGACAAAATTTCAAATGGTATATGAAAAAAACATAATTTTTTTTACAAATTAAAAATAAAATATTTTTCTGAGCTTTTATAGATAATAATAATAATCGGAGCTTTAAAAGCAATCAAATATAATTTTTAACTCTGTAAGCTTTAAGCTTTTATAAACTTTTGCAATTAAATTATATTCTGAAACCCGAAGAAGAATATAAAAAACAAATCTTTCACTTTAATACAAAAAGTATTAAACTTTGATTACAAAGCTTTTAAGCTCTCGAAATATTTAAAAGCTCTAGTTTGATCACGAAATTTTGCAATAAATCCTACGGTCGAAAAGTTCCTTCGTATTTGGTTTTATGCAATATGTAAAACAGAAAACACATTTTTGAAATTGAGCTTTTTAATTATTTTTAAATGAATTATTATAAAAGTTCAAATAGTTTAAAAATCTCAAAAGTTAGTAAATTTTCCGCCACCCAATAAGTATATAACATGAAACATGAATTTGTATTTTTTTGAGCTTTTTTATATTTTAATGAGCTTTTTGATATTTGCAGCTTTTAAAATATGATATAATTTGAATCAAAAATTATTTCAAGTTACATAGATTTTCATTTAAAACATATTCAAAAAGCAAAGATTCTAAACTTTATTAGACACGAACCTGCTACTGAGTTTTTTAAATAAGTAAAAAATATTAATATTTAAAGTCAAGTACGCAGTTGGAGTGAAATAAGTGTTGGTCTTCAGATTGACAAGATAAATTGTGGTGAAATTACAAGTGACATTAATTTGTTACAATCTGATTGTCTAAGATTGTAACAAATGAATATCTAATGTAGATTACGTAATCGTTGAACTTAGTTTGGAACCTAAAGCTTTTATTAAATTAAGAAAATAACAAAAATGTGGTTTAATCTATCGTTAAGGCGTGACAACCAACAAAACAAGCTTTACACAATTTTTTTCATAATTTATCATTTTCAAAAAATACTTAAAAGCTCTCTGATTTGTGTACATAAAAATTTGCTTCAAATAAAAAGACAATAACACAACAATTACTTTTTAAGCTCTAAAGTTAAACTAAGCCCGAGCATAACTCAAGTGATTAAAACCCATTAAATTCCCTAAAATATCAAAAGCTCTAGAAAAAGCTCTAACTTTCAAACAACGACACGTAGAAATTAAGAACAACGCTTGAAACTACGATAAGCATTACGTAACATTGCTATAAATCAAAACCAAAATTTTACAATCGTAAAGCTTCTCTGAATTTGATTCTAGGCAACAAATGAAACAGAAAACACAAACATATTTGAAAATAGGCTATTATTTCAAAATACACTGTGATAAAAGTTTAAATAGTTAATAAATCACAATTGTGAGCTTTTGAATATAAATTACTCTGAATTCTGAAAGTTTATTTAGATAAATTTTAATTTGAAATACTATAATTGCAAATTTACTATAATTACGGATTAAGCTCTACAATTAAATTAACCTTAGCTTAACTCAGGCAAAACTTAAACATTAAAAAAAATGCTTATTTTGTATCTTTTTTATAAATCTTTGATTACAAAACTTGCAACCTCCTCATATCTATAAAAGCACTAAGAAAGCTCTAATAAAGAAATAAAGTTTCTCAAAAGCTACTATAAGCTTTTGCAACCCAATTAAATTTAGAGCTATATTAGAAATAAAACTGCCATAGAAAATTTTAATAAAAGCTCAAAATTTATATAAAACTTTTAAAACTTAATAAAAAAATAAATAAAGTTACTGCCAAGACTGTATCTCACTCAGTTGACCTAGAATATTTTCAACACGAGAAAACATAATTGCACAATATAAAAGCGTCATGAAACTTTGCAATAAATCAAATTAAAATGATACAATTTAAAGTTTATTGGTATTCAATTTTAAAAAGTGAACAGGATGTGAACCAGTGCAAATGAGAAAAAGATTCTGGAAGATTTTAACCAAATTATATTTAGAGCTTTATTACCAACAAAATTGATACATAACACTTTAATTTAAAGCTCATTTTACTTTTAACAGCTCAAAATTTACTAACAGCTTTTAGAATTTTTTTACAAAAAAGTAAAGATATTGCCAAAAGTATATTCGCACAGTTGACCTAGAATATTTGCAACATGACACGATAATGGCTTTTTAATGTTGAAAAGCTCAAAAAAATCTTAAAAATAATAATTCTTTGATTGTAATTACAACTTTACAAGTAATCGTACTTTGACGTAAAATAATTGTTAAAAATTACTTTTAAAATTAGCTAAAATTTAAAAGTTTATTAAAACTACAACAAAAACAAAAAGCTTATCTTGAAACTATCTACTAGAATACTTGCAATATTCAAAGTAAAATTAATATTTAAAAAAAAAAATTCTAACTAAAGTCTACTAAAAATTTAACAAAAAGTTTGGTCCAAACATCAAATTTTTACAAATTTTTTTTAACCTAAACAGGTAAAAGCTTCCACGATTCCTAAAACTTGTTTTATGGTTTTGATATTATTGATTTATTTATATAATGCTATTAAATTTTATAGTGGGAGAGAAACGGGAAAAAAGTATTTTTTTTATATTGGTTTGTAGTTTTTCATTGTTTATTATTAAAAAGCTAAAAAGCTTTCACTAGCTGTTCAACTAAAATTATTAGGTGAGCAATATAATAATTAAATTTTAAATTTGTTGTGGTACTTACTGAAATCTATTAACAGTCGGCCATATCCTTTCCGTTGATATGGCGGTAACGTTAATATGCACGACACATTGTAGTTGAGGAATGAATTTTTCTCCTGAAAAGAAATAAAAAAAAATTAATTAGTTTGGGAAAATAAAATTATTTAAATTTAATCAGAACAATTTCGATAAATATTATTAACGTTCAAATTAATTTCCGAAAGTATCCAGGTAATTGACTAACCAATTAATACACCTTCATCCAACCTTTTTAATCCATTCAAATTTATTTAATCAATTAAAAATCACCCATGATATTTAGTCAATGTCTTGCACGCGTTCTTACATTTCAAGTACTCCCTACACACTTTAAGGTTAACTTTCACTTAACATTTTGCCACATATCGTTTTAAATTTTTCATTTTCTTGTTTATTCTTGTGCTGTATTATTTTAAACATTAAAAAAAAATACGATTTATGTGCGAAACATAAAAATGTAATTTACACACAACCAACCGAAATAAATCAGCAAAATTAGCAGAGGAAAATCCAAAAATCGCAGTTTCATGACCTAAATCTAAAAATATACGAGACTTAATTTTTATTGATTTGGATACAAATATGTCAAAATTTTGCCACTGTATGTATACTTATTGCCATACTATATACACAAATGACGTTGGGGTTAACAAATTTATTGCATACACACTCACACTCGGTATCAACCATTAATTGAATTAAATTAATGGAAAAAGCAAATTAAAAGTGGGTTAAGTTGAAAAATAATAAAAAAAAAATGTTGACATGAATTCATGTTGATAAATGCTCTAATGATTTCTTTTTTTTCCGAAATTAAAATTTAACAAATTTTGATTAATTGAATGGCATAAATTATCAAATTAATTCTAGATTTTTTTATTTTAACAAATTACAATTCGTTAGCGATTTGGAAGTGGAATTTTAATTTCATAACTCATCACAGCATGATCCAGGATGATCTAGGTTGACCACTTTTTGCTAAACTAATTGCCATTTTTCTGTTCCTTTGGAATTTACATTGGAAGAACTGTCTACAATCTCACTCTATATGATCGATTTTCTTTCTTCTTATATTCTATTATGGTTGACAAATCTGCATACTGTAATGTCCCTTCCTGATTGTTTTCTTCAATTCTTCATCAGGTACCAATTAAATTAGCCGAATATCGATAATTATCTTTCTCTAATGGAGGTGGTGCTCCATTATGTTTTTCATTCCGATCTGCTGCTGCTGCGGACAAATCAAAATTTTCGTATGGTTATTTTTTCGTTTCAACGAACGGCTGTTTCTTCTAATTCCTTTTCTACCATTTCCTTGTGAAATCTTCATTTTTTAGACTTACTATATTCGTGTTATCTTTTTCGAACATACATTCTTCGGAATTTAACCTCTCCTTCTTCATAGCCTTACAAAGTCATATTACTAACGTCTTTTTATTACCGTTAGTTGGTAAATCTCGTCGTTTCAATTAGTTATCCAAATCCATAACTTTTAATTCATAGAACATCATCATTCGTTTACTATTTATAATCCCACCGCTGTCACCAATTGTTACGTTTTTGTCTATTCTAGGTTTATATCACTTAATTATGAATAAATTTCACTAATATTTGTACCACAATAATTTGTCACTTTAAAATCAGTTACTTTATTATCACTACTTTAACCGATTGCTACTAATTGGGGCTATGACATAAAATATTTTTTACTTCATTGAATCACTCACATTCTCTAAATAGTTAATAAATCTGTAATTATTGTCACAGGTCGTATAGTGATGGTTAAGGCGTTGGCTTAAACACACAGCGGTCCTGACTTTGCTTCCCGCCGTAGATCACCACGCCGTGGCAAATTCAGTGTAAAATCGTTCGTTGGGCCGACCACCTAAAAATTTCATCATTTGCAAAAATATAGTCTGAAAGATCTTGTAAAAGCTCTTAGTAAAGGATCAACGTTGGCCTGAAAGGCTGTTGATTTTTTTCTTTACGCATTCTACTATAGCCAATAATTCCTTTCGATTATTTTGGGGTAATACGCAATAACTCTTTCTTGACCTTACCTTATTTAAAATACTGCTCCTTGACTGTCATTTTTGACTGCCATTTTTGACTGTTTCAACTCGATCTGCGGATGGAAAAATACCATCAGCATTCATATCGTCGCTTTAAAAACGAGATTGTTAACAACAAAGACACAATTTGACGGTTCAATATTTATTGAGTGATGTTCATAATGTTCATCACGATTACGAATTACAACAAGAACTTCGTCGATGTACTCAAATAGAAAATCCAATCCTTTATCATCTGATTCATTAAACCGTTGGAATGTTTGTGCAGCAATTCCGATGCCATATGATGAAATGCGCAAATCAATTTTGTATCTTCAAAATCATCATTATTTTACTATTCATAATCCCACGACTGTCACCAATTGTTACGTTTTTGCTTTTTTCAGGTTCATATCACTGGTTTGCGTAAATTCCATCAATAGTTACTGTCTACAAATTAATACATATGTAACAAAACAATTTGTCACTTTAAACGATGTTACTTTATTACGAATAGTTTAGCCGCTTGCCACTGGTGGGGGGCCAGACACTTTACACTTGAAACTTTTTTTTTACTTTTTTGCGTTTTACATACTACTAGTCTCAATTACCAACAATACGCCATTTATACCCATAAACGGCGAACCGGTCGAAACTGAATATTTTACAACTGGATTTGACGAAACAGGATAATTCAAAACTGGATATTTTAAAACGAGATAAGGTACAAAACGAGACATGGTACAAAACTGGATAATTCAAAACTGGATATTTCAAAACGAGATACGGTACAAAAGGAGATATGGTACAAAACTAGATATTTTAAAATAGGATATTTCGACATGTGATTTAAACTTAAAATGATTTTGTGGGAAAGTTCTGGAATATGACCAATTAGGAAAAAACTCGGCGAGTTCTTAACCGATTATGATGAAAAACGATATGTAGGATGAAAATGTTGATGAAAATTAATTAATTTTTCTTACATAGATTCTCTAAAGTGAAGAAAAGTTATATTAAGTAGAAGAATAAAAAATAGATGAAGATAAATTTTACTGACTCGATCAAGTCAATGATTATTTTAATAAGATGAGAAAAGTAGCAATTAAAAAAAAACATTAAGTGAAGGAAAATTCTATTTCTCTCCTTAGAAATATTCAAGTATGGAACCTTACTGGCCTTATTCCAGAACTTTCCAAACAAATCATTTTAAAATAATTGTTTCATTCTACATAACGAATTTCCGAGTTCTTAACCGATTATGACGAAATTGGCCATATTCCAAAACTTTCTCAAAAAATCAAATCATATATATATATATATATATATATATATATATATATATATATATATATATATATATATATATATATATGTATATATATATATATATATATATATATATATATATATATATATACAGCATTCCTTATTTGTCTGATTTTATTCACCGATTGCATGAATAAAAATATATTTCGGCGGTTCGGGCCTACTTCCTATCGAGAAATAGGATATTTCCAAAACAGTGATTCGAACCTTATTCGGGCTATTCGAATTTACAAAAAATTTCTTCCGAACGCAGTTCATGAGCAAGCTATCGATCAACTGATCAGGTCAAAGAAGAATGATAAAAGAGAAATTGAAATGCTATGCGTCAAAACTATCTATAGTATTCAAGGCCCAACTTGATGCATCATGGCAGCCACTGAAAACTTTCTCGGTCAAGTTGAATGAAACCTAAACAACTTCGATAACCTAATCTTAATTTCTGGGAAGGATAACATTGTTGCAGATAAGCTATCTCGGATTAATGTAATTCTAGAAGAAAGCAATCACGACTTTTGTAAATACGACATAGAGCAACAGAATGATGTAGAATTATTTCTAACGCTTTTGAGCTCAGAATATTTGATTAAATTTAAAAAATTCCCGTATTTGGTAAAAATATTCTGCGAAATTTCAACCGGAGAAACTAGGCTATATATTCCACAACGATTTTACCGTGCATTTTTTGATAGCGTACACAATTTGTCTCACTCTGACATCAAAGCTCCAGTAAACATGGTTGCGCAAAAATTTTACTGGCAAACAATGTAATCTAACTGTAGGGAATGGGCACAATGTTGCCTTACGTGTCAAAAGATGAAGACCACAAGACACAAAGTTCGATAAAGTACACATGGACATCATAGGACCTCTTTCGCCTTCGAAAGGCAACCGTTACTGTGTAATGCTTATCGGTCATTTCACGCAATAGCCTGAAGCCATCCCGTAGCTACGTCATATGGATCTGAAAATATGTAAAATGAGCAAGTTTGAGGGGTCTGCCACAAGGTTCTATAAAAAAACCCTTGTCTAATTAAACACCCTATTAAGGGGAGGTGTGATTTTCATAATCAGACTTAAGATCTCTAGCGTTCTTCGTTTGCATTTTTTCAAAAACAAAGTGTATGACAATAAGCAGTAAATTCTAGCAGTAAATTCAGAGCTAAAGACAGTGATATTCCGAGTGACTGAGTCTTCAATTAAGCACTGACGTCACACGAAAATGTAATAAAATAAAAAGTTCCTGATATTTTTTAGAGAGATGGATATTTGAACAGAATTGTATAGGAAAAATGCAACTATCAGGTACCAAAAAGTGAAATCATAAAACTATTAAACCTTTACATATGTTAAAATGAGCTAGCCAAAATGAATAATATTTTGCTTATATCAGCACTATCTACTGGTACGCTGGTGGCCGGCAATCCGGGTGTTCCTGATTAATCTTTGGCTGTAGTCTATGAATCAATCAAATGAATATAGACTTTATACATAACAAAAACCAAAGAAAATATACTTATCAGAAGTGAAGACACATGCAAAATAGAAAGGGCAGCAATATTTTTTAATTGTAAAACAAAATTATGTGTATGAATCAGAAAATTATTCTTCTACATTAAAATATAATTATCGTCAAATGGCCCAAAATTTCCAAATTGAAGAAATATAAAAAAATTGCTGTATATGAATTTAAATAACAATAGAAAACGAAATTCTTGTTAAATTATGTAACTACATATGTAGAAAAAAAAACAGAAAAAAAAAACAAAATTAAAAAAAATATAGCATGCGATCGGCGATCGCACATGAAATAACGAAAACCAACCGAAAAAACAATTGTGTTAGTGTTTTTATATAAATAAAGTATATTTTATATGCATGTGGCTGTGAAGAAAAACGAATGACAATAAAACAAATTCCATAAAAAAAATCTATCACATTCAAGCTTTATTGTAACTTTATATAAATTATGTTAAAGTTACTCACTAGATGGATTTAAAAAATATGGATTTTGCAGAAAAAATATTGTTGCCTGTACTATTTTGTTTGTGTCTTCACTTCTGATAAGTATATTTTCTTTGCCCATACTAATCATCAAAGATTATATTATACGAGCACAACGTATAAAATAGAAGATTTTGAGTAAGAATACCACCTTTAACCTTCCTACAGTGGATCGTGGCAAAAATATTATAATATTTTCAAAAAAACATAAAATCGTACCCCATTCAAAATATTTATATTCTTCAAAATCAAAAACATAATAAATAATTAAGTGAATATGAGAAGTGGTCTCTCGCCATAGCAGCATGTAGATCAGTATTATCTCACCAGCTCATGACAATTTCTCTATGAATAATTTAAATATTTCATTGTCACAAAAGTGTGTAGTCGTGTTATTTAATTGTGATTTTTCTAACCCCACACAAAAAAAAAACTTTGCGATACAGATTTGGTGTTGTTGTCAAAAATTTTCTTTTTTTTCCGATTGATAAAATAAATTTTCATTTAATTTTGACAAAAAAAATAACATACAATTATCAAAAATGTGTATGTAAATTTATATACTCTTACCTATAACCAACTAACAGATATATACATATAAATTTTGATCGAGAAAACATTATCTGGTAGGGATATGTAGCTGTCTGGTTGTTTTATATAATATTATTTCTCTAGTATTGAATTATTTTATATATATACCATTTTCTGCAAAGGGTTGAAAATTGTGCATTCACAAAATAAAATTTTGGATTTCTTTCTCGTCCTAGCAACATCTGACTCGTGTGCGCGTACTCGAGAGATGGAATCATCATACAGAATTATATGTTTGTATAAAGATGCATATATGTATATGACTGCTGTCTGGCAACAAATATATATATATATATATATATATATATATATATATATATATATATATATATATATATATATATATATATATATATATATATATAACAAGATATTGTTAAAAAACTGTTTGAAGGGAAAAGCGTGCACTTCCTCCATAAACACTTTGGGATTTTATTATTATTATTTCCAGCTTTTGTTGTTTTACTATAATAGAAAAATTTAAATTTGATTTCGTAAAATTTTCTTTTTTTCTTTATTCGTTGTCTATTTTTGGGAAAAATCGAGTTGAAAAAATACTTAAGAAAATGGGAAGACGACAAGGATAAAGATCCTTAGCACTGTATACATACAAAGTGAATATATAGTATAAGGAAATTACTTGTAAAAACAATAATGACGATAATTTCATTTGATGAGTGTTCTCTTCTATTTTACTCGTGAATGAGCGGATGAAAAATTTTGATAAAAAAACAAAAAGGAAATATGCGCGATGAATTAACTGTCGCGTGGAAAATCATTACGTACATTTCGATACTATAGTTAGAGTCTAATTATGTTTTTTTATATAATTATGCGGAAATATAATGAAATCTATATTTAAAGTATGTATATTACGTATATTGGTTATTTTTTTGTAATTAAATCATGATTTACCGCATAATGGTTTTTAATGGGTTTAATTCAAGATATATAAACTTTATAAATAAAATCAGTTTATTTGATTTATAAAATTACAATTGATGGAAAGATAATAAATAATATATTAGTACAAGCTGCTGCATTGGAAGGTGTTCCGGATCATAGTTAAGGAATTGAAATTTGCATTATATAATTGTATATACTATTATTTGTTGTATACATTTATATCAGTTGAAAGTCGATAATTGTTGTTTGTGTGATTAATTAGAATCGAACTGTATTACCGATTATGTATACTGCCATCTACAATTAATGTAGATTATTACAATTTAAGTAGCTTAATTATTTGTTCACCATTTTGTAAATTTAATATTGCTATAGATCATGACTTGACTTAAATTGTCTTCTCATCCACTTTGATTGCAACAATCGAGCGGCACACAACAATAAAAGTTAAAAAATTATAAGAAAAATAAACGGTTCTAACGTGTTGAAGAATTAAAAATTATTTTTGTCATCTATATTTTGATTGAGAGTAATCCATTTCATACATTTTTTGGTCCTTCGAGCCGGATCTTTTGGAAAGCAGATTTAAGGAAACCGCGTGGAAGCAAAAAACAAAAGAACGCATTGAGTTTAATTTTATTTTTTCTAAAATATTACATAAACCACAAAATAAATACACATAGTAATACCATACGTGTTAGATGTCGCTACTGGTATCGTTTTAAAATAATCAAAATATTTTATATGTGTATTCGCCTAAATGTCATATATGTATACTAAATGTTGACGATATTCTATCGACCCGACATCTGGAACATCAATGGATAAACTGTTTTTTTCTTATGATGGTAGTACTATGTGTATTTATATTATGCATAAACTTATAAAGACTACCTGAAATAAAATTAATTTCTTAAAATTATTTAATTTTAATATTAACTATAAATTTGTTTATGCGTAAATTATACGGTGAATTCCGAGTGTTAAGTGACAAAGTGAATTAAATAACAGAAGCGAGTTGTACAGTATTAATTCGAGTGCAATTGGTTTAGAACTTTAGACTTATTATTCCGTTCAACTGTTGCTTTAGTTTCCACGTGTTAGTACAGTTTCATATTTTATAATTTTAAATTATCCAAAGTTTCCGGTGTTGAAATGGTCTGAAGGCATTAGGTCAACAAGCGGAAAGTCTAGATCCATGGCTTATTTATATCGCTACCCAAAAAATGTATGTAGATACCAGCCAAATGTGGAAATTAGAAACGTATGGTGCTAGAATTTCTAAAGTTTAAATTGTTAGCTGTCCTAACTAAGCGAATGGATTCTTTGCAAGGCGTTAGAGCGGAAAATGTAAAATGCCAACCTTCTAAGAAATTTGCTCAGAAATCTAAGTCCATGCACACTGTACCAGCAGTAGTTTGTGCATTTTGTGAAAAAGAACACAAATTATACGAATGTACCGAATTTATAGCATTAGAAATTCAGAAGCGAAGAGATTATGTGAAAGAGCATGCTAGATGTTTTAACCGTGATTCATGGTGTATCAGTGTAAATCAAAACGTAAATGTTGTTTGTACCAGAAAAGACATAACGTGATACTCCATTGGATGTACCAGCAACTAACGTTAAGACGAAAGTGACGAATTGTAGTCATGCTAACTCGGCAGAACATGCACTTCTTCCAACAGCACAGATAAAAGTCGAAAGTCAAAACGGCGATTGGCAATATTGCAGAGCTTTACTAGATACCGGATTCCAAACATCCTTTGTTACGGAGAAGTGTTTCCAGCAACTCGGGCTTAAGAAGACTAATGGCCAAATATGGATTCAAGGGCTTAATGATGTTACCTCAGGAGTGTCTAAAGGAGTTACAACGATTCGAATCAAATCTCGATTTAGCGAAGATGCTTACGAAACAATTGCGAAGGTACTCATAGTTCCAAAAATATGGTCATATCAACCCGTAGTCAAAGGACTGAATCGATTACGACAGTTAAACAACTTACGGATTTTTTTCTTGGTACCGACATATTCTTTGACTTAATTTGCAGTTGTAAAAGATATATTCCGAAGAAAAATTTAGTAGCTCATAACACGAACTTAGGATGGATGATTGCGGGACCGCCAATTCGTTATGAAGTTGGCTCTGAAAACGTTACAATTAATCTTCATCTGGATGTTGATCGGACTCTCAGGAAATTTTGGGAGATTGGATAGATTAAAGATGTCGTACACAACAGCAAGGAAGAAAGTTTTTGTCTTGAACACTTCCAGAATAATACTTGCAGAGCTGAAGACGGTAGATATATAGTCAGGTAAGAATATAGCGAGTTTCTGGACGAATATTTAGAGCTGGGACATATGAAATTAGCCAACGATTGTGAAGCAGAACTATATTACTTACCGCACCACAGGGTACTTAAGAAGAGCAGTTCAACCACCAAGCTCCGGGTTGTCTTTGATGGCTCAGCAAAGACAACAAATGGAAATTCTTTGAACGACCAATTTGCAGTGGAACCAGTCGTGCAATCCACTTTGGTGGACTTATTACTTCGATTTCGGACTCACAAAATCGACTTCACAGCCGACATTGAGAAGATATTTCGGCAAATTTGGGTCGACACAAAGAACACAGATTATAAAAAAAAAATTTTGGAGAAAAGATCCTTAAGAAGAACCGCATATCTACAGGCTGTTACCGATCACTTATGGGACGAAATCTGCTCCTTTTTTAGCGACGCAATCTCAAAATTACCTTGCGTCAAACTACCAAGGCGTATTTCCCGAGGCTGCAGAAGTGCTTAAACAAGAATGTTACGTCGATGACCTCATGTCGGGCACAAATAATGTCGAGGATGCTAAAAGGATTGTTCTAAATCTAATTGTTCTATTGGAAAAAGGAAGATTCAACCTTCGCAAGTGGCCATCCAATAGCCCCGAACCTATGCGTACTATCCCTGAAGCCAACAAAGAAGTCACACTCATGAATTTCGAGGATGGAAACCAAGCCCTTTCCGTACTCGGAGTAAGGTACTCTCCCACAAATGACACCTTTCAATTCAAGGTGAATTTAGCTAGTTAGAAGTTTACCAAACGTAGCATGCTATCAGAAGCAGCAAGACTATTTGACCCAATTGGATGGTTGTCGCCATCTACAGTTAAAATAAAGATATTATTTCAGGAATTATGGTTGATAGGAATTGGTTGAGATGAACAATTATCAAATACAATTTCCCAGAACTACTCAGCAATAATAAATAACTTGAGTAGATTGGAAGACATTCGCATTAATAGATGGCTGTACACCGAAGGTCACAATTTGGAGCTGCACGGATTTGCAGACGCCTCAGAGTTGGCTCAGAGTTGGAACCACTGAGGCATTTGTAGGAGCTCTGTGGCGATTCCATGTACGGCGGGGAATATGTGGACACATTCATAGCTACCATGATTCCAATTTTGTTGGCGCACAAAGAGATTTACAAAAATGTGTGAAGATGGTAGAGAAGGACGAAAGCATAATGAGATACATTACGTCCCACAACATTAAGTGGCATTTTATTCCACCAGGTGCTCCCAATTTTGGAGAGTTATGGGAAGCGGGCATTAAGTCTACCAAATACCACCTCAAACGCGTACTAGGTGAAACGCTGCTTACCTTTGAAGAGATGACAATGTTGCTTACAGAGATTGAATCCATACACAATTCTCGGCCACTGAGCGAGAATCATTCGTGACAGCCAGTGGGGGGACACTATATATATATATATATATATATATATATATATATATATATATATATATATATATTATACATATATATTTATATATATATATATATTTATATATATATATATATATATATATATATATATATATATATATATATAAATATATATATATATATATATATATATATATATATATATATATATATATATATATATATATATATATATATAAATATATATCACAAATTTGGTATATGGGACCAGAAGTCATGTTGTAATGACTTTTATGATTTTTATGTTCTGAATTTGTAGACTTGATTAAAACAAAATTTTTGTAGAACATGATTTTTTTTGTTGTTGTTTTTTAAAATACAGGGTGTCAAATTTTGAGAAAAATGACAAACACGATGTAGAGTTTATTTTATTTTTCATTTTTTTTTTATTTTTTTTTTTTATTACGACTGAGTAGTTTTCTCCTATTATTTTATATTTATTGGAATTAAGCTTTATAGGATAATTACATTTTACAATGAGTCCTCAATAAGTTTCTTGCGCTGCTGTTATTCTGTAATCTAGGTCACGTTAGGTCCAATGGTTTGGTTCTTTGTAACCTTCTTGCAATAGTGATATTGGTCATCATACAACGTATATCCTGCTTTGCATACTCATGCAAGCGTTGAAAGTGTTTCCTTGCGTGATAATTGAACTCGTCCGCGACAAACTTTAGTTTCAGGTCTCTATGAAGGTTGTCATTTCTAATGTGCCACGATGCATTTACAATGGATCGATAGAATTTTATTTTGAAACGTTTGGATTATTTTGATATTTTTTTATTAGCACAACCCCAGAGTTGTATTCCATAGATTCATCCCGGTTTCAGAATTTGTTTATATAGCAGAAGCTTATTATGAATTGAGAGCTCGAAGTGTTTTCCTAGAAGCCAGTGCATTTTCCTGAATTTGATGTTTAATTCTTCTCTCTTTTTTATTAATATGTTTCTTCCACCTTAGTTTTGCATTCAAGGTCATACCTAAGTATTTAGCCATGTTTGTACGGTACTTTTTGAGAATTGATCATTATTGGTATGTCCCCAACTGTCACATTAGTAAAGTTTACACATGTTGATTAAGTTTCATTCATTTTAAGGCGCCTTTGGGCATGTCACTTGTATACAGGAGATAAAGAATGGGCCCGAGGACACTACCTTGAAGTACTTCTGCTGTTATTCTTTTTAATTCAGAGTATTCATTCTCATACTTTACTTGAAAGTGTCTTTCTGAAATATACGATTTCAATAGTTCATAAATTTGTTTTTGCAGATCCCGATGCAGTTTAAATGCATGACCTTAATGCCACACCTTACTAAAAGCTTGGGCCACATCTAGGAAAATTCCGGAGCATATCTGTTTAGTTCCAAGTGATTTTTCGATTACATCGGTGATTCTACGAACTATTGTTCTATAGTCGAAGGTTTTTCCCTGAAACCAAATTGATGTGAAGGAATAAATTTTCTTTACGAATAATTTCGATAGCGTTCGAAGTAGAGATATAGACCTATATAAAGATTTTTCATTCGGCGGTTTGTTTTGTTCTAGAATTATTATTACTTCTGCAACCTTCCGTTGCCTTGGTACGTATTTGAATCGGATTGCTGCTTTAATTATGTGCAATAATTTCTTTCTTCCTTTTCTGGTAAGCTTTTAATTACTTAACCTGTTAACCTGAAGTCATATCCCGGAGCTTTTTTAACCTTTAGTTTGTTCTTTATTTCCCCATTTAGTTGATGTATTGTTATAGGTCTTATTCCGTGTTCATCAATTTTGTAAGCTGGGTAATATCTTCCTCCGCAGATTGTCTTTAAAATGGTTGAAATGTCTGCTCTAAATAATTTGCAAACAGGTCTGCCCTTTGTTTGGGATTTCTCTAATATAATTCTTTAATATACCACATGTTACAAAGAAATTTATAACATTTGGGAGCTTAATGATGTACGTCGGCCTGTAGGTTGGTGTACTGCCTGAGTAGAACTCGAATTTTCGGGTTTTACCGGCTGCCAATAGCTCTCTCCATTTAGTCGTTGTTAACCGTGATCCCCAGTAGATATTTGTGGCGTTAAAGTCACCTCCAATTAAAAAATTAGTTCCAAGTGTTTTGAGGAACATAATGTACTCTTTTTGTTTGAGGTTGTATCTAGGTCAGATACAACCTCAGAGATTGATTGATTGATTGATTGATTGATTAGAGTGTACGGCCAAGGACGAACCAGGAACTCCCGGAATGCCGGGCACCACCGTACACCCATGTTACATAAAACAAAATCGAAGGAATGGAAGAAATGTTAGTTGTGACAGACTCGACCCGGTTACTGACACCTAAGCGATCGATAGTTAGTATATTTGTGGTGTAAGGAAAGGAAAGGTTTGTTAGCAATGACAGAATTGGTCCGATTACCCGGAAGCCAATATTCAAACTATTGTTAGTACAAGACAATCACAATTTTCATGAACTGCTCTGTTTCCTGTCGTCTCTTATCAGCAACATTAATATCAGGAACGCCACCATTCAACTGTAATCTGCAAAGGTTCCCTGAAACCAAAATCTATCAGATACAACCTCAGAGATTGTACAGATATTGCAGAGATGCTACAACTTTGTGTTTTACTTAGGTGCACTTTAATTGTTGAGAAATGCATGAACAATTTTCCAATTTTCAGTTCTTTATTGTGTTAGAAGTTATTTTTAACAAAGATAGCTGACTCTCCTCCAGGTTTATTCTCAGGATGTAGCGCATGATAAAAGATATACCTACAAAATTTACAATATAATTTACAACACATATATCTATGTGTTGTAAGTTTAAAAATATGTCTAGCACGGCTTTAGCTTAGTGCATCATTTACTCAGATATTGAAGGGCATGGCAAAATAGCATCCTACCTTAAAAGATAAACGAGCAATTGAGAATGTGGCCATGATGACGAAACCATGGACCACTTGCCTTAAAGCTGCAATCATGTCGAAGACGAAAAAACCCAACTAATGATGGAGCTGAGTCTGCGATGCTAATGATGTCTACAGCCAATAATAGACAATGGAGCTAGATAGTAGGAAGTATGCACCTTCACATACCAGGGATGAAAACAGGTTAATTAAACTATAGCTAAACATACAAAGAACAGTCAGTAAAAAGACCAAGTACGACGTCATCAGTATAAAGGCTAAGCCTAGGAGACAATCTCACGCATGAAAACATTGAAATGATAACAACAACGAAGTAACAAGCGGCAGGTTTGAACACAGCTAGAACCTTGGAGGTGTGACCTCCCAAACAGGTCCACTCAAACAGGATATGTTCATTCACGTAAACAAAAAATCACGTGAAGTTTGCTCGTTATGGCTATGTTGTAGTCTTAGGATTTCAGCCTTACTCCATTCGAGCTTTTTCGAATAACACGAACAAGATCTTTTATAGGTTGAGTGATTGCATTCCGAATTTTCGGTTAACAAAAAATCGGTATATTATGCAGTTCACACCAAAAAACCGGATTCAAAACTAATAGAAAATTACAAAATTTGAACTATCCTGATTTCATTGCATAGTACTGTAAATAAAGCACTCGATATAAATTTTCCAACCTCAATAGCATAAAGTGTGAGCTGTTAAGACAGTCTCCAAAAATATACATGTATATACCATGCCGAAGTGGTACGGGAATCCCCAGTCTGACGTATAAGGAAATAATGAAAAAACGAAATCAATATTATAAGAAAATGAAAAGTTTTTCTTTAACAAAGTTTTATATTTTCTTCGACTCTTTTGATAAACTTGTTGAATAAAAGAAATTCTCATACCTTCCGGTATACATATACCTTCATTCTTACGAACATATACATATATTATTAGGAGTGCATATAGGGTGATATTAAAAAATATAAAAAAAACTTGTAAATTATACGATTTAATGTTTCATCCCGTTTATCATCGCGCTATACGAGCGTTATGTTTGATTCACCCTAAGAAGAAAAAAAAACTATTTACACTTTACATACATTTATACATACATAAGACTTTACCATCTTGTATATTTACATTATATAAAATAATCAACTTCCATTTCTATTGCAGCTCGAGTTAAAAAAAATGTATTTTTCTATATTAAAATCTTAAGAATATCGTAGACGTTAAACAAGTTAAAAAATCAACAAAAATATTAAGAAAATTGTATGTCTGTGTACAGTGTATGCTGGATAATATGTGTAAGATTTATTATATGATTCATCACAACAGCATCACCCGAATATTTTACGGCACGGCATTTCCGTTTTGGATTTTGGATGAAAAATGTTTTTTTTTTTTTTTTTTTTTTATGTAAACAAAATATCAATAATTATTGGCGGGAATGACTCATCAAGTCTATTGCCCTGATGTATTATTCGAATATAATAAAGAATTCAGATTTGTTTTAAAAAATGTTTAATTCTCAGAATTCGATGTGGTCAAAAATTGGCGCCAAATTCTGAAGAATGTTGTATTTTTTTACCTCTCGATACTTTTAAATAAATTTTTTGGACACGTTTTGAATTTATCGATTTTTGTTATACATTTTTTTAGAATCGCTTAATTTTGAGCGGTTACCAAATTTTTATATTTTCCAAGAGAATTTACCGCCAATTTAATCAGCTATAAAGTGCAAGACGTTAGAAAATAATTATAAAAATGTTTAAATATTTTAAATGGTACTGTGTTGTAGAAAATTTAATAACTTTGAATGGTGGACGGCTGACTAATTGAAGATCACTGCCTACAAATTTGGCCGCCAACCAATAAGATCTCACATCTTGGATGACACAAGATCTTACATTAACGCAATTTAACTCGGGACGTCTTTCGGGAGGGTGTGTCTATATTTTCAAGTGGATATTTTTATGAGGAAAAAATATGGGAACCACAATGAAATCGGACGCAAAGTACATCAACCTAGCAAATGAATGATATAGCATTCACATCACTCATATAATTTAAGTTATTTGAATACAAAATGTGTCGCCGAGTGGAAATTTAGGTAAGTTAATGGTGTAGTTGCTATAAAACGGTGAATTCGATCGAATTTAAACGTTTAATTATTTTAATATAGCTTTATGTATAATAATTTCGATGTTTTTGTGTCGAGTAAGTGAATATAAATAGGATTTTCATGCGAGTTCTTTATGTAATTGCTATAAAACGGTGAATTGGATCGAATTTAAACGTTTACTTATTTTAATATAGTTTTATTTATAACAATTTCGGTGTTTTTGTGTCGAGATAGTGAATATAAATACGATTTTCATGCGGGTACTTTGTGCAATTGCCATAAAACGGTGAATTCGACCGAATTTAAAAGGTTAATTATTTTAATAATATTGTATTTATAATAATTTTGATGTTTTTGGGTCGAGTAAGTAAATATAAATAGAATTTTCATGCGAGTACTATATGTAATTGCTATAAAACGGTGAATTCGATCGAATTTAAACTTTTAATTATTTTAATATAGTTTTATTTATAATGATTTTGATGTTTTTGTGTCCAGTAAGTTAATATAAATAGGATTTTCATGCGAGTTTTTTGTGTAATTGCCATAAAACGGTGAATTCGAACGAATTTAAACGTTTAATTATGTTAATAAAATTGTATTTATAATAATTTTGATGTTTTTGTGTCGAGTAAGCGAATATAAATAGAATTTTCATGCGAGTACTTTGTTTAATTGCCATAAAACGGTGAATTCAAACGAATTTAAACGTTTAATTATTTCAATAAAATTGTGTTTATAATAGTTTCGATGTTTTTGTGTCGAGTAAGTGAATATAAATATGATTTTCATGCGAGTAATTTGTATAATTGCTATAAAACTGTGAATTGGATCGAATTTAAATATTTAATTATTTGATTATAGTTTTATGTATAATAATTTCGATGTTTTTGTGTCCAGTAAGTGAATATAAATAGGATTTTTATGCGAGTACTTTGTGTAATTGCTAAAATACGGTGAATTCGATCGAATTTAAACGATTAATTATTTTAATAAAATTGTATTTGTAATAATTTCAATGTTTTTGTGTCGAGTAAGTGAGTATAAATAGAATTTTAATGCGAGTAGTTTGTGTAATTGGTATAAAACGGTGAATTCGATCGAATTTTAACGTTTAATTATTTAATAAAATTGTATTTATAATAATTTCGGTGCTTTTGTGTCGAGTAAATGAATATAAATAGAATTTTCATGCGATTACTTTAATTAAATACTATAAAACGGTGAATTGGATCGAATTTAAATATTTAATTATTTTAATAAAATTGTATTTGTAATAATTTCAATGTTTTTGTGTCGAGTAAGTGAATATAAATAGAATTTTCATGCGAGTCCTTTGTGTAATTGCTATAAAACGGTGAATTCGATCGAATTTAAACGATTAATTATTTTAGTAAAATTGTATTTGTAATAATTTCAATGTTTTTGTTTCGCGTAAGTGAATATAAATAGGATTTTTATGCGAGTACTGTATGTGATTGCTATAAAACGGTGAATTGGATCTAAGTTAAACATTTAATCATTTTAATAAAGTTTTATTTATAATAATTTCGGTGTTTTTGTGTCGAGTTAGTGAATATAAATACGATTTTCATGCGGGTACTTTGTGCAATTACCATAAAACGGTGAGTTCGATCGAATTTAAACGTTTAATTATTTAATAAAATTGTATTTATAATAATTTCGAAGTTTTTGTCGAGTGACAAAAACTAGTGAAGTTGAATGCGAATATGATGAAAACACGGATGAGCGTAACTTAATCTAAAGTAAGTGTGAACACTTAAAAGATTGAAACGAATATACAAACCACATTCTCAATTTTTCCTTTGAAAACGATAGTGTAGGCATCAAGCTAGACATTGACAAAGAATCAAGACCTAGAGCGGTTTTTGACCAAAGAATCAAGACTCGATGCCCGTATCTAAAATATGACATTAAGTTGGATTGAAAACAAAATCTCTACTGGTACCGTTTAAATCGATACAGGAGAAATTTCGTCGAGTTCAGATTCACACATGAACAGCAGTATATCAAATACATCAATATACGATGTCAGTCCGACGATTTCGACTAATTTTACGATATTTTAATAGTCTCATGACCGAAGATAGCGATAACTCAGGTCGGAAACCTTTAAAATGTTACTCATATTACAAATCGACTTATAATATATTTTTTTTACATATTTACTATGGGAACCGCTCAGAACAGGACATTTTAAAACTGGATATTTCGAAATAGGATTTGACAAAACGAGATAAGGTACAAAACTGGATATTTCAAAATTGGATAATTCAAAACGAGATAACGTACAAAACGAGATATGGTACAACACTGGATATTTCAAAACAGGATATTTCGACATGTGATTTAAACTTAAAATGATTTTTTAGGAAATTTCTGGAATATGGCCAATTAGGGAGGAACTCCCTACCGACACGTAGGAACAAAATGAAATTTTAAAATGAATTTTTTGGGAAAGTTCTGGAATATGGCCAGTTAGGAAGGAACTCGGCAGGTTCTTAACCGATTATGATGCAAATGGGATGAAAAAGGGTTCCATTTTTGTATCCTACGTATCGAATTTCATCGTAATCGGTTAAGAACGCGCCGAATTCCTTCCTAATTGGCCATATTCCAGAACTTTCCTAAAAAATCATTTTAAGTTTAGATCACATGTCGAAATATCCAGTTTTGAAATATCCAGTTTTGTACCATATCTCGTTTTGTACTTTATCTCGTTTCGAAATATCCAGTTTTGAATTATCCCGTTTCGTCAAATCCAGTTGTAAAATATTCAATTTCGACCGGTACCCATTTACTATCTAGATGAATTTTTACCCCATTGCGTGGAATGTCAGTAGATTTTTGTGCTACAGTTATCTGACTGTATTGAAAAATAACAAAACAAAACCCACCTTGTTATTATATTAACGCAACGATATATGAAATGATGATCTTCGGTTAAAGATTTATGGTGATTGTAAATTGCTGTTGTTGTATGCAACATAAATACTGAAACTAAAAACAACATATTTTGTTTAATTTTTGTTGTTGTTGTTGTTGTTATTGTTGTTGTTGCTTAAAACAAACCAAATCAATGTTGTTTATTATTGCAAAAACCGCAAATTTATTTAATTTTTAATTAAACGAATTATTTTTAAAAAAATTTTATTTTTTTTATTTTTTATTTTTTGTAATGTCTTTTTCTTTGCGTTTCGGCATCATCATATGTAATTCAATTAATTAATTTTATTGATGACACAAGACGTCAGTCATTCGACACAGGGCATATATACGTATATATGTATAAGAATTCCAATCAATCATTTGGTTCTTATTTATTAAGTATATATATTATATGATAACATGGTTTCTTTGTGATAATGATGAACATACTTAATTATTTTAACTTTTAAAACGTTTTTTTGTGTTGTTCAATCGATTGTGAATTTTAAATATTTCGTTCGGTGACCGTTTTGTCGCCGACAGTGGTCATGTTGCCGACAGTGGTTTACTTAGTTGGAATGCATTTATAGAGAGTAAATTGAATATTTTTGGAATTTCGTTACGACAATTTTGAGTTTCCATATACATATTCATATATGACAGGGTAGTAGGAAAATAATATAGGTAATTCTCACTTTAGAGTTTAATAAGTTCAGAATATTTAGATTCATATCTTCCACCACTAAAGCTCTAAAAAATCGTACCATAATATGATCTCAAACTCTTCATTAGTTTCAAAATTTAGTAATGAAACCTGATTTACCGCAATCCAGTATTGCCGATTGTCCGTTAAATCCGAATTACCTAAAATATTAGCTTTTTTTAAATGATGGTGTAATACCATGATGTATTTGATCGGTTTAACTGTTTTTCCTTTAGATTTTAGTGTTAAAATTTTTTTTTAATCTAATTTTTATAAATTTTAGACAAACCTCTTAACTTTTACTTTACTCTGAAAAGTAATTTTCAGGCGAAAACTAATTCAATTTATTATAGCGTACGGCTTGAAGAATGTTTACAGACTGGAGATGCTTGCTGATAAGAGATTGAAGAATGTAGAACAGTTTAATATTAAAGTGAGTACAAGAGTACTAGAAGAACATTTTGGAACCATTTTATCACTGCCCGGAAGCTGTAAAATAATTTATGTAGTGCTATGTTTTTTTTTTTTTTTTTTTATGAAATTCCAAATTAATTATTTATTACAAAACAAAGTAAATGAGCAACCGACAGCTAGTGGCTTAAGTATCCTTTAAAAGCTATTCGGTCATTTTTAAATATAACAAAAAGTATAAATCATAAAATAATAAACAAACGTGTTTAACATAAATTATTTACATAAAATAATCAAAAAATAAAAATAGTAAATAATTATACATTTATAAAACAATATAAAAAGATAAATAAATAAAAAAAAAACTTCTAACAAGAAAAATTAATATAAATAGTTCTATAATGATGACGCTAAATAAATTTTCAACATTTTTTTATATTTATAAATATTATTAGCATTTCTAATGATATCCGGTAGATTATTAAAAGTAAATGGTCCATTGAACGAAATAGAATTTCTACCATATTCAGTTTTAATTTGAGGACATTTAAGCATGTTTAAATTTCTGGTTACATATCTATGATTAACAAATTTCAATGTGATGTTAGATAACGTTGATGATATATGCAAGCACTTATACATGTAACACGAAACATAAAGCACAAACAATGAATTAATTGGAAAAATATCCAATGCTACTGTTCGGTATAATTCAGCGGTTGGGAACAAATGCGGAAGTTTATATATCGCTTTAAAGCACTTATTTGCAATATTTGAAGTTTTTTTAATTTGCTTTGCGTAGCCGAACCAAAAGTGGCAGTAGCATAAAAGAGCCGCGTTAATAAACGAAAAATAGATCATTTTTAAAACATGCACTGGAACAAACAAAGAAAATTTTCTAATTAAACAAATAAATGGATATATTTTTAAACTCGTAGAGTAAATATGATCCTCCCAAGTCATATGTTTATCAAATATTACTCCAAGATACTTAAAGTCATCTACTCGCTCAATCATAAAGTTCGATGTTTGAAGTAATGGTAAATCACAATGTGGCAAAAATGGAGAATGAAAAGCTATATATTTAGTTTTACTGAAATTTACCGAAATTCAATTAATTCTAAATAAATTGCAAAATTGTCTTAACATCTTTCTTCATATTAGAAAAAGCCAGTGAGCAATCATTAGATTCATAAAATATAGCGGTATCATCAGCAAACAATCTAATACTTCCATCAAAAATAGCAATGGCCCAAGAACGCTTCCTTGCGGTACTACACACTTGATATCAAGAGTGCTACTTTTTGCACCATTGAAAACAACAAATTGTTTACGATTATGAAGATAACTTTCAAGTAATTTATAAGGTAATCCACGAAATCCATATAGCAAAACAATTTGTGGAGCAGCAAATCGTGATCTATACAGTCAAACGCTTTACGTAGATCCAATAAAAGTCCACACACGTACTTTTGATTATCAAAAGCTCTATAGATCAAATCAGAAATTTCAATTAGAGCAAAATCAGTACTTGATCCTTGCCGAAAGCTATACTGATGAGAATAGAAAAAATTTGATTTATGCAGGAATTCCAACATTCTATTTGCAATTATTTTTTCTAATATCTAATCAAACACGGATAACACTGAGATCGGTCGATAATTATTAATTAATTTAGGGTCACCTGATTTGAAAATATGTGACACTTTAAGACAATTAGGATAAGTTCCGCTCTCTAAAACTACATTAAATAATTTTGATAAAAGATGTGAAAAAAATAATGAATTTTATTTTAAGACAATATTTGGTATGTTATCATATCCTCCACGTTTTTTAATATCCAAATTGTAAATTAGATTTGAAATTTCAATGATAGAGATTGGTAATAAATAAAATAAATTTGCACAAGGAATAATTGTTTGAAATTGATTAATATTGATTAGGTCAGAGTTGTTACTAATTGATGACCTTGAATCGTTACTTGCGTTAACGAAAAACTCATTAAAAATGTTAACAATGAACTTCGGGTCCTTGTATTCAATACCATTGGAAACAATAGAATGGATGCCATCATGAGAATTTATTTTCATAAACTGATTGATTTGTTTCCAGATTTCCTTTTGATTCAAATTGCTGAATAAATGTTCAAAAAAACGTTTTTTTTTTTTTTTTGCATAATATTTACCAGATTTAATCTTGCTATTAAGGAGTGGTCACTAGTACTTGCTTCAATAGTGGAATTCAGAATATGATCTATATTAAGAAAGCTACTTGCAGCGTGATCCAAAATGTTTTGACTCAAAGGCAATAATGCAACAATAATACCATAGCTAAGTAATGTCGAATTGTAATCTGAAGTTAAAGCAAGTTTCTTATGAACAGGAATGTTTACATCACCCACTATAATAAAATCTGAATTTACAATATTGTTACAGAGTAAATTATCCAACAATTCCAAAAATTGAGTAGTATCAGAATTGTGTGGTCTATATATTGCACAGACCTTAGTCATATTAAAGTTTCGAAGCTGAACACTAATATACTGAAACGGTAATGATCCATCATCAATATTCAACATAGAATAAGATATATTATTCCTAATGTATACATACCAATTCCACCACCTCTGCGATCATCTCTACAAGAGAAGATGCTCGAAAAATTTTCTACAATGAACGCAAATTTATTTGAACTTTGAACATAAGTTTCTGTTATAACTAGTAAATGGATATCAGTTTGTAGACTTTTAATGAAAAGTAGCAACCAGTCAAACTTAACTAACCCTACGTCTCCACCTGATATAAATCATACCATTACCATTAACATACCATAAGTCTTAATTATTAAAGATGGCGTCTGGTGTGGTCAATGTATGATAAATCTGACATTTAGGAATCATTCGTGACAATGAGTATTTATGGAGTATATACCTCAATATACTCAATAGATACTGATTGTTTTTATAGAAATTTTATAATTTTAATATAATTTTGCTTTTTATTTTGAAATTGGGTTTAAAAAATTATGCATAACACAAAGTTTCAACGTAAAGTCAAAATGACGCCATTTTGAAAATAACGAAATGTCATAATTTTGTATACCATAAGTCTACCATCAAGTTATACCATCATGATATAACTTGATGGTAGACTTATGGCAATGTTATGTTAATTGCGAGTCTCCACTAGCAAACTGTTATAATATTAATGGTATAACTTGATGGTAATGGCAGGTGGAGAGCCTATGTAAGTCATTCATACCCCAAATATTGAATTGAAGTAAGTTCAGATAAGAGGAGTTTATTACACTATGAATTGGCTGCATCACAAAATCATCAACATTTGAATAATATTCATTAAAACAATTTCTTTTTAACGACTTAAAACTCACGTTTAAATAATAAAAAAATTAATGAACTTGAGAAAATGCTAAATAAAAAATAATAAACCAAAAAACCATTACAAAAATTAATAATAGAAAATAAAATATATGCTAAAAATAACGTATAGCCAAAAAGTATAATAGTAATAGTATAATATTATGGATGTGAACTTTTCTTCACTTTTTTCTTCACATATACGTATACGAATCCTATTGGAATTAACGAAATCGTATTGGGTTTTAATTATTTATGCGTGGATTGGTGGCTATTGTACACTGTTATGATTTAAAATCTCTTTTATTAGTAAAATTCCATAAATAAAGCAAAAATAATTTTATGCGAATTTTTTTAGAAAAACTTAATCGTCAGTACGAAACAAAAAACTAATTTATTTAAAGATATAGATTTAGTATTTTATATTACTGTAACATACTGAATTATTTAATATAAAGAAATAAAACTAATTTAATGTTTTTTTAACATCAAGATAGGTAAATTGATATTTAATAATTATATAAAATAATTAAATATACATTTGTAGTATCGATTAATCGAGTGGTGTCAAAAAAATACATAAGTACTAAAATGTAAAACCAAAGTATCGAACCCATAACCCAAAAAAATAATTTTATTTAGTACAGCTTCAAAATGTGTTCTAATTAGAATCCAACGTTTTATCGTACCCTATACTCAAAAATAAAAATAAAGTAAAAAATAAATAACATAACATTTAAACGTATTGATTTAATAATCAGTAAATAAATTAAATTAACAATTAATTATTTAGAGTTAAGATATATATAAACTAATATGGTTGGTATAGCCTATAAGCAGTATGAAGTCAAATATTCTGGCTTCAAAGTTTGGCATAACATTTATTCTGAGACATTTATTTCTGAACATTTAACCTGAGTCCAAATTTTGTGCCAAACTTGAAGTCAGAATATTTGACTTCATACTGCTTCTAGGCCATTATCAACCCTTTCTATAGATTTAGACTCAGATGCTGATAGTATATAAAGTAGCTTATTATATTCCTGATCTAAACTCGTCATTGATGTTCAGGGGAATGAATATTTTGCCAAACTTTGAAGCCAGAATATTTTAATTCATATTGCTTATAGGCCATTATCAACCCTTCCCAGATATTTGGACTTAGGTTCTGAATATAATTGCTTATTATATTCCTCATCTAAAAACGTTAAAACCTCATCGATGTACAGGGGAATAAGTGCTGTAGAGACTTTTGAATTTCCATTTTTTTGTACTTTGTTTACCAGCTTAAAACAACTCTATTTAGAAATTTTAATTAACTTTTTGTTATTTATAATTATATCCAATTAATTGTTTTACCGTTTTTTTTTAAAATAGTATCATTTAATGGCACATTTATTTGATATTCTAATATTTTAAACGGAGGTCAGAATAAAATTTAAATTTTAGTACTAAATATTTTAATGGGATTAATCATTTTTTCCAATAGGAATTAAGTTTAACAGTGTGAAACTAACACACATATAAAAAGTGAAGAAATGAAGAAAACTTCACATCCATATAATATTAACATAAAATTCTATAAAACCGAAAGAATAATAATAACTTAATTGAAAGGGCTTAAATGGTAGAATATTATAGTGTGATAAGAACTTTAAAATAATTAATAAATTATATCGCAATTATAATACCAATATAAAGAAAATAAAAAAAATATTAAAAGTATTTACGTCAAAAAATAAAGTAAACAAAAACATTAATTGATGTGACAATAGTAAAAAAATAATTTTTGGAATCAATTGCACGATAAAAGATAAGTACAATTGTATTAATAGATATATAAATGAAGCTGTTGGTTGCCCAACACTATATAAGAATCATTACCATAATGATTATGTTTCGGCACGAATAGATGTTAATTCATTATGATGGATAGTACCAGTTGTGTTGATAATCGCACAACCAGATGACTGCAAAATAGATTGAAGTCTTCGAATGTTCTTTAGAATAAGCGGGTTTACGTAAGTATATATCGTTATTCTTACACGATAGAAACTGAAATTTATATTCGTGTTTAACCGATTTAGCTGCATTATACAATCTGGACTGAAACCGTGTAAATTGATGGAGAAGAAGAATCCGTTGATTGGGTGGGTAAATTGAATAATCATCCCCCAATTCATTGATGCATAATTTTTTCCTCCGAAATGAATTAAATATGTTGTTTTTGAGCTCAACTGATGTGAATTTAACAATAAATGAATTTTTAAGAAATGAAACTGACTCCTTATTGCGCACCATTTTCGTAATTGATATGATATCCTCATTTATAACAGAAACGCCAGCTTTGTCGGCAATTTTAATGACTAAATCAGTGACACTATTACAATTTGCTGGTAAACCACAAAAAAAATATTGCGTATATTAGCTTCTTGTGCCTGATAGTCAAGAAGAGCTTTGATAGTATTAATTTTTTCATCATGCATATCGTATTTACTTTCGAGTTTGCTAATTTTTTCCGTAAAAAGTTTAGAATCATTATTAAGTTTATCAATTGTAATCTTAATATCATCAAATACTTGGCACAAGAACGTCAATGAATTTTTCACTGCATCCAGTTGACTCTGCATTCCTTGTAATTTGATTACCAAATCACTAAGTGATGTATTACTTTTCATACTTCCACTTGAAGTGTTAATTGATTCACAGTTATCATCAATAATAACTGTGTTATTTGACTGTGAGCGGCAATCTGGACACAACTAAATAGTGGAACTAATTTCCAACTCCTTAAGCACTACTTCTGATATTTCGGCGCACTTAATGTGGAAAAGGCTTATACACATTACACATTTTACACCAAGAAACCGACCTTTTGTAATACCTTTATGGCACTTTTTACAGTTTCCACTCATTTTAGAAAAAAAAAAACAAGATTGATTTTATTGGCGCCAAAAAATTCAATTAATTTAATTTATTTTATTTTATTTAGTTTTAATTTTAATTTTATTTTATTTATAAATTGTATTTAATGTTAGAAGAATTGATGTTGCTTGTTTAAAGATGAACAAGGGTATGGAATTCAAATTCCATTTTTGGAGTGTCGAGAACGAAAAATGAGCACTACTACCTAAGTGTAGTATCAGAGTATATAGCAGACAACAAAATGATCAAAATGAACTGAAAAGAGCCACTGATGGTCACATTGATTGCCTGGATCTAAATTGCTGACGTGACCAGAGTATTAACCCTTCTTTGTAAATATTTTGATAACCAAAATCTAGATAATTTTGAAGTTTTTTTCAGTAAAAAACAGCGAATAGCGACGTCTGAACGTCACTCTTTGTTGGAGTACCTATCAGCGCAATCCTTTACTCCACTAATATTTGTTTTGTTTTCTAGATAAACCCAGTTATTTTGCTTACGTATTATTGATCGATAAAAAATGTTCATCTATTTAAGAGGCAGTACTCTTATAAATCGAAAATTTTTTTGTGGCGCATTGTTGGTCGGTTTTTGTATTTCGTATGGCGCAAAAACTCCATTTTAATAACAAGTAGCACTTGGATAATGTAATTATAACAATATAAATTTATCTAACAATTAACGGATTAAAGCCGACCTTTAATATATAGTGAGTGGACATACTGGAAGCAAAACTTCAATTTTTTCGATTCAGCCGCAGAATTTGAAAACAACAAAGGCAAAAACCAATCGAACACGAAGAGGGAAAACACACTAAAACGGATTATGGAAAAATTCACCAATCATTTACGTTGAAATAAACTTAACCTACAAAAAATATGTATTTAATCATAGATTAAGATATAAAAAGATGTTCCAATTAGGACAAAATATAAAAGTCAGTAACAGATAGCTCTAATATGCTGTCGGTTACCACTAGTTTGAATGTACAAGTACAAAAATATATTTTTCAACTACAAGGAAAGATTTCATTGTAAAGAAAGGCTATTTGGTTTTATTTTTTATTCTTTCATTGTCGAATGCATATTTAACAAACCTTATTTTACAGTAACCAAGAAAAATGGTTTTTTCTTTTTATTTTGACTTTGTTTATTATTATTTCTAGATATAAATTTTTGTTGCTTGTACTTGTGTTTGGGCCATCTTTATTATAACTTAATCTATGGTTTAATTTATTAAATGAAAAGTTAGATGAACAGGTAATCATCTTTATAGATGTGTTCCGAACGTACTATTTTTCTAATTATCGTGAAGTTAGAAAATAAGGGTAGATTCGGATATGCCGCGAATCTTTGCAGATCTTTTAGCGCATATTAGGGAGAGTCTACCTTTTGAAATCAATGCAAGAAATATCTTCTAGATTATCCAATTCTAAATTGTATATTCCTTTGGAATTTTGTCATTTTGGTTAAGTTCTAATAACCCAGAACCCAGAAGTTCTAATAACCCACATTAATCAATTTTCAAACCATATCATAAATCTGATAATACAGAGGTTCCTCAAAAGAATCATGTTGAGATCAATGCTGTACTTGCTGTACACGCAGCTGATCTGCCAACTTCTGAAAAGTTATAGTCACAACCAATGACACTGCTATTAGAGTTTTCACGGTTTTCAATATCGGTATTGAAAACCGGTACTCTACTAAATTTTTCCAATATCGAAACCGTATCACGATAATATTACGAAGTTAATAAAACGATACCCAAACATGTTCGGACGACGAATCAGATGAAGAAGATGCTGAGGAAAGCGATGAAGAGAACAATTCCGATGAAGGTAATGATTTAGAAACAGATTGTAATAACAGTGATATCTTCAATGATATCAAACTGCTCATGGAAGCACCACCAGAGCTTTTCGACGAAACATCAAGTCGGTGGTGTTCGCAAGTTTTTGTTCAAAAATCTTTCTGAACAAAAGTCTAATTTAAGTGTAATGATGATGGATTCACCCAGGAAGCGATACGATGAGCAATGCAATAAAGATTTAGTGTCCTTAATGAGATATTTGCAAAAGCTAAATTCTATTATGTCATAAAATGATGATGGCTTCAAATATTCATCAAAGTTATCGAATGAAGAAGTTGCTGATGCTGAAGAAGCCAATAATAACCTGACAATACAGTTGCAACAATCCATAACAAAGATGGTTTCGTTCACAATGGTTACCAGATTAAAGAACAGGACTATCGAATGGAAAACTCTTTTTAATACATAGATCATACATTATTATATTAGTTTTATATATCAAAAGCTATGATAACCAAAAAAATAATCAAAATGCATACATAAAACGTAAAAATTAAAATTCAGTAACATAATTTTCACTTTACATGTAAAAAAAAGTATTGAAAAGTTAATATGGAAATGAACCTATACCTACACGTCTGTCATATATTGTGTATTATAATTGAATGAAAGTGGTCGGTCGGTTGTCGAAACGGTACGAGTACTAAATAATATGTATATTATATAAATACATAAGAAAATGGGGGAAATGGGGCTTTTTATACATTTCAAATATACGAATTATTATATTTTTTTTTTTTTGTTTGTTTTACATAGCTACACATATTTATACTGTCTGGACATACAATTTTCACTTTGATAAGTCACATGCAGACACATAAGGTCGGAGAGGATGTATAGATGGTAAAACCACCACAATTTTGATATGTGTACTTTGTACTCCATTTTGGGGCAAAAGCATTATAAACTGTTTCCAATTTAAACTAAATAGAAGACGTGCAAAATTCCAAAAATCCATACTATAGAGAACTGTCATTTTGTATCAACTATGTAGCAAGTGTAGACTAAGTGAAGTCAGTTGAGAAAATAGTGGGGAATAAAAGAACAAAGGAATAATAAGGCATTAGATGAACCAGTCAAAAAAATATGTGAATATTTCACTAATGTGTGAGAAAGGTTACCGGGAAATACCCTTAATATCTTAACACATTACGACTTAATATATGGAAAAAAATAATTCAAGAACAACGGCATATAACGACGGCATATAACGACGGATCAATACTAGCAAGTTGTTGTTTTTCCCTCCACTACTCCAATGTTAGTAGGACCATCGTTGTTTACACTGGATTTAACATCTGTAAAATATAAAATCATCTAATATAGTTTGTGACATGTTTGGAAAAATTTTCAGGCTCGTATGCGAACTGTTCGGAGTTTTCTTGTTAGAGAAGGTTTCTCAGCCAAAGAAAGAATTCCGAATGCCGGTTTCAATCTATTAATGCTGACAGATTGATGTTTAATTTTGACGTCAAGTACGAAATGTTTTCGTAAGCGTCGAATAACTCTGTATGGGCCATCGTATGGCGGTGCCAAACCTGTGCGCACTTTATCCACTCGCACAAATACGAACTCACTAGTGTCTAGTGACTTCGGGACGTGTATGTCCGTTTGTTTGGATACACAAGTGTCTTGGGCACTAAGTTGCTCATACTTGATCGCAGTTGTTCGATCATAGTCAGTTGTACTGAGAAGTAAAAGAGGGTTATCTACAAAAAATTCACCTGGTAGCTTCAGTGTTTCCCCGAAGACAAGCTCAGCTGGGGAATATTTGAGATCCTTTTTTACTGTAGCTCGGATACCTAGTAGTACTATGGGTATCTCGGAACTCCAATGCACAGTGTTAAATCGGGCTTTTAATGATGTTTTAGGCTGGCGGTGAAAACGCTCAACTAAGAAGCTTAGTTAGCTCACCAAACAATTTGGATTCAAACTGCGTACCTTGATCGGTCGTGATGTTAACCGGTACTCCGAATCTGGAGATGTAGTTCTTGACAAATGTTCGAGCTATCTTAACTGCAGAGATCTCTCTTATACAATACGCTTCTGGCCATCGTGTGAAATGATCGACACAGGTAAGTAGATATGTATATCCATTAGAAGGTGGAAGTGGTCCCACTATATCTAAATGGATATCTTCAAAACGTCCCGGTGGAACGCTGAAATGCCCATGTTGGGACTTAGTGTGTCTTGTGACCTGGCATCTTTGGCAGGATAAACAGGATTTCGCCCAGTGAGCTACATCCTTAATCATACTGGGCCAGAATTATCTAGTAGATATTAGCTTCCGATAGGCTCGGATGTTTTGATGCTATATATTATGCAGTGCATTACAAATGGTTCGTCGCAGTGGTTCTGCGATATACGGACGGTTGTTGCTCGTTGAAGTTTCGCAGTAAATCGCTAAGTCAGCTAATTTAAAACTTTGTAATTTCCAAGTGGAATTTGGAAATTACAAAGTTTCTGAAGTTCCGTGTATGCTTCTTGCGATTTAGCAATTTGTTTCATGTCGAAGTGAGTTTCGACAGATGAAGTTTCGTGGTTTGGCGCCAACAGCAGTGTTTGAGGCGTCGGTTGTGACACTAAGTTTACCGCCATGTATTGGATGTGCCAATTGTGCAATGTTTGCTAAAATGGTTTTTAGATTGTCGAATGTCTGTTGACATTCGTCTGGCCAGAAGAAGTTCTTCGGCGTCTTTGGCTTATTAAGTAAAGTAGCCAAGTGGGTGTGGGTAGGACCTAAGGTATCCGCTATTCTAGGCATAAACCTATGGTAGTAATTTATCATGCCAATAAATTGCTGTATATGCCTGATGGTTTGTGGAGCTGGAAATTCCCGAATGGCGTTAATTCGTTCAGTGAGCGGCAGAATAATATTCGGGGTAATCTTGTGACTGAGGAAGTCGAGGGAGCTAGTGCCGAAAACGCATTTCGCACTGTTGATGCTCACCTCGTATTCAGAAAGTTTCTGAAACAATGTTTTCAGGTGAAGCATGTGTAGCGACCATCGCTACACACACAATTAAAATTATTCAGATATTTCGTACAATTCCATATAATTCGCTAACGCTACATGTACACTGTACATAAATATATATAGAGCGTAAAAGTAGCATTTACACATAGCACTCGGTCGCCATGGCCTGATGAGATGTCAATTAATTTTTAACTAAATTTCTCATCAGATCGAAACTGAGCTTTGCTTTGCACAACATCCGAATCTGAATAATTAAAATAACGACACACATCCGCCGTCGTTATAAGTCCAAATGACTTTCGAGTAAACTCGAATAACCCAAATGGAGTAGTGATTGCCGTCTTGTGAATATCCTCAGGTGCGACAGATGTCGATGGCCGACATATTCCCAGTTGTATCATGTGTTAGAATTCCGCTGTGGCCGCTTTGTGTCGGATCGGATCCAATCTTCATGGTCTGGACACCGGTAGATGTTCTGTAGTTACTATTTGGTGTACTACATTTTGCTTAACGGGCACGTTGTAATTCGGCGGAGCTGTTACAACGCGCCCGTTCAAGAAGGAAAATTTTTTTAATACCTTGCCGTATCCGTTGTCAATCAGGAAGTTCCTGGGCGAAGGTGTGTTCGCTTGTGACTGTGACGCATTGATCGACAGTTGCGTGACTGGATCAATCAGCTTCCTATTGTTAAGGTCGACTAGTAAGCCGTATTTCTTAAGAAAGTCGGCACCAATGATAGGGCGATTCACGTTTGCGATCGCGAATGCGTGCGTAAAGTTCCGTCTTAGACCAATATCTACTTGCAACAATTTGCTTCCGAAGGTATTGATAGTGGTACCATTGACGGCTGACAGAACCAAGTCGGTGTTGGCTTGAGTTATGTGATTTATACACGTTGTATAGGGAATGACGCTTATGTCAGTGCCAGTGTCTATCAGAAACGTGAGTTTATTCTGATAGTTCCTTATAAAGAGGTGGCTAGTGTAATTTGGTCTATGGACAGCTGAGCCAACCGATAGACCTACTAGTTTGGGGAATAGTTATTTCTCAAAATCACCTCTTTATTAGAGACACTGCGTTTCCCGGATGTTTTTACCTGTGGATTTGAGAAATCACAGTGTCTTGTACAACACTGTTCTTCATTTCCGAAACGTGTGTGGTAGTAACACCAAGCTGGTTGCTGGCGGACTCGGCGTCTATTTGAATTTGATCTCCTTCCAGTGAAAGGAGAACGAGGTCGTGTTCGCCAGTTATTGGTTGGACTAGATGCTCGAAGTTCGAGTCTATCCAGCCTGGCGTTGAGTCTATCGAGCGTACGAGCTAGTTGTTCGTTGGTGCTCGTACTATACTTGTCGTAGTATTTCCATGATACCTAGTTGGCACATGGTCAGACTTCTCCGTGTCGCGTGAACGTGACACGTGGTGAACTGCACCCACCACGTGTGTGGATGGCATTGCTTCGTCAGGCCGGTAGGCTTTGCTGGCCAAAACGTCTGCTTCCTTATCTTGCTATGGTATCAGTGCTATCTGAATAAATTCAGGTAGTTTCCTGATCCACAGCTGGGTGATAAGTGGCGCATTAAATCGGCCGGTGGCCAGTGTTTTAATTCGCCGTAAGACTTCGGATGGACGTTGGTTGGTCGTTCATTTCTGTCTTCTCTAGCAGTGATTCTAGCTTCTTTCTGTCTGAGAGCGTTGTCCGCTCGAACAGGACAGTTTTTACGAAGTTGTACCTGTAGTTGTACTTTGTTCGCGTTGAACAATATCTCTATCGTCTTGAACCAGGATTCCGGATTAGTAATCCTTTCATCGTCACTCATAGACATGTTGTCTATATCGTGGCACAATTTTCAAAAAAACACAACGACAAAGAAAAACTGTAGCCCAATGATTGGCCGTAGAAACGAACGTCGGGGTCACCAAATAGTGCACATCGGGGTCACCATTATACGACGGCGGAATGTTGTGTCGTTATTTTAATTATTCAGAATTTGGATGTTGTGCAAAGCAATGCTCAGTTTCGATCTGATGAGGAATCGTAATAATTTTGTTAAAAATTATTAGTCTCATCAGGCCATGGCAACCGAGTGCTATGTGTAATTGCTACTTTACGCTCTATATATATTTATGTACAGTGTACACGTAGCGTTAGCGAATTATATGAATGTGCACGAAATATCTGATTAATTGTTTTTGTGTTTGCAGGACGGTGGTCGCTACAGGCACAAAAGCTCCTACACATATGACAAAGAACTCCTACACCTATATACATGACAAAGAATCTGGTCAACACCTAGTGCAACTCCACCTATTGGCATTTGCAAGGTATTTACATTTTAATCTAGACATAGATTGACGAAAGGTTTGTATACCTGATATTTCATGATATTTTATTAGAACTAACAACTTTACACTAAATAATAACTTTTAGAAACAATGAAATAATTATTTTGTAATTTTCAGGCAAAAACTTTTTCAATTTAAGAAATTAGTCCATTAATACATTTTTTTCAGAGACACAATGCATAATATAAATACACATAGATGTCGCTACTGGTATCGTTTTAAGATAAAAAAAATATTTTTATATGATTAATCGCCTAAATGTCATATATTTATACTAAATGTTGACGGTATTCTATCGACCCGACATCTGAAATATCAATGAGTAAACTTTTTTTTCTTATGATGGTAGTACTATGTGTATTTATATTATGCACAAAGCAAATTGCAGATGAATGATTGTAGACTGGAGATAAAAGAAGTTTGAATATTGGCTACGGGGAAACATACAAAAAACAAAACAAATCAAAAACTAGATCGCTTAGGTGTCAGTGGGTCGAGTCTGTCATAACTAACATTCCTATCAAATCCTTCGGTTTTGTTATATGTAACACGGGAGTACGGTGGTGCCTGGCATTCCATAATCAATCAATCAATTACCGAAGCACCAAGAAGTGTTAATCATAAGAATTCTTTTATTGTAAAATTTATCCCTTAATCCAGATGCCATTAAAAAATCAAACATTGACACAATTTTTAGTGTTAGCAACAAAATAAACGAACGATATAATGGACAGTAGGTCTTACCTTCTATAAAGAATCATATTATATTATAATATCACATGTGATTCACGTTCAATTATACAAATAAAAAAAAACGTGCAAAGCACCAAATGACATAACATATAATTTGTCACAAGTCACTGACATTTTTAACGCACAAATTTAATTTATTTGTCGCAAAAAGTTTTTTGATTTAATTTGAATGACAACAAACCTCGATTTTTTTTTTTTGTATTCTGAGTATTAAGCACAAAAAAAACGTGAGTGTATATATACAACAACAACAATAATAAAAACAAGTCAAATCAAATATTGACTCAAAATTGACTAGACAGAACGTCTCAACCATCGCATATAAATATATACAATAAGTATCACATAATATTTATAATAACTACAACAAAAATAAGCATATTTGAATGAATATCATAGCATCGGGTCATATCTATGTGAAACAGGCAGTGACCTTTATTATGTTTGTTGCCGTTTAGATATAATATTGGGTGTGTGCTTTACATGTCATTGGTCTTAAAATAAAATTCTTAACCTTTCATGGATATATATATATATATATATATATATATATATATATATATATATATATATATATATATATCTTATTAAATTGTTATACGCGCATGCAGTCCATTTATTAAATATGTATATAAAATCTTATATAATTTTTCTTATTTCTTAACATTTTAGAGTAACGTACTCCTCGTTTTAGACTCAGTATACACCAATGCCTCGGTTTGTGTTAGTGTTTTGTTCTCGAAATATATTGGTTAACCGAGCAATTACCACAATAAATAAGTCCGTTGCAGTTGTAACCCCAATGAGGAGGGATGTAAATTGAAATTAACACAATTATTAAGGTTGGAGTGTGATATCCATAAATCGAAACATCGTCAACGTCAATAAATGTTGGCCGAAATCCTGAACTGTTTAAGTTGGAGATGGATAATTTTAAAAAAAAATTAGATTGTTTAGTACAAAACTTCCGCTGATATATTGGGATTTTCCAAAAAAAATATCAGTTTTTAAGTAAGTGCAGCAACGTATATACAAGTCTTTCTTATGGTTTTACAGTGTGACCCCTATATATAAACCAATTAAAAAATTCCAATTTATTTCTTTAATATAAAGCTGTTTAATATAAAACACTAACATTATTTAATTGTATCGCCTTTCTCCTTTATTACGCGCTTCATGCTGCGTACATAACATCGGCTGATTATTTATAATTTCCATTCTATCTCTTTACGCAATCAAATCAACCATCTCAAGTTAAGCCACGCCCCAATCGAGTTAAAATTATTTTATCTATGAACGAATCATCCTAAGATGGAAAACAAAAAAACAAAAATAAAAAGATAAAGAGTAAACATAGGATATCCAGTCGATGTTATGCACACAACATACATCACTCTTTTGTTTTTAAATCACTACACGCAACTCAGATGACTTTTAGTGGGATTTTATCCAAAATACGCAAAATTACCGTCTTAAATTCATCAAAAGTTTTGTACCGTTAATCGTTTAATTTTTGTACCATAAATCTGAAAAGTTTTAAAAGGGCAAAGGTTATAATTATTACTGCGTATGTGATTTTTTTAAACAAAAAACTAAAACTAAAATGTGGAGAGTGTCGTGACTTATTTTGTCAGTTTAACGGTTATTTCATTTAATTTTCGTGCTAAATAAATTTTAAGAAATCTATAATTTATATATTATATTCTAGAGTTTTGTGCGTATTGAATGAAAGTGGTTGCTTAAGTGTTCAGCAAATAATTGGGTTTTAAATTACTCACATATTGTATGCAACATTTATAAACATGTAGTGTTGTGTTAGTCTGAGTTGGTCTTTTTAGTTTTTTATGGCTTCCTACAAGTAGTCGGAATCAGAGTAAGGTGAAAGCCCCTTCAGACACTGTTTTATTGGAATTTCCTTTTTCTTCGATTAAAGCTTTATTTAATTCCTTAATTGCTTCGTCAAGCTTAGTTTTAAAAATGGAGATCTATTTTATTGCCAATGTCTACAAAGGGAACACTTATGAGATATTATATTGGTTAAGCACATGTGGCCGACTATTTCTAATATAATAGTTTTTTGGCCACATATTTTAATAGATACTGCACAATCTACTTTACTAGTGATATTCAGTGATAATTTTAAATCGCGTTCCTCACTTAAATGCTTTTTATACGCTTGCCAGTATGTACTTAGATTTTGCAATTGAAGTGTGATAATAACCATTGGCATTTCCTTAATGACACAAACAGTCACGGATTGTTCACAAATATATCTTGTTTCTGTTCCTTCCCTTGCATTCAGTCTGGCGTTTAATTATATGTTCAATGATACATATGCAGGACATGCCCTTTAATTGGCAGTATATGATAACTTTCACAATTACTACACTTTTTCAGTGCAATATCATTTCTATTCGTGTTAAACTTTTAGCCTCATACAAGCCACCAGATCTAAGATACATCGAAAACAGCCTACAATATGTCTTAGTGTATCCAAATTATTGGCACTTGTGGCATTGAAATAATTTAGATCGTCTTTAAGCTGTAACTGAGTTGATTTAATGGTTGCTTTCCAGATGCCTCTGAAATAATGCGAACTGGGTGGTACGAAGTTCCACGTTATGCGTTATGTGGTCCTGTGATTTTTTATAAAGCGCTAAAAAATGCGTGTCATTGTCGCTTTACAATTTCCGACAAATAGCTTGATGAGCAGGGAATGTTTTGAGTGCTCTAATAAATACGGTGCTTGACAAGTTGCTTAAGAGCTTAAGATGTACGGCCAGCAAATAACCATATGTCAGCTTTGTAAATTTTTTGACTTTGTCCCATTGATAGATATATGGTGTAATTGCTATAAAACGGTGAATTCGATCGAACTTAAACGTTTAATTATTTTAATATAGTTTTATTTATAATAATTTCGGTGTTTTTGTGTCGAGTGGGGTGAATATAAATAGGAGTTTCATGCGAGTACTTTGTGTATTTGCTATAAAACGGTGAATTCGATCGAATTTAAACATTTAATTATTTGAATATAGTTTTATTTATAATAATTTCGGTGTTTTTGTGTCGAGTTAGTGAATATAAATACGATTTTCATGCGGGTACTTTGTGCAATTGCCATAAAACGGTGAATTCGATCGAATTTAAAAGTATAATTATTTTAATATAGTTTTATGTATAATACTTTCGGTGTTTTTGTGTCGAGTAAGTGAATATAAATAGGATTTTCATGCGAGTACTTTATGTAATTGCTATAAAACGGTGAATTGAATCGAATTTAAACATTTAATTATTTTAATAAAAAAATAATTTTAGTGCTTTCGTGTCGAGTAAGTGAATATAAATAGAATCTCCATGCAAGTATTCTGTGTAATTGCTATAAAACGGTGAATTCGATCGAATTTAAATGTTAAGTTATTTTAATATAGTTTTATGTATAATAATTTCGATATTTTTGTGTCGAGTAAGTGAATATAAATAGGATTTTCATGCGAGTATTTTATGTAATTGCTATAAAATGGTGAATTCGATCAAATTTAAACATTTAATTATTTTAATAAAATTTCATTTATAATAATTTTGGTGTTTTTGTGTCGAATGGGGTGAATATAAATAGGATTTTCATGCGAGTACTTTATGTAATTGCTATAAAATGGTGAATTCGATCAAAGCTTTGTAAGTTTTCCACTAAGTGCTGCTGGGCACTCTGCACTGAATTTGCTACAATTATTGCATTTTTTACCTTTTTCTTTGCATTTATTTGGCCGTTTGGAATCCAGTCTTTTGCCGATATGTAATAGCTCGAATTCATCGAAGAAGAGATCTAGAGAATGAAGTATACAGCCTTTTTTGACAGTAATACAAAAGTGACGTGACTATTTAATTTCTCTTCTTTTCCATGCAATTAGCTTTGCTTTTGAGGTAGCCATAACTATGTTGATTGAAATAGCAAAATTATTAGTCCTGTCCACCATATAGATTATGTGAATTAAAACTTTGGGGTAAGACCTCGAGAGGTGTAATCGGTTGGGTTTTCAGCTGAAGAGTCGATGACTCTAGTTGTTCTTAGTTCACGTTTAAAGAATTTCTGAAGTAAGAATCCTATTCAACTCAGATGACTATTCAGCTAAATCTTGGTTCACTGCTGATGCTTTTTTTATTATCAATCAACAATAAAGCTGCACATAAATGGTGCTGCGTTAGTTTTTGCAGTTGTGTGTCTGACGACCACCAATGAAAACACCACCGCTGCATAGGCCAGTTGAAATATTTAACTGATGGTCGCTGCTTGTTCCAGTTCAGTACCCTCGAGGCTCTGTATGGAAATTTTGAAAGTTTTGACCACGAGGGCGAATTAGCCCAGTGGATCCAGTCAAACAAACAACTTCCTTCTGATAATATAGTGCGTTTGGTAACCTTAAAAGGGTTCATAAATTAGGAAGGGTTCCATCGCTAGACTATTTTTTTTAATCTATTATCATCTGACGAAACAATTACTTGTCAATACATTTTTCCAACATCAGCAGAGGAAACTATACATTTTGTTCTAGAACAATTCAACGAAACCTGATTATTCATAGAACACGGGCTGTAATAATTATGAAAAATATTACAGATAAAAATTTCATATAATTACGGCCGTGTACTCTATATTTATATTAAAATTATGATTTATTAAAATGATATAAACTAATAGTTTTAATAGTAAGGAGGAGTCGATTGATAAAGTTGATAATATATAACCGATTTTCGCACTTTACAGTCAAATTAAATATTGGTTGTAACGCCATCAAAATGGAAGTGTATAGAGTTCTGTTAATACTAACGTTCGTGATTCGTTTGTCCACTTCAAATTATTTAATCGAAAAACCACTTTCGCAATATCGAAAAAGTCCAGTGACAACTAAATTAATACAATTACTCAACAATGATGTTAGTGGAAGTCTCAAAATTTCTGTTCTAACGATTGATCACGAATCGGATTTTAGTGAATCGAACTGGTTTATAAGCAAAATAAATAAAAATACAACACTAGCTGTGGCAAACTTGGTTAACGTAGAAGACTTCAAACCAATTCGAAATATAAACATCGACTACCACATTATATTAACGAAACATTTTAAGGATACTGTGAAATACCACAAATTGGCCACCAATCAAGCAACGAATCCAAATTATTTGTTTGTCGTTCTAAATGAAGTGAGTTTTGATCCGCTCAATTTTCTAAAAAATGTGTCACACTTCGAGGAGTTCTATTCGTTCGGGATAGTTTTCAAAACGAGGAACGCTATTGAAATTCTATTCGTGAGCTTTTTTCGTAACATGCTTGTAAAATTTTGTGCCAATAATGAAAATGTGGTGGAAAATATGACGCACTGTTTTACCATCGGTGAATTATTTCAAAAATCAAATCAAAATTTTGAGCAAAATTGTGTCCGAACATCATACCATACTCAAAATCAAATACAACAAACAGAAAAAGAGGGTATCTCGCTTGGTGTGTCCCGTTGGTTTTTTAAAATATTACGCGATAAACTAAATTTGCGCTATGCCTCAATTTATAAATCAGTTGCAAACTATGAGTATGACCTTAGCCAGCGTTTACCGTTTATGTTTAATTTAACCGATGTATCGATGAATAAATTAGGACATACTTTGTTCGACTCATCTCTAAATATAGTGCACGCGTACCCATTTCAAATCACACGAGTCGTTATATTAGTACCTAAAATTGTAAAATCATTTCACTTTTTATCATCGTTCGACGGAGTATCGATCAGTGTGTTTCTGGCTTTCGATATGGCAATAATCGGATGTTGGTACTTGATACGAAAAAAGCTGAAGTTGGCAACGTCATTTATCGATTTAATTTTTAATTTATTTAAATCGATAATTATGATTGCAGTCACACTGTCGCATGACCATCGGATCGAGAAACTGTTGCTGACCACACTACTTTTTCTGAATTTTATTTATTTCAACTACTACCAAACGTTCATGATATCGGAATTGATATCAATCGACTATGAACCAAATATCAACACAGTGGAAGGTCTCGTGGAATCCAATTTAACCGTAATTTACTCTTCAGCGTATTTTATTCCATATTTCGACTATCATTCCGAATTGAAACTGAAATGTAAATACATATCACAAGAGGAAGAAGATTACACCATTAAAACGAATTTTTTAACGAATTATTCGGTAATGCTAAGCGAACAGGATGCAGATAAAATTTTAGATTCGAATCTAAATTGGAACGGACGCTTTGTACGGTTTCATAAAATGGAACAAGCGATTAATACCAATTATGAATCATTTTGTGTAGCAAGTCGTAAACCGTTATACGATCATGTTAACCAACTGACACAACACGTGTTTGAAGCTGGATTGGAAAAGTATTGGATAGTTTTATTCAGGCACGAACAATTCATTTATAATTTGACACAACAATCCGATATCGAACTGGAAAATAGTCAGAGTGATATTTTGGACCAAATCAATTTCGTTAAAGTTGTGTTGCCGTTTTTATTGTATGGATGGATCGCATCGTTTGGCACATTTTTGTTTGAACTTTTAGTTGCACGTCTTAAAAAGTAAATAACCATTTAAAATTTGTATAAATTGTGTAAAATTTGAAATTTTAATAAATTTTTAAGTGTTTGGTTTAGTTGAATTCGTTATTTTCTAAAATTTAGATTAAATATCCAACTTAAGTCGGAAATCAGACAGTAGATTTTGCATTGAGTTCAATCTAATGTTATATTAGAGCCTGACCACCAATAATTTTAATATCTAAGAACATCTCTCCAATTACTTCTCCGTGAGTCTTATATGAATTTTATTCAGATCATTTTCCAATTGTACTCACCTTTTTGCTCAAGCCGACTGCGGTTATAATTTAAAATTCATTTCCATCAAAACCTCCCCGATGCTTCACAAATCTGTATCGTTACCTAAACTGATGGGAAAGCGGTCATTTTAACTAAAATAACCAAGCTTGCCGTTCATAATACTAAACCTTTTCAGAGCAAAGGCATCTCAAAAATACACCGTAAACTTTAAACAGTCATTAAACCACGAAACCGGATGCGTCGGCTCTATTATAAATACCTGGAATATATCTTTAAATCTGCCGTTAATTTCTGTTCCAAGGTGATTTTCCGGAAATTTGAAAGCTTAACGGTAAAAAAACAAAACGTTATTACTTCAATAGCTAAAAGTTAGCAAATCATAGATCCTAAACTATAGGAAATCGTGCCTCACTACTAAATGGTTTACATAGTTTCAAACAGTTAGTCAATAACGGTAACCTAAAGGCAAGCTCCATTCCAAAATGTTAGAAGGTCATGGAAATATACATTCCCAATAGGCTCCAGCCTTATATTAGAATCCTACATTCCAGAAAAACTGTTTGGCTTTCGTGCCAAGCACTCTGCTACTCAAGCAGTGTTGGGACTAAAAAGCTCTATTAAAAATGTCAAACCATTTAGTCGTTCAAAAATCGAAGCCTCTGGATATAGAAAAAACATTTGATACGGTCTGGCATAAAGGTGTACCAAATCAATAGCAGCAAGAGCCTCGCAAGGTCAATCATGACCTCCCAAAATTCTGCAACACAGAAACCAAAATCCAAATATATGCCAACTACACAGCTGTATTTACCTCTTCATCTAGCGCACCGAAATCGAGTAAAAGGCTGTTCAAATATGAGAAAAATTAAAAATCAATGTAAACTTTGCTGGAGTGCGATTCTGTTTCGATGATATTATGATAATGAAAAAAAATGTATAATCAAGTTTTCATCTTCAACGTCGAAAACGCGATTCTGGTTTACAAAATGTTGAGATCACAATAGTTTAGAGTATTTTCACGTGATGTCATGGCAAATATATATAACATATATGATGTCAAATAAAATTGCGCATACACTTAGGCGCAAAATAACTAATTTTATCATCGGTGATAAATACTTTTCAGCGACGAAATCAAAATCGCGATTCTCTTTTGGTATGATAACGATTGACTTGCGACAAATTTGATTTTCATTTCCATTTTGTTGCTGAAAATTATATATCACCGATGATAAAATTAGTTCCTTTCCGCCTAAATGTCTATATTATAATTTTTGACTTCATATAATTTAATAAATATTTGCACTGCCATCATGCGTAAATACTCTTAACTGTATTTTTTCTTTTGGTAATAAAATGATAAAAGCAAATGAAAACTATATGAAAATTATTATTTTATCATTATCATATCATCAAACTGGAATCGCGATTCTGTTTCGATTATATGATAACAAAAGAAGTATCCATGGCAGTATCCATGCGTCAACAATACAATCAAAGTAAACCAAAGTACAGAACGTGCAAAATGAACATTTCTGCTACAAGAACAAGTTGAACGCGCAGAATAAAAGATCGCAAATAGAAACCGCGTAAACCAAGGTATTGGTGTAAAACTAGAAAAATTTCATTCGCCTCATTTTCATATCATCAACTCATCCTTTTTGTATTTTTTTAAACAATATAAAATGCAGTGATCACAATGATTGCGATGACGAGGATGATGATGATGTGATGGTGATGGGTTCAAAGAAATATAATTTAACTTGAACTTTTCTTCTCGTTTTATTTCAATTTTCGTTTTAAGACACTATAAAAATGATGTCTGTTTATCATTTTCCTACTATTTTTCTTTTTTTTTTTTTACTTTTACTGTTAGCTTATACTATGTGCTTTTTCAATTTTTATGAAATCGAAACGAAAATAAAATGACGAAAAATTAAAAAAAAAATCGTTACTCGCATTTACTAATAGGTTTGTTGACTCTTGATAAATTTTGGCTGGATGCATAAAAAAAAAGAAACATCTTTAAAATAGGCTTCTTGATTTTTTTTGGTTTGTGGTTAGGTTAGGTTATTTATTTGTGTGGTAGATGGGTAAATTGGATTTTCGCCCATTATATATATATATATATATATATATATATATATATATATATATATATATATATATATATATATATATATATATATATATGTATATATATATATATATATATGGAGTGTTCCCCATCCGGAATTTCAAATAAAAAATTTCAACATCGTGCTTTTTGAATGGAATGACATAGCCAGACAATTGGTTTCGATTGGTATATGCTAGAGACGTTAAATTTTTTGGTTTTTATACTCGTATTTACTCTCATGGGTAAAAGTATATGGAAGGTAAGTTTTTTTTTACGAAAGGTTGAGTAAGTATCTTAAGTAAAATAACAATTTTTTTAAGTTTTAATCAAAATGCTAAGAAATAATTCACATTGTACATTATTTAAAGTGATCATAAGAGAATTTTCAATATAATTTGAATATTTGAATACTTTTAAAATTTAAAGACCAATAGACGACCTAACTTATATATACGTCTATTGCCGATTTCGATGCATCCATGATGAAGACCAGTTTTTTTAAGGTAGATTCGATTATCTTATCCACTTTGGAACCGGTTTCGACTTTTACCGTACAACCATTAAAACCTAAAAACCCCAAAATATGAGTTTCGCACCTTTATGCTTAGACTTCTATCCAAGCATGTTTAATTACATTTAAATCTGGATTTGATCAGTCTTAATTATTAAAATCAGAAATCAGCATTTCATTTGACAAACTGTGTAAAATAGCAACTTTAAGCTGTTGTGAGGATTCAAATCGTCTTTCAGTTGATACAAAAGGTAGTTTATGCTTGAGAAATAAAAAATGAAGTTGTGTTAGTAAGATCGACTAAACTACTGCACCTTATCGGTGTTTACAAAAAATTTGAAATAAAACAGATTCTCAAATCATTCATTAAATTTCGAAAATTTTTGAAAGCTTTGATTTTTATTCCACCAGCGATAGAATTTGAGAACCTGTTCTTAATTTTTAAAAAAATCGAGAACGACCGAATTCCGAAAAATTGAAATTCGAATTTCCAAAATTGCGGTCTCAAGTTTTTTTAAATATACCAAAATTCGGCCGAATTCCGAAAAAGTATTAAATAAAAATTGGAATGCCACATTTTTGTTTTTACCTAGATCCAAAATAAAATTCTTTGAAAGAAATGGCATACATTGGTGTTCTTAATTCTTAATTTTTTAAAATTTTAAGATTTGTACGTATTCAACAAAAATTATAGTTTAAATTTTAAATTTTTAATTCCAAAGAAATGTTGCTCAATTTCAAAAATTTTAAAAATTTAAATTATAATTTCGAATTTCGAAACTTTTGTTTGTTTTTTCAAAATTTGAACTCTTTATAATACAACACTCATAAAAGTGAAACGGTGCTACTGAACATTTTGCTTAAATTCTAAAAATTTGACTTCTTTTGTTCATGACCTTCTAGCATATTTAGAATTATTTGTGCAAACCTAAATTAAAATTTAATCAAGGCAAGTGCCTCCAAAAGTCGTCGGGTTATTGAGTTGGAGATGCAATTTAAGGTGAAGATGTTTTTAATGAAGCGACTGCCTACTCTGATATATGGCCTTCAATACAGGTTATTTATTTACGAGAGAAGAGCCTAGAAAAAAGCAAGGATATATTTTGCGTTGTTGTCCCGTGATGAGCGAATATATTCCCATACGAAACTGAAGTTGATGTGGTCAGTTATTAGTGAATTACAATGAAGGTGTGAAGTAACATCTATTACAAATAATACATGCTACTATTTATTTATATTTTTTGACACATATTTTTATGTAATTCGCCTCAATGGATGCTTTATTATAATTTATAATACTATTATAATTAGAAAAACATTCAGGCGAATGGTTCCTTTATGAATTAAGTTATTTTCTTAATTATAATTATAGTGGAGATGAATTAATTTAATTTTAATTTAATTAACAATCACTGTTTCTTAACGCATAATTTGACACTAGAATTGGCTTGATCAATTACGGCGTTCTGTCGCTATACTTTGACGCTCTACTAGACTCAGGGTCTCAATTAATTTTCAACACGGAATCATGTGCACAGAAATTAAACTTAAAAAAGGAGAATGATCGTGGATATGCTCGACTTACATGGATTCTGTGACGCCAGCCATGACGCGTACGTAGCTGTTATATATTACAGGATCACTACAAAATGTAAGAAATTTATACGAGTT